>VMRM01000003.1:28113001-28713001 GCA_010277075.1 Poeciliopsis retropinna
GTCCAAATTCTACTTGTTTCGCTGAGATAAAGCTTTTTTTGACACTCAAATACAGAACTCAAAAAAACAACTCGTTTCCCGTTTCTATCGACCGGTAGTGATACTTCTAATGATTTGTATGATGTTTGACAGAAAATAAGGCTTAAAAATGTATGTTGTTCACATATTGTCCAAATTCTACTTGTTTCGCTGAGATAAAGCTTTTTTTGACACTCAAATACAGAACTCAAAAAACAACTCGTTTCCCGTTTCTATCAACCAGAACTAATACTTCTAATCATTTGTATGATGTTTGAAAGATAAGAAGGCGGAAAAATGTATGTTGTTGTGGAAATTCAGTATTGTCCAAATTCCACTTGTTTTGAGGAGAAAAAGCTTTTTTTGAAACTCAAATAACAGAACTGAAAAAACAAAACCCGTTGACTTGGTTCCCGTTTCAAACCACCAGAACTCATGATTCTAATCATTTCTATGCTGTTTGACTGAAAATAAGGCTGAAAAATAGTTGTAGTTCTGAAAATGCACATATTGTCCAAATTAAACTTGTTTCGCTCTGGTAAAGCTTTTTTTGACACTCAAATAGAGAACTCAAAAAAAGCAACTCGGTTACAATTTTAAACAACCAGAAGTAATACTTCTAATCATTTGTATGATGTCTGACAGTTAATGAGGCTGAAAAATGTATGTTGTTGTGAAAATTAACAAATGTCCAAATTCCACGTTTTTCGCTGAGATAAAGCTTTTTTTGACACTCAAATACAGAACTCAAAATAACAACTCTGTTCCCATTTCTATCAACCAGAACTAATACTTCTAATCATTTTTATGATGTTTGAAAGATAAGAAGGCTGAAATATATATGTTGTTGTGAAAATTAACAAATGTGCAAATTCTACTTGTTTCGCTTAGATAAAGCTTTTTTTGACACTCAAATACAGAACTCAAAAAACAACTCGGTTACAATTTTAAACAACCAGAAGTAATACTTCTAATCATTTGTATGATTCTGACAGTTAATGACGCTGAAAAATGTATGTTGTTGTGAAAATTAACAACTATCCAAATTCCACTTGTTTCGCTGAGATAAAGCTTTTTTTGACACTCAAATACAGAACTCAAAAAACAACTCGGTTACAATTTTAAACAACCAGAAGTAATACTTCTAATCATTTGTATGATTCTGACAGTTAATGAGGCTGAAAAATGTATGTTGTTGTGAAAATTCACAACTATCCAAATTCCACTTGTTTCGCTGAGATAAAGCTTTTTTTGACACTAAAATACAGAACTCAAAAAACCAACTCGGTTAAAATTTCAAACCACCAGAACCAATGGTTCTAATATTTCTATGATGTTTGACAGAAAATTAGGCTTAAAAATGTATGTTGTTCACATATTGTCCAAATTCTACTTGTTTCGCTGAGATAAAGCTTTTTTTGACACTCAAATACAGAACTCAAAAAAACACTCGTTTCCCATTTTAAACAACCAGAAGTAATACTTCTAATCATTTGTATGATGTCTGACAATTAATGAGGCTGAAAAATGTATGTTGTTGTGAAAATTCACAAATGTCCAAATTCCACTTGTTTCGCTGAGATAAAGCTTTTTTTGACACTCAAATACAGAACTCAAACAAACAACTCGGTTACAATTTTAAACAACCAGAAGTAATACTTCTAATCATTTGTATGATGTCTGACAGTTAATGAGGCTGAAAAATGTATGTTGTTGTGAAAATTCACAAATGTCCATATTCCACTTGTTTCGCTGAGATAAAGCTTTTTTTGACACTCAAATACAGAACTCAAAAAAACAACTCGGTTACGATTTTAAACAACCAGAACTAATACTTCTAATCATTTCAATGATGTTTGATAGATAATAAGACTGAAAAATGTATGTTGTGAAAATTCACATATTGACCAAATTCCACCTGTTTCACTGAGATAAAGCTTTTTTTGACACTAAAATACAGAACTCAAAAAACCAACTCGGTTAAAATTTCAAACCACCAGAACCAATGGTTCTAATATTTCTATGATGTTTGACAGAAAATAAGGCTTAAAAATGTATGTTGTTGACATATTGTCCAAATTCTACTTGTTTCGTTGAGATAAAGCTTTTTTTGACACTCAAATACGGAACTCAAAAAAACAACTCGGTTCCCGTTTCAATCAACCTGAACTAATACTTCTAATCATTTTTATGATGTTTGAAAATTGAGAAGGAGAGGGAGACGATCTGAGCCTCTAACAAGAATATTTTTTATACACTGGTTTGTGAACAAAACCGTAGGTCTGATGTTCGAAAAATTGTTTCTATTTATATTTTCGCTATTGTCCTCGCAACAGCGGAAAAACCCCCTCCTGACTCGTAAACACGGAAATGCTTCGACTGCAGAGAAACTTCTGATTTTAACTTCATCATTCTGCTAAAGGTCCAGTTCACTATAGGTAGTAGTAGAATGTCTGTCTTTATATCAGACCTCGACTGTCACCGCCAGTTGCGATGCACCTCAAAGCCCCGGTACCACCCGGTGCCACCCAGTACCACCTGCTGACTGTTTGCGCTGCTTTCTACCAGGCGATTTAAAGCCGCTGCTGATGGGATCTTGGCTGGAGATGAGCGGCTGTAAATAGAAGCTACTGCAGAACCTAAAGGAAGAATCGGGCCAGAGCATTAAGAGAGCAATAATTAGAACCGCAGCATAAAGCCAAACATGCCTCAGTGAAATGAATCAAAATGTCCCCAAAGCATTGGCGGACTGACATGGGGGCCACCGGGGGACTCCAGGTAGATTACAGGTAGATTCCAGAGATACGCATCACAGCGGCTCGTCATGCAGGGCCGACCCAAGGTAATATGGGGCCTTAGACAGAAACTTCCTGTCCTACTAAGAGCATCACTAACATGTTTAAATATCAATAAGGTGAATCTGTGAGAGGGAGACCAGGTTTATTGGCCGAGTTTAATATCAATCACTGATTATTCATTGTTTGCTGTGATGTATTTGTTAACAAACACAATTCAAACACAAAGATTACACCATACTGTAGCCATGGTAACACAACAATCAAACTATCAGGATGATTCTTTCAACTTTTACAAAGTAAACTTCCTAATTAAATCATAAATGTACTTTTTTTTTCTCAGCTGAATTCATTAAATAAAATGTACAGTTTTAGATCTATGGTCTGTGTTACGATTTAAACCATTTCTGGGAGCCCCTGAATGTCTGAATGGCCCCTACCAGCAGCTACTGAGTTTTCTTTCCCTTGATATCCCAGTCTTATAGTTCTAGATCTCAGAGTATATAGAGTTGACCAGGGGCGATTCTAGGATTTGACGTTTATGGGTGCCTAGCCCCCAGCATGAGAAGATATTTGTTTGTGCGTTTTCTAAATCTAACTTCTAATTTACATACATTCACAAACAAAATTAAGACACATGTCAATAATTCATAAAATAAAAGAACAATGTTAATTTTACTCAAACATATACTTATGAGTAAAATCAGAGAACCTTAATTGTTTCCAGAGGAGTATGTACTCAGTTTGAAACAGAATCTCAAGACTACATCATACCTGCCAACATCTGCTAACATTAATGAGATACATGCATCTCTGGAGTGAGACAGTCCTACTGGGGTCTGCTGCCCCAGAAATTAAAATAAAATCTACTCAAAACTATGAATTCCAGTCATTTGAAGAACCTTTTACTAAAACCAGTTTATTATCAAAGTAGAAGTTCAGGTAAATGACTCATGAAAACTAATTATTAAGCATTTATTAAACATTTATTAAGCTGAACTTTATTTAAAAATCAAACTTAGAAATTGCATTACCATTCTTTTTATCTGAACGTTATGTGGCTGTTGGTCTTTTTCTTTAAATAAGAATGTTTGTCCATCTATGGAAAAGTGAACATTATGAGTCAGGGTTTTACTATTACATTTCACAATTCATGAAGTGGGTCTGTCAGAGTTACAGTACTAAACACCTTTCTGTTCACAGACACAGAAATAGCCTAACATTGTGCCCTGTTCTTTAGTTTTACTTTATTGAAGTGACTCCAGGGAGATTTGGGTAATTCTGTCTCCAACCAAACAGCACAACAGTCACTAATCAAACTTCCAAAAAGAGCAATAAGAACCAGGGTCAGACTAACTCATTATTTATCCAAATTTTTGCATATATACACAAATTTGTTCTGAACTACAAAATAATCTTCAAATAAATAAATCCAATACTGTACAAAATTTCCATTCATAAATATGAAAATAATTCTAAATTAAATTAAGTACTACATTGCCACTTAAAATTGCAAAGCCATTTGAATTGAAGGGTTTATATATAAAAAATAAAAATTCCCTTCTCACCCACCGCGGGTGGTTCTTATCCTCTGAGCTCGGGTCCTCTACCAGAGGCCTGGGAGCTTGAGGGTTCTGCACAGTATCTTTGCTGTGCCTAGAACTGCACATTTCTGGACTGAGATGTCTGATGTTGTTCCTGGGATCTGTTGTAGTCACTGCTCCAGTTTGGGGGTGACTGCCCCGAGGGCCCCGATGACCACAGGCACCACTGTGGTCTTCATCTTCCAGGCCCTCTTCAGTTCCTCCCTGAGGCCCTTGTACTTCTCCAGTTTCTCGTGCTCCTTTTTCCTGATGTTGCAGTCACTTGGTATTGCTACATCCACCACAACGGCTTTCCTCTGTTGTTTATCCACTACGACAATGTCCGGTTGGTTCAACCTTACCATTTTATCTGTCTGGATCTGGAAGTCCCACAGGATCTTAGCTCGGCCATTCTCCACCACCTTTGGGGGTCACTTTGATCTCGGGGCTTCCAGTCCATATTCTGCACAGATGTTTCTGTACACTATGCCTGCCACTTGGTTATGTGGTTCCATGTACTCTTTCCCTGCCAGTATCTTGCACCCTGTTGTTATGTGCTGGACTGTCTCAGGGGCCTCCTTGCACAACCTACACCTTGGGTCTTGTCTGGTGTGGTAGATCTGGGCCTCTATTGCTCTGGTGTTTATGCCTCTTCCTGGCTACATATATATATATATATATATATATATATATATATATATATATATATATATATATAGATATAGATATATATATAGATATATAGATATATATAGATATATCTATAGATATATATATCTGTATATCTATGTAAAGATATAAATATCTATATATAGATATACAGATATATATATATATATATAGATATATCTATAGATATATATATCTGTATATCTATATATAGATATAAATATCTATATATATATATATATATATATATATATATATATATATATATAAAGGTTGGTTCTAGGCCGGGTAGTCAGTGTTTTTTATGGAGACACTAAAGAAAAATTAAACACAAACAGAGCAATATTTCATCATTTAATATGTGAACCAAAGAGCCTCTTGTGTCTCCAGAGATTCATATTGCAGATCCCTGATCTAGCAGTTGGAAAGTTAATCCTATCTCAATACAGCAGCTAAAAGTGCTGCACTTTAATTTTTTAATTCATTGTTAAAATAAAATTTTGAAGGTTTAAAAAAATATCAACCACTAACTATCTTAAAAAGACATTTATTTAGTATAATTTCTTCAGAACCCCTCTTGGGCTCCGTCTAGAACCGCCACTGGCCTGCAGGTCTGGGTCTGGTGCATTTTTGGTTAGTATGTTTTTTTCTTCATTGATATGAAGTCAGCTTATCCAAACTGGTAAACAATAGTAATAAAATATTAATGAAGTAATACATTAAATGACCACTGAACAAGTATTTATAAAATATATCAACATTTCTGAATAAAACACACAGAAAGTAATGTAATGTAGAAAATATTGATGTATTTAGTGTTAATCTATTAGTATGATTTGTTGTTTAAATGGCCACTGAATTGAACTAATGCTATTTATTAAATATCCAAACTCAGCATCCTACGCAATAATAATAATCAAACTAAAATCACCTAAAATCACAGTAAGAAACTGAATCAATCAGCAAAATGTTCTATACCATAACAGCCTGAGGAGATGATTGAGGATGAAGAGTCTCTGATTTCTAGTTCTTTAGGTTCTGACGGGTCTGAAGAACCTAAAGAATGGATCCTCTCCTGATCCATTCTGTCCATATGACAAATGGGAGTATTTAATATGGGTCATGTGGGAGGATTTAAAATGAGACATATTGGAGAATTTAACATGAGACAAATGGAAGGATTTTACATGAGAGAAATACTCCCATATGTCCCATGTTAAATCCTCCAATATGACCTATATTAAATCCTCCCCTTTTGTAATGTTAAATCCTACAATATTAACCATATTAAATCATCCCATTGGTCTCATAATAAATCCTTCCATATATCACATGTTAAATTCTTCCATTCATCTCAAGTTAAATCATCCCATTTGTCCCATGTTAAATCCTCCCATTTGTACTATGTTAAATCTTATGATTTTTCTCATGTTAATTCCTCCCATATCTCATGTTAAATCCTCCCAATTGTCTCATGTTAAATACTCAATTAATTGAGTATTTTTGAAGTTAATTTCTCAGTATTTCAGTTTTATTTTGTCATAGGTCATTTATTTATCAGATGTGAATATATATATATATACTTGTCTTTGTATTAGTAGCTAGATTGCATGCCAAAGTGTTGCACAAAATATTTTGTATAGCTGGGCTATTTTGTTATGGTAATAAGTTCTCAGACTTGATTAGATTCAAGCATGCCAGTGGTCATTCCTTGTGTAGAGTTTTTTCCGACAGAGTTGGTGTCCCCATTAAACTAACAAATTGTAATATTAACAATTTCATCAATAACAAATTATTAATGATTATTAATCATCATAAGCCAGATATCAATGCAAGTTCTGATTCCCCACAATTTTGATGCCACCTTATGAGGTTTCTACATTTTTGTAGCAACTTAGAAAAATGTAGGTTTCTAGAGTTCTGACTCAACATTTTTTAATTGAACTCGCTGTCAGCTGGGAGGACTCAGTGGATAAAGCACATGGATGTAAATACCTCTTGCGTCCATTGAGCCTCTGAGTTTGCCGCAGAGGCTCAACAGCACTGAAGTCCACCCTATGCAGGTTTGGTGTGGAGGATTTGTAGCCATGCCTACCACCAAGTTTTAAAAAGACTTGGCAGCTGGAGACTTGGAGCTATCAGAGCTATGTCAGCGTCTCATGAGAAAAGGAGTCGGTGGCTGTGGACAAAGAGAACAGTACTGCAAGAATTGATCACCCTTCACAGACCAGTGAAGCAGCCAAAACACTCAGTGACCCTGACGTATACTGGAGATGTTCCTACAAATCAACTTTTGTGAAGATGTCATCTTTCATCAACCCAAGTAATTCATTGGTAGGTGCCTGCACATGAAGGATGTTTGTTACTCTCATCTTGTGTATAAAAAAATGGAAAGCATTTTTAGAAGCTAAATATTTTATTTTATTTTGAACAACTAAAGGATGTTCTCCAGTTCAGATACCACTCACTTCACTGTCTTGCTAAATTCACCTTTTTACAATTCTGTATAACGTGTTGCACATATACACAATATACATGAATGAGTTAGTGCAGTGCTTACTGCTGCTGTCATAACAAATGTGACAGCAGTACATTTTTATAGACTCAGGCAGAGCAGATAAAGTTATCCCGGGGTCTGTGTGTCAGGCAGCCTTCTTACTTATGGCCAGCTTCATCTTAGCCTTGAAACTGTAAGATCACGCTAATTCCTTCTCACACACAACAGAAAAATCACTGATAACTCGACCTGTCACTGAAGCTAATACTGATATTTTCTTACCTCACTGATTAGAGCTTTGTAAACCTACTCAAATACATCAGGTTTAATAATGCAAAACCAATTGATTATGCTCTCCAGGCATTTTGAAGAACAGA
Source organism: Poeciliopsis retropinna (assembly GCA_010277075.1). Taxonomy (NCBI): domain Eukaryota; kingdom Metazoa; phylum Chordata; class Actinopteri; order Cyprinodontiformes; family Poeciliidae; genus Poeciliopsis; species Poeciliopsis retropinna. The sequence goes on from VMRM01000003.1 coordinate 28,120,941, forward strand.
TAAAGGCACTTCATGGCACCAATATGGCAGTAGGGCTTTAGGTACACACATTTCTCTTAATATTTCCTAACATTTCTTGGCGTAATAGAATATATGAATGACGTCATAAAGTACTTATGCACATGAGTTTTTCTGTCAGTTTTATAATAGTCCTGTCCAGAGGTTATAGCAGGCAGTGTTGATGACAGATTCCAGATGGTGGTACATAGACACCAGCTGAGGAGGTGGACTGCTGCTGGCCTGAGGCTGGGACGGCAGTGGTTCCCGAAATACAACCTTTAAGCTCTGTAGGATCAAGGCAATTGCAAAGGAAACATTCCACATTAATCAATTTTGAGCATGAAAATGATCTACAAAACAGTCTAATTTATTTAATAACTTACAGTTTTTCCTGCTTGGGTGTCCAGAAAAACCAAAACAAAACAATCTGTGAACTTCTGGTTAAGGATGGCCTTTAAAAAGATAACAGACATGGATCTAAATTAGCCAGACAATCTATACTCAAACACTTCTGTTAGAAAAAAATATCTAAGTTCATTTACTTATGAGTTTATTTGAAAGGTTATGTTTTCATATTATTATTCTGTGTGTTTTCTTGACCCCTTTCTTTTGTGGTACACTCTTAACTGTTTTTTCAGATGTTTGCTTGGGTGTTAGAAATGTTTACATATGCTTGCATTACCAGCTGCTTTGATCATTGGTTGCTTTGATCATTAGCTGTCTGTGTTATCAGCTGCCTGTGGAATGGATTTATAACGGTCATCCTTGTGTCCTGGTAAGGGCATGTCCACAGAAGATTCCAGAACTGATCAAAGGTTATTGATCAATTGTTTGTGTGACTGTGTGAAAAAGCCCAACCTCTTTCTTTGTAAACATAATAAAAGACAGTTGGGGACTGAGAGCCAGCAGAGTAGACCCCAGACAGTGTTTGACGGCGGTTCTCCGCGTCTGGCTCTGCTCCCCTCTTCTGCAGAAAAGTAATTTGTGTCTATGGTTGATTCTTGCAGGTTGGGAACCAAAATAGACCCAATAACTTCAACCTCATCCTTTTACACCATTTGCAAAACGGTGTAAAAAGATGTACCATGTAAACATAAATGACTATGTTTACATGATTGTTGTGACACTGATTTGAGTACAATGCCTAAAATCATTAATAATATTTATCTTTAAAAATAATTGTCATTATGAAACATATAATAAAAATACATGGACTTTCCTTACAAACCTTCAGTCACACAAACCCATCACACAAACATGACATTAGATGTAACACTAGCTAGCATTTTATGCCCTTATGGCGGGTATGGCATAAACTGTTCTTCAGTCTGTTTGTCCAAGCTTTTGTTGTTTGTTCAGCTGTTCAGCAGTTGGAACAAATTGTAGCCATGGTGTTAAGAGTCTTTTAAATTATTCCTGCTTTTTCTAAGGCAGCGTAACCTGTGGAGTTCTTCAAGAAATGGGAGAGAACAGCCGATGGTCTGAGTAGATTTTATGATTCTCTGGAGAGTCTTACTCTGTGCAATAGCAAATTATACTTTCAGTAGATCATCAACCACCAAACGTTTTTGACAAATGTTACTTCTCCTGAGGACTCAGGAAATAATAGTCTCTGCTGAGCCTTCTTTGTCACATTAGCTGCGTTTCCTTCCCAGGCCAGGTCATTCATGATAATATGGCCTCCAAGAAATGGAAAGCTTACACCTTCACCTTTTTTACTTCTAAAATCCACTTTGAGCTCCTTGGTCTTGGCTGTACCAGGACCAGCGTGGTGCACTGTGCACACTGTCAGTCACTCCACCCTGTTCCTGTAGGCAGACTCATCCAATCATGAGGTGAGACCCACTACAGTTGTATCGTCCACAAATTTAAAAAGGGTCATACTTTAACTGACTGGCTTAGTTTATTCTTAATTATTTCTGTAGTTATGCTGCCACAGACTACTGGAGTATAAAATGGACCAACTTTCTTCACTTTTTTCTTCTAGTACTCACCAATTTGCATTATTTGCTGTTATTTTTTTAACTGTATTTTTTGTTTTCTCTCCATTGTTTTTCTCATCATATAGCTGATCTGATGTTCCGTTTGGCTGTGACTCTTTCCTGGAGGAGGGCATCAGCTGAGTTAATGCTGCCATCAAGTCATTTAGTTCTTATGCATTCTGCTCTCTCTTCTCAACCCCCCAGTCAGTTGTGTCAGATGGCCACTAGTACTGAGCCAGGTTCTGGTTCTGCTGGAGTTTTCTTCCTGTTAAAGAGGACTTTTTCCTCTCCACTGTCACTACATGCATTCTTGGTATGAGGCATTTTTGTAAAGTCAATGTTACAAGTGATTGTGTCTATGTGGTCATCCAGGAGGAGTGAATGCTGCAGATCAATGACTCAAAGCTGGGTTCTTTAGAGAAAAACACTATAAACTACTTTGAAAATTTATTGAGCATACTCTACAGGTAGATAACTAGGATCAATGGGAATGTATGATTGAACTGATATGATTTTTGCAAAGTGCTTGAAATGACATTTGTTGTGAATTGGCACTATACAAATAAACTGAACTGAACTAAGTTTATGCTTAATGCTGAGTCAATTTTAAAGAAAGTCATATTTTGTAAAAGGAGGAATAATTACATTTCACCTGACAAGTAAATGGTACAGTTTGAAAAACATCTCTCAATGTTGTGTTAATGCCGAGTCATATTACTTACCAAATACTGGATGCCATTATCGTCAAAGTGTCTGCAGCTCTGAGGGAATCGACTGAGTAGAACTTTAATCAGACTTTGGTACCATGCTGGACTCATGGTTAGGAAATAATCCTGCAGTGACACAACAGTCTCTTATCAACCATTGACATGATGTGTGTGACATTTTAGACCATTCTGACAGAGTGCTAATTCAGTCAGAAGGTTTTGAAGTTATTTTAATAAATCTTAAGAGATAGTAAAAGAGTAAAAGAGGATGGTAAGAAAGAGATTTTATAGGATTCTGTTCGCATGTTTACGTTTTTACTTTCTTAAGTTTTTGATATTTTAATCAGACTGCTTTTTCATTCATATAATGAGTTACAATGTTTTTATTTCGAAAGTTCTTGTTTTTATCTATACACACACACTCACGCACTCACATACACATAAGGTTAAGGAATTACCTCCTTATGGCGTATCGAGTGTAGGAGTAAAAAGAAACTGGACATGGTTGTTTGAGGTCATTTCTGTGTTGACCCTTAACAACTCATACATAGCTGTGGTCCAGTGCGGTAACGGTAGACTATTTTTCTATATATATTCTTATTACATATTTTTGCTTTAATAAACTGGATGATTGATTTCAACTCTGCTTTCTGATTATTCGAGATGATCTCTCCTGAAAAGAGTCTGTGTGCAACACAGACTTATAAAATAATGTAACCAGAAAGGAAGTTTTGTTGATTTCTTCTGCAAAAGCCCTCCATTTTACTTGTAATTCCATGATTCCTTTTTCCAATACAATGTTCTGGGTGATTTTGTGCATACAATGGTGAAATCAGCAGTTCCTACTACCCCATCAATACTCTGCTCCTGCAGAGCCCTTACAGTCCCTGACAAAATCTTTTGACTCACTACTCTTGGGGAAAGGACAATGGGTTAAACTTGAGAAACATGCATGTCTTTTTTATTCTCATCTCCTCAACACTATGCTTTATTAGTTCTTAAAACCAGTAACCAGAGATTTAATCTTAGACAAAACAAGGCATTGATTTTATAAACAATAATAGTGGAAGTATAAGGTAACTGTACATACTGAATAAGGTGGCAGAAAATGTTCTTATAAGGAAACATCTGTTAATCATGTTGCTATGTCTTTATTCTAAATGTTTATTAAATCTCACCAAATGGACATGTTTGGGTTATACAACAACACAAACCAACAACAACAAGGTATGGAGAGGTGTCAAGCAACACAACGCTTGACATGTTGTCTCTTTAATTTATGAGATTTAGTCTGACTGCTGACTGGATTTCTCTATTTCTTAACATTACTTTGTTTAAAGGGTAAATATTCTTACCAGCTGTGGATCAATATCCCCCACTGAATGGCTCTGAACAGCCTGCAGCAGCTCCTCCAGTTCTGTGAATGACAGCTTGGCCAGCTTTAGTTTGTCTAGGGACACATGATCTCCATGGAACAGCCTCCTCCACAGATTATCCCGGCGGCAGTGACCCATGGCCTGCTCCACACTGACTTGGATCTGTTTGCGAGCCAGAGTCACCTCATTGTTGAGCAATGGGAATAGAGGGGAGTTGTAGACCAGCCCCTGAGACCCTGGCCCGCCCCCTGTCAGAGGATAAAATTCATTGCCATCACTAGGGGCTGAGACAGTTGCAGCGTCAGATGGCCTTTCCTCCCACAACTCATGGCCATCTCCACTTGACCCGGTGCTCTCTGCTCGATCGCGAAGGAGCCGACTACCCTGCTCATTCGGATCACGGTAGATCTGAGGAAGCTTCTTGAAGCGGCGCATATCAGCGGTGAGATGGGGGAAGAGCTCTCTTTGACTTGTCATGATTACATAGAATCGCAACCTGAACAGAAAAACATATAAAGGACAGGTTATTGAAACAGAAGGTTAAAATCCTTAAAATTTTATGTTATACACCATTCAGGCATAACATTAAGACTAGGTACTAAAATTCTATCATTCAGTCCAACCTTGGCATTGACATGAAGGGTACTTTGACAGTTACAAAAAAAACAACCAGACATCCCTAATATTGTTTATAGCAAGTAGTTTAAAACAGTTAAGCAGAGTGCACAGACTGAGCAAAAATAAGAAGTTCATACTATGTTTAGATATTTCAACATAGATCTGTTTGTTAGATTATGGACCTATTACCAAATAGGTCCATAATTAGGACCTTCAGGAATAGATAACCAATATGAGTAATGATAAACAACAGAACTCATGATGCTATACAACAGAAATTATGGATATTATACCTGCATACATATACATGCAAATAATATATAGTGGCTTGCAAAAGTATTCACGATCCCCTTGATCGTTTGCTTATTTTTGTCACATTACAACCAGAAACATAAATATATTTTATTGGAAAGAGTGTTATACAATTGTGACAACAATTCAAAATCTTCTTTACGATTAAAAACGGAAAAGTGCGATATGCAATTGTATCTCTCTCTCTCTGTATATATATACATATATACATACATACAGATAGATAGATAGATAGATAGATAGATAGATAGATAGATAGATAGATAGATAGATAGATAGATAGATAGATAGATAGATAGATAGATAGATAGATAGATAGATAGATAGATAGATAGATAGATAGATAGATAGATAGATAGATCGATACTTGTCAGGTTCAAATAACCTGAGCACTTTTACACAGAAAAAGAAGAGAAAGACAAGTTATTTAATTTTACACTCTGAGTGGAGAATGGGAAAAAAAACAGGTACCAATGAGGTTTCTAATGGAAACAGGTTAGCTGATCAAATAGCAAAAGCAGCAGCATCAGCAGAAATAAAAGTGTTAGATATAGAAGAACAAACTATTATGCACAAAAAGATACCTAGAGATATGCAACAGAAAAGTCCTGAATTAGACAAATGACTGGATAACTATAAGGGCAGCATTGAATTATGATAAAAACATTTTCAGGTACAATAAACCTGTTCCACAGAAATCTCTATTTAAAGCAGTAGATATTGTGACACATTAGCATGTAATGTGTCAGCAGGGGGATATTACATTATGGATTTACCTTTATATTACGTACCATTATATTACCTAAGCAAATGAAATTGTTTGCAGAACATGTCTGATCTGTGCTAAACATAATCCACAAGAAAATTTGTGACTAAAGAGGGGCTGTTTTCCATCACCAAAATACCCATTCTAAATTGTATTTCATAGAACTAAATAAAAATTAAAGGAAAAAAGTATTGTCTGGGTTATAATAGATGCCTACTCTAAATGGATAAGAGTTGTCCCCCACATGAGCTAAATTATGGAAAATCAGTTCATACATTAAATGTTTTCTAACCATTTTATTGGTGACGTACAGGAGGAGCATGCTCCCATAGAATGGCGACCAGTGCAGTTAGTGAGAGGTTGATCAATCCCAGGTGAGGCTCAGTTCACTGCTGCCTCACCAGTTTCACTTACAAGCATTTGAATGGGAAATTAAGAAAATTCAATGATTTTGAAGAAAGAATAATCAGAATTGTCAAGCTAAATGAAAAGTAGGTATAGTACAAACCACAGGGTGAAAATGGATATACAGTATAAATTATTTTAGCATTATATATTATTTTGCTATGATGACAGGTGAGTCTCTCCCTCACCTCCCCTGACCGCACATCACTGATATATATACCGTTCTATTGCTCATTATTACCTTAGTAAATGTCTCTCCCCATCTGACTGCTCTTCAAATGGAACAGCGTTGTGGCACACTACCAAAGACACATCAAAATCATCATGGTGGTGGAGGCCCTCCAGGTCCTTGTAGGAGCCCGAACTGCATGTGAAGCAAAACCACAAGAACAGATAAAATGTTTCATTAAAATTGGTCAAACATAAACAGAGGTGGTTTATTTAGGATTTACTGGGATGTGTTTTGACCTGTTCCAGAGAGCCACCAGTGCATACTCATGGAGGTCAGCCATCCCTTTTTTGTTGTCAGTAGAAACTGCAGTCTTTGACATGCGGAGAGGCTTCATGCCATAAGTGCTGGTGTGGTCAGTGATATAGTTGTAGAGCTGATGAGCTGTTATTATCCCCGTGGAGACTGAAAAGCTTCCTTTATAGAAATATAAAAAATATGTAAGATATTTACGTTGTTTCATTTTAATCAAAGCCTTAACATGTTTCAGGAATGTAACATGAATCAAACCTATTCATTACCTCCACAAAGGGTCAGCGACTCGAGAGAATGGGAGGGTTTAAATAATAACAATAAAAATTTTGTAGGGCAATTGTTATAGCTATTAAATTTTAAAAGAAGTCATTCATATTTTAGATTTCTGTGTCATTCTGACAGAACTGTAGACTCGGTCAGACATCAAATGGCTTACGTCAGCCACTGACATAAGCTTTCTTAAGAATCTAGTTTTCTTTTTGTTTTGTATTCTATCTGCAGACAAAACACAGTGTCTTGAAGATGGTAGAGTGAAGAAAATGATCAGTGTATGGCATTTCCTGACATCAACTACAGATGGTCTATTATTGTACAATTATAATGGCGATTTTTTTTATTGTGGGTTAGGGTTAGGGTAGAATTATCTATTATCTACAGAAATGAGTTCTGTAGATAATACGTTTCAACAACAATGTTTGCAGAATTATCAAAAACTAATTGGAATTATTAGCTTTGTGTCTTTGCTTTTAATTTCTTTGTTATTTGTTAGATCTACATACAGCAACAGCTGTATGTAGATTTATTACTCAAAGAATATTTTTGATAAATAAAACGGAAACTGTTTCATCATAAAATTCTCACAAATAATTTTTAATTATTTCAAGTCCACTATAAAATAGACTTTGGAAAGATAGCTTTCTTTGTACATCTTTACCTTAAGTAATGAACTTCACAAAATTCCACATCAAAATTATGTGGAATTTGGTGTAAATAATTGAAAGATAAAGCAGTTTATTTTTTCTGAAAACCATATTATTTACACTGGATGTCAATCTGTATTAGAAGCAGGAAGAAATGTATCACCTTGAAAGATGTGATTACGGCCAAACTTGGGAATATCTGGGTAATGGCAGATGAAGTCATCGAGAAAGTCTGTAAGCTGGTAGCCCTGGCGAAGTGTCATGTGGCATCCAACCAAATACTGGTGAGCCACACGCAGATGAAAGTCATAGCTGAAGGAGTGGACATGCATCAGGTCCCGCACCTTATCACATTCCTCAGTGAAGAGCATGGACAGCTACAACAGAAGGGTGAAAACAGCTGTAAGACAAAGGCCACAGAAAGACTTACAGCATTTTTCCTGCTAAATGAGGTACTTCCACTGCAAAATCAAATAGGATTTTGATACATTAGGTTGTCAAAGTGCAATGAACTATGAATGATCATCAAATTATAAGCAACAAGTTGCCTTTCAGTTGCACAGAATATTGACTCTACCTTGTATAATTATGTTTTGAACCTCTAAGGCAGTGGTTCTTAACCTGGGTTCGATCGAAACCCAGGGGTTCAATGAGTCGGTCTCAGGGGTTCGGCAGAACCTCTGCCGTGGAGGTAAAGACACACTTGTGTAAAGTCGTGATGACACGACCAGCTTGGCCATCACTTGCTGCAGAAGATCGCGTGACATTGCTTGGCCAATCAGTGCTGCGGGGAATTTAGTGTGCGCAGCAGTCAACGGCTGTCGTAGTTGTATGTCGTGTGGTTTCTTTCTTAATATTTTAATCCATACTGAACATGTCGAGCAAAAAAAGAAAGTGGTTGGACGAATGTGTACAACAGGGGTGCAATACGTCAATCGTGATCGACCGGTCGATCGTGGGAAGGTTTTGAGTTGATCTCGGCAGCAGGTGACAAACTGAAGGCCTCCAGGACGCTGAGACCAGCACTTCCTCTTCTGACAGGCCTGTCAAAAATATTCACCAAGATCCAAAATGTTTGTAGATTCTTTAAAGAATAATAATTTTTTTTTAAAAATCAACAAAACATGTTAAAATTAATAATCAGTAATTATGTTTCAACTAGGTGTTGCGCAATTCAGTGCGTTTCGGTTCCATTAACAAAAAAAGGGACTCAAAGACCAACTGACGAGCAGAGCAGGAGTTTAAATTAGCTAATCAACCACTGCTTCTTGAGAGGCTTATTAATAATTGAGAAATAAATATCAAGCCTGGAAACTTGATATCGTAACGGACTGAATGTTATGTTTTTAATGTAATCTCTCCTCGGCTTGCGGGGCGCAGGCGGTTGCCACAACGGGTGTGCTTAAAACGATAAAGAGAGACGGAGAGTAAAAAGGTGCTAGTGCTTTTGAGTTGATCACTTGTTTGGGTTGTTTCACCTTTGTTTACCTTTGCTGTGGTTCATCACAGCTGCTGTAGTTTCTGAACGTTCAATCAACAACAAACTTGGACTAATTACCTCGTTCGTTTGCAGTAAACATCATAACAAACATTAAATAGGACAAATATATTTGATTAAGGTTTAACAAACAAATGGCTTCTACCATGATAATTATGTGAAATTGAATTAATTATGTCCCAAATACAGAAGATTTACCTTTACCTTTACAGAGCTCTTTGGTTCCTCCTATCAGTCTGTAGTTTCTCATATTGACGTTCTCAAACCAAATTTCAGATCTACCATAACTGACTGACACCTGCTGGCCTCAGGTTCGCAACCAGCTTCTGACTGAGAAACCAGTAACCTGCTCCCAGTGTCAGAATCGCACTGAGGAAGAAACCGCATCAGGTTTTCTATCACTTTATAATTTCTGCTATAACTGATGTATATTTGTATAGAAAATTAGTCAATATGGTTTCATTTACAATTTTTATGTCTTTGTGTCATGAGGTAGATCTCAGCGGGCTGGTGAGAGAAAAAGTAGATCTTGGTCTCAAAAAATTTAGCACCCCTGATGTACAACATGGATTCATGTGTATCACGGAACGGGATGGGAGTCAGACTCCTATCTGCTTGATATGCAATGCCAACCAACTCTAGTCTCGCACCAACAAAACTAAGGGAACACTTCTTGAAGCTGTATGGAAAAAGTAAAAAAGTATTTTGTGGATTGAAAACGACAAAAAACAAATACAATTTCAAATGTAAAAAATTAGGTTATTAATTTTTTTTTAAATTCTTTTAAAAAATCCAAATTTATTTTTAATTAGTAAAATAGCCAAAAACAGTAAAATATTTTTGGGGGCTGAAATTCTTTTATGGGGCCAAAATATTTTTTGGGGCCAGAATAAAGTAATGTAACATTCTCAATAATCAAAAGCTAAAATATTAGATCTGAATAGCATTATGATTTATAACAATGCTATTCAATTTGAATTAATGGTTTCAGCAGAGATAAATAAAATAAAAAAAAAAGAAATTGTACATTTAGGATTTAATTAGAACCTTTTTTCACAAACACATCTAAGTTGAAAAGATATATATTCTTGCCTATAATTTGACAATTAGGTGGTGCAATTCCTCCCCTCTTCCCTGCTGTGTCTTAACATCATGGAGGCAGAGGCTCTGATAATCAGTTTAGTCATTATTTGATCAAGGACATCCAGATTAAGTTATTTTGCTAAATTGCTATTGTTAGTTAAATTTCATTATTGAGCAGGACAGGCATGCCTCCTAATGCACAGATTTAAATAAATAAAAATTACTGAGGGAAGAAAAAAACTCAAGAGCACTTGAGGCATCAATCATAAAAAGGACAGGAGACCAAACGGTCCTCTGCATGTGCCTATACCCCACAATCTTGGTTTGTGGTAAAGTTAGATTTTTTTATATTCACACAACCTACATTGTGTCTCTGTTGAGTCTACTGCTGCATTTGGACGGCAAATGAATTTGCAGTACACATATAATGTTAATAGAGGCAGCTTGTACTGTTAAAGAATATATTTACACTTATTGTAGGTACTGGTTTCAAAAGTTGTATGTTAATTAAAATTTGGATTTGGAAATGTATGTTTGTTGTGCCATTTTATTCCTTTAAAATATGTATATTGTTCACAGCTTTTGCCTTTTCCTGTATTTTTTTTCTTCTTGAGATTGTTGATCTGTATTTTAATCATGCAAATTAACTAAACTATTCAAAAATCCTAGAATTCACACAGGATTTTCTATTTTTATGTGTGTACATAATTTCTAAAAAATAGATCAGGCATCATTCTAAAATTGGTATTCCTTAGTCCACTGTGGAAGAATCTTTCTGCCATAATTCGAAAGCACACATTTTCAGTTTGAAAGAAGGACTTAATGTCTTCTCAAAACTTGTTAAGCTTGAACTCCAAGCTTCTGCTCTTTTAAATATTTACGGTGCTTTCTCAAATCTTGTCTCTGCTTGGATCAAGTCTCCACTTGCAAACCTCTCTGCTCGTTTGCAAATCATTTTCTCTTGTGCTTGAAACAAAAAAAATACCTCTCAGCCAATAGAATGCAAGTGTTATACTGGGTGTTTGTAAATACAAGTATAAAAGGTTTTGAGAACAACAGACTTGAAATCCTGCTTTCAGGCTGAAAATGTGTTCTCTTGGATTATGGCAGAAAATTTGTCATTTAAAAAGTAATTTTAAATTACAACTTTTTACTTGTACCTGAGAAATTTTATTTTCATGGACAGCTACTCTTGCTTCAGTAAAATTGGCTATTCTATCGAGAGATATACACTATATTACCAAAAGTATTTGTTCACTCATCCAAATGATCGGAATCACCTGTGGCCACTTCCATGGCCACAGGTGTATAAAATGAAGCACCGAGGCATGTAGACTGTTTTTATAAACATTTGTGAAACAATGGATCGCTCTCAGGAGCTCAGTGAATTCCAGTGTGGAATTGTGATATAAAGCCACCTGTGCAATAAATCCAGTCATGGAATTTTCTCGCTCCTAAATATTCCAGTTTCAACCTTCAGCTGGGTTATAAGAAAACAGATGTGTTTGGTAACGACAGCCACTCAGCCATGAAGTGGTAGGCCATATAAACTGACAGAGCGGGGTTGGCATAGTGCGAAGAAGTCACCAACTTTCTACAGAGTCAGTCACTACAGACCTCCAAACTTCATGTGGCCTTCAGATTAGCTCAGGAAAAGTGCACAGAGAGCTTCATGGAATGAGTTTCATGGTGGAGCAGCTGCATCCAAACCATATTTCACCAAGTCAAATTCAAAGCGTTAGATGCAGTGGTGCAAAACACGCCGCCACTGGACTTTAGAGCGGTGGAGGCGTGTTCTCCGGAGTGACAAATCGCCAAGTGTAAAGTTTGGTGGAGAGGGAAGGGAGAGCTTCAGGAGCTGGGCTTAGTTCAGTGAAAGGAACTCTGAATGCTTCAGCATACCAAGACATTTTGGACAATTCCATGCTCTCAACTTTGTGGGAATAGTTTGGAGCTGGTCCCTTCCTCTTCCACTATGACTATGCACCAGTGCACAAAGCAAGGTCCATAAAGTCTGGTGTGGATGAACTTGACTGGCCTGCACAGAGTCCTGACCTCAACTCGATAGAACACTTTTGACATGAATTAGAGCAGAGACTAAGAGCCAGACCTTCTCGTCCAACATCAGTATGTGACATCATAAATGCACTTCTGGAAGAATGGACAAAAATCTCTATAAACTCTTCTAAACTTGGTGGACAGTCATCCCAGAAGAGTTGAAGATGTTCTAGGTGCAAAGGGTGGACCAACATAATAATTAACCGTATGGATTAGGGATGGAATGTCACTTAAATTCATGTGAGTCAAGGGAGGTGACCAAATACTTTTGGCAACATAGTGTATGTACAATGACTTATACATGTATACAAAATTCTGTCCAGAGCTTTAAGTACTCTGTATAAGTTTTCACAAAAAGATAAAGAGAAGTTGTAATCATTGAGGTCACAGGAGAAGGAAAAGATAGAAAGAATGAAAACATTAATCATTAATTATAGGTAAGCATAAACAAGGTTACATACCTTCTACCTGTAAACATAGACCTTATTGAAGAAATGTTAGGCGTGTATTTTGATCAAAACATGAAGAAACATAAATATGTCTATAATGTTTATTTATGAAAAAAATGGTTTCAAATGTTATGCAGAGGTAAACCTTCAATAAGCCAGGTTCCAACCTTATTAAAAGGGGACTATAAAAACAGAATCAACAGTCACTTAAAAGCTTTTAAATCAAACATATTACCACATGGGAAAAAAACGTTTAAGCAAGATGTGGAACAGTCCCAAGGTATGCTCATTTTTAGGGACAGATCAACAGCACAATGACCACTTAAGCCAAAAAAATAAAAATAAAGAGATTCTTAGCAGAAAGTAGCTCTGGTCACTTGTTCCAAAGCCTTTGATCAAACTCCAACCTATCAAAGATGTGAGGAAAGTATAAAAAGTTTTTGTTTTTTTTTAACAGGAATGAGACAAAATTGGAAAGAATGCGCAGGCTGAAACACCCAACATAGACAAACCAACAAGCATGGCAGCAGAAGCCTGTCAAAGGTTAAGCAAGAACATGAAATCACAGAGAACTGGCTCACATTTGAATTTTAAAAATTTGAGATTTTAGGACTTTGCTTTTCCTAGCTATTGAAAGTGTCTATTATGCTTGCTTATTTACAGTCCAAAATCATGATTACTGTCACTGACATTGGCTGGGCAAAACACTCAATTAATCCATTTGTAGATATAACGAGACAGACATTAGATTTGCAAAGAAAGAGATCAAGACTGATGGTAGCAAGCAGATTGGCGAACAGGGGTGAAGCCTGATTGTAGTGAGACACCCCTTCTTAAGAGTAGCAGGAACATACCGCACAGTCACATATTGGTGAGGCATCTGGAAACGGCCTGCAACGAAGTTTGGTGAGGAGGGTGCCCTGATGGAGAGATGAGATGAGGTGGGATTTGGCACACATAAAGATACAGACAGATGAATGAAGAGGAAGACTGATGAAGTTTCAAAGGCTTGTGAAAACTTGAGACATTTTAATGAATAAGTACAAACTGTATTGAAACAATGGAGGTGGGGTTATTGTTCTCCTGGCAACTGCTGAACCCAAACTTGTCAACTGGAACCATCAATACAGGAAACCCATCTCCCCTGCTCTAGAGTCCCATAACAATGTACTTTACATCACTATCCGAGGCTTTGCATTCACACGGTAAGGTATGGCTTGGATGCAGATGCTTGTCTTTGGAAAAGCTATTCCATGATGTTCTTGAAGTTAATATGAAGGCAACACGAAGTTTGCAGGTCTGCAGCTGTTGACTGCATACAAAAGTTGATTTACCACAACCCATTCACAATGTTGGTTAGAAACAATGTATCAGCAAGAAAACTACATCAGAAGAGTGAAAAGGCAAAAAATAAAAAATAAAAAGCTGAGAAATAAAGAAAGGCCACTATTTTATTTAGCTAAACAGATCAGGACCAGCCAAGCCTCTATGCAAAATTTGGTTTTGGGGCCCTCTGCTTTTGCTAATAAAGTGGATTGCTGCAATCATAGTCAGATGATTAGATCATTTGCACACCTGCTATACACTCATAGCATCTCTGACTGTGCTGTTTAGTAGGCACTTAAGATGGAATACATACACATATTCATACTCTTGACATACTTTTGATTAAATTAATTTATCTTAGGCATAATTCCAATAGCTAAAAATTACATTTATACTAGGTAGTTCATTTTCGCCTGACAATGTGGACCAGTACTGGGCTGATTTTGTGCCTTAAAATAATTTTAGCAGTGCTCCTGGAGAGGCTTCCCATAAAGCATTTGTAAAAAATTATGTTTGTTTTAGCCACATCATGATCAGCAGTAAATAACACATCACCAACTACAAGTTTGAGTAGCTAATGCCAGTGTAGTGGCCATGTAGCCTGATGTAAAAACATTTTGCTACACAATGTTAAAGGTTGAGAAGTTTTAATTGTTATCAAACACACCTTTTTGAAGCCAAATAAATCTCAGAAATAAATAGAGCCAATCATGAGAATCAACTCGTTTAAAGTTAAAACTCAGTTTCACACAAATACAAAGACGTTAGTGTAAAAGTTTGGTTGTTGAACTGGACCATTCAAAGTCGCTATCCTTTCCAGCTAATTTTCTATTAGCAGCTCCACAAATCCTTTTGATAAAGCACCCTGCATAAGCAGTTTTATGGCCTTGGGCTGGCCCTGAAAATCACCAGTGACTTAATTTTATAGCAGTGGTCTCAAATACAGACCTCAAGGCTTGGTATCCTGCCTTTTAAATGTCTCTCTGATTCAGCACTCTTGACTCCAATAGAATATATCGGCTCAACTCCTGCTTACATGCATGCTAGTGAGGCAGTTTCACCATTAAATTCAAGTCTGTTGGACACGAGACACATCTAAAAGTTGTAGGACTCTAGTCCTCCAGGACTACAATCCCCGATGACCGTTTTGATCAAAGGATTAAAAGTTTTGGCTTTTGATCCTTTGGTAGTCTTTTCCTTTTGAAGTTGTTTTAGATACCCAGTTTTTGTAGTTACTTTTATATTCTCCGTATTCAATGATTCATCGACTTGAAGTAAATGTGGAAACAAATGCTGGATATGGAAATGAGACAGCCTTATTATTGATTCAAAATATTTAAGGGACTAACAAACTGCTATCTGGCACCATGACAAAAAAATGTTCCATCACACCTCTGGAACTCCTAGTGCAAAGGTAAAAAATAAATCCCATCCCTCAGATCTAGGAAGATCTTTAACAAGACGACATTTGCATTTAGACCAAATAGTTTGGCGAGCACTCTGGAGAAATGTCTCTTCAACACTGGTACCAAGGAGAAAGAAACAGCAGACTGCAGCAGCCATAACAAGCACTTCAACAAGAACGTAGGAAGAAAATCTCAACTTTAAACACCAAGTAGAGGTGTGATGCAACTCTAAACAGTTTCCTCCTAAAGTAGCTCAAGGGGTGAGAAAATGCCCCAAAGTTACTGACTGCCAGTGATGGGGCACTGAAAAGGATTAAACTGTTTTGTATTCGGAAAACAATCAAAGTACTTTCCCCATCACATGGTGTCTGATATGTCTGAGGAAACACTGACAATTATGAATGAACATCCAGCAGTTGAAAATATGGTCATTCACGCAAGAGCTCTTAATATTGCCAAGCAGTAGTTTAGATGTTTTGATGATTCAGTAACCAAAATTAAACATCTCAAAGTCAATGTGTTTTCAAGTGGATCACTTGAAAACAAATTACAGATATAGCAGATTGTTTACAATTAATAAATGACTTAGAAAAAGATGCATCGCTGGCCCAACTTTGACAATCACAGAATCTTGTCACTGCATAGCCATCTCTTCAAAATAAGTCTGGAATAAAACTGTTCACCTGAGCCATTTCTGCACTGTAAATCAGAAACAGGGAGCCTCTGCAAAAAACAGGACAAAGATCAACATTAACCAAGACAGTTCATATAGCCTATATAAAAAAGTTTCATATAGTTACAGGAATAATTAGATTCCTGTAACAATTTGTTATCAAGGTCACCTCCACAATTTCAGCAGTCACTCAGATCTGACAGGTTTACTTTTTTTTCCCCCTGAGACCACGTTGAATTCCCTGTACTTGTATAAAGCTTTATCAAATCCAGAGGATCCCAAAGCTCTTTAGAGTGCATTCAGTCATTCACCCATTCACATTCACACGCCTTGATTACAAGACCAGTGGCCTCGTGTATAAAGCGGTGTATGCAAAAAAAAATGTGTGGCGTCATATTTTATTCACAAGTCGGTATGTACAAAAATGAATTTTGCGTCAAAGTTTGCTTAAATATATGCACATTTTTTCCCTGGTGTGAAAATGTGTAGCAGCCACGCAAACTTTTTCTTTGGACAATAATCTACAAAGTATCAGAACTCACCTAAATACCCTGAAATCTGATTACATTCGGCTATTTACATCAACAAGTTTCAAACCCGGTTTATTTCATGATTTTAATATTTTATTGTTTAAACGTAAACAATGAAACTGAACCGCATTCATCCTTAGACCTAATATGCACACAAAATAAAGAAAATAAAAATAAAGGACGTGAAAACCTCACTAGAATGTAAATAGTTGTTGTCTCATAAAGATGTAATGCATCGGTCTGTGCGGCAAAGAGCATGAAATGCATCTACGGGGTCATTTCATTCTCACTAAAAAAGAAAACAGAGTTGGATGAGCAGATTAACTCCAAACAGGTTTGATTATTTTTAAGGTGATCAAGGCGCGTAGACAATGACACGTATTCAAGTCGCTGCGCAAAGGTGTGCAGTGTAAATGAGGAGCGCTTTGGCTCTGATGGAGAACACCACCAATGGAAGGATTCAGAGGGAGCCATTGATCAGAGATCATATTGATCTGCTGGGAAATGTTGATGATGGTTTATTAGTGTTTAGATTAACCCAGACTAATCACCCTGGAGCTCTGAGTAAAGCTTAAAGAAGGAGCTGTGTGATACTGGTACAGCTGCAGTCATCCTTCAGTCAAGCCTCCCACATTGTAAATATGCCTTATGGACAGAAAGCATCTCTATTCTGTACATGTGCTACTTATGCACATAATTCCACTATTTAGAATAAACTTCAACATTCCCACTCAAAGACTCTCTGACATGCTGTCTGTCTTTAAATCCAGTCAGAACGCTCTGCTATTCAAACAGGCTTTTGCGCAATCAATTAATTTTTTTTATTTGGATTTTTTTTACAAAATATATTATTTTTATTTTTGTGAGGTGACCTGGTGTCCTGAAACACCTTTTAAATAAAATATATCATTATTATTACTATAAATAAATAAATATTTATACTGCTACAAACAAGGATGTTGCCATGGTTATTGCTTCACTTTTCTAAATTTGTCCGTATGCCAAGTTTTAGTGTGAAAACTCCACAATGTTTTATGAATGAGGCCCCTGATCAATGTAACACTCCTCTAGAGAAACCTTGGATGAGATCGTTTTCCACAGATCCCTAATCCTACAGAGTGGGGTTAGGTGTCCCCACTCTGATGCTGTGAATCCAGAATTAATCTCCTCTAAGATTTTTACTAAGATATGCTGACAACAACATAACAGCATCAAAGGAGCACTGATTGCATAGCACATTTGTACATTTTTTTGTACATAGCTGCTGTGAGGTGATCTATTTTACCTGGGAGCAATCTGCTTGAGGACATGAAGACAGACTTATGGTTAGAGGGAAGGTGCAAGGTGATAAACCACTGAAGATTCCACCACTGGGGGTTCAGACAGAACCAACTCACCTGTATCTCCAGTTTAGAGAAGCCTTTGGAGGAAAGTATTTACTCTTAAATGGGCTAAGCCACAAATGTTTAATTTTAGTTTCTCTCATACATGATAACAGATTTTTGAATTTACTGATATTTATTGATGCTCTCATTGAACAAAGAGTGGAGAAGAAAAGCTTTCAAATAATGAAGTCAGTCTTTTTTTAACATTAATTGGATATTATCGAGAAAACAACGAGTCAAAATTTTGACCAGCCCTCGCGAATCCACTAGGGATAAGTGAATAAGTTAAAGGACGCAGGGTTTCCCCCAGAAAACTTGCTAAGCCAAGTGGTTGGGGTACCGAGGCAGTCCACTGTGTTTTTGTATTAAAAGATGTTAAGTTGACAGGATATGTAAATATTTATGTACATAATTATATGTACATAATTATGTACATAAATACGAGAAGACATTGCCAGTGAAATGTCACCCTCAAGATTCGAGTCATAAAAACAACAAATCAAAAAGAAAAATATAAATAAAATGAATATCAATTATTTGTACTTCTGTTAAATCCAAATTAAATCAGCAGCTTCAGAAGGCTCTACAGGCCTTCAGGGGCCAAGTATGTGCTAATATTTGAACACAAACTGCCGTGAGTTTGAGCTCTGTCTGTTTACATTCCACCAAGCTTACAATGCACTTGGGGAAACCCTGGGATGGATGGACAAAAAAGTTTTATTGTCATAAGAAATTTTTGTGATAAATGACACTATAAATGCCCACCCCTAGTTGACCGTGATACTGCATGGTGGGTGGAGCCACAGACACAGCTCAACCTGTCTGTTGCAAACATAAGTGACGTTGGAGTTTCCATGGTTGGACATGCTAAAGTGATTCCATTGTGAAACACGGAGCAAAGTTAGAAAAAGAGCAACTTCTGTCATTGTAAAAACAAATATTTGTGTAAGTAAAGTTAAAAGGGTTTAATTTTCTTTTCCATTAGTTTGTGTATGTGTGCACACAGTGGTGGAGGGTGAAGGGCACAGTTGTTTGATAGAGGAAGCAAAGGGCTCACAAAGTGCGTTTCCATTAACTATACAATAGTGCAAATTGAAATTCTGAAAATACATTTGCAAATGGAAAAACACCAATGTAAAAAAAGTTTCATGTCAATTCGATAGAATGAGGTGTTTTGTTGGCCAAATCAAAATGATGTATTTGACAAAACTAAAATTAGAACACTATTTTCGCATTGGACAGGTCACATGACCAACAGTCGAATGTTCCTACTGGCGAAAACCATGAAGTAAACGACTGGAAGCAGAAGGATCCGTGTATTTTCAGGCAGTTTGTTCTTTTTGTTTGAAATGTAAAATGAAAAAACAAAAATAGACTTGTTTTTTCATTTTTTGTTTATTAAACCAAAATCAGAAATCGGATGAGTCGCTATCCAATTTCTGATTATGATTTATTATAATTTTGTGCAAAAATGGAAAAAATTGATAATGAGCGCTCAATTTTGATTATCATGATTTCACTTTTGACAAGCGGTCTGACATGGAAGTTCTGTCTGTTCAGCTGACACAGAGCCGTTTCACACATTGGCATTATATGGGCTGCAGCTTCCCACAATCCCAGTGATCCTCTTACTCTTCCTGACATCTCATCTTTTATATATTTAAATTAGAGGAATATTTTTTCATAATTCCCCAAACTGATTCCCCATGGGCTGAATATCTGCTTTTATATTATTGTAATAAATTTTTATGAAAACATTTTGTCTCCGTTTATTTTGTAAAATTTGAGTTTACAATCTGAAAAAAATCTGAAAAAAAAAAAAAAAACTGCCTGAAAATAGATGGACCTGGAAGGAGGATTGATGGTGTGTTTTTGTTTTTTTTTTTCCGACAGCTGGTTCCACCAGAATTCTCACAGCATCGCACAGTTCAAAGTCGTCTGTAATTCAAACGTGTTTAATCCTCAGATCTTAAGTAAAATCGGCAACTACAATTTCTCCAAAAGGCTGCATGCAGAGTCCCTCTTACCTATAAGGGACTTATTACTTCAAAGCCTGAATAAGACGCTGATGACAGATAGTTAAGTGCTAGCACCATAGTTCAATTATGAATATATTTCATGTAACTGTTTACAACCATCACTGCCATAATTTTTAATGACTTATTGTATAAGCAATAAGTCATTAAAAATGATTTTTATTTTATTTCTTATTTAATGGAAACACTGTAATCGCAAAGCTGTGTTCATTGACATTAGCAGAATGTAAGCAAAGATTTGTGCACATTTGTAATGAGAACGCAGTTACAGTAAAACAGGCTGGGAACGACTGGCTATGTGTTGAGGAGTGATATTTACCTGGGAGTTGACTGTTTGGCCCATGGGGATGCGGGAACACTCCAGTGCATACTGCTTTACACAAAAGTAAAATCCCTGGTAGAATAACAGTACAGCAAAAGTTGTGATTAGCAAAATGTTTGAATGGAGAATAGAGTCCCAGTACAGGGAAACATTCAGGTGGATAATGAAATCATCTATAAGTCTGCAACATAAAAATGCTTAAAGATTATAGTTAAATTGATTATGCAGTGCTTTATTGTTTCGCAAATTTCAGCTTTGCGAGACAATATTTATACTCTAATGTACTGAATTATTAAATTATTAAACAAAAAGGAGTGATAATCAATGTCTCACCTGAAAAGCCAGTTCCATCAACACGATCCCACCTGGCAGCGCTCTCTGGAGGTGATATGAAGTTGTGCCAGATCCTGAAGTCTGCAAATTAGATTCAGGAAACAGTCTTACATTCTCTACCAGAATATATTTCCATGATATGCATATGCTTAATTCAGAATTGTTGACTTTTTTAAATACCCAGGTGTTAATTGACAGATAACTGATTTAAGATACATCAGTTATCTGTCTCTTAAATTATCACTAAAATATTTAAGATCCAGGGTTTCTCCAGTGTATCATAGCCTTGCTCGCCACCAGCATTTACTTTACCACCACCAGCAGGCAAGGCAGGTGAAGTGTCTTGTTCAAAAACACAACTAAGAAGGCAGCCGATTGTGGGATGAAGTCTTATAACTGTTGCTATCATTATGCTGAAAGTTGTGGGTTCAACTCCATGTGCTCCTGGAAAAGCTATTTAAAGGCCTTGCCTCTCCACAATGAACCTTTTCAATATTCTATGTATGTCATTTTGTGGCATAATTTTCCATATATCGAGAGGAAAAGCATTTTTATCTCATCGAATAAAGAGATAATATATTTTTCAGGAAGTTAAAAAAAAAATTGACAGTTGTTAGTGAGATTGGAGCAGCACCCAGGAATAAACCATAATTTCTAAGTTTGTTTCCAGTGTATGTGTTTGTTTACAAACAAGTTTTGCATTTGCTAATTGAATATTAACCTTAGGGTTGTCTTCACTCTTCTGTTTCACATAAGAAAAGGACATCCTTCCTTCCAACGACATGGAACTCAACATGGCAGCACGTGCTCTGGCAATACTTTCAGAGAGATGAGAGATTAGTAGGAGGAGCACAAAGGTTGGAAACCTGCGTTTAAATTGAAAGTAGGCGATGCTTGCCACTACAACATTTTTAACCAATAAGATTAGGTTGCCAGAATCCATTAAAAGGGGAATCTAGAAGAAACTATTCTTGCAATCACACACCTGCGAGCGGGGGATGGAGGCCGGACCTGGACTAGAATGAAGCCCATGCTTTGCAGGTACTGGATGTACTGCTGAAGGAAGTTGTTAGAAATCTCAAGCAGCCATGGTTCCTCTTTTATTCGGCTTGGAAGCATGTCGGCTGAATCAGTACTGTAGCTTCGGTCTCGACCTGACGATGTGGAGTCACTGGAGCGATGCCTTTTCTGGAAATATGTTGATAAAATAAATGGGTTCCACAGACTTTAGTAAAGAAATAATAGCCATTACTGTTGCCAATGTAATAGAAAATTTAATCTTTAGCCTTAATTTATTTTTGATGGAACTGATGATACTTTTTACCATTTATTTACTGATTGTATCTGCTGTGTTTTTCCATTAAATACGTTTCCAGCTAATGTTTAGATGTTTCCGCAGCTTAAATAGTATAAGAGACCTGCAAATATCTTGGGTAAAATGCTTGATCTGGCAATTGTCTTAAAGGATTGACATGTGTTGAATGTAGTTTGTATCCTTGTTTGACCCTGCACCCATGAGTAACTGACAAAGAAGAATTAGTTGTTTCGCCTGCTCTCTTTCCTGCCATAAAATCATCCCCTCCAAAAGGTGAGGGATAGTTCATGAGGTGGGGGTAAGGATTGTCTCTGTGGTCTATCTGACATTAGAGATAAGATCAGACTTTGGGTGGGTCTTTGCCTTGCTGTGACTATATAACGATGTGATGTGTGTCGTTCAGGGCTCTTCTCCTGACTGCAGTCTGTGAGACACAGTCAGGAGGTCTTTGAATGCTTTTGTGTTCGAATAAAGAAACTTAAAGACAAAGATTAATCTTTCTCTACTTATTGAAACAGTTTCTCATTCTTTGATAAATGAAATTTCCATAAATTCGTTTATGGAAATTTCCATAAATGAACTTTATTTCATTTATGGAAATTTCCATAAATGAATTTTATTTCATTTATGAATTTTATTTAATCTATGTCTACTCTTAGATATAGAGTAAATGTCTACTCATAGACATTTGCTCCTGGTAACAGATCTTTTGTGTTCAGATCTTCTGAACATAAAAGAAATGTCTTATGTGAAGTAAATCTTACAGTTTCAAGTGCCAGAACTATGGTGAGAAAATGGTGTGTATGTAATACTGCACTTGTAATTAGTGTAAGCCTGTTTGTGTGTAACACTAGATAGTTGTATGTATGAAACATGATTTGTAAACAGGAAAAAATATTCTTTAACTCTCCTGTTATGTTACGGGTCAGTTGACCCGTTTTAAAGTAAATACATTTTTTTAAATAGTTGGAAGTATATATTTTTTTTGCATGAAACTTTTTCTATTTGTCTTGATAGGTGCACTCTACATATAAATTGAAAATGTATTCATTTTACACATTTGCACCAACCCCTGGATCTACTTTTTACACAGATCAGGTCAATTTGACCCAGTAGTCAAGTTGAATATTAAAAAAGATAAAAAATAAGAATCATCTTTCACCCCCCCCAGACCCTCTGCTTCCACACACACACATACGCACGCCCACACACGAGCACGTGCACACACACAAGGTAATTTTCTCACTATTCTTCACTAGGAAACTGCGAGAAAGCAAGTGATCCTACAACTTTTCATACAACCTTTGCTGTTCCTGTGGATAAACTCCACACACATTGAGAGACACTCAGCAGAACTGGAGGAAAACATAAATACTCTCCACATGACTCATTTGTCTTGAGTTTAATCAGCTGGTCAATTTGACCCAAAACAGTATTACAAACAAAGATTGTAATTAGAATATCTTCATGTAAACGTGTTAATAGAAATGGGGAAAAAAATCTATCTTTGTTGGATTATTATCATGTAAACAGGGCCTAATTTGTGAAGCACTTTGTGCAATTTGAGCCTATTCTATAAAGGCTGAATTCACAATGCAGCCTGAAGTGACTCAATTCCAATTTTTGTGACATAATGCGACCTGTATCTGATCTTTTAATGACAGTCTGAACAACACAGGTTGGATTCATTTCTAATGCGACCCAGGCACTTGGATATCTGATACGTATCTGATTCAAATTTAACGTCCAGGTCGCATTCAACCAACTTATGTCATTGATACTTAACAAATATCAATATTCCGTGTCCTGATACTCCCAAGCGGGCGGAAAAACAACTATGATGGACTGTTTTAAGGTTTGAGTTGTTTATGTGCTGGCTACGGTCGGACGACAACTTCAAAATTGTAAGATATGCTCCACCATTAGCATCCACACTTACTTCCACAAACACTGAGCACTTCTTCTTTTTTATGGCAGTTGGCAAAACACTGAGAACGCTCTCTATGTGTGACATTATTGCGCCCTCTACTTTGGAACACTTTCAGGTTGTTTGCAGTTCACACTGGAGAACACTTACAGTTGCATATATATGAATGAACACACCAAAAAAATCCGATTGGACAAAAAAATTAGAATTGGTAGGAGGTTAGGAGATAGGCCAGATGTCATTACTCGATTTTTAAACTAAGTTCAAAAAAGGTTTTTTAGAAATATTTTCAGTAGTGCAAACTGATGTAAAACAAGAAACATTTAGTCTCATTTTTGTCAGTTAGAAAAAAGGTTATGTTTCTTAAATAAACATTGCATGAAATACATGCAGTTTTAACAATAACTCGAGTTTAAACAATAACTCGAAGCATTGTTTTTTGGCAAAAAGTATGATTTTTGTTTTGACTATGTGGTTCCCTTGACAATACAAGTGGGAGTAATGTTTTCAAAACTTTTTAGATACAATACATGCCTTTACAATAGTCTGAGTTGGTTCCTCTTGAATTTGCTTACGGAAGCCAGGGTCAAAAAGAAGTGGGGTGGCACAGTAGTGGACAAGCCTTGATGATTGCTTCAGAGTCTCCAAATCTGTTCCCTGTAGGGACAATTATTCCAGCAAAATATTATTGGAAGATTTGAAAAGAATGCGATCCATTGCAATTTTATGAACTTCAAAAAACCAGTTTAACAATGTTCATTGATGTAATTTATAAAAGCTAGTTAATACCTGTGAGAACGTGACTAAATGTATATGATACAATTTTTGCACAACTTCTGGCAGTAGAGGAAATGTCTAATGTGAATCAATGAGCCAAGTCAGACTGCAGACTTATGTAGAAAGTGTCTATGTTTGTACCAAACAGTTAGAAATCAGTATTATTTCAGAAATTATCTCTTCAGGTGTTACAGTGTCTGACACTAGCCTTTATAAGAAAATTAAACTTCATTCACTTTAAACAAAGCAAGAAAAAGGACTGCCAGGTGCTTCTTTTTTGGGCAGTTCAGAAAAGCAGGGAGAAAAATCCTGGCTACTTAAACACTGCAGCCAACATTTCTCTCAGATGGGCCACAAACATGATCAGAATAGCTATAAATTTCTGAACTAGGTTATAACCAAATTAAAATTAATTATGTTTTGACAAATGGTTCCTGATCACAATTGGGATACTTACAGATATGGGCATGTTAGACTGTGCTGATCTCTGCTGCCAAGTGACAAACAAGTTTTCAATTTTCATCTGCTTCTCCATTTCTGCAATGGAATACACAAAAATATGACCCGATTCATAGACAAAATAGCAATAAAGGCCCAAGATATTCTGAGAGTTAGTGCTAAGATTACCTCTGCGCTCAGCGGTCTTCATCTCCAAGAGCTGGTTACTATGTCGAACCACTACATCTCCTTCTGTCAAGGGTCGGATAGTGCAGACATCCCTCAGAGCCTCATCGAAGGGAAGTAGCTCAGAGGGGAAATGGAGTGGAGCAAGACTTCGGCCTGAACTTCCTAGCCTCCCCTGCTCCTT
Organism: Poeciliopsis retropinna; assembly: GCA_010277075.1. Classification (NCBI taxonomy): domain Eukaryota; kingdom Metazoa; phylum Chordata; class Actinopteri; order Cyprinodontiformes; family Poeciliidae; genus Poeciliopsis; species Poeciliopsis retropinna. The sequence goes on from VMRM01000003.1 coordinate 28,146,437, forward strand.
GCTGGGCAAAGGGGCAACTGCACTACGCAGCAAGGCATCAGGCTCCATTGAAGGACTAAGGAATGGGTTAGGATCCTGGAAGACATTGTTTGAACATAAGACTAATCTGAAGTAAGCAATCAAAACTTTTGTGCTCTATAAAAATTTTAAGCCTCTAAGAAACATTTGTGAAATGATAAAAGACATAGTCAAAGAAACCTGCTCAAAATTTACCTACAAATGGCAGCGTGTTCTCAAAACACGTGTATTTAGTACATGTGTTTTGAGGAAGGTCTGACTCAACTTCATTATTATTTTACCCTAAATAATCTTTTTATGCATTTAAAGCCAGGAGAGTGCTGCCACTGCTTGATCTCTGAAGTTTACCTCAGCCTGGATCGCGTGCGCCTCCTTTCACCGAAACTGGACTCAGACTGACCTTTATGGATATTTACATCAACCCCTGTGAGGAATTATGTTTCTTTCCAGAGTTTTTGATCAAGGTAGGAGTTTAAAACCCACCTTTGCGTTAGCTCTGGTTGCGCAGCTTTACGTGAACCGCAGAAATAACTTCTAGTCGCGTTTAAAGAGGTGTGTTGAGGGAGTGGTGAGAATGATTTATATTTGTGAGCAAAGACTTATGTATGGCCTTTCCATCTCAACATGCTGCCTAGAGCCTGGCTCTCTCTGCGCTGACAAAGTTTATGTGTGTGTTCCCGGTTGGCCAGTGTATTAATGATTAAAGAACCTGTGTTAAATCATGCAGGTTCGCGCTCGCCTCATGGTCATGAATTTCACTGGTTTAATATTACTTCTTTATTATTTTTAGTATTTTTCTGGTTACACAATGCATCAAACCATATGAAATGCTTTGTTTACCAAGTCAACCAAAACAGTTTCTGTGGCGCTTATTAAAAACTCAACAGACACGAAATAGAAGACGTAAAAAGCCACATTAGCACCACTGAATTAAATCTTCTGTTTGTTGCGCATTTCTGCGCGCAGTGCAGCGAATTGAACTCATCATGCAGGTACTGTGAGCAGAATTTGACTTTGGGGCCCCTTTTGCTGCTAAAAACAGCATCTCTATCAGCTTTGTAGATTTTGTAAAATCTGGGAGAGGGGGCGTAGTTTAAATGCCCAACCTAAAAAGCAATCAGTTATAATTGTAGTTTATTAATTTGTGTTAGTGAAAAAACAAAACTCAAACTCAAAGATTAAACTCATAGCATCAGATCGTAGCTACGGTAACAAAACAAACTACGAATACTGTTCTTGGAAGTTTTACAAAGTAAACTTTCCAGCTCCTTATCATCTTAAATTTAAATATTAAACCATTTGAAATATTTTAATTTATGTGTGCCGAAACCATTAAACCAAATTTAGCAGCATTGATCATCTAAATAAACAAATGTTACATTTATGTATCTGTGGTTTGTGTTAAAATATTAGCATTATGGGGCTCCTGCAGGGGCGTATCTCGCCCCCTAAAACTGTATCTCAGCACCACTGAATAGGATTGCCACCCATCCCGTAAAATACGGAGTCATCCCATATTTGGCCATTAAATGTGCGTCCCGTATTGAACTGATACATAACTGTCCGATAGACACGCCTATAATAAACACATCAACATTAAGTTTAACAATAATGGTCAAAATAAAACACAGGAAATATGAAGGTCAGCTATACTGTCGTGGCGGGAGCTAAAGGACCCCAGAATGCTACGGACCGACAATGAACATCACAGTTACCTAGAGACGGACACTACGTAGCCGCGGTGAGCTGCTATCAACCCGGGTCTTTTTAAAACGTCCTCTACCTGATTCTATGTCCATAGAAGAAAAAACGCTTTAAAAATACAAACATGGGTGAAAAGACGCGCAATGAAAGCTGAACAATTTCCGCGAGGATGGATACATCGATCGACAAGAACAATGTGTCTGTCCTGGCACAGTTTGCTGCTGTATGATAGACAGAATGGATCAGGAGAGGATCTGCAGACCCGACAGAACCTAAAGAACCAGAAATCACCGTCTCTTCATCCTCAATCATCTCCTGAGGCTGATATGGTACAGAATATTTTGCTATGATTGATTCAGTTTCTTATTGTGATTTTAAAGTTGATTTTAGCTTGATTATTATTATTGCTTAGCATGTTTAGTTTGTATATTTAATACATTAAATATTAGCCAAAATAAGTGGCCAGTTAAAGAACAAATCATACTAATAGATTAACACTAAATACATAAATATTTTCTACATTACATTACTTTCCGTGTGTTTTATTCACAAATATTGATATATTTTATGAATAGTTGTTCAGTGGTCATTTAATGTCTTATTTCATTAATATTTTACTAATGCTGTTTACTGGTTTGGATAGCCTGACTTCCAATCAATGAAAAATTGCACCAAACCCAGACCTGCAGGCCAGTGGCGGTTCTAGACGGGGGCGAAGAGGGGTTCTGAAGAAATTATACGAAATAAATGTCTTTTTAAAATATTTAGTGGTTGATATTTTTTTAAACTTTCACAATTTTATTTTAACAATGAATTAAAAATTATAGTGCTGCACTTTTAGCTGCTGTATTGAGATAGGATCACACTTTCCATCTGCTAGATCAGAATCTGCAACCTGAATCTCTGGAGACCCGACAGAGATTGAAATATTGATGTAATATTGCTCTCTTTGTTAGTGTCTCCATAAAAACCACCGACTACCCAGGCCCCTGTGGTAAATTTGGTCTAAGAGATACAGCCCAACTATGTGTCATGTGACTTCAACCAGAAAGTCAGTCTGAGTCAGATTTCACCTGTTGTCTTTGTGTTCAGTCAATCCAGTGCTGTCTGCATACATATTCCCTCTGAACATTGTGGGTATATTGTGTTTAATATATTATTGTAGCTGGGGAGACGCTTATCGAGGGCACGCACACACATACACAAACACATTGCATTCTTATGCTTTGACACGGGGGCCTTTGTGTTTGTAACAGGTGTAGAGACTGAATCGTGTTTCACTCCCATCTTCAAGGACATCCTCATACTTTTACACAAAGGCCTTTGTAGAAATAGAAACTCAGGTGACGCAGACCATCGGATGACCACTGGGTGTGTTCTTAGATCATAAGCAACGAATCTTCCCGTTTTTGATCAAATGCTGAATAGACTCGGTCACATTCATGTCTAGTCTGTGAGGGTAAGCGTCTCCTTTTTTAGCACTGAAAAAGTAATAAAAAAAGTAAAGTCTGATTTACTTTGTGTTGGCTGATTTTCTGCTCCATGTGCTTGCACATTTTTGGTCCATCGGTTTAGAAAACATGGTCTTTCACAACATTTCACACTCTGAACATTGTGGATATATTGTGTTTAATATATTATTGTAGCTCATTATTTTCACAAAATTTCTGGTTTGTTAAGTTTGATTTCAAGTATTTATGAATGTTTATTGCAAGTTTTGTACTACTTTTAAGTCATTATTAGACCAAGCTACTGCAATATATACGTGATTTAGTGCTTATATGTATTGGAAATCCTTAAATATTATAGGCTTTTAGTTTGTGCAAAACAGTAAACTAGGAACAAGAAGCTAAATCATGTGGAATATTATTTCATTTATTTACATTAAGCAAATATGTACATGTCTATATAAAAAAGCATAATAAGTAATGTATCCTTTTTGTGTCTTTTAGTGTCACACTTCATTAGTGTCGATAAGGCTGTGGACAAGAAAACAACTTTCCTCAGAGTCATGATATCAAGGCAGAATTTAGCTGACTGAGTTTAGTTGTATTTTCATATGGTGAAACCAGTACAAAGCATTTACTGTAGCCTGGATGAATACTATTGTGGCAGGTCTTTTTCTGATGAACAACAGCATTATATCAAAGATTAATGCCTTTTCTGGAATAACCTTTTTGTCTGAAGCAATTTATAATGTTGTTAGATCAAAAGTAAACAAAGTGTGTGGATATTTAAAATGAGTACATTTATGACACACTTTATCTGTGTTTTTGTTAGGAGTGAAATAAGTCTTGAGCATATATCACATTTCTTAATATCTCATAATTTTCCCATATGATTATATTTTTTCTTTAATTGGTAATCATTGCTGTAATAATGTTATGTCAATAGCAGTCAACTTGATTAGATCACTTCAGTAACTTCATTGTTGAGTTTAACATACCAGCTTGGAGTCCAGTTCCTGGAGAGGTGGATCCGAGAAGCAATAGTGATGGAATAGGCCCATCTTTTGGTTGAACAGGCAATGAACAACATGAGCCCTCGCATTCTGCCATTTTACAAGGCGTACCAGTTCACGGTTCAGAGATGCACCCAGGTCCACAGACCAGTTATAACTGTACAGAGTCACCTACAAAATACAGACCAACTATGAATATTCAAAAAACATTGAGAACAGACATGTTTAGCATTTTCACTACAGAACATTGTTTCTCATTGTTTCTGTGTCTGCAGATATTAACTTACTGTGGCCCAAGAACTGAATTTTGAGAAACTCTGTGTGTGTTTAGACAATCTAATGACAATGCTGGAAAGAATACAAACGTTTCATTCATATTCATAACATTGCCACATTAATTTAATTTCACAATATTGACATTAACAAGAATAGCTTTTAAGTTCCTAAATGTGTTTTCTTTATTTGGCCCCAGTAGCAGACACATAATTACAGTTTCACGTAAACTATTACCTTTTTCTCTGCAATGCTGATGAACAGGAATCTCTGTCGGGGAGCTTGTCCTGCTTCAGGATGGCCAGGAGTTATCAGATCACTCTGCTCCAGAGCCTCAAACCGTTGGAAGCCCTTGTGAGCTGGCGAATCAAAAGACAAAATTTGGAAAAATAGGACAGCAAAAATGTTTCAAGTCATATATTACAATCCTTTTATAGGGGCTCTCAAATAAGTGTTTCATATCGTTATTATATTCTCAAACAGTCAACAGAAGCTACAGCCAAATTACAACAATAATGTAAGTTATATATATATATATATATATATATATATATATATATATATATATATATATATACACATACACACACGGTGCTTTGTGAAAGTATTCAGCCTTCTTGAACTTTATAACCTTTTACCGCTTTGAGGCTTCAAACATAAAGATCTAAAAGTTGTAGTATTTTGTGAAGAATCAACAAGTGTGACATAATAGTGAACTGGAACGGAATGATTTGAATACTTATTTTAAACTTTTTAAAATAAGTTATTTTAAACTTTTTAAAATAAGTAACTGGAAAGTGGGGCGTGCAATATTATTGGGCCCCTTTATTTTCAGTGCAGCAAACTCACTCCGGACGTTCAGTGAGGATCTCTGAATGATCCAATGTTGTCCTAACTGACTGATGATGATAAATAGAATCACCTATGTGTAATCAAGACCCCGTATAAATGCACCTGCTCTGTGATGGTCTCAGGTTGTGTTTAAAGCGCAGAGATAATCATGAAGACCAAGGAATACACCAAGCAGGTCCCACATACTGTTGTTGAGAAGTTTAAAGCCGGATTTGGATACAAAAAGATTTTCCAAGCTTTCAACATCTCACTGAGCAAGCGAGCATATTAAAATGGAAGGAGTATCAGACCAAAGACCTGGCTGTCCTTCTAAATTTTCATCTGGAACAAGGAGAAGACTGATCAGAGATCCAGGCCCATCATCATGATCACTCTGGATCTACAGAGATCTACAGCTGAGGTGTGAGAGTCTGTCCGTAGGACATAAATCAGACATACACTGCACAAATCTGGCCTTTTTGGGAGAATGGCAAGAAGAAAGCCATTTCTCAAAGATATCGATAAAAAGTCTAATTTAAAGTTTGCCACAAGCCACAAGGGAGACACACCAAATATGGAAGAAGTTGCTCTGGTCGGATTAAATCAAAATTTAAAAATTTGGCCATAATGCAAAACGATATGTTTGGCGTAAAAGCAACACAGCTCATCACCCTGAACACACCATCCCCCTGTTAAACATGGTGGTGGCGGCATCATGGTTTGGGCCTGCTTTTCTTCAGCAGGAGCAGGGAAACTGGTTAAAATTGATGGGAAGATGGATGGGGCCGAATACAGAACCATTCTGGAAGACAACCTGTTGGAGTCTTTAAAGACCTGAGACTGGGAGGAAGATTTACCTTCCAACAAGACAATAATTGCAAACATAAAGCCAATGGATTGGCTCACAAATAAACAAATCCTGGTGTTAGAATGGCCTAGTCAAAGTCCAGACCTGAATCCAATTGAGAATCTGTGGAAAGAGCTGAAAACTGATGTTCACAAGTGCTCTCCATTCAACCTCAATGAGCTCCAGCTGTTTTGCAAGGAAGAATGGGCAAGAATTTCAGGCTCTTGATGTGTAAAACTGATAGAGACAAAACCAAGAGACTTGTAGCTGTAATTGCAGCAAAAGGTGGCGCTACAAAGTATTAATGCAAGGGGGCCGAATAATACTTCACGTCCCACTTTGCAGTTTTGTGTTTGTTAAAATAGTTTAAAATATCCAATAAATTTTGTTCCATCTGACGATTGTGTCCTACTTGTTGATTCTTCACAAAATAACAAAAATTTTAGCTCTTTATGCTTGAAGCCTGAAAGATGCAAAAGGTTGAAAGGTTTAAGGGGGCCAAATACTCTCGCATGGCACTGTGTATATATATACAGTGAACAAATTGTTTTTCGCGGGGGTTACGTTCCAAACAGAACCCATGATAGGCAAAATCCGGGAAGTAGTAACCTTTTTTTTTTTTTTTACAATTATTTATAGAATGAAATACTCCATAATAAATTGAAACAAAAGAATAAAATCTTTGTACAGGCCCAAGTATTTGTTTAACAAATAAAAGTACTGTATAAACGCTTTAGTTTTTTTTTTGTTTTTTTTTGTTTTTTTTAACAAATAACTACTGTACTGTAAAATAATAATTTTCATCATCAATACGAACTGAAGCCTTAAAATTGTCGCCCTACTGTGACCCGAGTCATTGGATTAGAACGGGAGAAAATGAAAAATGATTATGAAAAAAAAAACAAAGTACAGTAGGACAAATAGTGACTCACGTGTATTTCTGACTGAGCCGCTGCATCCTGACTCCGCTCTGTAGCGGGTTTTTTTCTTCTAAAGCCTGCAGTGCAGGTGTGTTTTTTCAAGAGAAGAACATAGTTATAGGCAGTTGTTGTCGCTCTTTTTTCTTCTGGATAAAAAGATTATCATGACATGCCATCATCGATTATGTTTGAGTAGCATGTCCAGAAGTTTAACTTTATCTGCAATAGTTAGCATCTTCTTCTGCCCTTTGGGCCCAACCACAAGAGCCTTTATCGGTGGAGAATGTTTTGTCAACATTATGGGTTTTAGAGAAACTTGAAATTGCAAGAGAATTTGCAAACTTAAATTTGGCAAGCTGTTTTACGTAAGTGTACATAAACCTCAACATTATTGACACACAGAGAAGAAGCGGAGAAACTGTTTAGCTAATCAGGACGCAGAATACAATGCACTGTGGAAAAAAAAAACTGCACAAAAAAATCTGCGAAGCAGCGAGACCGTGAAAGGTGAACTGTTATAGCGAGGGTTCACTGTATATATATATATGTTGGCTTTTTTTACGCAGATTTATTTACAAAAAAAAAGCTAAACTAAAATTTCATGCCTCAAGCAAAAAGGGTAATTTGAAGACAGCTCACTTGTTGTTGAATTCTGTGACAGATTATATATTGTACCATTTATTAAAGAAAAATGAAAAAAAAAAAATTGACCAGTATTATTGTTATTGTTAAGCTTCAAACTTACGTGTGAACCTATTTAGCCCTGGGGAGCTTTCCTCATCTGAACTCTCTTCTGCAGTCAAACAGAGATGGTACAAACAGCAAGGCAAGGTGGACAGTGAAACACAGCTCAACATATAATGATGGAAGCAAATGTTTGCAAAATAACACACGAGTGTTAGACAGCTGGCATTGACAGAGAAACACAGCATCAGAGAGCAGGAGCAAGTACAGGATATTCAAAAGCTTTGGCACAAAACATGGCTTTGCTCTTTCACACTACACACGAGGCTAAAACAACAATGTACTTCAGGAAGAAAGTGATTTAAATTTATGCAGAAATTTACAAGACTCAGCTCCTTATGAAATTTTGTAACAACTTTCTTTTTGGTCTGGCATTTTCATTTTCATAAGGACAATACATTTTTTCACACAGTAATAAAAATCAAAAGGATTTATTTTTATTTATTTTTTGGCTGGCTGTTAAAGCCAGAATTCTTCCTTTCACATCTGATTCTTCCATATGTTCCTAACAAATCACTTTGCTCTCAGACTGCAGGTTTGCTGCTGGTTTCTAGAATTTCAAAAAGTAGAATGGGAGGCAGATTATTTAGTCATCAGGCTTCTCTCCCATGGAACTAGCTCCCAGTCATAGTCTGTAAGACCGACACTGCCTACTTTTAGGACTGGGGTTAAAACCTTTCTTTTTGATAAAGGTTATAGTTCGACTGGCTTAGGTTATCTTGAGCTTTTTCTGTAGTTATGCTGCCACAGGATAAGGCTACTGGAGAAAAAACTGACCACTTTTTCTCATTTTCTTCTACTATTCTTCGATTTGAATTTTTTGCTGCAAGTCAGTGGCTTGATGCAATCTGCTCCATTTTCTTAACTACTTTGAATAACTAATTCAGTATTCTATACTGTTTCATAACTGGGATCAATTGTAATGCACATATTTATGAATGATCCATCCATCCATCCATCCATCCATTTCTGTCACCCTTGTCCCTAACGGGGTTGGGAGTTGCTGGTACTGATCTCCAGCTGCGTTCCGGGCGAGAGGCGGGGTACACCCTGGACAGGTCGCCAGTCTGTCGCAGGGCAACACAGAAACAAACAGGACAAACAACCATGCACACACACACTCACACCTAGGGAGAATTTGGAAAGACCAATTAACTTGACAGTCATGTTTTTGGACTGTGGGAGGAAGCCAGAGAACCCGGAGAGAACCCACGCATGCACAGGGAGAACATGCAAACTCCGTGCAGAAAGACCCCAGGCCAGGGATCGAACCCAGGACCTTCTTGCTGCAAGGCAACAGTGCTACCAAATGCGCCACTGTGCAGCTTATTTATGAATGAATTGAAATTATTTTTTGTAAAGTGCCTTGAGACAAGATTGTTGTGAAATATAATTAAGCTGAATTGAATTGAACTGAGGAGGTCATTCAGCCATTGGATTAAGGTATGTTGAAATAAGCATACATCTAAAATCCTGGACCTTGAGGTCTGGATTTGAAGATGCCTGCTATAATGTTGAAAATCTGTGATGCATCATCTGCATCGGACAGCATATGGCTATTGAACTGAAGTGGAAGTTAAGTTGTTCAAGTAGTGCCTGTGATAGACCTCACATTGCTAAGGCAGCCGGCAGTACCATATGTCACACTAGATGTCTGTTTTTTACACTGATAAATTCCAGCAGGTGGGTACCTTGCTCTGTGCAACAGTGCCACTGATAGAAATTTCGCCCAATGAGAATGAAGCTTCTTTTAGCATCAGGAGGGTGGCTGCGGTGCTGGACAAGAGGGAATGGAAAAAACACATCTCCGCTGGGGCAGCTGTAAAATAAAATAACTGTAAAAAGGTTGAAATACAGAGACAAGCATTTATGTGGTATTTGAAACTGAGGAAGACATGTAAAATAAAACACTGCAGAACATAATGTAAAATTATTTTTGTGATGTTTTATCGTCTCAGATGTAATTAATTAAATGAAAACTTTATTGAAAATAATAGAAAAGATTTGTATTTGTATTAATCACCCAAAAGAGCAAGAAAAGCATTTAGTATAGAAGTCTTGTCAAATGTTTTCTGTCATTAGCCAACATTTCTCTTTTTTTCCACAATGCTGAAGGACTTTAAGGATGCTGATTTGCATTCAGGCAGTGCGCTGCAGGAATTTAGGCTGTTAAACTCCAAAAATTAATGTACTAAAAATCCCATTTGAGGAGCAGATAAACTCTAAAGCCAACAGCCTTTGTGATTCTTTGCAAAATATAGTTAACAAGAACAAGGAGTGTCTAAAGGTTGAATTTTTACAGAGAGCAAAACAACTTCCGGACAACATAGACCCAGAGGTAAGTATTGTGATAAGAAGAATTGAACAAATGGAGGCTCTACCAGTACCAGATCTAAACCTGATCTGGTCATGATTATCCCCAGATTACTCTGTTCCAAGGGGGAAGATATTCCAGCCATGGTGAATGAGCTCCTGACAGTGAGACTATAATAGGAGCTGTTTCAAGGCAGTGGCAGTGTTGTCATAGTGGAATTGGAAAAATGCTGATCAGTTCTCCATTGTATTGAAGAGGGGTTTGGCTGCACGCATGCTGCAGTACCTTCACACACTCCTTAAGCTTAACGTTCATGACCCGTGACCTGGCACTCATTTTCCATTTTGCCCAAATTCCGGTGTTAGTGGTCAATCACAGTTTCTCTCAAACTGTGGGGCAATTAGGCTAGTAATTCAGTAAAGTATTTCAGAGATATTGAGAATTCTGATATTGTACTTCTTCATTTGTCCTTCCATATCCTTGTATTTTTCTTTCAATTCCACAAATCCTTCTTCAAACATCTCACGGTGCTCTGCAGCAACATCATCTCATCGGGCCAGGTAGGTAGTAAGCTTATAATTTGGCTTAAGGTTACTTTTTTAGCTTAAACTTCTAATCAAAAGGTGTTAAACTTCCCAGCTCTAGCAATCAAAACACTCTATGACAAAACTACTTTTAAAACCAGTGCACCAAATCCCATTAGTAGTATGCTAATGAGAAATGGCTGATTCAGAATGCAACAATTTGGAGGAAACTACTGACCTCATCCTTTCGAATGATTTCACCGCTGTATCACTGGCCAAAGAACTGACCAAATTGACGATCTCTGTCAAAATGGAGGGCAGCAGGAAGTTGGATGCAATTTCAGTTGTGCAATGTTGGATGGAGGGGCAGCCTTTTCACAAGCAGTTGTCATGCATTTTTAAAAAGAGAAACAGGAAGAGCTATGATAGGTCATTGAACAGAAAAACTGTCATTGTCACATACATAACTGAAACTTCTTTTGATTTGGTGCCAGCACACAGACAGAAACTCACCAAGTCTGGCCATAAAAATGATCCATGACTGGCAAGTATCTTGGTAGACAGGGTGTAAAGTGCCTGCATCTCCCTCCTCCAACTGAGACACCTGCCTCCTAAACAAACATAACAAGACCTTGCTTAATTAAAAAAATATTTTCAAGGTTTCCACAAAACCAGTCAAACAATAAAACATTTTAATCTCATTAAGACAAGGTTTTTATTGTGTCAACAACAGTAATAAAATAATGTCAGCGATCTTCCGATGCTCTGAGCGCCGCAGTGTCATGTAGGAGGGCGGCGGAGAGTGAAGCTGTTTTTAGAGATCACTTTTGTAAGAAACGGGATATTAGCCCCATGGATAAATAGCTTGAACAGAGAAGGAAATTATGTTCAAGCTTCCACAAAGAGGACCTCCATAGTGTACAGAAACTTGTGTAATTTATAGTGCATTTAAAACAGTTAATGGCATTAAAAGAATGTGAATTAAAGCAGGATTAATACATTGAATTTAGCAGGCCTATTTGTTACACGATTCAAGCTCATGTGCTGATTACTGGAAGCCACATTCAACCAGAAGTGACAATTTCAATTGGACCAAGTAGTTACATATACTGTTTTTAATAAAACAAAGATTTTCTTTTCTCACTGTCTGACATTAAATCTGTTTTATTTTTTCAAAGTCAGAAGTTTAAATACACTAAGACCAATATGTCTACCGGTATATATAAACTGGGAAAGCCCACATGATGATGTCATGTGGTTTTGTAAACTTTTGATTTGTGGATGAATTTTAAGGCAACACCTGTTTTACACCTGTAAAACGTTTAACATACTACTTTGAGAAGTTTGTAAAAGAACTCCCAAAACAACTTAACCAGGTCATAGAAAAAACAATTCAACAAAATACTATGACTGGCAAATTAATGTAAATTTTAGAATTTGAACAATTTAAACTAAAATATTTATATCACAGAAACTTTTTTTCTGTCTTATTTACGGTAAGTAAACATTTGATTTAAACTGTATTACATGTTTCCAAAGTAACTAAGAATTACAATAGTTTATAACAACTGAAAGTGTCTGTGACATGATAAAACCTTTCATTCTGTGTGCATAAAAGCTTTTAATAATGAATATTTTTCACAGACAGTTATATTACCACGGCATTCAAGTGTCTAAATTTTCCTATTTAGTATCTGAGGCAAACAGTTTGTTTAGTTAAATAATAAGGGAAAATCAAAACTTTAACAACTATGGCTGAGTACACAGAAGGGGAGGAAACTGAGAAATTTCAGTGAAGATTTGAGTGATTTAGCTGTGTTTTTTTTTCAGAAGAAGCTAGATGGAGTGATGAAGAAGAGGGAGCTGGGTCTAATAAAGGACTGCAACCCACTTTATTTGAGTCATATTGTTCAGAAAGCAACAATTACTTCTTTTTTTGTTGACTTGTTTTAAAACCAACAAAGCATTGTTGCTTTGTTGTGTTGGATCATTTGGGTGAAATGTAAGTGTAAGATTTTTTTAAAGCATAAATTTGTACCTTATATTTAAGAATTTGAAGAAGTGAAGCTGCTATTTTGTATTTGTGAAAGACTGAAAAAATTACATTTACAAATTTCCTATAGGACCTTTCAACTTCAACTTCTCAGTTACACGACACAAATACCTTTGCACCAAAAGTACCTTCACATCCCACCACCAGATATCGAGTTGGCACAGCACAGAGCTAATTCCAGAAGTATTTTGAAACTGCTATTATTTAGTTTTTTTGCTGTGGAAGTAAAGACAGAACTGTCACCCTAACCCTGTGGTTTAACTTTCCCTAGGCAAAACTTTTGTTTTGCCAAAGCTTTATTTTGTGGACCCTAAAGGCTGAAGCCTAAAATATGACATGAAGATCTTATTAGAAATTTCAGCCACACCACCTTTGAGCTTGTTCAAGCTCCACAGCCGCAGCTCTCTCCTGACACCACTGCTGCTTTACGTTCTCTGTCTTGTGTCTTCGCCGTGCTGCTCTGCCCTCTTCTCCCTTTTCTGGAACAATGTCATCAGTTGTCTTGGGGCTCCCAAGCTCTGCTGAGTCAGGTTTACTCTTTTGTAAGAAAAAGATTAGCTCTGTTTACAGATAGACTATACAAATTAGTATCATACTTTCGAACATGAAAGTACTAATTAAATAAATTTATAGTGAAGAATCCATATAATTATTGAAGGAACAGCTCAGTAATAAAAGTCTTTGATGTTTGACAAACTGACCAGAATATCCCAAAAGCTCCGGCGTGAGATTTTATTAGTAGGAGTAGTAGATTCTGGTGTGCTGGTACCCATTAGCGGGTTGACACCTGCTGAATGGATTAAGGTGATTGGAGAAGGGCTGCCTTTAAAGATCCGTGAGCCACTACGTTGCCTGGGGCTATCCTTCTTTTCTTTCACCTCAGACAAAGATGTCCCTTGTCCTGAAAGCAAATTTCACAATAATACAAAGTCAAACAAAAGTTTGTGGACATTTGCTAATACTAGAAATCAATACATCAGTTCATTCTAAACAAGGTTTTTCCGTGATAAAACTGGCAAGCTACATTTATTCCTTTCTGCAAACTGTGAAATGCGAAGGTGTTATATTAATTTGTGATGCCTCTTTGAAAAGTCAGGGAATCTCAGGATTTGTGATGGTTTTACATAATACTTGTTACTGCACACTACAGAAGTTTGTAGGATTTAAATTTTGTGGTAAGCATTTAGAAAAATGTTAACTAATATTTTTCAAGACAATGTTACCTTTAGTTCCTTCTCTGTGACCTCTGTCTGAGCTTGCTGTGACACCAAGACAAAGAGGATTTCGCAAGACTCTAAGTTCCATGATGGCGTCACAAAGTGCATGGCGCAGAGCCCCTTGCAGTTTGTCACTCAGCTGTAAGGGGCTGATGTTCCCTTGTTCCCAAATATCAAAGCGCACGGTTAGTTGGGTTGCTGAAAGAGATCAAACAGAAATACAGTAACGGACTTTCAAATAAATAAAGCACAAATCTGAGTATTACAAACCTAACTAGAAAATTCCAGAAGAAAGTTTAAAAAGGCCTGTGGCTTTCATTCGAACCCAGTTCAGTGGCTCTGTGGCCAAGTTAGGTCCTTGCTCTGTGGGTTGCACCTAAAAATGTCACTGCATTATTTTTGTTGTTTTATAATTTTGAAATATTTTCATATACAATTTATTCTATTTTTATTTTACAAACAACAAATTATCTTTTGTTTACATTTCGGCATATTAATCTGGCTGCGTTTAATGCTTTTCTGAGGTTAGATTGGGAGCAGTAGTTGCGAAGCAGAACCTTTGTTTGGGAAGAGTTGCTTCCGGGTTGGTTTTGGGGCGGACTTTCCTGTTTGCCTCAGATGCAATCTGGATGCTAATGGCAGTGATTTGGTTGTCATTGCTAAATCCTGTTTTATTCTTCTACAGGGTAGTACACAGTGAAAGCACACCAAAACTACTTGGTAAGATGTTAACCTCTTATTTGACCAGTAGATACCATTGTGTTATGTTTCTATGCACAATTTCGCTAATAGTTGAGAGTTCTAACACCCAGGAGTTAGATTGGCAGGCTGCCAACCCGCACTGGGGAAGTCCTTTGGGGTTAGGTGATTAGAAGACCGTCTTACTAACTCTAGGTGTTAGGAGTTTTATTTTGCTTTTGTTTTAATAATATTCAGTGCATGTTGCTTGTTGATTCATAAAGTAGCTCCGAGCATGAGAGTAAAGTGAGTCCAGTCAAAGTTAATGGTAGAGAAACTATTCTTTGTTCATGAAGTGTGGGAATTCAGAGGTTGAAGTTGGAACAATGTCATGTTAAATTTTTGATATATTTGTAAGTCTTGTAATTTTATTTTTGATCATTCTTAAGCTAAAATCTGAGTATATTTTGATGTTTATGCCAGTTAACATGCAGCTAAATGCAGTAAAGCTTTAAAACAGGGAAAAGAGTAGAGTGCCTTCTCTGGGTCGAGGTGGGTGTCCTGCCCCAAGTGGAGGAGTTCAAGTATCTTGGGATCTTGTTCACAAATGAGGGAAGAAGGGAGCGGGAGATCGACAGGCGGATTGGCGCAGCGTCTGCTGTGAAGCGGGCACTGTACTGGTCTGTCGTGGTGAAGAGGGAGCTGAGCCAAAAAGCAAAGCTCTTGATTTACCAGTCGATCTACGTTCCTACCCTCATCTATGGTCATGAGCTTTGGGTCATGAGATCTCGGATACAAGCAGCCGAAATGGGTTTCCTCCGTAAGGTGGTCGGGCTCTTCCTTTGAGATAGGGTGAGAAGCTCAGTCATCTGGGAAGGACTCAGAGTAGAGCCGCTGCTCCTCCACATCGATGGAGCCAGTTGAGGTGGCTTGGGCATCTGGTCAGGATGCCTCCTGGACGCCTCCCTGTTGAGGTGTTCCGGGCACGTCCCACTGGCAGGAGGCCCCGGGGAAGACCCAGGAATGCCTTGGGATTTCTGGAAGTCTGGGCCTCCCTTCTTAAGCTGCTACCCCCTGCGACCCGACCCCGGATAAGCGGCAGACCATGGATCGATGGAAAATTATCTAAATTTTTCCACTGCTGTCCCAAAAAAGCGGGCTGCCTTTACTAAAGTCAAGAAAGAGCTCCATTCCCGCCCTGGTGTTAAGTTTGCCCTTTTCTACCCAGCCGTATTACAGATAACTTTGCCAAACGGAGCAGTTTCCTGGGCTCTCTACAAAGTCAAGATTCTTCTTGACCTTATAGAGTCAAGGAGAACTGAGGTGTGTTGAGTACAGGTGTGTGACTTTGTAGAGAAGAATGTGAAAAATGTGGTGGCCCTGGTCTCTGTTTAAAAATTGACTCCATAATGTTTCTAGGGCTGGAGCTGTATCCCCAGAGGTTCTACCTAATGCTACTGTGTCTTTCAAATGTTAGAAGAGGGGTAGCCATACTTACTTTTTTCAAGACATGGTAACTCTTTGATGACTTCTATTTTCCATTTATTTATTTGTCTTTTTTTTTTAATTACCATCGATTTATTTATTTTTTAACACTTTAGTTTCTTTGTTCTGTTTTTCAATCATCTCTTATTTTATTTTATTCATTTATGTTTTATTTATTTTTAATGTATTTAATTTTTCTCTTTTTTCAATAGGTTCTCTGTAGCATTATTAAGATGCATCTTATCGTTTTATCACTAGTTACATTCCACAAGGAGAAACCTGCTTTTTATTTAGCATACAGACTTCTCCAAGGATCTTTGAAGGTCCTTTTTCTTTTTTTTGTGTGGTGGGCTTCACACATTCCATTTGGGGGGATGCTTTTTCGATTTTTTCAGTGCATTTTCTATGTTCTTCATGTTTGTTGTGTTTTTTATTTTAGATCACCTCCAATTGTTTCATGCTTTCGTTCCCACCCGCTTCATTTTCAACCAAAGGTTCAGATTGCTTGGTACACTTTTAAGTTATTTAACATTTCATTATGCATTCATCTTTGATAGGAGGGATCTCCAGTTTGTCAGCTTTAATTGTAAAGGGTTCAAATGCAGCAACATGCTACACCTTCACTTACTGGAGCAAAAGTTTTTTGCTCCTAGCAAAAAACTTAGGGGTTGTGGGTGGGCAAAGTCTTCCATTCTTCTTTCTCTGGTAAAGCCAGAGGTACAACCATAGTTCCTACATAAGTCAGTCCCTTTTCTTTCTGATCAAATTATCTCTGACCAAAATAGCAGGAAGCTAGTTGGCATTTGTGCAACCAACTGTGATGATGAGGCATCCTCCTGTTTGCCAGATCTAACAATGCACTATTTAACAATAGGCAGGGGCCTATATTCATTATGAGAAAAAATTAAGAAATGATAAATTGCTTAAACTTAGGCAGAAAATCTCACAGCTTGATAGTATGTATGCAACATTCAGTTCCCCAAATATTTATAAAGAGCGCCTAATATTGCAGTCTGAATTTGATATACTCATGGCCCACCATACTACAGAAGCCATGCTACAATCGAGTGCACAATTTTTTGAACATGGTGATAAAGCCAGCAAATTACTGGCACATCAACTTCAACAGACATCGGCATCAAGGCAAGTTCCTCAGGTTCAAACAGACACAGGCATGACAATGGACCCACTTCAAATCAACCTAACTTTTGAGAAATTTTATAAATCACAAATCATTTAAATTTACACCCTCAGTTGCAGAACTTGACAATGTATTTGCTAATATTCCTACAATAGAACACCTCACTGTACTAACCTGGGGAAACCTATAACCCCATTGGATCTTAGTGCAGCAATGTAGTCGCTCCAAGGAGGCCCTGGCAGGTATCCCTCAAAGTTCTACAAAAGATTTTGGGATAAACTGTCACCATTATTATTAAATGTGTGCAATGAAGCCTTTGCCTTGGGGATTTTGCCCCAGACTCTTGGTCAGGCCGCCATCTCTCTACTTGTGAAAAAAGATAAAGATCCTCTTTCTTGTTCGTCCTAATACCTCATAAGCCTTTTAAATGTAGATTTTAAACTGCTGTCCAAAGTTGTTGCTAAGCGTCTCGAAGCGGTCCTACCCATTGTAATTTACCCAGACCAGATAGGATTTATCCAAAATAGACACTCCTTTAACATTAGGTGACTTTGTTCCAATCATCCTTTCTAATTCCTTCTTTAAGCAGTTAAGATGGTCTTATTTATGACTTTCTTTGGAAAGAGAAGACTCCGAGGCTGTCTGGGCAATACTAACAATGATTTAAATCACTTGGACGGATGGCCTTACACAATTTCAGGCACTACTATTGGGCTATTAGAAATTTAATTGTGGAGCCTCCCTGCCCCATACCTGGTTAGTTATGTAGACAAATTCTGTAAAACCTGTGTCTCTTATGTCCTGTTGTTTTCACCAATTCAATCTTTCACCATTGCATATACAAAAAATTTAATATTTAAAACTTCTCTTAAGATCTGGATACAATTCCGGCATCAATTTGGCCTACAGACTTTATCTCCTCATAAACCTATTACAGCAAACCATATCTTTACTCCCTCCCTTGTGGACAAAACCTTTACAACTTGGTTTAATCTTGGCATACAGACCTTTTGGAACTTATTTCTCGATAATGTTTTTGCCACATTTGCACAACTATAAGATAGATTTGCTCTTCCGTTGCATCACTTTTTTAGATATCTACAAATTTGCAGCTCCACTCACAGTAATTTCCCCACTTTGCCCCCTCTGCAGGTGGACTCTGATCTCGACTCCCTGCTTTTGTCCACTATTAGGCTAAAAGGCTCTGTCTCAATTCTGCATAATTTAATCACCTCTATGCGTCTTGAAACTTGTTTAGGAGTCTTTGGGAGCAGGATATTGGGGGTAACTTATCAGATGAGTCATGTATTTTGGTCATGTATTTTGGCGCAAAACATAAGACCTCAATTTGTGCTAGGCTGTCTTATTCAATGCAAACTGGTACATAGTGTGTATTATGCCAAATCCTGTCTCTCTAAAATGTATAGTTCTGTCTCTTCAGTATGAGCCAGATGCCAACAGTCCCCTGCAAATATCATCAATATGTTTTGGCTGTGCCCCCGGCTCAATATCTATTGGATGGAGATTTTCTTTTATGCTATTTCAAATTTGGCTGGGAGGAAAATTGACCTGAATCTCTTGAGTGCTTTGTTTTTTTTTTTCTGTGGGCGGATGACCCCCTTTGACTCCATCTCAGGGAAGTACTCTGGCTTTTATGACCATCATTGCTAGGAGAGTAATTTATTCAAATGGAAAACAATGCTACTCCCTTTGTTTTTACAGTGGCTTAGAGATATTCTCTATTTTCTTAAACTTCAGAAAATTAGAAGGACATTGCATGGCTCTTCTGAATATTTTACACTCACTTGGAATCCACTCAATACAAACTAACTTCCTCCATGCAAATTAGCTATAATTAGTATTTATTTGCTTTTCTTTTTTATCGATCTATTTTTTTTCAGATTTCCTGGAGGTGCCCTCCATTTCCCTTCTTGTTTCTCTTTCCTTGTTGCATATGTACATAACTAACTCAATGGAAATAGCAACACTGACATGCGGTATTTGAAAATTTGGTGGTTCTATTTCATCCTTACTTACTGTCAGAGGTGATGCTTGAAGCACTGAGTGATCATTCTTGCACAAGCGCAGGTCGAGTGCTAATGACAACAAAGTCACCTGTGACCTATTGGTGTTCTCAGTGTGGAACATGACACATGGCACTCAATCCCTCTTGTTTTTCTCACACGCAGGTGTGTCAAGTACAGGTGTGTGGTTGTGTGAAGCTGGTCGCTTCTGTGTGTAACACTGTTCTCCAAGCTCCTTGTTGATGGTAGCCCTGTGACTGAGTTTGGTCAGAGCTGCGGGTAAGTCTCGCCCTCCAGGAGTGGCACTAGTTCTTTTTTTGCCTTTACCAAACCTGTGGTCGACCAAACCTTGTCCAGTTTGACTCCAGAGGGAGTGGCCTGTTCGTGCTCTTAGGCATACATCAATGCCACGGCATCGTTCCGAAAGACAAATAGCTTTTTGTGTGATGCGCAGGCTCACAGAAAGGTCAGGCACTTTCTAAGAAGCGACTTGCACTCTGGGTTGTGGATTTGATCGCCAAGGCTTTTGCCTTGCAGGACCGGCCACTGCCGGCAGGAGTGAAGTGCCACTCCACGAGGGGCATGTTGACCTCGTTTGCTGCCATGACTTCAACATGCTGTTGTACGTTATATGCTGTGTGGCTTCCTGGAAATCACCTAGTACCTTTGCTCGGTTTTACAGGATGAATGTGGCTGTGCTCCATCCCCTTCAAAGAATTCTGGAGCAGCCTACCTCTACATCACATTAGGGTGAGTGGTGTAGTGGTTGTCCCTTGGATATTGCAGATTCCTTGCGACCTTGTTGACATAAGTCATCCAGTGCTTGAAGCACCCCCTCTGGTGGTCAGTATGGATGAAATAGAGCAAAACTACACTTCTATGAATCCCGGATGACCACCAGAGTGCTTGGTCGCTTGGAATTTATGTTACCTCAATGTGAAAGGAGGTTGCTCGTCTAGTTCACACCTCTTTATCATAAAGAAAGTTATTTATATGTACAATGTAGTCAACTGTACAATTTGTTAAAAACCAAATAAAGTTTGGGAATAAAAAAACGACGTCCCAGAGCTCTATCCTAACATAAGCCAATCTGTTTGTCCATTACCTGAACTTTGGTTTATGTTGATGGCTTCTGTTTTAATCACAGTTGTCAGCTCCTCAAAATGTTCTGGATGAAGAGGGATGGAGCAGGGTTCATATTTTAGAATAGAGGAACAGTCATTAGCTGCAACCCGAAAGGGGCAACCTTGAGCATCTACAAATGAAAGAGCAATGCAGGCAATGCCTGAAAGACAAGACAGAAAAATGGCATAATTAATTCCTTTATTAATAAAGATGTATAATTTATGCACAATATAAAACATACTTCAGGAATAAAACTGGATTGTTTATGGAATATAATAAGAATAGAATAAAATGTACTGTATTTTAGTTTTTACTATCCAAAGTTTTTTAGACTTTGGATATTACAGAGAAAGACAAAAACTACACTCATGATGATACTGTAAGTTAAGACTTAGAATGTTGTTACCTTTGCCTCCTGTTCCCTGCCCTCCAGGCTTATTGTAGAGGTAGATATCAGAGTCAGCCAAGTCAGGGCTCAAATGAAAGTAATGCTGAAAACAGAAAAAAGGAATAATAAATTACAACCTTCAAGCTTCACCCAAAAGTGCCTTTCTAACACAATGACAACTTATAGATATTCATGCATGTACTCAGACTTCTGGGTTAATTGCTCAATCCCAAAACAGACTCTTAGTACAACTACATACACTCACAGACCACTTTATTAGGTACCTCCAGAACTGCCTTAATCCTTTGTGGCATAGATTCAACAAGGTACTGGAAACATTCCTCAGAAGGTCTGGTCCATATTGACATGATAGCATCCTGCAGTTGCTGCAGATTTTGTCAGCTGCACATCCATGATGTGAATCTCCCGTTCCATCACATCCCGAAGGTTCTCTATTAAATATAGATTCGGTGACTGTTGAGGCCATTTGAGTTCAGTGAACTCATTGTCGTGTTCAAGAAACCAGTCTGAGATGATTCACGCTTTATGACATGGCGTGTTATCCTGCTGGAAGCAGCAGTCCAGATGGCCATATAGGGATGGACATAGATAGACTATAGCCCTTTTATTGGCTGATTCCGCAGTTAGACAGGTGTACCTAATAAAGTGGCCAGTGAGCGTAGATTATTTTTAAGACAGACATTTGTCATTTACACTGTAAATTTTTATAACAATTTCCTATTTTTGCCCACTTCATTATATTTAGAAAAATATGACTTGTTAAAAAAGTTCTGCAGTGCTACAAGATAACCTCTTCATTCATCTCGAGGATTCATTTTTTTGCATTGAAAAGTCATATTCCCTCTCCTTACTAATCTTCTAACCTTCATAATCTTTGTTTTTTCTGTCATGGACAGTCCAGAAAATAAGACGGGAGTTAGGGCACATAATTTTACATGGTGCAGTGTACCTTGAAATGGTGTACAGTAATGCTGTCAGTGTACTTCGGTATATGCAGGAAGATAAGCAGATTCTGTCTGAGGTAGTGAGCCAGTGTGGGCAGCCAGGGAAGGCAATATGTTGGAAGATTGAAGGTCATAATTCCAGTGGGAGGAGATCCTGTTGGCTGGATAAACTAACCAGACAACATTTGGAAATATTTAATTCATTATTTGATTGCCTCTGTGCAAAACAAACATTGCATTTGAAATAATGTGAAATGTTTTTTGTGTAATAGAAAGACAAGGACACAGAAAAGCCAGACTACCTCCACATCAGCAGGAGTCAGCTTGCAGTTCCTAACAAGCATAACTGTTATGATGTCCAAGGTGGTTTCATCCAGGCGTTTCCAAAGCACTTTGACCAGTTCATCTGTGATTTCTGGACCTACACAAGAGATAAATGAATTACAATTGAAAACATACATCCATATAAACCTTTAGACCTCACAGTTGACAAGTGAAACAATGGAATCTTTTACACAATCGCTACCTTACAGGGTTTCTCCCAGTGTAATATCAGCCTAGCCCCCCACCAGGCTAAGCCAGAAATATTTTATGTTATTTTTATAAAGCCAGATTGCAAGTTTCTCTGTTGCTCTGAGCGTTTCAGTGGCAGAGCAGATTTATTCCTAAAAGATAGGTTTATAGAGGATACATTTAAAGCTGAGAGAGCTAACACCACTGAAGTTTCCCTCAGCGTGCATCGCGTGCACCTTGGATCACTCCCTTTAACCCCCTGTGAGGAATCATGTTTCTTTGGAGAACACTAAAGGTAACAGTTTAAAACTCACTGTACCCACAGCTTTCGCGCTCGCCTCATAGTCACCCATCACACTGGTTTAATAGTACTTTATTGTTTTCAGTATTTTTCTGGTTATGTGATGTATCACACCACATCAAATGCTTTGTTTATCAAGTCAGACAGAGTTAATGCATGCTGCTGTGTGGAGATCTGAAAAACTCGTCCCTTAAAGTTGGGCAACCAAAACTGTTTCTGTGGCACTTATTAAAAAACTCAACAAACACAAAAACCACATTAGCAGCATTAAATTAAATCTCCTGTTTGTTGCGCATCTCTGTGCGCAGTGCAGTGGATTTAACTTATCATGCAGGGCCGGTCCCTTGAGCAGAATTTGACTTAAGGGCCCCTTATGCTGCTAAAATAATCAGCACCTCTATCAGCTTATGTGTTAGATTTAGTGAAATCTGGAAGAGGGGGAGTAGTTTAATTGGCCAACACAAAAATCAGTAAGTTATAATTGTAGTTTATTAGTTTCTATTTGTGAACAAACAGCATCAGATTGTTGCTATGGTAACAAAACTATGAATATTGTTCTTTAAACTTTTATCAAATAAACTTGCCAGCTCCTTTAAATCTTACATTCCATCAGTCCAGGAAAGTATTTAATTGTGGTTCTATAGCGGTAACAATTTAAAATCTTTTAATTTATGTATGTTGAAACCATTCAATCAAATTTAGCAGCATTGATCATCTCAACAAATATTACATTTAAGTATCTGTGGTTTGTGTTAAAATATTAGCATTTATGTGCCCCGGAAGCCCTGGAGGGCCTTATGGAGCCTCTGACTTACTTTGGATTAAACAGAAGTGCAAATAAGTGATATTCATTTTAATTGTATTTTTTTGATTTGTTGCTTTTAAGACTAGTTGTGGATTTAAATAGCGTTTCACTGGTGATGTGTTCCCGTAACACCCAGGAATATTTGTATATATTCTGTCTGCTTAACATCTTTTAATATAAAACATGGTGGACCACCTCGGCACCGATCTTATCATTTACAACATTATACCTGCATTTCCCACTCCATGCACCAGAAGCAGGATGTGTTTGTCTACTTGTCCTACTGGCCGAGAGCCTTCCAAAGAAGATCTGGAGCCCTTAAAAGAAGACACAACAAATACAAGACTGCCTTATTCAAGTGAGATTTAAAAAAAAGTACAAGAACAAGTATCTGGATTAGTTCAGGAAAGTATTTAATTGTGGTTCTATAAGCACGTCTCTCCTTCGCGCTCACGTAACAGACCTCACTTCATTTAAGCCACCTGCCCCTGACCTCCCAGAGGATCCATCACTCTGCGTTTCTGAGGTCTGAGGCTGGGGTCCAGATATTATCTTTACACCCGTCTTCCTCCAGAATGTGTCTGGCCCCCCGGAACTGCAGAACAGGACATTACCTGTCCGGATCACTACAAGAAAATTTACAAAAAACAGAAATACAAAATACAGTGGTCCTAATTCAAACCTCAGACTGATCACCTGCCTAAAGGAACCTCAGACTGAAAAACTTTCAGCCTCCAAATCACTTAAAGTAGCTCTTTTAAATACCAGATCACTCTGTGCTAAAGCTCTATTAATTAATGATTTCATCACTGAGTGGTCATTCAACCATGTTTCTGACAGAAACATGGTTGAATGACAATAATGACCAAATCGTACTAATTGAATCAGCGCCTCCTACCTACAATTTTTAAAATGAGAATAGAAAACATAAAAAAGGAGGAGGCGTGGCTTCAATATTTAAGAATACCATAAACTGTAGTAAAATCTCTTTGGGTCATTTCACCTCTTTTGAGTATCTCGGAATTGAGGTTAAAGGCTACAAACGAACTTTGACACTAACTTTATAAAAAAACTCCTACATACGTGGAAAATTTCTTTACTGACTTGAATGAGCTTCTATCTCTCATATACATTGATTATGATTGTTTAATAATTGTCGGTGATTTCAACATTCATGTGGACAAACCCCAAGACAGAGGGGCAAAAAAGCTCTCTAATATTTTAGAAAATTTTGGTCTGACACAACACGTCAAACAAGCAACACACACTCAAGGACACACACTGGAGCTGGTTATCAGTAAGGGTGTGAATGTTTCCAATGTCTCTGCAATTGATGTCGCACTTATTTTCAAAGATAACTTGCTGTTATCTTTGAAAGTTCTTTATCCTTTAACGCACTTGGACAAACAGCTACTATCACAAAACATTCTTTCACAGAAAACACAGCAGAAAGATTTAATCAAATCTACTCTTCTTCCTCGCTCTTAAGTTGTAATGATGTAGATAAGTTGGTAGATAATTTTCAGTTTAAAGTTTCAGATATCATTGATTCCATTGCCCCAATTAAAGTAAAGGTTGTGTCTAGTAGGAAGAAATCTGGAGAAATGCACAAACAGTTCAATCTGCAAGACAACTCTGCCGTAGGGCCGAACGAAAATGGCGTAAAACTCAACATCACGTTCATTGTGACATCTATAAAGAAAGACTACGTAACTATCACTCAACACTAAAACATGCAAGGGAGGCTTTCTTTGCAGATGTCATAAACAAAAACATTAACAATGCTCGAGCTTTATTTGCAACAGTTGACAGGCTCACAAACCCTCCGATGACGTTACCACCTGAATTCCAATCTAATGGCGCCTGTAACAAGTTTTCCAGCTTCTTTTCAGAAAAAATTCAAAAAATCAGAGGATTAGTCTGCGCATCAACTCTAAAGTCAGGACCAGTGCTGTACCCAAACAAAACAAATACAGGAAAAATGACCCAATTTCAACTGCTTAATTATAAAACCCTAGAAGAAATTATAAGCCAATTAAGCTCTAGTTCCTGCTGTCTGGATGTTCTACCCACACATTTCTTTAAGAAAGTCCTGCCTGTTATTGCTAATGATCTGATCCAAATAGTAAACTCATCACTCACATCAGGGGTTTTCCCCTAGGCTTTGAAAACAGTAATTATCAAACCACTGATAAAAAAGAACAATCTGGACAAATCACTACTGCAGAATTATGGGCCGATCTCCAACCTCCCATTCATCAGCAAAGTTATTGAAAAAACTGTGTGTAAACAACAAATAGTTTCCTAACAATAACCAACTGCTTTGACTCCTTCCAATCTGGTTTTCGTGCTCACCACAGCACGGAGACTGCCATCGTAAAAGTATTCAATGACATCCATATAAATACGGACTGTGGGAGAACCACAGTGCTGGTTCTGTTGGACCTCAGTGCAGCTTTTGACACTGTCGACCACAACATATTATTGAATCGACTGGAGAGTCGAGTCAGACTCTCTGGTTCAGTTCTCAACTGGTTTGAATCTTACATTAATAATAGGGATTTCTTTGTTTCAATTGGAAACTTCTCATCAAAGAGGTCAAAGGTCACATGTGGGGTACCCCAAGGTTCAATCCTAGGACCCCTCTTATTCAATATTTATTTGCTCCCACTAGCTCAGGTTATAACAGGAAATAATATTAGCTACCAAAACTATGCAGATGATACTCAGCTCTACATTACGATGTCACCAGGTGACTCTGAACCCATCCAATCACTGAATAAATGTTTAGAACAGATAAATGTGTGGATGTGTCAAAACGTTCTCCAGCTGAACAGAAACAAAGCTGAAGTTATTATTTTTGGACCTAAAGAGGAACATTCTAGAGTCAATGCACAGCTTCAGTTATTACAACTAAAAACTAGCGATCGGGCTCGAAACCTGGGAGGAGTGATGGACTCTGACCTGAATCTTCAGAACCACATTAAGACAGTCACAAAGTCGGCCTTCTATCGCCTGAAGAACATCTCCAGGATTAGAGGATTAATGTATCAGCCAGATCTAGAGAAATTCATCCATGCGTTTATCTTCAGTTGCATTGATTATTGCAACAGCGTCTTCACAGGCCTGTCCAACAAATCAATCAAACAGCTGCAGCTGATCCAGAAGCTGCTGCTCGCGTTCTCACTAAAAACAGAAAGATAGAGCACATAACACCAGTTTTAAAGTCCCTCCACTGGCTCCCTGAAGCTCAAAGAATAGACTTTAAAATACTGTTGTTAGTTTACAAATCACTGAACGAACAATACATTCAAGATCTGCTGTTGTTGTATCAACCTTCCAGACCCCTCAGGTCTTCTGGTTCTGGTCTGCTCTGCATCCCCAGAACCAGAACCAAACGAGGAGAAGCAGCATTCAGCATCTATGCACCAAAAATTTGGAACAGACTTCCAGAAAACTGTAAAACAGCTGAAACACCGAGTTCCTTTAAATCTCGACTAAAAACCCACCTGTTTAGAGTTGTATTTGAAACGTAATCAATTAAAAATTTAATGATGGAATTTGACTTAATGTAATGTTTTGATTGTTTATTCGATGTTGCATATGACTTTGTGTTTTTGTTTGTTATGATGTAAAGCACTTTGAAATGCCTTGCTGCTGAAATGTGCTATACAAATAAAATGTGATTTGATTTTGATTTGAACAAGTTCATTTCCATTTCCACAGAGAGCACTCCTCGTCGAACCAGAGTAAATAGAGACATTTCCCAAGACATTTTCTATATAATTCTAATTTATAACGCATTCAAAAAGAGGATAAAAGTAAGGGGGAATTTTTCTGCCATAATTCGAGAGCACACATTTTCAGTATGAAAGCATGTCTTTCTTCTCAAAATGTGTTAGGCTTGAACTCCAAACTTCTGCTCTGTTTCAAATATTCACTGTGCTTTCTCAAACCTTGTTTCTGCTTGAATCAAGTTTCCATTTGCAACGCTCTCTGCTTGTTTGCGAATCTTTTGCGAATCATTTTCTGCTCACACTTGGAACAAAAAAGTACCGCTGCCTGGCAATCTCTCAGCCAATAGAATGAAAGTGTTATATTGGGTGTGTTTGTTTGCTGTTAGTGGGTGTATCGATTGTAGCAACCTGCAATTCATTCAACCTCCATCGCTGATGGATTTATAGATATATACGTTTTCTGTTAACGGTTATCTATATATCATTATGTATGTGTGCATGTATGGATGGATGTATGGACGGACAGGTAGGCGGACGGGCGGATGGATATCACTTTGTGACGAAGTTCTAACACCGTTGGTTCTGTGGAACCATTTTCTTTGGTTGGGTGAACAAACTTCTGCCTAAGATCAGTAGCTGTTAGTGATCAGGAGCAGAAATCAGTGTTTCTCCCTACATCCAGTGGGCTTCGCAAATTGCTACAATTGACAATAGCCACTGAGGCACACCCGCTAGACGGAAACAAAAGCACCCAGTATCACTTTCATTCTATTGGCTGAGCGGTTGCCACGCAACAGTTTTGTTTCGAGAGCTACCAGAAAAGAATTTGCAAGCGAGCAGAGGGGGTTGCAACCAAAGCAATCACCAAAGGTTCACAGCTTGGTACAGTCAGCCATTGTCACTGCGCCATAGCAATTTATGTACATGTTTTGTTTTCTGCATCTGTGCTGCATGTTTCGTCCTATTGTTGTTATTTTTCCCTTTTTCTGTTTAAATATTCAAAAATATCGAATGAACATGAAGTTCATTCGATAAAGACAAATTCCCAGTACTTTCCAAATTACTTACAGATATGCAGAACTTAAATGCCAAATATGGTATCCAAGAATACCTTGTGATTCCAATATTTCACACATTCATATTGCAATTGTGATTTTAATTTAATGCAGGTGTAGTAGAAACCATGTGAGACACACATGAAAGCAATTAAACAATGTATAGATTTTACAAGAAACCAAACAAAAAGCTCAAGCAAAATGTTTGTATCCAGGAAAAAATACAAAACATTTTTGAGACTGAGAACAAACTAAAATATTATTCAATAATGACATCTGCTTTTAGAACCAAAGCCAGAGGGATTGAAAAAGAAGCCATGACAATCATGTTCAAAATTGAAAACATTGTGTAACAGAAATAAAGCAGGTCTTCTGTCAGGCTACAGAGAAATACATAGCAAATGGCAATGACAATGGAGGGCAGTGTCCTTGGCTGTAGTCAGCACCTGACAGCATTGTCTGACATCAGACATTTTACTTTGACATTTCAAAATGTCCTTGCCACTAATAAAGTGACGTGAGCAAATGTGTGCCATCCTGAACTAGATTACTTATTTGTTTCCTCTGAATATTAGCCAGCCACACTTGTTGAAGCTTGATGCTCAGTAAGCAAAGTTTTCTTCATGGGATGCAATATAAACTAGCCTTTGTTTTTACACCCCTGAATACAACAGTATCCAACCATCACAGTTCTGTTGTGTGCAATTAATGAAGTGGAAAACTGCTTTCATGCTATCAAAATGGTGACAGAGCACTGGGATGTAGAAGGTGTGACATGTAGAAAGTAGGAAATATTTATAGTGATAATTTGCAGTGTATGGTGCAGCTGTAGTGATATAATATGAGGTGGTGTGGTTTGAGGTTAGTCTTGGTGATGCCAGTCTGTATTACAAAGATGAACAGCTATAAATTATTTAACTTTGAGTGACAAATAGACATTCATACAGTAATAAATGATATCCACACAGGATTTAAACTTCCATTAACTGAGACACATCCATCCATCCATCCATCCATCCATCCATCCATCCATCCATCCATCCATCCACAACCTTGTCCCTAATGGAGTCAGCCCGGGTGCTGGTGCCTATCTCCAACGAACGTTTCGGGCGAGAGGCGGGGTATACCACCCTGGTCAGGTCGCCAGTCTGTCGAAGGGCAAACTGAGATGCGCTCTTTTTTTCCAAAAAATATTTTTCACAATGCTGGCTTAAGGAACATTGTGAAAGACATTTGAATTAGATTCCTCCTGAATAAATCTTTAGATACAAGATTATCTGTGTTATGATTTAGATAAAAACAGTATGCAAAACCAAAATTAGCAATTTTGAAATTGTCACAATAAAGATAAAAGTACTATATCTTTTCTTACCGTTAGGTCTTCGGGATATAAAGGCTCTTGACTTCTAATGAGCCCCATTGAGCGAGTTGGATAAAGGTTTCCATCCAGGTCTGAGTACTTGCCTTTTAGTGAGGTTTCACAGAGTCTATGGAGAAAAATACAAGCAAAAATATAAGCTTTCATCATTAACACAATATTGGCAGCAGTTTTTATTAGAATTTTAGTTCATAGTTTAAAATCTATAAAAATCACATTAAACATCTGCCACATGCAGAAGTCAAAGGAAGCCAAGAGATACTCCAGAACCATATGGAGTAAAATGTTCTTTTTTGGTTTTCTCAAAGACATTACTCCCTAAATGTAAACATGCCTCTATCCCAGGGGTGGGCAATCCTGGTCCTCGAGGGCCGGTGTCCTGCAACTCCAGGATGTCTCCCTGGTCCAACACAACTGAATCAAATCACTGAATCACCTCCGAAGTGCAGTCAAGTTCTCCAAAGTCCTGCTAATGATCTCATTATTTGACTCAGGTGTGTTGAAGTAGAGACACATCTAAAAGTTGCAGGAAGCCTGGAGTTGCCCACCCCTGCTCTATCCCCCTTTTGTGCCTGAGCTACACAACAGGGGTTCAACTGGAGTTACAGAGTTTTAAATCTCTAATTCATTTAAATAAAAAGTGCTCACCATAAGAGGTATCTTTGGGAGTGGGTAGGGGTGGGAGTATATTTTAGTTCTTATATTCCATCCTTTTTAAAAGAAGTCAACAATCCCAGTTTGCAAACTTTTTTACGTACAACTATACTGCTCAAAAAATAAAGGGAACACTCAAATAACACAATATAACTCCAAGTAAATCAAACTTCTGTGAAATCAAACTGTCCATCTAGGATGTGTTATTTGAGTGTTCCCTTTATTTTTTTGAGCAGTGTATATATATATATATATATATATATATATATATATATATATATATATATATATATGTGTGTGTGTGTGTGTGTGTGTGTGTGTGTAGTTGTAATGTCAGCTTTGGCTCTGCTGGAGGATATTGTCAATAGATTCAAAGGTAGACCATATTAATCTGCTGGGAATTATTGATTATAGATTGCCTAGAGTAATCATCTTGCAGCCTTTGCTGCAAGAGGATTAATGAAGGAAACTGCTTTAATATTGCCAGTGCAGCTGCCTGACCTGTTGAGACAGTCATCCTTCAGTCATTCTACACAGTGATCTCCTCTTAACAGGTAAACAAAAATAACATTCACATCTAAAATGTGCCTTGCAAGCAAAGGTGACACAAAAAATGCAGTGAGAAATGCTGTAAAATCACAAAATTCACCTGAGGTAGAAGACTGATTTAGTTGTGCGCTCCTGGTAGACAAACATGTTCTTTCTATTCACCACAGAGAAGGAGTTCAGCACAGAGCGAAGGCCCTGGATTGCTGTAATAGAGGGACAAAGAGATGTGTTTAGAGCTTAAAAAACAAAACACATTGTGGTGGAAAATTACTACAAGTTAACATCTGCTGATCGTGTAATACGAAATGCTTGAGAACTCTCACCAAAAGAACTATTTGGGTTACATATACAAGGCTGGGAGTTGTTTTCTACAGCTGCATCAGAACCAGATTGTTCTCGCCCCTTGTTTTGAATTTCTTATCCTTAGTATAAAACTAATGTGTTGGGGGAGCTTTTCATCCAGACCTTCTTCATTATTGATTGTCCTACAAGCGCTCTGTATTGTTTATATATGAATAAACTTGATTGAGTGATTTTACCTGACAGTGCTTGGTAAAATAGTTTTTTCCACAACACACATGAATTTTGACAATGTAGTGAAAACCAAAGAACAGATTTTGTGAGAAAATAGTTACAACCTTCAGGCAACATTTCTGATGCAGGAAATGGAATTCCAAATGATCACAGCAACATGATTATTTCTAATGCAGTGCCACTATCTACCACAGGGTCACCTACATTTTGTCTTCGTAATATGCTAGGTCATGTGTTACCGAGCATATTGAAGGATCTCTCTTTTGTTGTTGGCAATAGGCCACAAGACATTTCTCCCTCTGGCAGTAGACAAGTGCATTTGTTTTGGTTGTATTTACCCAGAATGCCCTGTGCTATAGTTCAGTATCCAGTCAGCTTGGCATTCACATATGCAATCAAAATACACTTTTCCCAGTGCATGATAAGCTGGCAGCTTGACTGTAAAGTATTAGATAAGAACCCAAATGTATTACAGTGGCAATGAGGATGGGATGACTTTATTGTACGACCATCTCTGGAAGAAAAAAAGAATGAGAAAAGTACATCTGAAGGCAACAGTGTAAACAGAGAGTGTCTGGGGTTGAAAGTATCCTTTATGATGTATTGTGCTTTTTTTAGACAGCGGTCACTGTACAAATCTTCCAGTGAGGGGAGAGGGTAGCCAATGATTTTTTGGGCTGTATTCACAACCCTTTGAAGAGCTTTCCTTTGAGCCACAGTGCTGCTGTTATACCATATGCAAATACAGTAAGTCAGTATGCTCTCTATGAAGCACTTGTAGAAGGACACCAGCAGTTTCTCCTTAATGTTGTTCTTCCTGAGAACCCTCAGGAAGTAGAGTCTTTGCTGGGCCTTTTTTGCCAGCTTGAAGGTGTTCATGTTCCATGTGAGGCCCTGCTCAATGTGGACCCCCAGGAAATGGAAGTCAGTTGCCCTCTCCACACATTTTCCCCAATTCTAACATAAAAAACAAATCCTTAAAAGGGCAGAATAATCCCATTGTTAGGGTAGAGGAGTTGGAGTTCTTCCTTGTTAGATAAAACTAATTGGTGATTCTTGGGGCGTACATAAGGTGATAAGTTTTTCTGAAAATTTTTCAGGCCAAGGACCACTTAACCAAATTAAACACTCGTGGGCCACCTAACTTCAAATTGCCCCACAATAACATTTTAATATATACAAACTGTGATAACTCCCCTACTGTTGTTTTCTTCATTCATCCTAATGGAGTGAAGTGGTGCTGTTTGGTAAATGACTGGCCATGGCAAAAACATGAACATCTTGAGGATGTTTTGAGTTAGTATGGACCGAAAGTATGGACTGTAAGCTTTCCACTGATGTCAAACCCAGAAAAGAAGTTGTTCTTTACTACCAAGTGTTATGTACATTAATAACATTTTATGATTACTTGTAATTTAGAAGCATAATGAAAGAAAAATAGACTTCAGTTGCTTTGGCATAAATAAAAATCCTCTGCTGTGCATGGGTGCAGAAGAGGATTTTCAGACATGGGTGGATTAAAAATAATCCACTCATGTCTATGTATTTATCTGTTGTATTTAATTAGAAGAATTTTTAATTAAATAAAAACAATAGCTGTTGAATTGTGAGTAGAGTATTTTGAGCAAGTCGTAAAAAACAAAGAATAGTTCTCACCAACTGACACTCATTCATGGCATAGAGTCGTTCAAAAGAATCAAATCGCTTGTGAATGACACATCAACACTCTCAGCAGGTAGGACTTGACTTCCTCTGATCATATAAGTAGTCCTGGTGTTGTTTTATTTACATTGGTATCTTCTCCTTTCCTTTTGAGTGACCCATTTTTAAGCAACTTATTCACTATTATTCTTAGCCACAATCATTTGGTAAGCTAGCTATAGCGTTGCACATTGAGCTCACGTCACGGCAAATAAACAGTCGTTTAAACGCAATACCTTGTGGAACACCTTGTGGAACACAAGCTGTTCAGAGTGGCTATTGTGCTATTTTGATCTCAAAAGAAAAATAAATTAATTAATAAAAAAATATGGCAAAACAACAGATGTTTACTATTGTTTGGTAAGTTATTTATGCTAAGTTAGATTCTTGTTAGCATTAGTGTTCTAATTGAAAGAAAAATAAAAAGTTGCAGGAGTTTTAAATGAAAAGGGAAGGAGTGTAATATATTGTTTATGTTATTGTTTATTAGGAATTGATGCTGGTTCTCATAGTGAGGTTACAAATACCTACCAGTGCATGCTCCAATGTAAGGTTGTG
Organism: Poeciliopsis retropinna; assembly: GCA_010277075.1. Classification (NCBI taxonomy): domain Eukaryota; kingdom Metazoa; phylum Chordata; class Actinopteri; order Cyprinodontiformes; family Poeciliidae; genus Poeciliopsis; species Poeciliopsis retropinna. Next base: position 28,179,934 of record VMRM01000003.1, read on the forward strand.
AGGTTAAGTTCTGTTGTCTTGCTTACCAATAAACAATTGAAGCATCTGCATGAGTTTCTGGGTTTCTCCATCATGTAAAATAAGACAATAACCCCAATATATTACACCCTCTATGAAGGCCAACCTTTTGGAGAATACTGCACCAAGGTAGGCATGAAAATAAAAGAGTCACAATATTCAATGTGAGTCTCTACAAGTGTTGAGCGCACAGTAAACAAAGAATGTGTGGCTTGTGCATTGTTTACTAGTAATGGGTCCGGCAACACCGATGCATCAGCCCATGCGTAAAGCCCTTAGACGAAACCCCGTGTCGGTGCGCATATTGCTTTCAGCAAGTCATGTGATCGATACAGGAACTGTTTCAAAATGACACTGGCGCGCCAAACTGTGTTTATAAGGAAGCGACTCTGTCAAGAGATGCATTTGCCAAAGAATTCTTGACCTTTTATGGTACAGCGTCAATACGGAACCTCAAGGCAAACTGTTGAATCTTATTGTTAATGCTGTTGTTGACTTCCTGTTGTGGGCGGTGATTTACACAGGTGGGTGCAATCTATTAATTAAAGGCCACAGGTTGCTCTGGTGAGCACTGCACTCAGGCCAAATGAAGCTGAAGTCTATGTTGTTTTTCCTTCGTCACCACACGCCATTTCCAGCCCTTTAAAGATGGCAGCGTCAACCAGAAAATATAAATCATTAAGGTTTCATAGTTTGGCATCATTTTCATCTTACATCATAAAATAAGGTGTTGGTTATCACTTCGTTGTTTCCTCCGGTTCTTTTCAGTTTCTACTTGATCTATCTAAATCCAAATTCAGCTAAAATTGAATCTTAGTTTACCGTATTTTCCGGATTATAAGTCGGAGGTTTTATCGTAGTTTGGCCGGAGGTGCGATTTATACTCCGGAGTGATTTATGTGTGAAATGATTACATTATTATATTATATCACATGTTATTTTCACACTAAACCGCAAGAGGGCGCTCCAGGGCTGTGTTGATAATGTGTGTGGTAGAAGCTAAGTTCTGGAGTTGTTTACAAGCGACACCGAAGATGAGGATTTAGTGATTTGCAGTGACACAAGTTTACCAAAACTTGCTAACAAGTTTTGGTAAACTTGTTAGCAAGTTATTTATGCTATAGTTATCTGAATAACTCTTAATATGTTATGTTAACATACCAGGCACGATCTCAGTTCATTGTTTATGTGTCATGTAACGTTAGCATACCGTCCAATTATTCAGCCTGTTGTTGCCTCTTTTCTGTTTTTATTTTAAATCGCCTTTCAAGATGACATATCTTGGTGTTGGATTTTATCAAATAAATTTCCCCCAAAAATGCGACTTATATATGTATTTTACTTCTTTATTATGCATTTTATGTCTGGTCGACTTATACTCCGGAGCGACTTATAGTCTAGAAAATAAGGTACTTTTGTTGAGTACGATGTTTGCCACTATTGTATTTCTGTTGGCACTACTTTGTGAAGCGGAAGGTTACGCGCTTATAAAAGCAATAAAGGCGGAGTCTCCTTGTTCTCTGTGTGTTCGGCCAGAGCAGGGCAGTGTGGCTACTGGTTAAGTTGATGATGTCTCCTGTCTCCTATGTATTTCATAAGTAAGTTAATACTTCTGCAAAGATGTATTCACATGGTACAGATGATGACGAAGAGCCCAGAGGTTCCCGTGGAAATAATAGGAGATCCGCTGCAGAAGAACCAACAACTTTCATATTCTGTTCTGCAGGTTAAGTGTTGCGTATGTTTGACAGAACTGTCTTATTTAAATAAATCCAACTCCTCTGTGCTGAGGCCTTATATGGCCAGGCATCAGAATGAAGACCCAGATACAATTGGGATCAATTCAGGCATTCTACAAATCGTTAATGAGGCAATGAAGCTTCAAACTGCTTTGCCACATAAAGACCAAGAAGCACCCTGTGCGTAAGCAACATTTCAGGTGTCATTGTCTCTCATCTCTCCCAGATGGGACCGTCTCGGTGCAGAGAAACAAGCTCAGGGCTTCCATTAGTCGTTATCGTAAGTTAAAATTTTCACGAAAATAAAATGTTCGTTTTTGTGGTGCATCTGTATCTTATTTTGAAGGGATATGTAAACGTTGCCATAGCAATCAGAGTCCAAGAGCGTTAGGGCAGTGGTCGGGACGAGAGGAGTAGAGCTTGTGAGTTTTAGGTCTGGTTCACATGATTTAATGATTGTTGGCCGATTTTCAAATCTCTGTGACCTCACACGAACCGAGCCGATAAAAGTACAAGTGTGTCTGTAGCGGTGACAATCAAACGAGCTTTTGCGATTGAGTCTGCAATATTTTAATTTAATAACTGTTACAAAGTAGCTCCAGTAGTGTTATCGCTACACAGCCATTAGAAAAAGTCACAGCACACCACATCCGTTCCAACCGTCGTCGCCTAGTAACCCGGAGGGATATTAACCCTCCTCCGCAATCACGTCAAACTCGTAAATACCACACACAATAAAACCGAAAACAGTATTAATTTACTACAACTATTCCATGAAAATGGCTTGTGCGCCACATGTCCAGCCACATGGCGGGAGCAACACACCACACACGAACCGATTCCACTCACAAACATCCCGTTTCCAGAAGAAAATTCAGTAAAACCCCCAACATACCATATGTGAATTTAGAATAATCAAACATGGATGACAATGTAGAAGCAGTATTGATAGTTTGTGGACTTATTTTATGCGATAAGAGACGGAGCAAAAAGAAAAGGCGTTTGATAAAAGGGAGCAGCCGCTCTATTTGCTGCACTATGATTTGGAGGTGAGTTATGTTTTTTCGTAGTTAACATTTTTAACTGAATAAACATAACCACATATAATAAACATATATTAAAATGACCTTTATATGTAGTAATAAACATTTCCACATATCACCTCTGATGTCCACCGGACTCAGTTGCCATGTCAACTTTTTGGGATTCCCTCCGTTCTTACACCACCGCGGTTTCTGACTGGCTCCCTGTCACATTCAACAGGCTGCGTTCAGTCAGGGAAAACTCCACAGAGTGCAAGAATTGGGCCAAGACAATGTTGAACTCATTGAATATGCCCAATGTTAGATTGGGCATATTCAACACACCACACGTGTGTAGTGTATTCAACACGCAACAGGGTGTTGTAAGATTGTCGCAAAGGGGGTAAAAAACCCGGTTATTTTACGGTTCCTCTCGCTCTCTCTGTACACCCCCCCTGGCCGCGGTAATAAAAGGTTTGGGAGGTTGGGGACCACTGGACTAGGTCATCAAATCAGTCTGTCAACTATGTTGCCTGCAGGGACTTTTAATGTCCAGCAGGTGTCAGTATTCAGTGACACAGTATCGACACAGTATCAATACAGTTTTGCTATGGGTTGAAACACTTCATGACGCCTCATTTACCATTACTAGTATTTACTCAAGACATACAATGGCCATCTCTGCTCTTTCAACTTGACACAATTTATGTCTGCAGGTAATTTTCATCACAATTTTGTTCACTTTAGAATACACAGGGATCTCCAACTCACCTCTGGACACCCCCATGTTGGGTCCCATCTTAAGGCGTGGATGGATGTGGATAATTGTACTCCACACAACGTCACATGCAAAATGCCCAGGGATAAATTGCATGGTGGCTGCCAAGTAATCTCTGGCCTGGTAGCTCTCATCTGTGTTGTAGTCTGAGTGGTTTGAACAAAATATACACAAAATACATATACTTTAATTTTTATATGACTGCCAGGGGATTTACATAAGTTTGTCAAGTCAGAGAAACATCCCAACCATCATATTTTAAATGAGTCACAAATGAAACTGTAAAGGCTGAAAAAAACAAAAGCTATCTACCAACTCACCATCATTGGTGTTCTGCCTTTGCCTGAAGAGAGAGTCATTCTTCCAGATATCCTCCTCACTTTCTGCTACCAACAATGTGTTACATACATGGCTATCATGCAGGTCCTGGAGCAGCATGCGCTAAAACATACCAAAAAAGTAGGATTCTATTTAACCATTCAAGAAATTTTAATAACTGAATAACAACAATTTCCAGGAGTGTTTTTCTGGATTGTTATCCACCATACTGTGCATACTCAGGATGTGGTGGAATTTGATCAAAATGATAAAATACGTGCAACAAATCCTAATCCAAAATAGTGTGAAGATATAACAACTAAAGCCACCTGATTTACAATCCTGCAAACTTCACCAATCCTCCTGACCACTGTTTGATGCAGTTCTAAGAATTCAGGAAGCTCGTGTTCATCAACTTTCCTTTCTAGCTGCTCCACATCAATCTCTTTTTCGTCACTCAAGGATCTGGAAAAAGAGAATCTAATTAATTCACAGAAATTTGTAGCTTCAAATATCCATAGCAAAATGTTCAATATTCCAAAATGAAAACCAACATTTTGTTTTCTCCACAACAAAGATATCTGCTTAAATTCCATTATTAACCTAGACAATGACAGAGAAACACCTCATCTTTAGAAGAGGAAAATATGAATCACAATTTGTTGATTGAAGTAAAAAACATTTGAAAACCCTCAAATTTTTCAAACTTTCCTCTTAACCAGAGAACCACCAGCAGTGATTCCCCCAGTAGATACACATGCTCCATTTGTTTATTTACTTTGAATAGTTTTATGATATATGACCAGAAACAGTGATAGCAGTGCATTTATTGGATAAATAAGCAATCCCAACCAGGAAATCAAAACATTGCACTACGCATGAGGATTTAGGAAGACACAAGAAAACTTACAATACCTGAATTTTGTACCTTCAAAACATTTAGCACAGTTTACTTTATGTAATATTAATTTATTTTACTTTTAAGTGTGACCAAAGTTGGTTCTTAGATCAACTGGCAAATTATTTCATTAGGATTTAACTGGCATGAAAATATTACCAATTTATTTTAATTGCATTTTTTGTGTTTTTTAGTCCTTAAGATTACGGTTGGTGTCAAGACTGGTGACAAAGTATTGTCAATAATGTCTTTCAATAACAAATAGTTACCTAGTCATATTTTCATATGTGCTGACAACTTTCAACATGTTTGAACATAAAAACACAGTGAGCCCCTGGTGGACTCCCCAAGCGCCGCCACCACTGGGATTAGCTAGTTTTCTGGGGGAACGCAGTATCAGGATCTGAGGTCAGGTAACTAGAAGAAAACATTTACACAAAGAAGCTACAGATAATGATTAATAATTATTCTGACCTGGCATGAGAGTACACCTTCACTCTGTCCTGATGGATGTTAACAATGAGCCAGAAGTCTGGCATTGACGGTGACTGACCCTCCTGATCATCAGGGATAGGACTCTCAGACTCAGAATCACTGCTGCCGCCATCATAACCTTCATTAGAACACAAAAACAAAACATTGATTCCAACAGAATCTCTTAAATACATACAATAACCGTGGGCATCTTCTGAGGATGATGAAACCGAAAGGCTTTCAGGCCTTGGAACTGAATTTCGTTATACTTTAGTGGACTTTGGTTTTCTTTGCTCTTTCAACATTCACTGTGTGCTGAGAATGCTTGAACACTTATGATGCCTTTGTTGGCACCAGGAATCAAATCCTCACATGCTGTTCCTCTTCCCGCTAATGTACAGTATTATAAATGAAAAGCCACTATTAACAATCCCAGGTTGCAAAGCAACTTTTGGGAAAACTTTGAAAGCAGTTTTAGCTGAATTTTAATTTTGGTATATGATGTATTCTTATGTGGGTTGTACTTGTTTCTGTTTAAGAAGTAAGTATAAACTAAAAAAAATAGTTTGTGTTATTTGGAGCCACAATATTGACTTTCCACCAATAAATAGTTAAAACAATATAAAACAATCAGTTAGCCATTAGCAAAATACTAAATCCAATACTCAATTAATATTGTATCAAGCTGTGGTAGGAGCATACCCCGCATATCTGAGTCCAGACTGCCCTGACTGGAGACAACACTCTGGACACGACTTGGCCTCAGTCTGCTGTAACCTGAGAACAAGATTTGACCCATTTTACTTTCCTTTCTGTCAACATCAGAGGGAGGAGCTTGATAAATGGCTACTTATGTCAAACTCAGAAATTAAATACACAATTTTCAGCTTCACCAGACAGTCAAAATTCAAAAGCCCCATATTTTCAAATCAGTGAATGTACTATAACTGAGTTCCAACAGATCGAGTTTATTTAAGGTCTTTGGTTTGGAAGTTGTAACTAAGAAAAGTTGACTTAAAATTTTCTCACAAATTTTGACAATTATTTTTGTTTCAGTGCTTTTAGTAACAGCTGGGGTGCTGCTAAAAGCACCGCCACTCTGTCATGTTTGTTTTGGGATTTCAATCTTAGAACTTCTCATAGTACATTTCTGGGTGATCAGTTTGAAGTAGGAGAGGAGAAATGCATACACAAGGATAGAGAAAAAGAAGGTTCAGCGTTCCAACTTACGTGGCTGAATTTTAAGGGGTTCATGATGTCATTTAAAAGTTTTTTAAAAAAAGAAAGCAAAACATGTGAAATGTGTCTGTCAGACTCACTGTGAGAGGCTGACGGAGCAGAATCAGACAGGCTGATACTGGATGCTGTTTTCGGAGGAGAACTGGACTCAGGATTGCAGGAATCGGGCTGGGGAGGACTAGGCTGACTCCGGTCCCTCACTGTCCTAGAAATATCTTCAGAGTCTAGCTTCTTGGCTTGGACTTTTTCTTCGGCTCCGGCAGTACTTGTGTCCTCATAAGAACATGTGTGAAGACTGAAGGCCTTCCTGTCTTCACTCTGGAGACGGATGGAGATTGTGAAATATTTGTCTGTCACATAAATGTGTTTACTCCAAGTCTCCAGGTCTGAAGTTTTACAAACAAATTGTTGAACATAAGATTCTTCTTCTCAAATATAAAACTCTTAAGTAGTCAAGACCAAACTGTTGTTACTGGTGGTTCTTAGAGATACTACAAGTTATTAGTAAATTTTTGTATGGAAGAGTGAGTTTTTCAGAAAATAAATTAACTATAAAATTTAACTGCAATGTGCTGGGTTCCTTTAGATCAGTAGTTCTCAATTAGTGGGTATCATTGGTAATGGTTTTACAATACCAGCGATAACTTTACAAACCCTCAATATTACAAAAAAAACTTCACCAGTAAATGATGAAGGCTATTTACTGTGAATGCAAAATGTTAAGCACTTTTCATCTCCTCTGACAAGCTGGAATTTAAAAATATTGTTTCAAATTTTGCACAAAATTTTTGTTTAAAAACTACACATTTTGAAAAACAACCTGAAGCAATTGACAAAATTTTTTTTTTTACACATTTTAAAAAGTTTTACCATTAGTCAAAAACCGTTTATACCATTTGATCATGTATACTTTTCTTCTGTTGAGAATCCCACAGACTGAGCAGTCTTGATTAAGGTTACTGACTGTAAATTAAACTTGGAAATTGTTTGGAGACTAAAAACAATAAAATTAACCTCTACCACTTATTTCAGCTGTTTTGATCTTTGGGTCATTGAATTTTGAGTCAGCGGTTAGTACAGATAAGTTATTAAATATCACATCCACAATAGTGTTTCACTTTGGGAAGAGGGTAGCGGGAGGGTGAAAACATTTGTTTGTTTCTAGGGGCTTCAGAGAAAGTAATTAAGAACCACTGCCTTAGAAAGAAATGTTTTACAGCATTTTGACTAATTACATACTGTACAGTTCAATAACTAGAATCATTTGGAATGTATGTGTGATTGAATTGAAATGATTTTTTGTAAAATGCCTTGAGATGATGTTTGTTGTGAATTGGTTGCTATATAAATAAACTGAATAGAATTGACTAATCTTCCACATACCCCTTACACTGATTTATAGCTTGGTAAGCATCTTGAAGTTAACAGAACTGCAATTTAACAAGATGAAGTAAATGTTGTATCTGTCAAGTCAGAATAAAGAAATAATTACATGCCACCATTTTGACAAAACATCTGATTCTGAGCCTTTCCATAATATGGGATAGATTTTAACTGTCTGAAAACTCCCATGCCTTTTAGTACTAAAAGCTTAAAAATTTAAAACCTGACCCCAACCTAGAGTAAGAAAGTGGATTTTAAGCATCATAATTAAAGGCTGTGTTTTTCAATCTAGTTTAATTGTTAAACAAAGGATATATATACAATTGTTTATCAAACAGTAATAAAAATTCCTTAATGAAAAGAAATGAAGTATCTGACCTCTTTGTTGTTTCCAGACTCCTGTTCATTCTCCAACATCATAGGTTCTATACGAGTCCTATTGTTGTCTTGTGGTGAGGTTGTGGTAGTCTCAGATAACCTCTTTGTGGCCTGGATCCTCTGTGGGTGATTTCTACTCAGGGACATGTAGTAGAAGTTGTCCTGTACTGCATTCAAAATGTAGCCAGAGAATGACAATCTGCAGAACTCCTGCACAATCAGATAACATCCCATCAGACATTATCTTTCTGTACTCATTCATTTCTCACTCCAAGGTCCAGAAGAAAAACAATGTTAATTCTTTATAAAAGAAAATGCCATGGCATACTACATCTGCACTGAAATAGTCATTCTATTATTGAAGAAAAAAAAAACTGACTACACTTTAACAAAAAGAGAATAAAGTACCACTAAAAGTAGATCTTACATCAATCTGTGCTTTGGTGGGATGTTGTGTTCTTAGTGGATTTACATGGCAAAAGTGAGGGTCTTACGTTTGATATAATGAACCAACCATGGAAGGCTACTGTTTGATTGCTTGTATAATGTCCTTTGCAATATTATTTATTAAAAGATAAAGGAAACTCATTGAAGACAAGAAATATTAACCAATATGAGCAGATGGCCTTTTCAAGAAAACAAGGATGTGTAAAACCAATCACACTATTTATCTAGTATGTATGTTTTCAGTGTGGAGAAAGAGGTGTGTGTGTGTGTGTGTGTGTGTGTGTGTGGTGTGTGTGTGTGTGTGTGTGTGTGTGTGTGTGTGTGTGTGTGAGAGAAAGATCTCACTCATAAAACAGAAGAAACAAACAGAAGTTGCTTCTTATATTTCTGGTAAAGCATTGAAGAATAGCTTTAATTCACATTAAGGCTATTCTTCAATGCTTTCTATTGAAGCATTCTATTCCACAACAGAATTGTTGTGGAATAGAAACTATGGCCAAAAGCAGCATCTGTGGCTTTTTCATTTGCAGAGCATATGGCTACTAACACTGACATTGCAAAATGCAGAAAGCACTAGGAGAGGCTAACAGGAGCATTTAAAGGAATATGAATCCTATTAACTAAGATTCCTTATAAGATTCTGTATATGGTCTTGCCTCTTTGAATTTTTCCAGTGACTGCTCAGGTCCGAAGACAAACTGAAGCGGAACATCTTCACAGTGGCAGTGTGGTCGTCCACCAGAGCGTAAAACATGCTCTGCGACTTTCAGCAGTGTGGCAGAATTGATGACCCGAGAATGACACAGAGCAAAAACAATCTCATCCTCCAGCAGCCAGCGGATCTGAAACACATGGGGAACAAATAAGTGCTGTACTCTGTATATACATGAACTCTGTACCAAGCACCAAGCCCATCACAGAGGATATGGGATATATGCCCATTTCCTATGTCAATAGGGACAGAGGAAAATAATCAGGTCTGGACTCCCTCATGGAACTAATATTCAAAATAAAGAATTAAACAATTGAATAATTCTAACCATAGCAACACTGACTTTTTGAGCACCTAACTACACCTAATCTGCACACTGCAGATGTGAACTGTTAGGGTATTTGTTCAGTTGATGAGTATAATTACATTCTACATTCCTCCACAGCATTTAATGTTTGTTTTAACAGAGCTCACCTCATCAAGTGTAGCCAGAATTGCTAATTTGTGAGGAAGTGGAAATTTGGATAAGGGATCGCCAGAGACCCTAAGTGAAAAAAACAAAAATATCAGATATACAGAAGAGATTCTGAATAAGTCAGAATTATATAGAAGCAATGTTATGTTGTTTCACAAAAAATGAACCTTTCATCATTAGTTCCCCTGTGATTGTCCAACACCATCATCAACTCCTCATCAGAGCGATAGGAAGATGGCTGTCCTGGTGAACGATTCAGGGAAACACTGCTCTCTGAGGTGTACCTGAATTAATTATTATTTAACATTTAATCACCCTTTAGGATGGATAACTTATTCTTGAATTGAATTTAACTGAATACAGAAAATCCATTTTCAAATCCTTCTGAACAAACATATTTTTACATTGAAGACATAGTGATTGTTTCATACATATATTGACAGAAGGTATCTTTAAAAAATATACCAGCTTTCATGGTAATAAATATTTCCTAGCTATTGAAACATCCAGGCGTTTGCTCTCTCTCCCACTGACCTGTTATGATGGTAATCAGCCATACATTCAATTTCCAGGGGCAGAGTCAGCACAAACACATCCAGAGTTACTGAAAGCTCAGTCAGATCAACAGACTGTAATGCCTCCACGTTATCCAGACAGGAGATAACCTCACCTGAAAGCACAGCATTAAAGTTGAGAAGTGTAAGAAAAGCAGCAACATTTTAAACTTTCCAGCTGCGTACTATCATCTTAAAAAACTGAAATACTGATGATCAGATCTGGGCATTAAATATACTGAACAAAAATATAAACGCCTCATGTCAGATATTGTTGCTATGTGGAGTTAACTGTAAATGAGCATTTGCTGACATTTTATTATACAAAAGTAATATTTCTCTTGACTAGTGTATAATTTTTAACCCAACTTGGTGTCAGTGAGCATAACTTAGTGAGTTGTTTTTACTCTGTGCATGGCTGGGGCATGTCCACTGGGTGATGAGACAAAATGAGCAACAACTGGACAATCCTTGGACTGGGAACAAGGATTCCCAGACTGGGAATCCTCTTGGACTGGGGATTACTTGCGGCAAAATGTCAAATTTTGCCGCAAGTAATAATGCCTTGGATGTTGCCAGTTATGTGGGAGAGTGCCATTGGCATGTCGGATGCAGGGATGTCCACCAGAGCAGTAGCTGCATGGCTCAATGTCCCAACAGACTGGCACTACTACAAATCAACCTTATTGATTGACATCGATTTGTCGGCCATGTGTGACCACTCCAGCACAAGATGGCCACATCTGGCTCGTCCATCTGAAGGATCGGCTAAGACCAGCGACACAGCTGATGAGACTATTGGTCTGCACAACAGACGCATCACACCTCAGACTGTCTGTAGCCGCATACGGGAAGCCAATTTGGTCAAAATCAAATTCCTCAACATGACCGCTATCATGTTCAAAGCACTGTCAATCTGCTACAAATGGCCGAACCACAATGTTATCAATGCTGACATGAAGATCAGTAATTACTGAAACTATATTCTGAGTTTCTCTATATATTGCATTACCAAAATATTCATAAAACTCTTATGACATGGGGCATTTATATTTTTGTTCAGTGTATAAAAAACTGCCTCTAAAAGATTCAACCACATAATGTCCTGGTAGAAAAAAAGTAAATACAGTCTAAAACATCAACGTTTTTTTCTTTCCTGTGATAAAAACAACTTAACCTTGACAGTACTAAAATTAGAAGCTGAGTGTTTTGTAAACATAAGTCCACCCTATAATCTACAAACATGTAATACTGCTCTTATTGAGGTGGACTAAATTTTTTATTGAATTTTGCAAAAGTTAATAACTGTAATATGTTCATGTATTGTTACATATTCACCTAATAAGAAATAATTCTAATAGTAATATTTCAAAAAGTGGGAGTATTTTCTTATTCTCATTTTTGTGTCTTCTACAAACTTAAGTCTAATCACTCTATTCCCATGTCAATAGACTGTGATAGCAGATCTATGCTCACCAAGGCATGTGGGAAGAGTCTGAACAGGCATAGAACCATGGCTGCTGTTCATGTTGACAGAACAAGTGACGTGAAGAAACAGTGGTGGCATGTCCAGCTGTGGCCCCTCAGCCTCTAGGAGAGACTCTCCATCCAGGATGCTGAAGGAATCTTGGTCCTGGTTGACAGTATTGGAGTCGGATTGGGAGCATTCTTCACCCTCTTCCTGTGAGCTGGTGCCTCCATGGTCCTCATACTCAACCACCAGGTCTGTGTCACTCTCCATCAGACAACAACCCGACACATTCTCTGGATGAAAAAAAAATACAGATAGTACTCTGGAAAATCATTTCAATTCAAACACACATACATTCCAAATGATCCCTGTTAAATCATGAATGAACTGTGATGAACATATGCTTATGAAGGTAGAATTAAATTTCACAAATCATGTCAACGTCTAATTGCTGCCATCCCCGTAGAATCAAGAACAGCTAAATAGAACCTGCCTGTCTACATGAAAAGCAACATTATTGTTGCTTTTAAAATATTTTTAAAAGCAAAAAAATATTTTTAAAAATATTTTTAAAAATATTTTAAAATTTTAAAATATTAAAATTTTAATATTTTAAATTTTTTTTAAAAATTTTTAAAATATTTTTAAAATATTTTAAAAATATTTTAAAATATTTTTAAAAGCAACAATAAAATGTCCAAACATGAAGACATTTTTTAAAAAAATTCAGCGAACAGAACAAAATTGGGGTTCAATTGCAAAACCACTACTAATCCAAAGGCAAACCAAAAGAAAAACTGATGATTCCCAAATCTTTTGGGAGGTATTTTATGCAGTTCACATAGGAACTTTTAAGAAGGTGTTTGTCTTTTTACATCTGGTAACAAAGTAGTATTTTACTACAAGAATATATCACAACAACAGCCAAGCATTGTGGTTGAACTGTATTGATCTGGGAGTGCTTTTAAAACTAAACACCTCGTCATAATTCCTTGAACTGTGCTTTAGCCCAGGCCATTTTATTTGCAATCCGCTAAATTAAAGCAGGGAAACACCTAATGCATGCAGGGCAATGTGGCTTGAGGACCAGGGTTATGAAACACTGTCCTAAGGAATTCTCACCATCTTCACTTGTAGGCTCTGACTCTGAAACCAGGTCTTCATTAGATCGTCTTTCAGTCTCATCATCCTCAGACTCCACCTGAGTATAGAATTCACAATGAAAATGGTCATCTTCTTGGATCCAGTGGAGTACCCAATGGTAGGTCTCAATTGCATTCATTTTATTTTATTTCAAATAAAACTGCTAATAAATATTGGCTTTACTCATCTACGTAAACTCTATTTATAATATCTAATAAAGTTGAAACCAGACATTTGCCAAATATTTGTGATGGCCTGACACTAGGCCATCACAAAGCCCTATGATGGCCGTGATGGCCAACTTAAAGTGGCGTACGTTGTCCGTAAGCCACTTTAGAAACAGATTAACTGCATGCTTAGGGCTGTGGTCCATTTGGAAGACAAATCTGTAGCCAAGCTTTTACTTCCTGGTTGACATCTTTAGATGTTGCTTCAACATTTCTACATAATTAATGTTGCTTCCTTATGATGATATGTATTTTATGAAGTCTAGAGTGCTGTGACTCCCATACTTCCCAGTAAGGAAGGTAACAACCATCCCCGTTTTTCCTCCCAATGTATCAATTGTCATTATGGCCCAAACAGTTCCACTTTTGGTCTGTAGTTTCATCAGAGCACGGGACATGCCACCACAAATGAAAGCCTTTGTTCCTGTGTGCATTTGCAAACTGCAATCTGGCTTTATATGTTTCTTTTGAAGAAAATATTTTTTCCTCAACCCTAACTGAACAGGACTGTTTCACTGAATAACTACACTGCCTTACCAGCTTCAGCTAACATCTACACTAGGCTTTTGGCTTTTGTTCTGGGGTCAATCTACACAGATTGGGCTAAAATACATTAATCCATCTCCTTCCTGAGCAGTATGATGGTTGGAAATTCTCATAATGTCTACACTTGCATAAAATTGTTTGAACATATGAATGCAGCACCTTCAAGCATTGGTAAATTGTCCCTAAGGATGAACCAGACTTAAGCAGTTCACAATTATTTTCCTGATATCTTGGTTAATTTCTTTTGGCCTTCCCATAGTGTCAAACAAGAAATTAGTGGGCTTCAGGTGTTGCTTTAAAATACAAGTATGACTACAATTAACTTAAAAGTACCAGTTAACCTATCAGAAGATTGTGGAAGGAAACTGGAAAGGTTTCATCCAAGTCATATATTTTAAGACACGATACTGACCAAATGTATATAAACGTTTGAATCCAAAGAAGGAATACAAATAAATCTCTAAAAATTGCTCTCACCAAGATATCGGGTATTTAGCTAATATAATTTTAAAATAATTAATAAAATAATAATTTTAGTAATTCTAATTAAGCTTAAGCAAAATTTGTTTGGTCTGATTTAATTTACGGCGGTAAGAAAAAAAATGGATGCATCATTTTATTAGCTGTATGTAAATATCTAGTTTCAACAGTATGTTTGCGTTCGGAAGCAGCTTTGTTATTTGTTTCACTGTTTACAAGACTACATTTTTGGGTGATGACATGAAAAAGAAAACTTACCTCTTTCTTGGATGACAGAGGAAAATAGAAGTAGTAGTATGGGTTTGATGGTACACTTTTAAAATACTGCGACAGGATCATCAGAAACTTGTCCTGTTAAAAAGATCATCTTGAAATCTGGATGACAATTGATTGTTCCTTACACATTGCAAAATTGAAGATACAGTATGGTGTCTGTAAAAGTACACCACCATTTCTACTGCTTTTACAAATCAATCATAATTAACAAAATTATACTTTTTGACAAAGAAACCCCTACGATTTCAAAGCAAAAACTGATTTCTTCAAAATTATGGCAATTTAAAATGTGAAATTTAATTTCAAATAAGTGAGACACTCTCACAGAACAGGTGATCTCCATCCCAGAGATTGTAAGACTACTAGCACTAGCTCTGCTGGCTGGACCTCTGCTGATAATGTCAGTTACATTAAATGGGCTGAATGTATATGCAGTCTCTTATTTTATCTCACATATTTTTGATTTAATTGTGGGGTTTTTTCTCAAAATTGTTTTGTTGATATAAAGCTTTTGACTTGGAGGTATCTAAAGAATTATTTTTTTATTTAGGTGAAATTTATCTTGAAGTTCTTGGAAGCTCATTAGAAACTCAGTCAAGTAAATAAATATCTTAATTATGACAAATGACTCAAGTTTATCAGCTAACTTAACTCATGAGAGTGTCATCCTGAGGATCCCTCAGCAGTAGAAAAAACTGGACAAAAACAAGAAAATCTTCTCTGCTCCTCATCAGAGATGATTGAATTGTATCTAGTGCTGTCAATCAGTTCAAAGATTTTATCAAATTAATCCCACTCTGGCACTGTACCTAGCTTTCAAAGCTTAAAATATAAATATATGTGCAGTTGTACAAGCCCTTCCTTCTGCACTCTAATCAATTAAAATGCAAGCAACTGTTTTTTTTTTGTTTTCGTAGCAAAAAGCAGGTAATGTAGACTCACAGTACTCAGTGGCAACTGTTGGAAACCTACTCCATTGCACATGCATACAATTAGTAGCAAACTTGTTCAGGATACAACTAACAAGATGTTTACTTTCTAGTTCTTGTGTGCCCCACCCCTTTCTGATAGGGGGCTACATGGGCAGTTGCTCATATAGCTCATATTAAAAACCACAACTGTAAGAACATTAAAAAAAAAACATTTTATTGTCTCAAATCAAACATGTCTGAAGATTCTCAATTTTCCAGGCTTTTATTTTCATTGTCAAATGAATTACACTCATTTTGTTTTAAACGCTAATTTAGAAATGTCTCTCTTCACTCATTTCCTACGGAACTTGTGTGATGAGGCGATAGCCAGTTGTCCTCGTGGCTGAGCAACCGGCATAATTTGAAATTCTGTGTTGTCCTGTCTCCCCGATTACTCCCAAGTGTTTCTCGTTCTGTGATTACCTTCTGTGTATTTAACCCCACCTGTGTTCCTTGTCGGGTCCTTGTCTAAGCTATGTATTCAGTATTGTTGCACGTCTGTCTAGCCATTCTCCCCATCCATTCGTTTCTCCAGTTGCTACTGGTGTTGAGCCCTTTCTTCCGCTCAGCCGTGCTGCCTGGTAGTTGGACTGTTTTTGGATTGTGCTTTGGACATATTTGGACTATTTGTCATTAAAACCATCATATTCCCTTCTACCTGGGTCTGCTGCGTTATCTCACCGCCTTCCAACTGACAAAAACTGACAAAACACACCACTTCCTGACAAAAACTACATTGTATGATTTTTAAATTATTAATTTGCATTTCATTGAATTAAATAACTGTTTTCTTATTTAATTCAATGATTCAGCAGCTAGAATTCTGGTTATCAAAGATCTGTTAGTTTATCTTGTGAAAGCTTTCATATTCTCCATTCATTACCTGAATTACTTGTACTTTGAACTCATTACCTGAACTCAGTACTTCAACCATTCCACCAAGGGCAGGACTAAAGAGCTGTCTCAAGACAGCAAAGACAGAACTACATGCCTCCTTAAGGCTAGGATGGGCCAAGGTAGTGAAACGCCAGGTAGCAATGAGGCTTTCCAGCCCATTATTTTGCCCAAAGGTTCTCTACTCTGATTTATTCATTGCTCTCTTGTGACATCTGCTGCTGCTACACTGAAACTGTGACAGTCTTGTCACTTAAATAAATCATGCCTCAAAATATTACAACAGTGTATGCAATGTCACAAGAAAGTTTTGTGAAACCCACTTTATACACTGCTCAAAAAAATAAAGGGAACACTCAAATAACACATCCTAGATGGACAGTTTGATTTCACAGAAGTTTGATTTACTTGGAGTTATATTGTGTTGTTTAAGTGTTCCCTTTATTTTTTTGAGCAGTATATTACGGTCTATTGAACCTACTCAATTATTTAGTTCTTAAAATGATTTGAGCCTAATGTAATCCTACTAATATGCAAGTTGTGGTTGTGGTCTTTTATGTCATGGACTGATTTGACAATAGATTTAGATTCTGTTTTAGAGTCTTTGGCATGTGGTGCTTGTGACTTTCTAAAACACAAGAATTCTTCTAAATTATCTCGTTCTGGAACTTCTGCTTCTGATCCTCTCAAACAGGAAAGGTTCGTCTTTTGTTAGCTCCATTTTAGGCACTGCTCATCAAAAAATATGCTTCTCAGCAGACATAGTAGACATATCTACTATGTGTGCTGATGTGCCACCAAGCTACCTAAAAAAAAACAAACACGAGAAACAATGGTTCATTTCACTTTTGTTAAAAAAACCGACATGCAAAACGAAGCAGTGATGTGTCTAATGCACACTGTAACAAATGGCCGTAAAAACTACAGCATGAAAATACAGTAAGGTGGCTGGGTTTTGAAAATACAGTGAACCCTCGGCATAACACAGTTCACCTTTCACGGTCTCGCTGCTTCACGGATTTTTTGTGCATTTTTTTTCCCAAAGTGCATTGTATTCTGCGTCCTGATTGGCTAAACAGTCTCTCCGCTTCTTCTTTGCCTGTGTGTCAATAACGTTGGGGTTGAATATGTACACGTACGTAAAACAGTTTGCCAAATTTAAGTTTACAAATTCTCTTGCAATTTCAAGTTTCTCTAAAACCCATATTATGTACAAAACACTCTGCACCGACAAGAAGGCACCTGCTGTCGGGCCCAAAAGGCAAAGAAGATGCTAACTATCGCAGAGAAAGTTAAACAAAGAGCGACAATAACTACCTATAACTATGTTCTTCTCTTGAAAAAACACACCTGCACCACGGGCTTTAGAAGAAAAAAACGTTACAGAGCGGAGTCAGGATGCAGCGGCTCAGTCAGAAATACACGCGAGTCACTATTTGTCCTACTGTACTTTTGTATTTTTTTTATTGAAATTTTTCATTTTCTCCCGTTCTAATCCAATGACTCAGGTCGCGTTGGGGTGGTGCTGATCTCCGCAATTTGAAGCCTTCAGTTTGTATTGATGATTAAAATGATTATTTTACAGTAGTTATTTGTAAAAAAAAAAAAAAAAAAAAAACAAAACAAAAAAAAAACGTTTATACAGTACTTTTATTTGATAAACAAATGCTTGGGCCTGTAAAAGGTTTTATTCTTTGGTTTCAATGTATTATGGAGTATTTCATTGTGTAATGATTGTAAAAAAAATAACGATTTCTTACTTCGCGGATTTTGTCTATCACGGACTCTTTTTGGAACGTAACCCCTGCGAAAAACGAGGGTTCACTGTACAGCTCTTTACTGTGATCTGAAATGCGTTTGGAAAGTATATGGGACGTGATTGGACCACTGGATCACGTGCAGAAATTTACAGTTGTACTGTACATTTTTAATGAACAGTTGAATTGTGGGATATTTACCGGCTGGAGGCGAACTTTCACAGGCTAGAGGGCGGGTCAATACTGACTTTCACCGGGTAAGTACTTTTTAAAAAGCATTGAATTGCAGTTTTGTGTTTGTGTACGAAAATATATTTTATGTGGTTATATTGAGCTACTCTCACTGGTTTGCTAAAGCTAACTTTGGTTACTTCTCAGTGAGCATTATGTGCAACACAAGTGCTTTTTAGTTCAGGTCACCTGCTTTTACTGCCATAGTTTTAGTTTATATGTTCTATTTTGTATTATTTATATTTTTTGTTATTACCACTCTTATTTTGAAAGATTAAAGTAGGAAGTGGAATCCAGCTTGTTGCAGGGTAACCAGAGACGCTTGCCATATGAAAGCATAGCTTTGGCAAGTGACTATAGAAAGGTGATTTAAGTTTAAGAATTAATTTAATGACCTCATTTCTACCTCGAAAGGAAGGGTCAGCCAGCGAAGTATGTTTATATGTTTTATGTCATTTTTTTTATGTCGATATTGTATTCATGACACCAGCTCACTTAAGTTTATGTTATATTTTAGTTGTTGGTTGGAAAACTGTGAAGCTGTAACAAGAACAACTTTAAAGAGTTTCATTAAAGCTGACTAAACACCAGCAGTGCAACGAACTCTTAATTGCCATTAAGAAGAAGAGGTGGAAGTGATACCTAGAATATGCAGATGGCCAGTGGCGTATCTAGCCCTGTGGCTAGATACAGGGCTAGATGCTGTGTTTTTAGGGGTCCTAAAACCCCAGAGGCCGAAGCCGAATTTACTCAACTTAAGAATCTGTTTGCTAATGCTCCCATCCTCATTCAGCTAGACCCATCCAAACATCGTCGAAGTCGATGCCTCCGACACTGGAGTGGGAGCCCTGCTATCCTAGAACTTCTCCCAAGATAAGACTCACCCCTGTGCTTTCTTTTCCCGCAGATTGTCACCCCCTGAATGCAACTACGATGTGGGGGACCGGGAATTGCTAGCCATTAAATTGGCTCTGGAGGAGTGGCGGCACTGGTTGGAGGGAGCCGAGCACCCAGTACTGGTTTGGACCAATCATAAAAACCTATCGTACGTGCAATCAGCTAAAAGACTCAACCCCCGTCAGTACCGTTGGTCATTATTCTTCTCTCGATTTAACCTCTCCATCTCATACCGTCCAGGATCCCGTAACATCAAGCCTGACGCCTTGTCCCGGCCCCATTCACCAGACGATTCTGAAAAGGTTCCAGCCACAATCCTGCCCCCCAGCTGCACGGTTGCAGCGGTGACCTGGGAAATCGAAGAGCTCATCAGACAAGCTCAACTAACTGAGAATATTTCTGACTCTTGCCCACCAAATAAGATCTACGTTCCCACTTCTGTCCGATCCCGTTTCCTGCAGTGGATTTATGCCTCCAAATTCTCTGCTCACCCCGGTATCAGTCAAACTATCGCCCTCGTCAACCGTAAACTCTGGTGGCCATCAGTCCACAAAGATGTCAAGGACTATGTCTCAGCTTGTACCATCTGCTCCCGTAATAAAGCAGCTCACCAACCCCCCGCTGGTCTACTTCAACCTCTACCCATTCCTAAACGACCTTGGTCCCACATCTCCATAGACTTTGAAACAGGATTACCACCATCTAAAAGTATGACCACCATCCTATCCATAATTGACCATTTTTCCAAAGCATGCCACTTTGTTCCCCTCCGTAAGCTTCCCTCAGCATTTCAGACCATCCAATTACTTATCAAACATGTCTTCCGCTTGCACGGCATCCCGCAGGAGATTTTATCAGACTGAGAACCTCAGTTTGTCTCCCAGGTTTGGAGAAATTTCTGCTCAGCATTCAATGCTAAAGTGTCTCACCTCAGGTTTTCATCCCCAGACCAATGGCCTGACAGAACGAAGAAACCAGGATCTAGAAACCACACTCCGCTGCCTCACATCCACCAATCCGTCTGACAGGTGCCAATTCCTCCCATAGGTTGAGTACACCATTAACAGCCATACCTCTGCCGCTACCGGTCTGTCTCCTTTTGAAGCCTCCGTAGGTTATCAACCCCGGTTACTCCCTTCTGACAAAAAAGACATCTCTGTCACCTTGGTCCACCATCACATTCGCCGCTGCCAAAACATCTGGAGGTCCACCATTCACAATCTCAACAATACAGCTGTGCAAAACAAACGGCAGGCAGATGGGAAGAGGGTTCCTGCTCCCACCTACACTCCCGGCCAGAAGGTGTAGTTATTTTCTCAAGATATTCCATTAAAGTCCATGTCCAGAAAACTTTCCCCCCGTTTTATTGGTCCCTTCGAGATTGATTCTATTATTAATCCATCCACTGTACGCCTCCGCCTGCCAGCCTCCCTCCGTGTTCACCCCCACTTTGCACGTTTCCCAGATTAAACCTGTCCAGACCAGGTCAGACAACCTCTTGCCCCCCCCCCTCCCGAGACGTTGATGGCCATCCGGCCTACTCTGTCCGCCGGATCATGGACTCCCGTCGGCGAGGTCATGGATGGCAATACCTCGTTGATTGGGCGGGCTACGGTCCAGAGGACCGCTCCTGGGTCCCTGTTTCTTTTATTTTAGATCCCTCACTCATCACGGATTACCGCTCTTCACTCCCATCTTGCTTATCTAGTTTTCAGGAGTCATTTACCTGAACTTCTACCTTGATAATAAACTGGTTTTAGTAAAATGTTCTTCAAATGACTGGAAATGCATAGTTTTGAGTGGATTTTATTTAATTTTTCAGGGGAGCAGACCCCACTAGGACTGTGTCACTCCACAGCTGCATGCATTTCATGAATGTTAGCAGATGTTGGCAGGTATGATGTGGTCTTGAGATTCTGTTTCAAACTGAGTTTATACACCTCTGAAAAAAATTAAGGTTCTCTGATTTTACTCTTTGTAAGTATATGTTTGAGTAACAGTGATGGCATAGTTACTTTGAAAAAGTAACTTTAATCAGATTACTGATTACTCCTTGAAAAAAGTAAGTTAGATTACTGACTACTTGATTTGGAAAGTAACTAAGTTACATAAAAAGTAACTTTTTTAGTTACTTTCACCAGCTGCTAACAACAACAACGCTCCGCCACCTGTGAAAATCACATTGATCTTAGCCAATACTTAATTGCAAACTATTATATGATAGCAACATCAACAATGTATTTCCACTTATATGGTTGAACTAAAGGGGAGATTGTTTAATGGTAGCAACAGTACGAAAAAAAAAACTTAAGTAATTTGTGTGTGTTTCTATTTCCTGGAAAACTAAGAGTGATTTTAAAGCCCCCACCCTGCCCCCAGCCTCCAGGTTCTGCGTTACGGCCCTGTGTTTGGTGTTAGCGCTCCTCCTGCGGCTCCACAATTTAGATGGCTGCTGCACAGATTTGTGACTTTAATCTTAATATTAATTATTATAACTGCGTTTAGTTGCACAACTTTATGGACTCGTTCATTCGTGGCTGTTTTCAAATTTTATTGCACTGTTCAGATTAGTCTCGATGTTTGCAATTTTCTGAAGTGCAACGCGAAGCTTGACGTCATTCAGAGGTAATATATTAACTGACATTAACAATGACACAGCAGGACGGATCATCCTGGAAATGATGGACTAAAACTAACTGGATGTCAGACAAATTCTGGGCTTTATTGTGAGTCTCTGCTTATTTCCAAGCCCAAATAAGGAACTTCACGTTCAAAAACGAGCCTAAAAAGGCGAAACCCGCAACTCATTCAATTTGCAAGTGACTTAAAAAAAAAAAAACGAGCTCAAAGCCGCTTATAATAATCGGACTTGGCGACAGAAGTTCAAAATGGTTTTTCTACCAACAAAATGCGCATCTCCCTCCATTGTTTAAATTTCTGTCGCTGATATTGTCGCATAAAGACGTCGGTCACTCGACAAGACATGTCGAGGGAATACAATTAAATAACAAAAGAAAACAGTGACGCAAAGTGATTTTGAAAATTAACTGTAGTCTGATTACTGAATTTGAAATAGCAACGCGTTAGATTACTCGGTACTGAAAAAAGTGGTCTGACGTCAAAATGAACATTGTTCTTTTATTCTATGAGTTACTGACATGTCTCTTAATTTTGTTGTGAATGTATGTAAATAAGCAGTTAGATAGCTTTAGAAAATGCACGAATGAATATCTTCTCATGGGTCTTAGCCCTGCAGGCTTAGCACCCCTAAAGGTCAAATCCTAGAATCGCCCCTGCAGATGGCTATATTCTGGTCTTCTTGCGGAAGTTGTTTGAGGGTAGGATGCTTCAACTGTTTTTTTTTTCTCTTGCACATAGGACTGTCAACGTTAACGTGTTAGCGCACGTGATTAACCTTAACATTTTATGGCGTTATTATTACACAACAATCAATCAAACCATCTAGTTTGACATCAGAGCCTCTCTCCCGCGGAGGGATCTCTCCCGCGGAGGGTTATCTAGTTCACATCAGCGCGTTACCCACGGAGAGATACAAACAGCAAAATACTTTTTACGCAACAGCAGACAGCAACAAGAGTTGAACAGTTTCAACGTTCTTGTGTTGGGTCTTTAGCCAACGTTGTGCACATCTAGTTTACTAGCCTTACTAGCCCACAGTTTCACATGCACAAATTACCCCGGTCTTTGCCAGCTGGATGAGGACAGTAGAATACTGCCTCATCACAGGAAATGAATATAGAGGAACATTTCTACACCAACTTTTAAAACAAACTGACTTTCTATAACCCTTCCTGAATGTAAAAACCTAGAAAACTAAGAATCTTCAGACATGGTTGGTTTGAGACAATAAAACATTTTTTGAGAATGTGCATGTTTGACATGGGCTTCATGTTGCCCTTGGAGGTATCATAAAAGGGGGGCATCCAATAACTAGAAAATAAAATAGATCTTATCTATCAGTTGGCTCCTGAACAAGTTTGATACCACTTGTATTCATGTGTAGTGGAGTAAATTTCTCTTAGTTGCTGTTGATTATGGGAGATTACAAATACAAGAGAATTGCTTGGATTTTAAATTGTTGGCGTGCAGCAAAAGAGGTTTGCAGCTGTGTGCACATTTATATTTCAAGCTTACAAAGTTAGGCATAGTGATTAATTGTGATTAATCAGCCAATGCCAGATTCTTTCTATGGGCAATGCAGGCAACTGCCCAGGATGGCATCTTGTGGGGGTTGACAAGACCGGCCCCTCACCCCTCTCACAATTCTCCAATTGTCTGTGTCTCACTGTAACCTCCATTCTTCTGTCCATAGATTAATGGATGGAAGACATAGTGAGATATTGCCATCTCACTGTGTCTGCCAACCTTTGGTCTTCAGATAGAGGCACAAAAGGTGTCTCTGTCTGCAAACATAGTATATGAATAGAGACATAGGAATGTATCTGTCTATGGAAATGTGTCTGTGTACCTGAGTATTAAGCTGAAATTAAAACTACTATCACTGAACATTGTTATTTTTCAGGAAACAGCATCTAGGGCACAAGCAGGTCCAGCAGTGCCTTTTGACACCTAGAGTATTTTTTCATAGGTGAGAACTATTTCAGTAATGCCTTTACAAAACATATCTGGTAGTTCACAGGCATCTAATCTAAAAATTTAATATGTACTTAAAAAAACAAAAGAGTAGTTTTGAACAGTCTCCCATCTGTTTCTAGGTGATTCATAAGCCTCAACCCAGAAAGAAGAAAAGCTGCAAATGGAAAAGTGACATAAAACCAACAGGACAACTTATGCAAAACACAGCAGTGAATCCGCAGGTCTCCACTGTCCTCCTTCCTGGACTATCAGTGGAACTTTTAAAATGGTAAAATTACACATATCAGACAATCAGTTTCTTACTCCATCTCTCTCTCTTTCTGTCTTTTTTCTGCCCGACTCTCTGTTTCTGTCCTGTCCATTTCTAATAGACAGACAGGAGGACAGCTACAATAAAAGAAGGTCAGAGAGAGTGTCTGTCCACTAAATCTGTCCTTTTCCTCCTGTCTGTCTTTAACTGACATAAATGCAGTTTAGTATGCTATTTCTTTTATGTATTAAACATGTTTTTCTTTCTTTATCTTCAGCAATCTTTTGATCATTTCTGGAGAAGTTCAGGACTGAGATCAACTCAGAACTCCTCCATGTTGGTTTTGTTTGACTGTTCACTAAGTCTTAAACTTGACCAAATGTATAAGATGTACTGTTGGGGTTCGACGTTTTGAAAAATATGTAACTTCAGTATTTGACATTGCTGGATCCCTTCCTTCCTTCAAAGGAAAAAAATGACAGACATTTAGAATTATGACTGCAAGTTTTACATGAAAAGCTGGTAAAACATTAATTTTATGACTTTGACATGCAGTTTGCTTAGGAACTTTCACATTTGGACACTTTTGTTTTAATAAAAGATTTAATTAATAGTATTCAATGTAATATTACCATGATTGTAAATGTATGAGTTATGTTTTTAGATCAGGGTATTTTTCACTTCTGTTGCAATACTTTGACTTTTATGTAGCAAGCAAATATTGCTGCTGCAAAATAATATTTTATGTTTTGCTTCAGTTTATCAGATTTAAATTGGCAATAAAATAAAGCGATTTTAAAATACATATGTATATATATTTTTTTTTAATTCGAAGAATAAAACATTTTTTGAGAGTTTGGTAAATTAAGTTGCAAGTTCACATTTAAACTTTTAAAAGCTATCAAAGTACGTACAAACTACTGTAAAATGACAACGTTTTGTAATTCTACTACAGGATTACTGTAATTTTATTGTGATACAAATATGATGAAATCCCAGTAACCATTTTATATAATTACTGTGCTATTACAGTAACACTAATCAAATTATAGTACTATAATAATAAAAATTAGTTAAACTGCAATAAAATTACAGTAAGTTACTGTAAAGTTACTGTAAAGTTACTGTAATTTCTTTACCGTAAAAATTACAGTAACTGGCTGGCAACCCTGCTGCCAGTAAGTTACTGTCAATTCTACAATGACTTTTTTACAGTGTAATGCGATGCATCATTTGTTAGTCATGTGGTTCTCAGCAAGACGACACAAGCATCAAGTGGGGCTTCAGCTGACATACTGTCCTTTTTACTCGGTTTGCACATGTACTGTCACTAGCTACAGGACAACTAGCAAACAGCTTTGTGAGACCAACTGTTGCCACAATCATAAGAAATGGGTAGAAACTCAAGGATGATGGGTACTGTGGATTATTCACAATAAAAAAGAGGAAATGGGTCTGTAAAATGAGATTAAACATAGTAGTTGAAGATTAAGGATTGCCCTTTTATTTTGCCCTAATTCTGGTTCAAGGAAGACGAGTCAAGGCTTTCATTTTCTATTCAAAATAATAAGACTTCGGTGAAAACATGTCAATAAGTTATCATACCATATTTCTTTTTTGAATTTCTGATCATGACAGCTCTGTGGAGCGATTTTACTCTCATAAGTCAAGAGCACACATTTTTCAGTTTGCACACATAATTTCATTTCTTTATTCTCAGAACTTGTAACACTTGTGCTTATATTTTTGGTTTGAAAGCAGGATTTTATCTCTCTATTCTCCAAATGTGAAATACTTGCAATCAAAACTTCTGCTCTCTTTCAAATATTCTCTGTTCTCAAAAATTTGCGCTCATGCTCATATTTACTCCTCACACGCAAAACTTCTCTGCACAGACTACTGCTCCACTCGCAAACCTCTCTGCTCACTTGCAAATTCTCTTCCTCTCTGTCTCAAATCAAAAGAAAGAATGTTTTCCTTCGGTTAATTGCTACGGTCTCAATGTTTTCCTCTGGGAATTTTAAAGCTCTCTGTGTTTTCTGAGAGGCCTGCGATGTCTTTTTTCCTCTCCTTGACGTCGTGCATAACAAACTGACTGGGTTACATTTGGTTATTACTGTGTATTGAATGTAAAATTACATTTCCAGTCGTGGGGGAGTCAAGAGACACAGCTGAGTGGAGATGAGCAGGATGTAATCACCCTAACCCTGATCACATCCTGAGGATGCTATGGTCTCAATGTAGACCTGAGGATGTAATCAGGTCGGAAGCAGCACTGTTGTCAACTTATCCACTTTGTCGCTATGTTTATCGATTTTTCATTCTCCTCTAGTGACTTAATATAAATACATTTAGTGACTCTTATTCTCTGTGGTTGGAGACTTTTATGGCAACAGCGCTCCTCAACACAGCTGCAGCCTGCCTGGCCTGAGCAGCAGGAAGGAAACAAATGCAATACATTTGCCAAAACACTTTCATTGTATTGGCTGGAACAATACCAGACAACTGCACTTTTTGTTTAGTGAGAGAGCAGAAAAGACTTTGCAAACAAGCAAAGAGATTTGTGAGCAGAGAGTTGAACTGTGCAGAGAGAAGTTGTATGCGCTAGGAGAGAATCTGAGCATGAGCACAAAGATTTGAGGGAGCGCAGAGAATATTTGAAAGAGAGCAGAAATGTTACTGCTAGAAGTTATGTCTGAAAAATCCCCCATATAGCTTTATTTCAGATGTACAAAAATAACTAAAACCCTAGGACATACATTATTTTTTAAAAAGTTATGACTGAAAGAAAAAGTCTAGTTAAAACACATCAGTTGTCTTAAATTTTAAGATATACCTGAATTATTTTGTGCAAATCTGGATATACTTCACAATCAGGTTGAGTTCGTAGCAGGGTCAGAGGGAAGGCCGGTATTTTGGACTCATCCAGGATCCACTGAGAAGCCTTCCCTTTAGATTCAGCGCCACAACAATCCTCCATTTCAGGCATACTGATGATAAAAGTGTATATAAATTTATATTTTATAATAATAATCAAAATCAAATCAAATCAAGTTTTATTTGTATAGCACATTTCAGCAGCAAGGCATTTCAAAGTGCTTTACATCATGACAAACATAAAAACACAAAGTCATGTAACATAGAATAAACAATCAAAACATTAATTTAGACGGCCGTCAAATGTATAACTTGTTATCCATTTATCTAAATGTTTTGCTTTGTGCGGATCCTGATCTTTGACATACTTCCAGTCGTTTGATTTTATACTGTCTATTGGCTAATTTTTACTTATCAACAAAGAATTTCCTATCAATGTGAGGATTCTCCCTTATGGGGTATCCTCATTAAAAGAGGGGCTCTAGAAACACCTCTCTTGTAGAATTTAGTTGATCAGCTGGGCCTCTAACTCTTTGGGACTTTAGTCGAGTTGTTCTGACAAGGACTCCAACCTGGACTTTAGCTGAGAAATATAAGCTGAGCCACTAACCCTTTAAAAGCGCTTAAAGTCTAGAATATACAGGGTTTTCAGTATGCGCAGTGACTTAATGTCACTTTTTAAAGTAGACATTAAGTCAAGTTCCATCATTACATTTTTAATTGATTAAGTTTCAAATCCAACTCTAAACAGGTGGGTTTTTAGCTGTGATTAAAGGAAATCAGTGTTTCAGCTGTTTTACAGTTTTCTGGAAGTTTGTTCCAAATTTTTGGTGCATAGATGCTGAATGCTGCTTCTCCTCGATTGGTTCTGGGGATGCAGAGCAGATCAGAACCAGAAGACCTGAGGGGTCTGCAAGGTTGATACAACAGCAGATCTTTAATGTATTGTGGTGCTAAACCGTTCAGTGATTTGTAAATAATATAACCTCACACTGAATATCTTTAAGTATTCGGTTAAGGAAATCCTTCAAACCTAACCCTAGCCCCAATTAAGCTTGCTTCACTTATTTACACCCACAGTTCCTATAAAAAAAACTGCAACAAAGGTATTTTTCTAGTTTGTTTGACTTATGTAGTATGTAGTAACTTTTGATTACTAAGTCCCAAAGTTTAGGATCCCTGGGGTATATTTATAACATGGCATAGAGGGCACAAGACAAGTTTATGTTTCCACTAGGTTTCGTGAACAGAATGGTGAGGGTCTTAAACAATTTCCAAGACTCATTGTATAAAAAAAAATTTTTTTTAAAAATCAGCCAATAGAGTTTTAGGGTCCACGAGACACTTTCTTACTTGCGTCAAATGAAATCCCACAATATAGCTTTGCTGTAATAAATTGATAATTTATTTATTTTCCTCTGGGAATTTCAAAGCTCTCTGTGTTGTGTTTTCTAAGAGGCCCGCAATGAGGCTCTCTGTGTTTTCTAAGAGGCCCACGATGTCTTTTTCCCTCTCCTTGACGTCGTGCATAACAAACTGACTGGGTTACATTTGGTTATTACTGTGTATTGAATGTAAAATTACATTTCCAGTCGTGGGGGAGTCAAGAGACACAGCTGAGTGGAGATGAGCAGGATGTAATCACCCTAACCCTGAAGGAAATTCCATCAATTTATCATCAGTAAATTGATGGAATTTACCCATGGTTATTTTTAATTGTGGTGGAGATTTTATGACGTTGTTGGCCTGCTTCTGTTCAAAGGTCCTGGAAACCTTGGAATGGTGTACAGCAGTGGTCCCCAACCTTTTTATTACCGCGGACCGGTCAACAAGACTTGGCAATTTTGCTGCGGCCCATGGGGAGGGAGGAACCGTCAGGTAATGCCTCTGCATGTTGGTGTTCCTCTTTTTATCAACTTTTATCAACTCTTTGGTCACAGAGGTTTAGAAAATCGGCCGATAATCCTTAAATCGTGCCGTGTGAACCAGACTTAGGACTCATAAGCTCTACTCCTCTCACTCTCTCACTCTGGTCGCTATGGTAACGTTTACATATCCCTTCAAAATAAGATACAGATGCGCCACAAAAACTAACATTTTATTTTCATGAACATTTTAACTCACTATAACGACTAATGGGAGCCCTGAGCTCTTTTCTCTGCAATGAGACAGTCCCATCTAGGAAACAATGACACCCAAAGTGTTGCTTATACACAGGGTGCTTGGTCTCTAAGTAGCGAAGCAGTTTGAAGCTTCATTCCTTCATTAGCGAACCGGTCACCATATCATGCAGAGCAGCTTGGAATGTGGGAATAACCTACCGGAATAAATCCATTCTCCTGTCTCTTCTGTGGGCCTTTTCCCTTCACAAAGAAACTTTGTAAAGAATCTGATCTGTTTCTTACTCATTTTGCTGCTTGTGGCTCAATGTTGGTGAGCCACAATCTCCTTTAACTGTAGGTTAAAGGATCTTCAAAATAAAAGATCCTCCAGACTCAAATAATACACAAAACAAAAATATTTAATTATACCGGTCCGCGGGCTGGGGGTTGGGGACCACTGGTGTACAGCATAATAAATTAACTCTTTGGAAATGTTGGGAGCTTTCAATGCACAGTGTGTGATAAAGCGTGAGGTGGAAGCAGAGCCAAGGCGCAAACAGCTTCCCCAATAAGGTGTTTTAAAAGGTTTGATGATAAAAGAAACATACAAAACAGGGCTCGATAAATGTCTTCGCTCTCAGACTGTAGGTTCACTGGTGGATCCTAGAAAATGTGAAAAAGTGGTCAGTTTGTCCTCCAGCAACCTGGGCCTGTGTCAGCATAACTACAGAAATAGCTCAGGATAACCTAAGCCACTTTAACTTATAAGTCTTTTCAAAAGGGACAGTTTTAAGTCTAGTCTTAAAAGTAGACAGGTGTCTGCTGGTTGCACTGGAGAGGTGTCTGATAACTAACAAATCTGCCTCTCATTCTAATTTTTGAAATTCTAGAAACCACCAATAAACTTGCAGTCTGCGTCAAGTGCTCTGTTAGGAATATATCAGTCCTCCACCGTAAAAAAAATTTAAAGTTTGTGAAATATGAGGTGTTTGTGCTAATAAACCGCTTTTGTTTTGGTTCTGTGTATTAATATAGGCATATCAACATCAATCAAATTTTTTCTTGCATTACTTTGCAAATCTGAGCTAAAATAAATAATAACAAACAAGTTTCTTATTATTAGATTGTACATAGCTGACAGTTTACAATCCACACATGCTAGTTTTTGTTCTTTTAACATGTAACAAGAAAGATAACATTTTAAATGTTGGTGACATCTCAAAAACATTTGCCATTTATTTTCTTTATAATTTCAAACTGGGTGAACTCACCTGCATGTCTCTGCTCGCTCCTCCTGAACCTCTCCAACACAAAAGGTGGCAGGTCTTCTTAAAAGTTTTAGGCTTCCTCCCAGTCTTTGAGCCTTGCCACTCTCCCTAAAAACCCGCATGTGACCACAGAGGGTTTGTAGGAAAGTTGTGACGTCGATCTCCTGCAGAGACTCTTCACAGTAATCCATTGCCAAGAGGATGTCCTGGGAGCTTATGCTGTAGGATTGCTGCAGGCTACGGAACACACCTGAGACACAAAGGCACCAAGCCATGATGACATGGTAGATGTCATAGGAATACTCACTAATTATATATAGTCTGCCATATATTTGAACAATTTTTCTGAGTATGACTTAAACTACAGCAGCTATGTACACATGTAAGATTATTGCTTTATAATTCTGATTGTACTCGACTGAAGTTTATTTCACACTTCAGGTTACAACACACTACAAACGATCTTTACAGTGAAATACTTTTGTGTAACTTTTTTTTCATTCATCCGTACCGCTTCCCGCACCCCCTCTTCAATGGCACTGCGGCCCACCTAGGGGGCGAGCCCTACAGTTTGGGAACCACTTATTGTATCTGAAGAAATTCTTCTTCTTTTTATTATTATTCTATTCCACCAGAAATTGCAAATCTGGGGGCCTAAAATGTCCCTTAATTTTAGGGCACATTTTACAGGGGTGACTATTTTGGGTGAAAGGGCAAATTTTGGCCATTTTTTATGTTTACACATCTCAAACTTTAACAAACTCCACCTAGGGATTCTGCGCTATTGGCTTCATTTTTTGTTAATACAATAACAATCATACAATTTGGTACACTTGACAGGGCTTACAAAAGTCTCTTGCAGCCATGGTCCAAACCCAACAGGAAGTCAACCATTTTAGTTCAAAGCCACCATTTTGTCTTTTTTAAATACATTGTATTTGAGCAAACTCCTACAGCTTTTCACATTCCGACTTCAGAATCACTCAGAAGTGTTGAGGCATTCGAGGTCAAAATTGCTTTCCTACATAAAATAATGTGGCTGTGGTCAAACTTCAAGCCTGAGCGTTCACCATAAGACATCAAAGTGAAATAACTTCCACACATAAGTGTCTGGCTGTCTGAAACTTCATGTCTGTCATAATCAAGCACTGATCACATTCACTTAGTCAACTGGTAAAAACACCATGGCCCTGCCCCCTTTGAAAAGGAAGTCACCTGTTTTCCTGCTGGTCCTCTTCCTGTTAAAATTCTTAACTGTTTGAACATGCATTAATGACAGAGAACAACATGAGACTAAATCCTTCTGTCAACACTGGCTGATGGCTAGAGCATGTGGATATGGGTAAATGGCAAATTCCATTCCGGGGTTTACAGTGCTATTGCTCCCACAGTCACAGGTAGGCCAGAGTGGAGCTGGGCTGCAAGGGCCAAAAGTGCTGCTTGCAGGTTTCTTCTTGCATTTGTAACATTTTCTGTTTTGCTTTCCTCACAGTTAGTTTGTGACTATTCATCTTTATTTCTTATTATCAAACGTTTTTGTTACTGATGTGCGCCTTGTCATACTATTTTCTTGGAATTTCAAATAAAGACAAAAACATTGCCATAATTCTGCCTGAATTGTTGAATTGTGGGTAATACGAGTTGACAAAGTCTGCTGGATACAGGCTTAGCAAAAGTGCAGAAATAGGATTCAAAAGGGGTAGGGCGAAGGCCGAATAACGAGATTTGGGACACATTAGGCTGCGGGTCCTGATGGCATACCTGGACGTGTCCTCAGAGCGTGCGCTGGGGAACTGGCAGGAGTGCTGACTGACATTTTCAACCTGTCCCTGGCCCGCGCTGTGGTACCAACCTGCTTCAAGTCTACCTCCATCTTCCCAATTCCCAAGAATTCCAACCCAACCAGACTCAATTGACTATCGTCTGGTAGCCCTCACCCCCATCATCACCAAGTGCTTGGAGCGGCTGGTCCTAGAACACCTCAGATCCTGTCTCCCCCCCACACTGGACCCCTACCAATTTGCATACAGGCAGAATAGGAGCACAGAGGATGCAGTCTCCATAGCACTGCACTCTGTCCTTTCTCACCTGGGCAGCAATAATACTTACGCCAGAATGCTGTTCTTAGACTTTAGTTCAGCATTTAACACTGTCATTCCATCACAACTCATTACCAACATCAGTTCACTCATGTGCAACTGGTTGCTCGACTTCCTGACCAGTCGACCCCAACACGTCCGGCTGGACAATCACTTCTCATCCACCATCATCATAAACACTGGAGTGCCACAAGGCTGTGTGATGAGTCCCTTCCTCTACTCCCTCTTCACCCATGACTGCAGACTTGTCCATGGCTCTAACGCCATCATCAAATTTGCAGAGGACATCACGGTGATCGGCCTCATCAGAGACAACGATGAGGCCACCTACAGGGAGGAGGTGGACCGTCTGGCTGAGTGGTGCGACAAAAACAACCTGCAGCTGAACACCGAGAAGACCAAGGCGCTCATCATGGACTTCAGGAGGTACGCTAACCTACACCCACCCATCCACATCAAGGGAGTAGCGGTGGAGCGTGTGAACAGCTTTAAGTTCCTGGGAGTCCACATCTCCGAGGACCTGACCTGGACGACCAACTGCTCCAAACTCGTCAAGAAGGCACATCACCACCTCTTCTTCATGAGGACCTTGAGGAAGAACCACCTGTCCTCAGAGATCCTCACCAACTTTTACCGCTGCACCATTGAGAGCATCCTCACCAACTGTATTACAGTTTGGTACGGTAACTGACCTGTCTCCGACCGGAAGGCGCTGCAGAGTGTGGTGAAAACTGCCCAGCACATCGCCGGGGCACCGTTCCCTGCCATCAAAGACATCTACAGGAAGCGGTGTCTGAAAAGGGCCAGGAAAATCACCAAGGACTTCACTAACCCTGCACACACACACTTCTCCCTCCTGCCCTATGGGAGGCGTTACAGAAGCCTACGGACCAGAACCACCAGGCACCGGAACAGCTTTTTTCCCACAGCTGTCATGCTCCTGAACACCTCCTGACACAAACTATAAGGACTGTACCGCCCCATCCCCGGACTGTTCCCCTCACACACATACATTATCTATATACAATCTTTATATAATTTGTAGATCTTATTTGCCATTATTTATTTTGTATTATAAAACAACTAATACATATACAATCCATTCCTAATATTCCTGTATATTCTGTATAATCTGTGTAATCTGTATAATATGTACATAGCTCTCATATCTATATTTATACAAATATTTTATAGCACGTTACAATTACTCTCTGTTTATACACCTTATCTTTGTACACCTGTTTGTAAATATTTATATCCTGTATGGCACTTCTGGATAGATGCAAACTACATTTCGTTGCTTTGTACTTGTGACAGTGCAATGACAATAAAGTTGAATTCTATTCTAATTCTATTCTACATTATGCACTTCAACCCTTCAAAATGAACATGCATTGAAGGACAAAAGGGTGGAAGTGTAAGTATTGGGACTAGGTCAATTTCCCCAGACTCCGGCTAATGACCTGGTTATTTGACACAGGTATGTTGAAACAGAAACACGTCTAAAATCTGCAGGACACACGCCCTTCTGGTCTGGAGTTGAGGATCCCTAATTTAAAGTCAAGTCACCTTTAACATAACTCTGGTGGTAATGTTCTTGGAGCAGGCTGCAGTAATTAGCAAGCTCTTTATGTTTGTAAGGCTGAGACAGGAGGTCTGTCCAGGGGGATGGACTGTTGCGGTCTTGAGATAATGACCTACAAAAGGAGAAAAACAAAAAGCTTTTAAGGGTAAAACCAAGAAAACAGTCACCCAATATCACACGGAAAAAACATTAAAGCCTGCAAGGGAAAAGATTACCATCCACAAAGAGCACTCGGAGCATTCATCTGGAATTCCTCTTCCCGAATTAATTGTGGAGTGGGAAGACATGCTCCTGACATATCATTGTCAGATAACGCGTGTTATCGTTACTTTGTATTTATCGTTGTATTTCCTCTATGTGTCATGTCGAGTGACCGACGTCCCTATGCGACAATATCAGCGACAGACATGGAAACAATGGAGGGAGACGCGCATTTTGTTGGTAGAAAAACAGGAACTATTTTGAGTTTCTGTCGCCAAGTCCGATTATTATAAGCGGCCTTGGGCTCGTTTTTTTTTTAAGTCGCTTGCAAATTTAATGAGTTGCGGGTTTCGCCTTTTTGGGCTCGTTTCTGAACGTGAAGTTTCTCATTTGGGCTTGGAAATAAACAGAGGCTCATAATAAACCCCAGAATTTGTCTGACATCCAGTTAGTTTTAGACCATCACTTCCCGGATGATCCGTCCCGCTGTGATTTGTTAATGTCAAGTTAATATTTAACCTCTGAATGACGTCAAGCTTCGCGTTGCACTTCTAAAAATTGCAAACATCGAGACTAATCTGAACAGCGCAATAAAATTTGAAAACAGCCACGAATGAATGAGTCCATAAAGTTGTGCAACTAAACGCAATTATGAAAATTAATATTAAGATTAATGTCACAAATCTGTGCAGCAGCCATCTGAGTTGTGGAGCCACAGGAGGAAATCTGTGCGCTGCGCTCTGACACCAAACACAGGGCAAATCACTGTTGGAGTTTTCCAGGAGATAGAAACACACAAAAACACACACAAATTACTTATGTTTTTTTTTTTTTTTTGGTACTGTTGCTACCATTAAACAATAGCCCCTTCAGTTCAACATGTAAGTGGAGGTACATTGTTGATGTTACTATCATAAAATAGTTTGCAATTAAGCATTGGCAAAGCTCAATGTAATTTTACTGGTGGCAGAGTGTTGTTGTTGTTAGCAGCTGGTGAAAGTAACTAAAAAGTTACTTTTTATGTAATCAATAATACTTGATTATTTTCCAAATCAAGTAGTCAGTAATCTAAGTTATTTTTTTCAAGGAATAATCAGTAATCTCATTAAAGTTAAATCTGACTACTAGACTGCGCTTAACTTTAACCAGTAAAAAGTACATCAAAGTTGATTCCAAGCAAGTTAAGCATTACAGATTAAACTACTATTCACCTAATTAATAGCACTGCAAGTGGTGTGTGAATTTGTAGTATTTATAGTAACTATATTCATATCAGATATGAGATGATTCAGTTTGATCTCTGCTATATGATGAATAGCCCTATAATAAGTAAGTTCCTTACCTGAAAAATATGTCCTTAGGTTGGCACCTTGAGTTAGGGTGTATTAGTTGCTCTTTCAGGTGCTCCAGTGAGCAGTTGTAGACATAAACTGGACACCTTAAATGACTGCTGTCACTAGTGCTCTGTTGGGAAACCTGCCTGCTGAAACTGATGCGCAAATCCTCCTTCTGTGGTACAGAAAACTGGACTCCTTCTTTTCCTCCAGAATCTAGAACAGTATAAGTACTATTATGGTCATGTTCTAGTGTGTTGAAATAACATTGGTTATTTCTTCAATTGACTCATTTTGAACTAATCTACAGCAATGTTATCACAACCACTTGATGAAAATACCAACCTGAGCATGGTGTCCCAGTATCTGACTCTGACAGTCTACTGTCCAAACTCTCAGATTCCACATGCAGCAAGTCTATAGGCCCAGTGTGGCTCTCAGATGGAGATGTAAGGAGAGACGACTTGCCTGAGAAGTTGCCGCAGCTGGAGCTCCTGTGCAGCGTAGAGACCAGGCTGTAGCCAGACTCCGACTTTTCAGGGCCACTGGTGGAACCTGATAGGGAGTCTGCCTGAGATTTATTGCTGGGAGTCAAGGTATCATCCTCTTGCATACTGACAGTACTTCTAGGCTCGGTCTCAAATGTAGATGCCATCAACATAAGAACGTCTGACAAGTAGATGCAAGATGCACATTATGTCTCATCCACACATCTAATCCCTTATTTAAAGTAAAAGTGTAGGTGTTTTCTGTCTCAGTACACAAAAATAAAGTAGAGGAGTACCTGCAAAGGTGGCAGGAAGGAATGTGAGGAGAAGCTGCTGGGAGTTAACATACTTGGCATAGCACCTCCACTGTGGTACGAATGAACTTCTTTCTAACAGCAGAGGTTCCTCATCAACAAGGTCTGCATTACTGAAACTCTGAAAATCCATGTTTATTACATCATTGCAAGAGTACATGTTCGTCCTACCATATTCCATTAAAGACTAATTACAACAGTAACAAAGTTTCCCTTTACTAATAAGTTCATCGGTGAATGAACGTATTAGTAATATAAAATATATATAAAAAACACACCCTCTGATTCTAGGAACATTATTTTCCTTTTCTGTCATTCAGATTTACTGATGTGTTTTGGCTATCTGTTATGTTAAAATAACTTTAATATACAGACTTTATGGTGTGCTGAGGTCCCCAGGGCATTGTGGCTCAGTGGGTAGAGTAAATCGCCTTTCAAATAAACACTGTGAGTTTGACTCTACCTTCCTTCAGGCACATGTTGATGTGGGCAAGGCACCTGAAGCAACTTAACCCAATATCCCTGTCAGTCTGTGCGATATAAAGTCTGTAAAATCACCCAGATCCTAAACCTGTAAAACCGCTGTTCTTTACAGATGATTTAAGACAATTTGCTATACTCTATTTGGCTTTCTTCTAATGTGCATTGCAGTTAAAATAATGTACATCTTGAGACTAATCTGTCCAAATTATATTGTTCAGAAATCTTTTGTTTCTTTAAGTTGTACCTTTCAAATAAAAATACACTGCCATAATTGTTTGTCAAAGCCAGTGCTACTCAACCTTTTTTGGGCCAGCACCCCCTATCCATTATCCATCGAATATTATTTTATAATTAATATTACTATCATTATTGTAGCCATCTTGATTTCTATTGTTTCTGTATTTGTCATTTAAAAAATCCTTAAAAGAAAAACACATTACTGAATTATTAGTTTCCAAAAAACAAAAAAGCCATGTGAATAGGAATCATTTTTAAAAGTGTCTAAGAAAAATGCAATGGCCATTCAACTTATAATCGGCAGGCTCATCAGCAGCCAGGCAGAGTGTAAAACGTTTTTGTTTTGTACTACTTTCTGATGTTAGTTGTTAAATCTTGCACAAAATGGCCAGATAAAAGATGTACAACAATACCAGTTTAAACTTTGAACAATTTAAAAAAAAGACTGTGCTCTGCAACATTAAAAGATTGATAGAACTGTAATCATCTCAATCATAACTCGTCTTCTCTTAGGTGTTTCTGTCAGTTTCTGGTCGTGCAGCTCTGTGCTGCCTTCAGGAGAATGGGACATATCCATAAAATTTCACCTATATGGCATTCACCATGCAAGCCAGTGCTTCCGAGAACAAAAGTTCCAGATCCTATTAATGCCATTCAAATGGGACAGAAACATGGATGATATTTTTCAATAGACTTGTCTAGTGATTTATAGATTAATATTTTTACTGGACAGAAATTACATGAACAAAGCTGGTTCTTAATCCAATCCTAATGAGTCAAATTGAAAGTGTCACGGAGTCACTTAACAGCCTCATGACATTAACAATGACATGAAAAATAATATTAAAGAAATAAATATTAAAATACAATCTAATTAACAACATTAAGTAATAAATTCTTTGCTGTTATAGTTTGTAAAATATATTTCTTCTTAGTACTACATGTGTTCTCAACAAACCCATGGCATTTCAACAATATAACAATATTATCTCTTATCTGAAAATAGTGTCTGTTCAAATATTTTAGGACATAAAATATTTGAAAACCAGAGACCTATAACCTGACAAGTGAATCACAGCAACGTCATCAGCCGGTGTAACGCTGAAAAAAGCTACCAGTGAAGCTACCAGTATCAGGAGTGCGGAGCTGCGCCAAGACGCCAACAGAAACACTGAAGAAAAGAAGAGCAGCCATCAACACAGTTGCAGCGAAGCATGTTTTAATGTTACACACCTCAGTTTTTAGCAAGTAGCTCAAAGTCTAATCTAGTATTGTTGAGCATATCAGAGGCAAAGATTACCTTCGAGCAAACGCTCCCAACAGAATCCCAGTGCCCCCTTTTGTAAAAATTTCCACTAGCGCCCCCTGCTGTCCTCTGAACCCCCCATTGAGAAACACTAGTGACTAGTCTAAGGGAAAAAGGTTCTCTGAGATACCTTTCCAAACACGCCATTTTTTCCTCAATTATATTCTATGTGAATTATCATGGACTCTAAGACTGAATATGCTAACTGAGGCATGAGGAATCTAAGATAGAATACATGTATCTTTTTTTGTATGTTTTTTACACTTGCAGAATTCAAATAGCCATAGAGACTGGTAGATACCAGAACATTTTTTAGCCCCTTAACTGGCGGTATCCCATCTATGGAACAAATCTAGTTTGTTTGAATACTCTGCGTTTTTCACCGGCAGTTAAGGCCTTTATCAAATCTTGATGTCTGAAAAACATGAACGAAGGGTGCAATTTCTTTCTAACATGACAAAACAATCATGAACTCAGGAGCTTAAAATATAAGCCTATCCCATTAAACCATTAAATTTCTTCATAAAAATAGCGTAAAAATTGTTTTGTACTCATTAGGTTTTAAAATAATGTTGAATAAATTGTTTATACCAAAAACACAGAATATATTACACTATATCACTGAAGAAGTGTATAAAAGAAATTTATTCTGTCCTTAAAGCCTCTATAATTCTAAGAATGAGCAGCCTTCAAATTTGTTGCCAAACTATTTGGCGCTATTATTCCACAGTGAGATGTACAACAGACAAACAACATTTAGCAGGAAATTGAACATGTTATCAGGCCAAAAAAAGAGGTACATATTCACGTACCTCTTGAATATGTAGAGGTACATATTATCTACATACATACCTCTTATGTAGATACCTACATAAAAGGTACGTACCTCTTTTTGATAAAATTATAGATAAAATTATCTATAACTTTTATAAAATTATAGACAGAAAAATAACAGCTTCCTCAAGTAACCAGAAGAACACTTTTTACTTTTACAAAGGACAGACCAGAATAAATTAGTTTTCATTTTCATCCGAAGAAGCAACACAACTTCAGGATCATGATCCTACAGAAAAATTACACCAAAGTAAAGATTCTTGTAATACTGATTTGTTTAATGTAAAATGATGTTTTGAACCTTAGTTCTGAGATAAAATCTTGGAAAATTACTGTGCAGGTGCAGTCAGTTATTTCAATGAGTCCCACATCAAGTAGTGTCAACTGCTAACTGAATTATCCTTTGACAGCATCACATTTTCCATTGGTCCTTAAAAATGTATATTACAACTTGTTATTTTTGTGTATTATTCCTAGATAGGAAGTATATGTGAAAATTGTATATGGTGCAACTGAAAGGGAATGCTGTCAAAAGTCAACTACCAATAAATTTTCTCCTGTTTTGGTTTGAGAGAGTAAGGGAGTTTGATGTAAATAGGTCTTTTGTACATACGCTTTCAATTTTGAGAGTAGATGGAATGGGCTTTTTATACAGACAAAAATTCTCGAGATAATGAAGTATTCTACAGTTAAATATACCATCTGTCAAATACTTTATTTAAACAACTGAATGCCTCAACACAAATTATCCTGCAATGACCTAGTCAACACCCAAACCTGAGAAGAGTGCTTTGTGAAATTTTAAAGACTTGTGTATAAATTAAGACATAGAAATATAAGGTAAAACAGAGATCTTTATACTCGTTACAATTTGGTTCAGTAAATAAATATTGGCAAGGTGTAAGATATCAGGTTTTGTCAAATGCAGAGTCTTAAAGTTAAAAGAACTTGGCCTTAGTATTATACACAATAGAGAAGTTAAAATACCCTAAAGGTAAACCTGACTGAATATGGACAAGAATGCATGAGATTACATACCTGTAAAGTGCTTGTAGATCCCAAGACCTCCTTGCTTCCAGCAACGGTGTCTTTTCTCTCTGTAGGTTTAACACATTCTTCTGAAGCATAAACAGAACAGATACAATTAGATAGATAAGAAGTTTGTGTAATTTATATCGAATCTGATAAAATTATGTTAGTCATAATGTTCATGGTTTTCTCAAAGGAAGAGTAAAGTACAACATTTACAAAG
The DNA here is from genome assembly GCA_010277075.1 of Poeciliopsis retropinna. Taxonomy (NCBI): domain Eukaryota; kingdom Metazoa; phylum Chordata; class Actinopteri; order Cyprinodontiformes; family Poeciliidae; genus Poeciliopsis; species Poeciliopsis retropinna. Next base: position 28,220,509 of record VMRM01000003.1, read on the forward strand.
CCATCCACATTGATTAAGACATCAGTTAGACTTGGGAAACACAGACAAACCTTTAATAAGAGACAAAGAGAAAGGAGGGACATGGTCATCTCTCTCTCGCTCTAAAATGTGATTCACAAAGGCAGAATAGTCAGCTGCAGCTAACGGGACCTCTCTGTCACTGAGTTCCTGCTCTAGGCTGGTGTGGAAGAGGCTGAGAAGGAGCTCATTGGGGGGACTGCAGGTGCTATGAAAAAGATCTTCATTCGCTACACCTGAGCAGAAAAATTTAAAAGAAAACAGTTGGTGATGTATTTAACAGGTCTCTCTTGTAAATGAGACAATGAGTCTCAAGAAATTTTTCTGTATAAATGAAGGAGTAGTAGTATTAATTAAACAAATATTGTAGAATCCATGTATTCACAGTAATTTATATTAATGTCAGGTCTAACCATAGAGGAGAGAGAGATGAATAGATACAGTACCTGTATTGAATGTGAGGAAGAAGAGTTCAACCTGCTGACAACTTGGAAGAAGTTGGATAAGATCAAATCGGAAGGGAACCATTTGAATGCTGTCCTCGGATAATGTTACATCTCCTGTAAAGAACAGCACAGTCATTGATCAATGCACAAAAGCCTTCACACATTAGCAACACAAAAAGAAACTCACTCAGCACAACTAGGCTTAACAGCACTTACTCTGAAAACAATATAAATGAATAGAAATAGATAAATTGTCAGTATGAAATTGTGAAAGTGGCAGTAAAATGTCGGCTAAGGAAGCAACAATCTGTATGGTGCGTTAAGTACAGTTAGTCTATTTTAAGGTGCTCCTTTGTTACCTTGGACTACTTTGTGTGCAGTGGGGAGAGAGCACGTCTGGTCCTTATTTTGACACAGCTGATTTAAATACTCAAATGTCATCATGGTGGACATGCATGCCAGATCCCTTGGGAAAATCTAAAAAAAAATATATATATATTTTTTTTAACAAAGCATGCTGACAATTAAAAAAAACAAGCATCTATATGCACACAAAGATTTAGTCAGTCTATTCAAATGCTGTTGCATAGGTGATACGCACGGCTTGTGGAATGTCTTGGTATATGAGGCCCTGGAAATGTCGATGTTGGTCCATGCAGTTCATCACCGAGCCACTCTGTGGTTCTACCCAACATTCTGTCACCAGGTTAAGCTCTGTGTCCATGTCCACAGCTTCCACCTCTGTGTCATTGTCATCATCCGTAGAAAAGCTAGCGTGACAGGAAGATTGCAATAGGTGGGGAAACAACTCAGATGTTTTACATTGAAAGGCTGCTCTGATTACATGGAATCAATATCAAAGTCACACTGCTGGTCCACCTTAACCAAAACATAACTGAAAAGGATTCTGTAGAACATCAGTGGCAGTCATACCTGTCCTTGCTAAAGGTTGAGTGAGGTGGAAACAGAATATACTGAACAATGCAAGAGTGACTCTCCTGCTCTCTGTTGCCTGACATGATCTGATGACAAAGATGAGAACAAAAAGAACAGGCATCAGGTTACAAATCACACATGAATATCATAAATATTATAGACTTATCATGACTTGGCTTTCAGCTCTTGTTTTCTACCTTCATTGGCAGCTCAATCACCATGTTTATGATGCCCTCCCCACTAGAGGCAAAGTGAAAACCTTCTGATAGGCGAATCCTACAAGGATGAAACAACCCATGAAACAACCACTGAAGCTATTATTTAGCTTTAGCTTGTTTGGTTTTAAACTTAAAGATGATGGTAAATAACATTTGCCATCGCATATTTTCCAAATATTTAATTAAATATTTAGTTACTCCATTATGTACATAGAATAATGTGACCACTGCATTTACTCCTTTAATTCCCAGTGTTTTGGCTTGTAATGCCTAGTGGATTGAGAGTGGACCTTTATTCTTTGCTATTTGAGGAAATGTCCCTTTGTTATCAAACTGCATTCTAATCTAATGCCCTCAAACATTAATAATTTCTAATAAGCAAGGTGTTTGTAATTTGCTTTATAAAAGTTACTAAAATATCAAAATTTCCAAAGACTGAAAACTTACTCAGAGAGCGTTGACAGGATGTGAGCGATGGCCTGCATGGTCACAGCAGGTCCATGGCTGCTCTGTACTCCCCACACCCAACGCCGGTGTAAGAAATAACGTGATAGCGAGGCCAGGGTTGATGAGGCTGTTCGGTTGGCTGCCATGCTGAGGGGCACAGTGCTGTTGAAGGGTACTGGGAAATTCTCCATGCTGAAAATAAAGGGAGTCCTGAAGTCCTGTGGCAGCTTCTCATACCTGTAAAGAAGTTCATTTTATGGTAAAATCAGATTCTCTGATGAAAAAGAGGATGTCTTAAATGACCTATACAAACCTTATCAGCAACTTCTCAAGAGGCTTATTGAGGACCACTACGCAGGGTCTATCTGACAGAGCAGGCTTGGCCACAGGAACCAAGTGAGATTTAGATGGAGACATATGGCCCACTGTCTTCCTCTTGGCCTTTGGTGTTGCTTCTTTGCTCTGAACACGATGAGGGAAGCGAAGCTTCAGGATTTGCTCTCGCAGCTCATCCACAATCTGATTTGAAAAAAAGAGCTATGAGTAATGAGCTATTAGATCATTGTGACAGTTGAGCCTGTTTGTACAGCTCAACTGGATCTAAGTGTTCTGATTAATGTTATTGTGTTTTGACATGTAACAATCTGATAGTTTTGTCCAGTTGGAGATTAAATAAAGACAGGGGGTACGATTATGACAAAGAGTAAACGTTTTGTTTTTGGAGCCAAGTCCTACACAAAACAATATACATAATACAACCAAATCACCTTGCACATAGGTTCATAATGTATATAACCAAATCCTTACACCTGTAGTCCGACTTGTTTATTGGGACAAAAGCTGCTAATTAAAAACTTTAGGTTTACTTGGTGCAAATAAAAACTCATCTGTGAAACAGATGAGTAAATAAATACACACTGTGCAATCGCGCAGTGCTTGCATATTCTCAGCGCACAAGAAAATCTATGTCGCGCTTAAAATAAAGTCCAACGTAAACTGGACATTGAGCTCAGACATCAGTTTTGACTATGGACCAATAAAAACTGTTTCTGTACTACTTTCTAACTAACTCAGTGAATGACAGGTGTCCAGCCAATGATACGATACAGTTCACTTTTGCTACGCAGCCAATCATCGCTTGCTATTGTGTGTACGTGCCTTGGTCATTTGCGCTGTGGCACAGTACAGGTAAGAATAGTGCGACGGAGTTAAGAGACGTGAAAGCTAACACCGTATCATCTCTAAGCGAACGAACAGTGGGACATCCACTCACCAAGCCAAAGTAAAACAGAAATGTGCTTCCTTTAAGATTAAATGGCTGTCGGAGTTTGTGTAAATAGAAGAACAGGACAGTGTACAGTGGAGTGACCGTGTCAAGGAGGCAATGGGGACCTCATCAGGTGATGGCAAAAATACTGACGAGATTACTCTTTTTATTAGTAAGCTCTGTGATCACATTGATGCTCGTTTTTTAAAGGAATGGTCTGCATTTGATATTGAAGCATTGAGCTCAGACATTTTGACTATGGCTCAGCAGACATTTGTACACCGCAAAGTATGAGGCCATTCTCCCCCACTCACAGATTATGGAGGCCAATATGCTGAATTCAAGTACATAAAGCAAGAAGCAGACTGAGCCATCAACCTGGGCAAAGTGTACAACCACTGGAGAAGTGAGAAGGGCAGACATGAAAAAACTGTGTAATTAAATATTTTACAAGAATTTATACTGTATCACAAGCTACAGAACACATTTCATTGTGCAAAATGTGAATGATTTAATGTGAACAAAAAGTTGTGTCTGAAAGGTGTAATGTCTCATTTCTCACCCTGGATAAAGCAGGACTCTTACTTATAACATACTATGCATCTCATGAACAGCAATGTTTTCTTTTTTCTTTTTTTTTCATTTTAATTGGGCAAATCAATTAAAATGATTTGCCCAATTAAAAGCAAACAAATGAAAATTGCTGATGTAATCTGATTCTTTTAATAAACCATGCAACTTTCTATGATCCCAGATTTATAACAGGTGTAATACTTGTGCGTGGCCACAGCGTGCACACCGATGATGCCCACAGTGGTCCTCAGTGTACTCGGGAAGCTTGTGTGTATGCCCAGACACATGAAAAATTAGAGTGAACATTGATACTGTGAGAATGTGTGTAAAAATTGTCCCAAATAAAGGACAAAAAACAAATAATAATGCCAGTGAAAACCTAAGTATTTTAACACAGACAATCAGCAAAATCATAATCTTGATAAAGTGGTCTTTGTCTATAGTTGTCCAGCCTTTCAGAAGGTATTTGTTAGGTAAATTGTATATATCATTATCAAATATTTGTTGTTTCATGTACCTTTATAATGTTCTTGCTTTATATGCTTTCATTTGTCTTGTTTCATCTTAGCATTAAGAATGTTTCTGTGCTGTTGAATTAGTCTGATTCCTTTCTCAGAAGACCTCCCTGAAGAAGAGCAGTGACAACAGCTTTCTCCAGGGTTATCGCTCAGCAGAAAGCTCTGCCTCCTTGACCTGTTAGATAGCTGTAAAACACCACCGTGAAGATGTGCAACTTGCTCTGTTTTACCCTGTGCCTGGAACAAGATAATCTAGTGCAAGATAGCTTGTGTTTTAGTTAGTGACTGTCATTAGCGCTGCAACAATGTGATGAAGTGTCTCTCCCTTCCTTTTAGAGTTGTAATGCTCTCTGTGATAGGGATCCTGAAAGCAATAAAAAGAGAGGAGCAGGCAAATGTGTTTTCAGAGTAGTAGGAGATTTATAACTGAAAACACATCTCTGTCTGTTCTCTTTGCGAGTCTCTTGTCTTTCCTGTGTTTGTTTAATTTGTGTCTGATACGTGTTAAACCTGACAGCATTTAACACTTTTGCTTAGACTTTGGCTGCTTTCACCTATTCATAGTACTGTAGGTGTGCTTGTTCCTGCCCATGTAGTGAAGTAAAGTGGGTACAGTGAACCCTCGCTATAACGCGGTTCACCTTTCACGGTCTCGCTGCTTTGTGGATTTTTTGTGCAGTTTTTTTTTTTTCCACAGTGCATTGTATTCTGTGTCCTGATTGGCTAAACAGTCTCTCCGCTTCTTCTTTGCCCGGGTATCAATAATGTTGTGGTTTAATATGTACATGTACGTAAAACTGTAAAACAGCAAATTTAAGTTTAAAAATTCTTTTGCAATTTCAAGTTTCTCTAAAACCCATAATGTTGACAAAACATTCTGCACCGACACAGGCACTTGCTGTCGGGCCCATAAGGCAGAGGAAGATGCTAACTATCGCAGAGAAAGTTAAACAAAGAGCAACAACAACTACCTATAACTATGTTCTTCTCTTGAAAAAACACACCTGCACCGCAGGCTTTAGAAATACACGTGAGTCACTATTTGTCCTACTATACTTTGTATTTTTTTATAATCATTTTTCATTTTCTCACATTCTAATCCAGTGACTCAGGTGCTGATCTCCGCAATTTGAAGCCTTCAGTTGGTATCGATGATTAAAATGATTATTTTACAGTAGTTAGTTGTTAAAAAAAAACAAAAAACATTGATACAGTACTTTTATTTCTTAAACAAATGCTTGGCCTGTAAAAAGGTTTTATTCTTTGGTTTCAATGTATTATGGAGTATTTCATTGTATAATAATTGTAAAAAAATAAAGGTTACTACTTCGCGGATTTCGCCTATCACAGGTTCCTTTTGGAACGTAACCCCGCGAAAAACGAGGGTTCACTGTACTTTAAAAGTAGCAAGAGGGAAAAGAGCCTTCCCACTCCAGAAAATAACACCACCAAAGAAAAACACACACAGAAGTGGAAAAAATTTACAGCCTCCAACACCCAGACCTGAAAAAAGACCAGAGAGGTACCGCTATTCTCAGCTCATCATTTTAAAAACAACATGCATTTGGCCAGTGGCAGGTGCTAATTTCCAGCCCTGTTCTATGTCTTCAAACCAAGAAGACATCGTAAGAAATCGTATCACAATCTTGTTATTCTCTACTATGAATTACAAACCTATTGCCCAGAGATATTTACTCATTAGGAAAATATCTAAGAAAGTCATCACAGGACTTCCAACAGTCCTGTAAGTGGGCCTGTTTTGAGGTCCTGTAGTAAGGAGTAAGCCTACTACAGCTACACCTACCACAGCTTACACCTTACAGGTGAGGACAGGTGTCAGAAGGCTGGTTCTGTTCTGGGGATTTCTGTGAAACTTCTGGAGATGATGAAGCAAAGAAAGGTTTCACATAAATTCAAGATAATTATGGACAATCCTGACCAGTTTCTTCCTGAGATCAGACATCACCATCTACAATAACTGAAGAATTTTGAATTAATGTAAGTCACAACATTTAATTTTCCTTTGAGATCAATAACTTTTTTTCATTCAGTTGAACTGAATAAACTCCTCATAATTAATCTTCCTCAGAAAAAAAACAACCAATAATTATGTGGATCAGTTGTCTTGACCTTTTAGTTGAATTGGAAGAGTTCTATCAAGTGAATACAAAATGTGAAAACAGCACAGAAATGCCTCCTATTTTAACAAGACTTTAAAGAATGAGCCTCTGTTACAACAGCTTCCCCAGTTTATTCATGGTACTTTGTTTTCTTGTTTTAAAACTATTAGAAGCCTGTTCTTTGTGAGTCATAATGCTCCACCACCAAATAGGGAGAAATGCACAAAAAACACTTAATCTCCCTATCCTAAACGGGTATTTCTTGTTTAGGATAGGGACATCACAAAGCTTTTGTGTTTAGGACACCAAACTTATACTGAGAGCCACTACAATAAGTCAATATTTATGAAATTGTTTTTATTTATAGCCTTAAATTTTTGTAAAGTTGTACCAGAGATTATTTCTGTGCCACTGAACCGACCCAAATGGCAAGTAACAGGCCTGGATGTCGCATAACTTGTTTCTTTTTAAATCTATCATTCTCTGCTGTAGTTAAACTTTAATTCTAAAATAATTGGCATAATTGTGAAATGACACTAAATCTAATCATAACAGGTTCTCCTGCATCCCTCAGGAAATTAAGATATTGGAATGATTGTTTATCTTCAAAATGCAAACGTACCTTGTTTCTAATGTTAGCTGGTGTCCCAATAGGAAAGCCCAGGCGCAGAACCATGCAGGGTGTCTTCGAGATCAGACGGACCAGATAAAAGGATGTGGGAATTTGATCCGATAAGCTATGGAGTGAAAGTAAAAAGTAAAAAAAAAAACAAAAAAACATTTCAGTATTATGTTCTAATGTGTTCAAAAGAATGACGAACATGTATATATATTTTTTTAAGAGCACGGAAAGAGCGAAGGTCACAAACAATGATAACATTTTTTTTTTAATTTACCTGTATATGAGTTTGACATATGAGTAACCTTCCACCAATACAAAGCTGCTGCAGTCCCTCAGCAAAGATGTCAGAGCAGAGTGTGAGATCCGACACTGGATGGTGCTATAGCGGCCATTGTTTCCAGCTGTGTGCAGGTGTTTGGGAACTGGCCTGGAGGGATATTAACCCACAATCTGACTGGTCAAGTTAAGTACAAAGATTCATAGCAAAAGTATACCACAGACAAAAAAGGTAAGAACTAATTTTTAAGTGTTGCCTATAATATGTTCCACTAAGCAGTTCAAACAGGTGTGCACATGGAAGAGAATTAGTTTCTCTCTGCTTCTAATCATACTAAACATTGAACCTTTTCTGAGCATGTCATTTTTTTTCTCAGGTAAATCTCAACAGTACAGAAAAATCACAGTCTGGTATGTCTTCAAGAGAATAAAATAAAAAGTGGTCACTGTAATAGAAGATTTTTTTTAACTGAACAGCATAACTGAACAATAACAAAACACTTAACATTTATTGTTATTTAGAAATATTACAGATACTTGACATTTGAGAGGAAAAAATGTTTAAATCTTTATGCAATGTTTCAGTCAAATGCAACAGAATTTGTACTTTAGCAGATGTTTCTGCCAAACCAGCTCTATTCAAGTCATCTATATAGATAAATTGAATTGAATAATATTGACTGCATATTACAAACAGTCTCACATGAAAGATGGGTGTAAATGGTTAGATAATTTAGGGCTATAATGTGAGAAACCCCAACGAATAAACTGTTTCCGGACCTAAGCCCACACCCTGAGCAAGTTTTAGATCACTGGTTTATCTAAGACTAGATGAAGAGAGTACACAGTGAAAACCCCAAGGAAATCTCCAAGTCTGAAGGCCCTTTGTAGCATGTCTTTTTCTTCTCTCTCTTCCTTATTTACTGTCTATTTACTGTTGCATAAAAGCCACAGCAGCCTTAAAAACATCTTTTTAAAAAAATCAAAGAAAAAAAACTTTGGTTGACATGTCCAACAACTACAAAAAAACTTTTTCCCTCAAATGTCTTTTTTATTTCCAAAATATGTTAAGAAGGTATCAAATTAATTCCACTTGTATTTCACTGAATATCACCTCTTTGGACCATTTTAAGCTCTCTATTGGTCAACCTATAGTACACAACTGCTCAAATGAAAATTACTAATGAGTTCCATAAGGAAGTGAACTGCCATGACTTCCTCATGGCAGCTGATTCCAGTTTACTCAAACTTTCTATCTTCCTTGAGCTGAGAGCAGCTGTTGATGTAGCTCCCTACACCATCCTTCTCAATAGGTTATCTTTCTTTGTTATTAAACATACTGCTCTTGACTGATTGCCTTCGCTTTGCTCTGGCTGCCTGTTCATTCAACTGAACTCCTCCAGGTCAGATGCCCTTCCTGTTACACCAGGTCTGTCGTACAGTTCCTTCTTTATATCATCTATCTTCATCCCGTTGACAGTGTATCAGCAAATTGAGTTTGCACTGAACTGATTTGTGTTATATATCCTGGAGTGCTTTTCGTCACTCTGTTCCCTACCTCTGAATTCCCTCACATACTGTATGTGAAACATATACTCCACCATTATGTATTATTACCACCATTATCATAATTATAGCCACATGAACCTTTAAAAATCCAAATTATTTTAAATGATTTGAATATAAAGATAAAAGAGATGTGTTCCTCACAAGTCATGTTCAAGGATAATGGCAATGCGGTGCATGTGTAACCATCGTTGCCAAAAGTTTGTGTCCATAGAGAGTATGGGTTTCCAGTATGATGCAAACTGGGACTGAGATGGGTCTTTGGATCCACTGTGCTGCAAAGACAAAACCTGAAGGAGGAGGACATAATTTAGTCAAAAAAGATTAACACAGAGAAGAGAAGCTGCGTTTGCTACTAGGTAACCAGATTGGGAGTGTGAAATGGCTCTTAGCAATTACACTTTTCACCTTGGGTGCAGAACGTAAATCTGGCAACCTTTAATCAGAGTTGTATAAAAACAACAGATTGAAAATTAAATCTGGAATTCAGTCGTGGACAAAATTGTTGGTACCCCTCTGTTTATGACCTCAAAACTGCCAATGGTCACTGAAATCACTTGAAACTGGCAGAACACATAAAAATATACTGAAAATTAACCAGTAACTACAAAATTTCTGAAGAAAGGGGCCTGCACAGAGTGCATGTTCGTTGAAACCCAGCGTTCTGCTGAAAATTAGCAACAAGTTCTGTGCAAGGTGGTTTCCTCCCACAGTCCAAAAACATGACTGTCAGGTTATTTGGTCTCTCTAAATTGTTCCTAGGTTTGAGTGTGTGTGTGTGTATGTATGTGTGTGTGTTTGTCTCTGTGTTGCCCTGCGACAGACTGGCGACCTGTCCAGGGTGTACACCGCCTCTCGCCCGGAACGTTAGCTGGAGATAGGCACCAGCACCTCCAGACCCCACTAGGGACAAGGGTGTAAGAAAATGGATGGGTGGACAACTGTAGTGGTTCTCATCTCAGGGGGGGATGAGTCTGCCTGTAGGCATATTCATCCACCCCATGCTGTGGAGTGCACAGACAACAACTACATTCTTAACAGGTCTCATGGATTTTAGTACAAGTAAAGGAAGACAACAAGAAGTTGTCTTTCAAGAAGTTGTCAAACACAGTTCTGCTAGCAAAGAAGGCCCAGTAGAAACTCTATTTCCTGAGAGTCCTCAGGAGAAACAATATTTCTCAAAAACTGCTGGACACAATTTTTTCCAACGTCTGCCATCTGACTACAGATACAGGAGTATTAAAGCAACGACAAACAGACTAAAGAACAGTTTATATCCAGTAGCCATAAGAGCTTTAAAAGAGTTCCATTTATCACCCTATTTTGTTATAGCCCATGTAATTTTATTACATGGTTTCTATAAGGACAATAAAGATTATTACTATTATCAAAATGTGTGGCTCAATCCTGTGAGGTGTTCTATTACTTCTGTTGGCACAACGTAATTAGTGATAAACGGGCCAAAGTAAACTCAAAACAGTGTTTAACTTAATTCTGTCTGTCCCTCTGTCTCATTGACACGCGACAGTTTTCAGAGAGGATTAATCAACATCCTGTGCAGTAATCCCAGGGGAGCAATATCAATACATATATATATATATATATATATATATATATATATATATATATATATATATATATATATATGCCACGACATAACCAAGTGGCAGGCATAGTGTACAGAAACATCTGTGCAGAATATGGACTGGAAGCCCAGAGATCAAAGTGGGGAACACCCCCAAAGGTGGTGGAGAATGGCCGAGCTAAGATCCTGTGGGACTTCCAGATCCAGACAGACAAAATGGTAAGGGCGAACCAACCGGACATTGTGGTAGTGGATAAAAAACAGAGAAAAGCCGTTGTGGTGGATGTAGCAATACCGAGTGACTGCAACATCAGGAAAAAGGAGCATGAGAAACTGGAGAAATATCAGGGCCTCAGGGAGGAACTGGAGAAATACCAGGGCCTCAGGGAGGAACTGGAGAGGGCCTGGAAGGTGAAGACCACAGTGGTGCCTGTGGTCATTGGGGCCCTCGGGGCAGTCACCCCCAAACTGGAGCAGTGGCTACAACAGATCCCAGGAACAACATCAGACATCTCAGTCCAGAAATGTGCAGTTCTAGGCACAGCCAAGATACTGCAGAACCCTCAAGCTCCCAGGCCTCTGGTAGAGGACCCGAGCTCAGAGGATAGGAACCACCCACGGTGGGTGAGAAGGGAATTTTTTTTTTTTTAATATATATATTTTCACATTTTATTCTCACATTTAGCTTACATAGGGTAATGTATTTTTCCACGTCTTTCATACTGCTGCTAATTCATATGTATTACTGGATTGGACAGCGCCTATTAGTCGCTATGTAATGCATTGAGTTATGTCCAGAAAACCATTATATTCCAATGCAGGACGAGCAGAAATCTGTCATAGAAATATTAGCAGCACAGTCATTTATTATCAGATATATCTATTAAATACAAATTAAAATAAAGCCAAGAAAACTGATGTTTGATCCATAAATCCTCTCTGATACAAATCTATAAACACTTTTCTTTTCTGTTCATTCTGTCAAAATGCAAGAAAGGGCAAATTTTTTCTTATATTGGCCAATAGATTTTTTAAAATATGCTGTAGGAGCCGTAGTTTGACGTCTGTTATAAATATCACCATGTTTTACAAACAGAAGGAATTAGTTCAGTTTTTGTCGTTTGTTTAACTTTTAGAAATTGCAGCGGCTTCAGTGCACCACAATAAGCTGATAAGCAGGTGAAGAACAAAATTTGACAAAACTACTTCAACAACTGTGTTGTGCAACCATTTGGAACAATCACTCCTATCAAACAAATTCTTTAACTGCCAATGAGACTTCTCCACCTGCCAATTTCATTATTGGGGGACAATAAACAGGGAATTTTTTAAGAATAATTTTGGGAGGTATGGCAAAGTTACAGTGAAATGTAACGTAAAATTTGTTCAAATTGCAACACCAAAAATGACTAGTAAGTGGTAATGCTTAAACATATTTTTCTCAGCAGTAAGCAAACTGACCTATGAAAGTCAAACTAAAATTTAAATGGGCTTTTTTCAGTGGCATGGAATACCAGTTATGTTATGTGTTATTTAAATTATAACTTGCTAAGTTGCCTTATATTTAAGTCTTTTTTGGTTTTTCTATGTCCTGGATAGCTGAGATCTGGGAAGCATCATAACTTAAACTTAATGCTCAAAGCACCAGGGTTTTTTTAGAAAAATATCCAGATTTTTTTGTGTGCGTGTGGTTTTAGAGGATTTATGTTGAAGATGGTAAGAAATAAAAGCATATATTTCTGTTTTTTTCTATCTTTCTGGTCTCGGCTCCTACACACTGGGCTTTCGGCTTGTTGTAGTGCTTAGTTAATGAGAAGAGCTTCAAACTCTTCTCATTAACATAAGAGTTACAGAGCTAAATATAATTAAGATATTTGCTACCTTCGACAAGGGGGGAATCTAGTCTTTTCCCAGATTTGGGTTCGACAGGAAAGAGGGTAATGAGAGAGAAGGAAGATAAGCGGCATATGTCATATACATTACCTAAGCGGCCAGATAATCGAACCTGCGACCACCGGCACAAGAGCTAAGGCGCAGGGTTGTGCTTTGCCCCTGTGCCACCACAGCACCCCCCATTAATATATTTTTTAAAATGTTTCTTGTTGGGTTTTTAGATAAATACAAATTTAAATATTAAATTTGTATTTAATATTTAAATAAAAATTTATTTAAATATTAAATAAATTTAAAATCTCTCAAATTTGAGAGATCTTTATTTGCTTGTCTCTGGAGCAGCAGGAAGCAGGACGATTTGAGAAGCAGAATGCCTGCAGTCACAACTGCCCTGACAGGGGCAGTGGGAGAAGCCAGGGAGAAAGAGTTGACACCTAGCAGGAGAGTGGATCAAAGACTAGATGTACCGAGAAACTCTAGTTTTATGGTGACCCAGAAGGATACGGGAGTGAAGTTTTATTGCCCAGAGAGACAACAAACAACTGTGTTTCTATAACCTCAGGAGATGCAAAGACAGTATCTTGAGAAGCTACGCTTGAGGACAACAGTTGCATAAATACAGGATGGCGCCATTGTTTTAGCAGAGACTTGTGACTGAAATCTGATAGCTGTATTCACTGTTTGCCACTCCTTCTATGCAAATGATTTGTAACTAAGCTACGCCTCAATGTAATAAAATATGCAGTTGCAGAGTTGCACGTTAGAACTGGCCTGCAGACAGAGATGAGGTGATGTTCTCCGTTCAATTCTAAGATTGCATAAGAAAATTTAACCGTCTCCCTGTGTTCTTATTTTTGTCCAGCGAGCATGTCAGGTAAAATATCCAACATTTCTGTTAAAACACATTTCAAAAGCAATGTCTGATTTTCATTGGTTAATTTGCTGTACCTTGTTATTTTTTTGTTGATTTTGTCAGTTTCAAGTTATTTCAGTGACCATTGTGGCTTCTTTGGTCATCAACAGAGAGGTACCAACGACTTTATCCATGTGTGTATAGCCACCTAATTATTATCTCAAAGCAGTTTTTTAATGGAAGGAATCCTTTAACAAGCCTTTTTAAAATCCAGTGAACCATAGATTTTAAAAACACACATTTTATGTTCATAATCTCCTAAATTGGCATAAACAGGTTGGTCAGGTGGATTTTCATTAAAGACATTTGCTAGACCAATACATTCTCTAACATACTGGTAAAATTTTCTCTGTGCTATTTCCTGGGCCTGCCTGAGAATACACTGCCTTAGCAGCTCGTCATCAAATTTAGTAGAAATTTTAAGTGAATATAACCAACTCATCAATGTAAACACATTTTGAAACATAAAAAACATGCAGGACAGAGTGTCCTGGAAAGTGTATTCCACCGTACTGGAGTTGTAGAGCCAGGAGGGATGTAGAATAAAGGGACTCCATTTTTGGTACTCTCTGGAATCCTGTAGTTCTCGGGGATTGAATTGAATGACTGCAGATGCACCAACATCTGATCAGTTTGGTTTATGCTGGGAAAGACACACATATCAATTAAATTAATTTCACCCATTTCAAAAATAACAGCCCTTAGTGCAGTCTTTTTCAAACTGTGGTCCGCCCCTAAGTGGTCCACGAGGTACTGCATGTAAACAACCATTTATGTCCGGGACATGAGCTCAATGTGAGATGCTATAGCTAGCTTACCAAAGGGTTGTGTTATAGAAAATGATGAAAAAATGGCTTCAAGCCAGATTACTCAAAAGAAAAGCTGCAGATACCAGCAGAAACAAAACAACTCCAGAAATATTATAAGATCAGAGGAAACTAAGTCATTGCTGCTGAGAGTGTTGATGTGTCATTAACTAGCGAATGAATTCCTTTGAACGGCTCTATGCGGTGAGCGGTAGGAATCGCTCCAGTTAGTCAGAACTGTTCTTTGAGTTTTACAACTTTGCTTGTAATGATGATGCACTGCTTCCAGGTAAACAGCAATTGTTATTTTTTATTTAATCAGAAAATATTAAATTAAATAAAAATACAATAAATAAATACAATTGATAGAAATGGGTAAATTATTTTTAATGGTGCAGAAAAGGATTATTTTTGTTTCTGTTAAAACATTTGTTTTAACAGTTCTGAATAAAAAATTTAATACACCACGCACTACAGAATGATCGGTTACGAAATCGCAAGTGGCAATCTTAGTTGTCGCTTCTAAGATTGTAGTAAGGGAAAAATAGGGGTAATAAATCGTGTAGTGTGAACTATTGCATCAGGTAGTTGGATGTGCCCATCTTCTCTATTTAAATCTAATGATTACTGAAGGGCAATATAGTATACAGACTGCATAATCTGTATTCTTTTGGTTGAATGCAGTATTTATTTCCACTTTGGCTTTATGCTGTTTCGTTTTTATTCAAGTACATTTTTGTAACTGGAGACTGAGAATCCATTTTATTGTTGCTTTCGGTTGTTTTACGTATTTTGTTTATCAGTTCCAGTATTAAGTGTTTCTTTGAAAATAAAGTGCTTCTTATCTTTGGCAGGAAATCGCTTGCATTATTATGTCATTTCAATTAAATCAGTGTTAAAAGGTCTTCAAACAATATTATCGTTTATTGCAATAAGTTTTGAGACAATCACTCAGCAAAATTTGTTATCGTGACAGGCCAAATATATTAAGATGCAATGCGGGGGCAAATTCAGGTTAGGTTGTTTATGACTATTTGTTAAATGGCTTAAGTGGTCTTCAGCCTGAAAAAGTTTGAGAAACATTACCTTATAACATTATAATAATATTATAATGTAATAATATTATTACATTATATAAAGTCTGAGTGGAAACCTAGAAAAACAGTACCTCTGAAGTGTGTTCCAGAAGCGCCGGATGACAGAAGTGCGGTATGGACTGGTGATAGGCTTCCGCTGTGTGCAGCTGATATCATGCAGGATGTCGTAGCTGCCTTCCATTGTCACCTCCACCTTAGTGCTTCTGTTGGATGAGTCCAAAGGCCAAGTGGCAGCTGCGAGGTACTCGATATGCATGTTATGTTTCCACAGCAGAGCCAACTTCACCTCCAGCTGTGTCCCTCCTAAAGGAAACAACAGGATATACTCTGAACATCTTGGTGAGACCTCGGGTCTCTTAAATGTCTACTGAAAAGAGTCCTTTACCTTTGGTGAGGCTGATGTCTCTGATGGTGTAGCCTTCTCTCAGTCGCACTGAAACCACACTTATTAAATGTGCATGGACTTCTTTCTCCGTGTGCTTCTTCCTTCGCATGACCAGGGCTGGGTTACCACTGGCTGACACTAGGTGCTCATTAAACAGTTTGTCCTGGGAAACTACAACAGCAACAATTTTGTGGGTTTACTCATCATCAGTATTGAGAAACCCTACAAATTAGTGTCAGTGCAGGAGACATGTAAAAAAAAGAATCTTTACATTCTTAATTAATGCTAATTAATTTTAGCATTAATTTTAGCATTAATGCTAAAATTACATACGGGTGAAATTGTTAATAAAGAGAGAGACCTCCGTCACTGTGTCGGCAGGCTGAGCTGCTGACTGAGCAGCATCGGTGCTCAGGCCACCTCAAGCCTCGTGCTCTCTACTGGGTTAGTGAAACAAAGGAGTCTTAAGTTAGATTTTTCTTTTTCAGCTCATTTGCACACGAAATATATATATTTTTTCTCTCTTTTTTTATTTACATTTTATTCAATTGTTAATTTTTTTAAATTATTTTATTCTAATCGTATAAATGGTGTGATTTAAAAAGAACTTCCAATAAAAATGGTTCGATACCATTTCACTTGACTGCTTTTTCTGAAAAAAGTTACACAAGTTAACTTTCTCAAACTTTTACTTGCACTTATGTTTTGCATTGTGATCTGCAAAACAATTTACAACATTTTGCATTGTAAATTGTGAACTGTTTGTGTTCAAACAATTAGTTTGAACAAAGTAAGACAAAATTCAAAAAATTAGTTTGAACACAAACTAATTGGTCTTAATTTTGTCTTAAATCTTAATTTTAGAGCTAATTTGGTCTAATTTTAAAATTTTTCAAAGCAAATCTTGAAAAATTTAAAAATTTTTCAAAGCAAATCTGCTTAAGGTCTCGGGGAACCTTAAGCATACCTGCACACCGTTACTGGCACCCACAAAGTTTAAGTACAGAATATTAACTGAAGCAAATTCATCAAGTGAAACAACATTGTAATGCATATAGCTTTAATTTGCTGTTTTGATACAAAACAGCAAGTTATAAAAACATTTAAAAGATAAACATTATGAGTAAAACATAGAAAAACATGTTTACAGTGTCAATGGTATTGGCATCCTTTGCTGCAAATCAGTATGGAAACCCAATTTGGCTCAGATGTTGCAAATCACAAATAAGGATTTGCAACAAGATCACCTGTGATGAACTGCCTCTACCCATGTGACATGAGTTATCCAATGAACACCTGTTATTCCCTCTTCATGTGTGACAATGGTAAAGACAAAGGAGCTGCCTGAGGACACCACAAATGCCATTACTTGCAAGCACAAAACCTTCAAAGGGTATAAAGCCATCTCTAAAGGCCTTGCTATCCCTGTAAAGTTATTAAGTTTTCCAGTTTTTTGCAGTTGTACTGGAAGATGGAGTAGACGCTTTTTCTGAAGCTCCCATTTCGAACATTGCTATTCTATTAAATTTCACTTTGTGTTTGTTAATCAAATAGTAACTATAGTGCTGCACTGGAACTGCGACCAGTTAGTCAGATGATCACCAGCAGAACAAAAAAAGAAGAACAGAAAAAAGATGAGGGGAACACCATGGCTGTGCTAATGGCTACGTTAGCTGACCACAAGAAATCCCTCGGCGGCGTTCACTAAACTTGAAACAAAACTGGAGCGCTTTGAATCTACCATTTCTACCCACCACCAGCGGATTTTATCACTGGAGACCGTGGCCACTACTATGACCAATGACATACAGGCAATTCGAGCTGAGCTAGCTACGGTGACTGGAGAGAAAACAGACTGAAAGCTAAGCTAATTGACTTGGAAAGTAGGAGCTGCTGCAACAACACTAGGTTGGTGAGACGTCCTGAAGACTTCCTGAAGGATCACATTCAACAACATTTTTCTCTCAACTACTTCTGGAGGTCTTCGGGGAAGACACGTTGAAAAAGGCTCCGGAGCTGGATCGAGCAACACCGGATGCTAACGGCGAGACTGGGCCCCCATGAGAAACCCAGAACCATAATCGTGTGTTTCCTCAACTATCAAATCAGGGAGCTCATTACATGCAAAGCCAGAGAGTTACGATGCAAGTTGCAGAACAAGGGTACCCCGTTTCATATTTTTGAAGTTTACTGCCTGGAGGTCTTACAGATAGGTTTAGGGGTCCAGATGCAGGTGTTTTTAGTCGTGGTATGGATGTGAGTGTGTCATTTTTTTTTTTCTTTTCTCTTTCTTCTTCTCTCTCTACAGTTGCCAGCCAACAATATGCCAAGTACCAGTCTCCTTTCAGCCAAAATCGGACTGCCATACTGAATGTATATACCTCTTGTGGAATAGTAAGGTATGTCCACCACAGGTAATATCGAGAAGCACCCTCTGGGAAGCCTCAAAAGCATATATAAGAGGTCAGCTCATTAGCTTTACTTCTAATTTGACAAGGAGGAGGTTACATCACACCAATGACTTGCTGAACCAGATTAAAGAGGTGGATTCTAGACATGCAGCTAATCCGGATCCTGGCCTTTATAATGACCGTGTAAAACTCCACACCGATTTCAATTTGACTACATCTACAACTGCTCTACTTCAGCTGATCAAGACAAGGCAGTGCTTTTTTGAATCTGGCAACAAAGCCGGGAAGCTGTTAGCTTTCCAAGCGCGAGCTCAAGCAACCTCCAAATTAATCCCATTCATCATTATCTTTCTGGGATTCTCTCTGATCCCAGAAAGATAAATGACAGATTTGCGTCATTCTATTCAGAACTGTATACCTCCCTAACTCCACCCTTGTCACATGATATACTGAATGATATCAACTTTCCGAGGACAGATAATGAATTGGAAAGAAGTCTGGGAGGGCCTGTCACTATAATGGAGGTGCAAGAATCTATCAAGTCCTTAAGTTCGAGCAAATCCCCTGGTCCTGACGGTTTCTCTTCAGAATATTATAAGAGGCTACAATATCGCTGATTCTAAGGATCAACAAAGATCCCTTATTTTGTAGTAGCATAGACCTATTTCCTAAATGTAGATTTGAAGGTTTTATCTAAAATTATTTAATTAGATCAGACAGACTTTATGACTGGACGACAGTCATTCCATAACACCAGGCATCTTCTAAATATTATCCATATGCCAGGCACGTTATTACCCGAAATACTTGTATCGCTTGATGGCAAGAAGGCATTTGATTGGCTCAAATAGGGGTTTTTATATGAAGTAATTGAAAGATTTGGTTTTGATAACGATTTTGTCTTTTGGGGTTAAGTTGTTTTGCCTCAAATAAAACAAATGACATGGTGTCTTCACCCTTTCTTCTTGGAAGGGACACGAGGCAGGGAAGCCCTCTGTCTCCCTTGTTATTTGCTATCACAATAGAGCCTCTGGCCATCTGGTTGCGTGCCGAGGAGAGTTTTAAGGGTATTCTGAGATCTGGTGCATCTGTTCTTCTATGTCTAACATGATGAATAAGAACTTTTTACTGTTATTAGAGAGCATGGAGAAAGATTTTGACTGGTGGTCCCTATTACCATTATCTCCGATGCGACAGGTGAATCTGATTAAAATGGGAATTTTCCCCAAATGTTTGTACCTTTTCCAGCATGTTCTTATACTAATTGCAAAGACCTTTTTTGATAAATTGGACAGGAAGATATCTCAATTCTTATTACTTAAAAAACCTACCAGACTTCGTAAATTAGTGCTACAGCCCCCAATTATGAGGGTGGACTCGCTCTTCCCAACTTCAGGCAGTACTACTGGGCAGCTAATGTACAGAAACTATTATATTGGAGGTGTAATGTGGATGTGTCACCTGCCTGGGTACAGATTGAAAGGGCATCTAGCCATTATTCGTTGTCCTCTCCGCTTTGTTCTCAGCTCCCCTTCCCCTCTCCATGGTAGAGGACAATCCCACAGTCAGGGCTACATTAAGGATCGGGAGCCAATTCGGAAACAGTTTGGCCTGCATACACCCTCAATACAAACTCCTTTAGACAAAAATTTTAACTTTATGCCTTCAGTCATTGATTTAGTTTTTAAACTTGTGGTATGACAGGGGGATCAAGACTGTAAAGAATACCTTTTCATTCTTTTCTGAACTTTCATCTAAATTCCAACTGCCCAATTCTCATCTCTTTTCCATTTTTTCAGGCCAGGGATTATGTTAAAAAGATGTTTCCACACTTTCCTAATCGACGCCCTGAAACACTTTTGGATACTCTCATGCAATTAGACCCAAAACGGAAAAAATGCATTTCATTCTTATATAATTCTATTAATAATAATACATCAAGATTTGCAGCTTTTGTTAAAACAGCATGGGAGGGAGAGCTGGGTGCTGAAGTAGAGGGGGAGCAGTGGGAGACTGCCAAGAATTGAATTCATAAGTCCTCGATCTGTGCCCGGCATGTTTTAATTCAGTGCAAAATATTCTATAAAGTGCATTACACAAATGCGGAATCAGCAAAAATTTACTCGTCAGTCAGCGACGCTTGCAATAGGTGTAGACAATCGCCAGCTAACCATGCCCACATGTTTTGGGCGTGCCCAAGGCTAATTGGGTATTGGGGTAACATTTTTAAAATACTAAGTCAAGAATATAATCAGACAATTCTCCCCAGTCCATTATCGGCTATATTTGGCATCCCTCCAGACCTGGACCTTTCGCGTTCTTTGAAATGAGCTCTAGCCTTCACTACTCTCTTGGCTCAAAGACTTATTCTACTCAAGTGGAAACTAAGCATCCCCCCGTCTCATGACCACTGGGTTAGAGAAGTTCTTTACAACCTGAAGCTGGGAAAAACTCAGATTTTCACTAAAGGGTTCCACCAGTAAATTTATGGAGACTTGGAGACCTTTCCTATCTGTAGTGGGTATCATGACTTTGCTACCTGATTCAGAAGAAAATTTAATTATCTGTAGGACCTCTCATCTATATCCAGTTCTTTTGTTTTTAACCAATATGTATTCTTCATATTATAACTTTTTTCCATTTATTTATTTATTTACTTATTTATGTATTTTTTTATTTATATATTTCTTTAATTTACTAGTATGTACATATAAATATATTTACATTTATTTAATTTTTATTATTTCTTTCTTCCTCTGCCTCCTTTGGAATGTGTGTGTGTACGTTGTTTTGCTAGAAGTTGTTGCAGGGATTGGATCTCTATTGGCTGTTTGTCTTGTGCTTAGACCTAGATGGGGATGTGTTCAGGGTGGGTTGGGTTTTGGGAGAAATCAGCTTGAACTTCTTTTCTCTCTGTTGTCTGTGACTACTGTGTTTTCATTGTATGAATGATTGATATCTGTCAAGCTATGAAATTTAATAAAGAAAGTTAAAAAAACAAAAAAAACAAAAACAGAAGTTTTCCAGGGTTGGGACTGTCAAGAACCTCTCTGAATGTGGAGCTTTTTGGTAATTCACACTAACAGTAAGATTACAGACAGTGCAATTAAGTCTTTAAGGGAAAAAAAAACATCCCAACAGTCAAGCATGGTGGAGGATCCATAATGCTGTGGGGTTGCTTTGTGGCATCTGGTACTGGAGGCCTTGACCATATCACAGGCATCATGAAATCATAAGATTATCAAGCAATTCTGGAGCAAAATGTCTTGTCCAGTGTAAGGAAACTTAGTGTGAGGTGAAGATCCTGGGCCCTCCAGCAAGATAACGACCCAAAGCACATCTCCAAAAGCATGCAGGCATGAATGAAAGGGAAAAAATTGACTATTTTAAAATGGCCAGCAATGAGTTCTGATCTCAATCCAATTGGAAATCTTTGGGTGGAGCTGAAATCTGCCATTGGCGAAAGGAACCCTGCAAATGGTTCAACAGCTTGAGCATACTGCAGAAGAAGTGTGGGAGAAAATGCCACCTGAGAATTGGAAGACGCTTATAGATGGATATAAGAAACATCCAGACGCTGTCCAAATATTAAGGAGTGGTATTATTAATGCAATATTAGTGCAATATTAATGCACATTCTGGTTTTCTGTTTTGTCCTATGGAATTAAAATATCTATGTTGCAAATTAATTACTTTAAAATGCTTTGGACTTCTGACTGAAAGATCCTGCTGTAAATATTTTGAACATATATATATATATATATATATATATATATATATGACCATCCATCCATTTTCTTTTCACCCTAGTGGGGTCAGGAGTTGCTGGTGCCTATCTCCAGCTGCGTTCCGGGCGAGAGTCTGGGTACACCCTGGACAGGTCGCCATTTTGTCGCAGATATATATAAATAAAAAATTCCCTTCTCACCCACCGTGGGTGGTTCTTATCCTCTGAGCTCGGGTCCTCTACCAGA
This sequence comes from Poeciliopsis retropinna, assembly GCA_010277075.1. Classification (NCBI taxonomy): domain Eukaryota; kingdom Metazoa; phylum Chordata; class Actinopteri; order Cyprinodontiformes; family Poeciliidae; genus Poeciliopsis; species Poeciliopsis retropinna. The sequence continues at coordinate 28,242,580 of VMRM01000003.1, forward strand.
GGCCTGGGAGCTTGAGGGTTCTGCGCAGTATGTTGGTTGTGCCTAGAACTGCACATTTCTGGACTTAGATGTCTGATGTTGTTCCTGGGATCTGTTGTAGTCACTGCTCCAGCTTGGGGGTGACTGCCCCGAGGGCCCCGATGACCACAGGCACCACTGTGGTCTTCACCTTCCAGGCCCTCTCCAGTTCCTCCCTGAGGCCCTGGTATTTCTCCAGTTTCTCCTTTTTCCTGATGTTGCAGTCACTCGGTATTGCTACATCCACCACAACAGCTTTCCTCTGTTGTTTATCCACTACGACAATGTCCGGTTGGTTCGACCTTACCATTTTGTCTGTCTGGATCTGGAAGTCCCACAGGATCTTAGCTCGGCCATTCTCCACCACCTTTGGGGGTGTTCCCCACTTTGATCTCGGGGCCTGCAGTCCATATTCTGCACAGATGTTTCTGTACACTATGCCTGCCACTTGGTTATGTTGTTCCATGTACTCTTTCCCTGCCAGTATCTTGCACCATGCTGTTATGTGCTGGACTGTCTCAGGGGCCTCCTTGCACAGCCTACACCTTGGGTCTTGTCCTGGGCGGCCAGGATGAGTGCCTCTGTGCTGTCCTTGTGTCCAGCTTTTTCCAGCCATTGGTAGGACTTTCTGATATCAGCCACCTCGGTTATTTGCTGGTGGTACATCCCATGTAGGGGCTTGTCCTCCCATGATGGTACCTCCGGCACCTCAACTTCTGTTCCCCGTTGTCTGAGACATTCACTGAGCACATTGTCTGTTGAGGCTTTGTCCCTGATGTACCTATGGATCTTGGATGTTTCGTCCTGGACAGTGGTTCTCACACTCACTAGTCCTCTGCCTCCTTCCTTGTGGCTCGTGTACAGTCTCAGGGTGCTGGATTTGGGGTGGAACCCTCCATGCATTGTTAGTAGTTTTCGAGTCTTAACATCCGTGGCCTTTATCTCCTCCTTTGGCCAGCTAATTATTCCTGCAGGGTATCTGATTACTGGCAAGGCATAGCTGTTTATCACACAAATCTTGTTCTTGCCATTGAGCTAGCTTCTCAGGACTTATCTTATTCGTTGGAGGTATTTGGCTGTGGCTCTTTTCCTTGTGACCTCATCGAGGTTGCCATTTGCTTGTGGTATTCCCAGGTACTTGTAACTGTCCTCTATGTCTGCTATTGTTCCTTCTGGGAGTGAGACCCCTTCTGTGCAGATGACCTTCCCTCTCTTTGTGACCATCCGACCACACTTCTCTAGTCCGACTGACATCCCAATGTCCGTGCTTTATATCTTGGTGGTGTGGATCAGTGAGTCGATGTCTCACTCACTCTTGGCGTACAGCTTGATGTCATCCATGTAGAGGAGGTGACTGATGTTGGCTCCATTCTTCAGTCGGTATCTGTAGCCAGTCTTGTTGATGATTTGGCTGGGGGGGTTCAGGCCTATACAGAACAGCAACAGGGACAGAGCATCTCCTTGGTATATGCCACATTTGATGGACATTTGTGCAAGTGGTTTGCAGCTGGCTTCAAAGGTGGTTTTCCACAGCCCCATCGAGTTTGCAATGAAGGTTCTCAGAGTCCTGTTGATGTTGTACATCGCTAAGCATTCAATGAGTGTGTGGCATTGAGTCATAGGCTTTCTTGTAATCAATCCAAGCCGTGCACAGGTTGGTGTGTCGGGTTTTGCAGTTTCGGGCAACTGTGTGGTCTACAAGGAGTTGGTGTTTGGCTCCTCTGCTATTTACGTCGATGCCCTTCTGTGCCGTGCTCATGTGTTTATCCATGTGTTTGCTTATCTTAGCTGCGATGATGCCTGACATGAGCTTCCAGGTTGTGGAGAGACAGGTTATTGGTCGGTAGTTGGCTGGGACTGAACCCTTTGATGGATCAGGATTGTGCACCCTTCAGTTAACCATTCAGTCCCATTTTGTAGCAACTGGTTAATTTGGGCTGCCAGTCGCTCATGGAGGGCAGTGAGTTTCTTTAGCCAGTAGGCATGGATCATGTCAGGCCCTGGTGCTGTCCAGTTTTTCATACCCAAGACTCTTTCTTGGACAGTCTTGGGCTTGCTCAGGGATGTTGCTATGATCATCTCGTAGAGAGATCAGCCACTGTCCATTGCTGTTGTGGGATGCCTCCCTTCCCCTGCCATTGAGAGCCGGTTAATCCTTCATTTTCCCTTGTGTATCTCTTTAGGCGGCTGGCCAAGGCTTGTATCCTCTGTTTGGCAGTTTCGAGTGCTTCAGGTATGGGCATCTGGCTGTACTTCCTGGGTACTGGTCTTTTCATTGCACTTCCTTCCTTGTTACCTTGATTTTAGTATTGTCTCTCATGGTTGCTCTTATAGCCAAGCAGCTCAAGGATCACTGAGCTGAGTTGTAAATCAGCTCATTGATTTCCATTGTGGTGTTGGTAGGGATCGTTCTCAATGAGGCTTTCTGATGGTACTTCACTCAGCCGTTGTAATTGGCGCCGAGGAGGTCTGGATGTCATTCGGGTCGTGGTTGTCGTGTGTATATATATATATATATATATATATATATACATATATATATATATGGTTCATATGACAAATCTAACCAGTTAGAGCTCTGAAGACTGTGACCAGTGTCCCACTCTTCAACGTTAAGGAGGAAATGCTTAATCCCATTTTCTGAAGCAGGCTGATCGGACTGCATTTTTTAGCATTCTTAGTGCTGGAAGCTATCTTGCTGACATTATTTTATAAGCTTTAGAGAACAGTGACTAGGTGTCTGTGGAAAAATCTTCCTAATATCAAACATCTATTTTGACTTTAAGGTTAATCTAATTGTCATACGTAAGAGAAGCTTAAAGGTTCAATTTTTGCAACATTTGGAATCATGAGAGAATACTTTGGACCTAGACAGAGCAAAAGCAGAAAATGTTCTTGCTTCCCCTGTCAGGTCCATCACAAACAAAAGACACAAAATATCTGGCCTCAGATATAGTTTGGCCATCATAGAAGTTTAATTATCTCACCACAGAAGTACTCAGAGTTCATGGACTCTGGAGTCTTGAGGAAAGTGTAGGTTAGGAAGGCCCTGTGGTAGGCATTCATCTCTCTGCTGTTTTGGTCAACTTCAGGGCAATTGGGCAAATAGGATCCAACGGTGGCCAAAGATATGAACTTCATCAGTTCTACGTTTGGGATGTAGCCAAAACTGCAGTCATATGAGTATGAACCGCCAACCTAGAAAGGTACAACCACAAGTTAAAAATAATTATTAAAATGATGCTACAGGATAACTTTTTAAAGTAGAAAGTAGCTGCATTATTAATTCCTGAATACGAATATAAATGCTAGGAATATGATTACTTTTGAGCGAAGTTCAAAAGTATTCATATTCTTGGTATATGTAGAACTAAAAACTACCTTATGCAACCGTTAGGTTTGTTTCTGATAGGAATGTAACAGGCATAAAAGTCAAACTTCATGCTTGAGTCAAGTGATTGACTCAATTAATTGAGTCAATCGCTTGAGACATTCAAAACCTAAAACCTACAGCAGGTTGTAGGTTTTAGTTACAGTCTCCTGTAACAGGAGACTATATTTTCTGTAGGATTAGAGTAACCCTTATTTTAGTAAGCAGTACTAAATCAAGCAGTACAACTAACAAAAAAAAAATTAAGTTCATGTAACTTAAACTCATTTTCTTGATTGAGTCCTAGGCCTTCCTCTTGCATTCACTATTGAGTCAAAGAACTTTCCAACACATAAAAAAGCTCAGTTATCAAAAACATACTTTTTCTAAATTAATTCAGTTTAAATAGAGTGAGTTGGAGCGACTTTTCAATCACAAGTTCCAAGTAGCTTACTGAAAGTGAGTATTTTGATGAAAACTGATTAAAGTCAACTTACTATTTTCAATTAAATACAATTTTGCATTTACTGTGTATGCATACATGCAAAGTAACATATGTTCTACATGTATCTATATGACAATTTAAATATACAGAAAGGAAGTTTTAAAACATTTAAATAAAGATACCTGTACAAAGGAACAAGCAATGGTTCCACTTCTGAGCTGGTTCAGCAATGTTTCACACACAGCCACATCAGGAACACTCGTCACCCCATCAGTGATTATGATGATGCCTAAAACACACAGGACAAATTCTTTCATGTCGTGCTGTATATGAGATGTTGATGCAAAATAGGGATGTAAACAAATAATCAGGTTATAATTAATTGCTGAATAATAATCTCTGTGAAATAACCAGTGACACATGCAAAATCCTCATAAAATTGGGTGTAAATGCCTGTGCAGCATTCACATAATAAAGAATAATGATAAACAGGATCGCAACAGTGTGAATGCCTTATAGCATTCATAAAATATTGTTATAATTAGGGATGGCTGATCGACAGTCTTTAAAAAGCCTGGCCTGTCACTTTGGATTTTGACCAATTGCAATTTTTTTTTTTTTTTTTTTGTCTGAAATGTTGCTAAATGTAGTAAGAAAGTGACTGAATTAGCAGCAGTGGGGTGACTAATTATTAACTGCAAACATTCAGACATGACCTGGTGGACCGTTCTATCAGTAAAATCTGTTACAGAAGAGCAGAAGAGGATGGTGGTTGATTTTTAGACGTTCACTGAGGTAGAAAAGATTGGCGGATAAGATCGGTTTCACGTGCAAGTATAGGCCAATCACCAATTTGTAACTGAGGATGACAAATTGAAATCAATTTAACAGTTCCGGTAAAATCCACAGAGAAAGCTGGGCACTTCACACTCTTAAAAAATATTCTTGGATGTAGTTCATTTTATAGGCATATTTACATTAATCTCACTTAATTCATTTGATTTAGTGATGACAACTTACTTTTTTTACTTAAAAATAACAAATCTAACTTAAATGAACTTAAACGTTTTACTTTGACTTAATTCTAAACAATTGAGTTCAATCCCAGTTTCGTATCCGATGTCTGACCAACTCAATATATTATGATCATCCAACTCAATTCATTAAGTTTATCCAATTTACCACGTTTTTATAACTTAATTCATTAAGTGTGTTTAACATGACAAATTTAAGCCACTCTTACTGAAATTATTTATTTTGTTAATAAATAATTCAAATATCTGACTAAATTATACAGAAAGTCAACTCAAACTTTTAAGCTGTTCCAAATTAAAAAACTAAAATATCTAAAATTATATTATCACCCATGTCATATAGAAATTGAATTTAAATAATTTTAAATGTATGTTTCAACATTATTTTAGTTTTTCAAATATCTTGTATACTGAAAAAAGAAAAGAGTTGAACCAACTCAATTGAATTGCTTCAATTGGCAAGCAATTCAATTAAGTTTATCCAACTTAATTTATTAAGTTGATTTAGCTTAATAAATAAGAGGGGGAAGACATACATTCTATAATTTATTCACAGTCGGTTTTTAAATGTTGAAAAGAAGAAATGTTTAGCTCTTTTTAAGAAATCTCATCATCTCAGTAAGAGAAGAATAAAGAAAAGATAGGATTTCTGATTCTGCATTCTTAATTCAAACCTACCTGCACTGGAATTTGAGGGCAGGAGCTGAAGGGCAAGGATTCCCTGGCGTACCATGCTGACAAGACCCATATCAGCAGAAACCATGGACATTCCCTGCTTCTTATGCGGCTGTTCTTCCAAGTTGTTGTTATGGTGATTTAAGCTTTGTCCTGGTTCCACAAACTATCAACAGACAATAATATTTCTTTCAATCAATTCTTACATAATGAAAAATATTTGAACTATCTAATGCAGTGTTTCTCATTTGTTTTCTTCCATACCCCCCAGGGATCATACATTTTTTTTCACAGCAGATCTGTATAGCTGACCTCTAAGCTGCATGCTTGGAAATGAAGGGTGCGCTGCTTGAGACATTAGAAAGGAACAAAGTTCCTGAGGGGAATTAAGAGAGCTCGGCTACTGATTTTGTCCTCTATCTTCTAACCAAGCAGCTGATGCTGCCAGGTGAAAGTGAACTCCAAATTCAGTGACACCGAGCTCTGGCACCAAGACCACCTCCATAATTGTCCATGATTGTACATTTTTTGCAATGTAGTGTAAACGAAGTAGTTCCGAGGAAAGCCTGGGAACAGAAAGTGGAAATGGTAGCATAATTTAACCAACAATTATGCTACTGATGACATAGAAAAACATAACGCACATGGCCCGTTAAAGACACCATTGAAACAGAAAGGTGTCAGATTCCACATCCCATAAACTAACATAAGAATCTTCTGGGTCTCTTCTGTGACTGTGAATCTTCTGTGCGGACCTACAGAACGCGGACGAAGTAGTTTCGGACATGACCAAGAGAAGCTTCAGCTTTTTGTTCAGTTGCACAACTTTATGAACATGTTCAATTGTGGCTGTTTTCACGTTTGTTGTGCTGTTCATATTAGTTTTGATGTTAGCAGTTTTCTAACATCAATGCTAAGCTCAATATCATTAACAGCAAATGTATTAGCTTAACATTAACATGAAACTCAAAATAGTTCCGTTTCAGCAACAAAATGTGCATCTCCTTCCATTTTTTTGCATTTTTGTCGCTGCTGGCACTGTTGCAGAGAAACAGTGGTCACTCCCCAAGAGGAAATAAAATTAAATTACAAAAAAATAGTAACGCACACTAACGCAAAGTGGTTTGGATAAATAACTGTAGTCTGACTATTAGATTTGAAATATAAACACATTAGATTACTCGTTACTGAAAAACATGGTCCGACGTCAGCAACGCGTTACTGACATCACTGGACTGCTAACAAAAAGAGCCTCCACTCTATGTCTTCTTCAGAGGTTTTTGTGTTGATTCCTTAAGTAGTTCTTGGTGCAGGGCCACCACAGGCAACAGGGGGAACAGGTGTTTCAATCAGTTTGAGTCATTTGACACAGTGTAGTGTGAATGCAAACTACAGACCTGAAAATGTAACAAATGTTGCAATTACGATCCCCAATCGAACCGAGTCTTCCGGACTATCGGTGTGAAAACTCCCAGAGAGACAATTATGTCTCATACAGTGACCAGCTTATAATAAATGTTATTCAAGACTCACAATTTAAACAACGGCTAGAAAAAGGTTTAACAGCATTATATGTAATCCTTAAAGATGGGCACTTCTTTAAGGATTTATTATAAGCTGGTCTCATACAGTGACCAGCTTATAATAAATGTTATTCAAGACTCACAATTTAAACAACGGCTAGAAAAAGGTTTAACAGCATTATATGTAATCCTTAAAGATGGGCACTTCTTTAAGGATTTATTATAAGCTGGTCTCATACAGTGACCAGCTTATAATAAATGTTATTCAAGACTCACAATTTAAACAACAGCTAGAAAAAGGTTTAACAGCATTATATGTAATCCTTAAAGATGGGCACTTTAAAAGTTTCCAGGAACTACAACCAGAGTTTGCTCTAAGAACCCAAGATCATTTTTGATACCTAAAAACTCTTATTGTAGAGAAAGGGACTTTTATAACAAAGAGATTAAACATAAAAAGACCTTAATAAAAATGTGATGGTCAAAATGCTGATTGAAACCTGTAAGAGTAAAAAACACAGAACAGTATCTTTTTAATATCTGTTATAAAGTAGAGGCATATATTGGATATTACAACAAAATGGGAATGGGAATTGGGTAGCAGAAAAATATGTGGAAGACCCAAATACAACCTCCTCTTCTAGAATTTGTTGAAAATATTGTTGGAAAAAAATATTCATATTTTTTGTTAAACCTTAAATTACCAGTAAATTAAAATCTAGAGTTCCACCATGTTGGAAAGATTGCGGAGCATTTAAAGTTAACCTTACACATATTTTCTGGCTTTGTCCCAGAATCACACAGTGAAATACACAAAGAGATTGTCACAATATTAGGTGACACAATACCTAAGACCTGTTTGGTTTTATATATTGGTCTTTTGTAAAATGCTGTTCTTAATGACTTATGACTGATTTGTCTAAAATTCTGTTGATGGTGGCCGAAACGGCAAACACCAGGAAATGGTGCCAACCTGAACCTCCTTCTACAAAGAATGGATATAGGGTGTAAACTCATTATTTGAGACTGAGATTTTAACACACAGACTAAGAACAGAGGAAGAGCAACGTCAGGACAAATGGGAAAAATGGACAAATATTACATCAACATTACAGGACTAATATAGAATATAAAGGGTCCCCTTGTGGTATGCGTTATTATTTAAGAGTACCCCCCTAGTAACAGTAAAAAGGCAAAAAGACTGTAGCTGTCTTTTCCTGCCAGCTACAGTGTCTCACTTTTTGTAGCGTTGGGTCAGACTAAGTTTTTTGGTTTGTGTTTTAAATGCGAGTAAAGTTGTACAAAGTAGCAAAGTAATTGTTTGTACTGGTTTCATAAGTAAGAAAATACTTAAGCTTTTAATATATCAGAATCAAATTATCAGCCACCGGGACTTTTCTTTAAAAAATTTTTAACAAGACTATATTTTATTGGTTATTTAAACCATTCTGTATTCAAATTCAATATTTAAATCACAAGCATCAATTTCCAATACAAACAAATCAGTTGAACAAGAACAAATGAACATCTTGGTGAGATGAAATTCCAATGGATTTTTCCTGTACTGATCAGTGGAGTATATATAAAAACGTAAAGAAAATTACAAACATAAAAGAAAGGAAAAATCCTTCCCATGCTGTTTTTGTCTACATATTGACAGAGAGACATTTTAAAAAACACACGCAGAATAAACATGTATATTTACATTAGTTTTACCAGCTACAATGTCAGTTACAAATATGTTATCAAAGGGTTCCACCTTTTCTTAAATAAATCAATGGATAGATTTAGTTTTGCTGTTATTTTCTCCATTGTATAAAAACTCACTATTCTCTCTCTCCGTTGATGTATAGCGGGAGGTAAAGGTCTATATCAACATACTGTTATCATTTTCTTTGCTACCAGTACAAGGATTTCAAATAGGTACAGTTTTTCTTTACTTAATAAGTTACTTGGGAGCACTCCCAGAACAAAGACAGGGGGTTCCATTCAAATATGAATGTGCAAAATATTTGAAAGCTGCTGGGACTTTAAACGATTGTTGAAACAACTTTTTATTTCAAAGAAAGAGCCAGGTTTCCTGAGCTGGACACATCACAGATCACTCTCATTAAAATGACTTTTTACTCAATTTAACGAGTTGGCAGTACTGCGTCTTTATTTTGCCAATAGTATAACCATTCTGCTAATATGACTTGGTTCAAGAAATATTATTTTAAAAAATTAAATAAATCTCTTAACCTGGCCATAAAACTCTGTTATGCTTGTTTTACTGACCAGTGCCTCCGTTTTTCTTTTTCCTGTCAAACTTCTCCAACTCTCCTCTATGACGGTAGATATATTTCAAAACATCCGTGTTTGTAACCTCAGCTCTGTTTACAACAGTCATGTGTTCCACTCCATGCCACCAAGCGGTCTCTGTACTCTGTTTCTTGACCATCTCTAATACATCTGACTTGGATTACCACAATATGCAGTGATGGGATGTCAAACTTTTATAACATCAATAAAACTATGTGCAACACAGCTTAGAGGGCATACCTGTTGTTGCTGCTGATGTAGGACTTCTGCTGTGTTGCTCTCCAGAGATCTGAGCTGTTGATAGATCTGATGTAGGAACTCATTCAGGTTTGCTTTATCAAGCTGGCATCCCTGTACCAAAACCTACAAGGGAAATTAACACTGAGCAAGAAATTGCTCCATCCAGTTGTAAAAAGCTACAAATTAGAATGGTATGCACAGTCTGCCCTAACACCAATACTGGGTGTAAAATTTAAAAAAATCACAAAACTGAACATTAAAAGGTGAATTTCACTGCAGTTCCATTCAAACCAACTAAGACAACAAATAGATTTTAGAATATGGTTACCTATATATTCATTCCCACACTTTCACACACACAAATACAAACACACCATCTCTCTCATGTCATTAGAAAGAAAACTTGCTTTAGTTAAGTGGATGAAATACAGGATAACATATAACCTGGTGAGAAGAGAGACCAATTATTGAAGAATAAACCAAAATGGTGATGAAGATCTTGGGCTTGAAAAGCTGATCTGTTCCAGGAATTTTAAATGGTTGAGCCAGTCCAGCCAGGCACTTAGATAATGCATGAAACACTTCATCAAAGATCATCTCTCCTGTGCTGTCATCCTGCAGAGTACACACCAGGATAAATCAAATAATACATTATCCACCCCATATGTTCAGCAAATCAGACAAGCCAAGTCTCGATATTGAGTTGGGGCAGTGTGCAATATGAAATTCTTAAGACGTTTTTTATTCTATATACTTTTAGAACCTTTATTATGCAACAAAAGTCTAAACAGAGGATAGATAACCTTATGATGTACAGAGGCATCACTGAATAATAAAAATAACAAAAAATTGGATTTCGGGACACTCAAGGTCACTGTACAGTAAAACACCAAGACACAACAAAAACAACAATTGGAAAAGGTTAATTGAGTTTACTTTACATGTTAATGTACACATTGTTAAAGTAATGTACAGCACCATGGCATGCGATACAAATATTCCTATATTAAGGAATAGGTTTTCCCAACCTCATATAGAACATGTTTATAAAACAGTACAAAATATATATTTTGTACTGTATTTCTTATTTTTATGTGTAAAATGTGTACATTTCTTTTATAGGACAATGGACGGAAATTTGCATCTTGCTAAAGTTGGTATATTTATTACATTATCGTCTGTTCATTTATAAGCACTGTTCAATTTAAATAAAATTAATTAAATTCAATGTCAAAGTATTTAAAGCAATATCGAATTGAATTGTGAGGTTCTCAAGGAAAACAAACAACACCTACCCAGCCCTAACTATTATGTACAGTCATTCCAACCTTAGAAAAGATCAATCCTGAAATTTTACATACACAACATTTATAGATGTGTGTCTGTTAACTTCTGATTGCAACTCTTACCACGATCCCTGTGGAAGGGCTGAGGTCCAGCTCAATGATGAAGCGATATCTGCGAGCCAGAAAGATTGCCCGGGTGGATGGCATCAAAACACAGGGACCTGTAGTTGGGATGGAATCTGGCTGCCATCCCTTCGGTTGGACAGCAGCCAAGTCCAACTCATTTTCAGAGTTTTGCTGTTAAACAAAAATCCATCAAACATCAATGAGATATCATTTGCAATATTATGAGAATAATGAGAGACATTTGTTAAAATCAGACTTGTTACAAGTACGTCACAAGAGATTTGATCATAAATGGGACCAAAAAAATCACAACAATGAGGAAATGACGCAGCAAAGATAGAACATCAGTGAGCAGTCTTGCCTAGGAAATGTAATGTACCAACAAAAGTTTTATGACATTCAATACAGTCAACTTTCATGAGTCAACCTTCGGTGACATTTATAGCTGGTCCTCCAATCGCATTGCGCAGAGCATCCAAGCATGCCAATTAATAACCAATCTCAGGCAATCTCATACTTATTTTAAAGTGACACCGACATGATAAAACCAATTACATAGTTTAAAAAGATGAACTACTGTGATTGCATTCTGTGTACACAAAAGCTTTCAATACTAGACATATTTCACAGACCATTAAAAATTCCATGGCATTGGAGAGTGTTGTAGTTTTCCTCTGTAGTAATTTGGTCAATGTCAGCACCATTTTATTGCATAATGAGGGTAAATCAAAACATAAAGAAGGCTGACGTTTATGTCGACGGAGGAAGCAGAGGAAGTTGTGAGCAATTTCAGCGAAGATTTGAGCAATTTATCTGAAGTTTTGGAGGAAGAGGCTAGATGAAGTGACGAAGAAGAGGGAGCTGGTTCTAATGAAAGACTTCACCAGTATTTATTTGTTCAGGAAGCAACAATGAGTCCAACATTTCCTGGGAGGAAGTGTCCAACGCTGAAGGGTTGTAGCTGGACATAAGTCACCTCCAAATCACCTAACAGTGATAAACAGATCTATGCATATGATGATCATATGATCACTGTTTTTCCTATGGATCTGTTTTTATGTTGCTTGGATACTGTTTTGCTTTGGATATTGACAAAAATAAATCATCTTACCTGCATCCTGGATTGTGTTTTGATCAGCTGGTGTGTCAACAAGGATTCCCCTATTCAGCTGCTCGGCAACTTTGTTTGACAGTCACTAATAGGCTTAAAATAATTGCTGTGGTAGATTATCTACTGCTTCTACTTTACTGAATTCTTTAGACATACAAATTGTAGCCCACAAAACTAAACAAAAACATGTTATTACCTTCTTAACTTTACTTATAAATTAAATCCATCCACCCCCAATTCTGCACAAAAATATCCATTCATCCAAATGTGACAGAATGGACATGAGAAATAATTACACCCCCTCACCTTTTTTTTTTTACTTTATCTAAAAGTAAAAATATAGACTGTACTCTTAAACTGCACTTCTCCTACTCAACTGAGATGCATTAAACTGCAGTTACAGCAGTTCACCACCAGTTGGCACTTTGAGCACGTTGAGCACTCCTGACTCAGCAAGCCAATAGCAATTTAGTGCAGTAAGGGCTGGTCAGCGGAGGCGCTCACTGTCGCTCTTGTTTGTTAACATGTTAATCGAATAAAGGAACCTGTGAAAACCACACTGATTAATCATTAAGTGTGCAACACAAAGCCAAGTCTATCCTCAGCATGTCTTTTCTTGTATACTAATCCGTTTGAGAATCATCAAACTGTCTCGAAGCAAACCTTTCAGTTTTGGTGTTAGTCTTCCTTTAGTTATTATCTCCTGCTTCAATTGAAAATCCACTTTAGAAAACTGTTTAAGTGTAGAACTGTAGTCTTCCATGTTGACGTCGGAAGAGAGGAGAAAACAAATATATCGCTTTACTTTACTTATTTACTGTATGGCCAGCTTGCTGACACTCTGCAGTCATGGAGTCACAAAACCGATGTCTGGGATCATGAGCGCCACCTGCCGTGAGGCAAGGGAACTGCCTGCCTCACCTCAAATATGTTCTCTGAGGTTTATGATTGCTCCTCAGCACACGAAACATGTTACACACAGTTGGTGACATATAACACAGTACTTATAAAAATGAGCTAAATTATGGAAAATCAGTTCATACATTAAATGTTTTTTAACCATTTTATTGGCGACTTACAGACAGGAGGAGCATGCTCCCATAGAGTGCCAGCCAGTGCCGTTAGCCAGAGGTTGATCAATCCCATGTGAGGCCCAGCTCACTGTATGCTTCCATGCATTTGAATAGGAAATTGCGAAAATTCAGCGATTTTGAGGAAAAAATAAGCAAAATTAGTTAAGCTAAATGAAAAACAAAATACTTTACAGTACAAACCAGAGGGTGAATATAGCAATATAAATTATTTTATTATTACATATTTTTCCATGATGACAGGTGAGGCTTTGCCTCACTTGCCCCCTCTGACCGGACATCACTGGTGTGAATGTAGCCATAGCCTTTGTTCAGACTCTCTGCTCGCTTACAAAACATGGAACTGCGTTTTCGTACAGTCCCCATGCAACCTTTCAGCCAATAGAATGAAAGTGTCTACTGGGTGCATTTGTTTCCTTCTAGCGGGTGTGCCTGTGTGGCTAGTGTCGACTGTAGCAACCTGCGCCACCCACTGGTTTAGGGAGAAGCAGTTTTCTTCTCCATAGTACACTACACATCCACCAGTAGTGTTTTCCTGATCGCTAACAGCTGCTGATCTTAGGCAGAAGTTTGTTCACCCAACCAAAGACAACAGTCATTTTCGGAGATTTTCACTTGTTTAACACCAGTGAAATCTCTGGTCATAAGTTAATAAGTAGTTGTTTTGGAGGTGTGCTGTGTTGTTTTAATTGAGCAAAATAACATGAAGCACAACTAGACGCTTTTCATTGGGATTTTGTGTAAGAAGCAGACAGACATTAACAATAGCGATGAACCATCTGAAGGCTGTTCATGAAAGTTTCAAGCTCCGTGTGGGCAAGGGGAGCGAGGACAGAAAGAAAAGAATGACTGTTGGAGCAGGAGAGGCTCCAGTACACAGCACCAGGCATGTGCAGAGGGGAGTGAGGAGAGGGCTTGAGCCCCCGCCCCTTTTGATGCCCTAAGTACCTTTTTTTGAGTGTTTTTTTAAATACTAATGTCCCCCAACACTTGTATTTAGCTGTTGTTTTCTATAAATAATTTAGAAAAATAAATGAGTCTGTCTAATAATGACTCGGTAATGTAATGAGGATTCTTAGTGCCTCTGCCTCCATGTTGTTAAGACACCAGACCCAAGGTAAGAAGGAGGGGAGCGAAGCTGTGCCTTCTCATTATCAAATTGTGGCCAATTTCTTTCTTTCTTTGGTGTGTATGTCACTTCCCAGTTATACTCCAATGTAACCTTCCACATAAAGTATTTCCATTACATTACAATATTGACATGAGTGGCTGTGAATAGAAGTTACTGCAGAACCTCAACTGCTAAAGAAAGATTCTGTCCATAGCATTTGGACCTCACAAAATATCCTAAACCAACATAGATTGGTTTGTGAATAGAAATGTAGGTCTGATGTTGAAGTTAGAAAGACAGTTTCTATTTATTTTTGTAACTGTCCTCATAATAGTGAAAAAAGTCCTCCTCTCCCCTAAACCCAGAAATGTTTCAGCTGCAGAGAAAACTTCTAACTTTAATTTTATCAGGCTGCCCCAGTGGACTAGATGCCTGTTTCACTACAGGTAGCCTGAGTCAGTCCCATCACTGTGGGTCAAAATCAGAGTCCGTGATATAAATAAACTGTACCGCGACTGTCACTGCAAACACACCTCAAAGCCCCAGTACCACCTGCTCACTGTTCACTCTGCTTCACCTTAATAGTACTACCAGGCAGTTCACACTGCTTCTGACAGGATCTGGGATGTGTAGTGTTAAGCGGAGTCAAGGATGTCACCGGTATTGCATTTAAACGTCTTTAATGTTGAACATAACACTAACATCTCAGAGTACAGGACAGTGTCGGCTCTAAAATCTCTTTGGTGTGTATGTCACTTCCCAGTTATACTCCAATGTAACCTTCCACATAAGGTATTTCCATTACATTACAGTATTGACATGAGTGGCTGTGAATAGAAGTTACTGCAGAACCTCAACTGCTAAAGAAAGATTCTGTCCATAGCATTTAGACCTCACAAATTATCTTAAATATTAGCGAAAATACTGTACCAAAAATTGTGGCCAAACATGCCACAATTAAATAAATCAAGATGTCCCAAAAGCAGGGGTGTACTGGCATACAGGGCTACAGTGAGATTCCAGCACAGAGATGCGAAGCCAGTTCTTCATACAGGGGCAGACAAGGCAATATGAAGTCTTAGGCAGAATCTGATTTAGCTCCTGCTAAATGTGTACTAAGAACATCATCATCGCTAACAGTGTTTAAATATAGATTTAGTGATGTCTGTGAGAGGGGGCCCAGGTTAACTGGCAATTTAAAATTAATCACCGGGGGCGCTGCTGAGCACCGACGATGTAGGACATGTTTTGCTGGTGCTCCAATGGGATGTGTTTTAATGTACATTTTTGCACCTCCTTGCACACTTTTTTTGGAACAAACTGGACTACTAGTGAATAAAAATACATATCTTGTAAGTACCATTGTTAAACATGGGGGAAAACGACAAGGCTACTCGCAGCAAGGCTGTCCACGAGGCTCCTGCTGAACTAGATGTTAATAGCATCCTGCTAACCAAGATGCAGGAGATGCTGAACGACTCATGCTCAAATCTATTGATGTGATCAACAGGTTTGAGAACATTGTTTCGAATATTGTTAAGAAGGAGATCTAAAAAGCTAAAATTTGCCTCATTTGGGACTGCTATTCACGATTTGGAGCGGGCTGCTAATGATCAGGATGGGAGGCTAGCTGCCCTGGAGGCCTCGGTTAACTTCTTAAATGTATTAGTGGACACGCTGTCCAAGAAATGTGAAGACTTGGAGAGTCGCTCCAGACTAAATAATATCCGCCTTGTGGGTGTACCGGAGGGATCTGAAGGTCAACAGCCAATGAAGTCTGCATAAACGTTGCTTCAGGATCTGCTTGGCCTTAATATTAAGCCTGCCCTTGACGGGGCTCATCGTACATTGCGGGCCAAGCCAGCCACCGTGCCTGTTCGCTGTCTGTGTCACCCTGTTTCAAGAATGGAATGAGATGCTGTTTTTTTTATGGGGTTTCACGCATCCCGTTTGGGGGGATGCTTCAGCGAATGGGTTGGTTTATGGAGGACTTTGGGTTGCAGGGGCGTGTGTGTTACTTTGTTCTTTTTGTCTTTTTGTCTGTGTATGTCTTTTTTTCAGGTGACCAGGGTGATTCTTGTTTACTTTTTTGTTTTACTCTGATCTACGGCTGATCTTCACTTGACACCAGCTACAGCGGTAGGACGAGAGATCCGTTTCACCAGCTTTAACTGCAGGGGGCTCAACAATCCTGTAAAGCATAGTAAGGTACTACATCATATGCAACAATTTGGGGGCACAAATAGCTTTCCTTCAAGAGGCACACCTTAAGAACGTGGACCATGTGAAGCTGAAGCGTAGCTGGGTTAGTCAAGTTTATCATTCCTCTTTTAATACTAAATCTAGAGGAGTGGCTATTCTTATCAGTAAACCTATCCCTTATGTGCACTCTCAAACCATTTCTGATTTTTGTGGTAGATACACATTATCACTGGTACCATTTCCAATATCCCGGTGGCATTGGCTAATATATATGTTCCTAATTGTGACAACGAATACTTTTTAAACATGTTTTCCAGTCACTTCCCAATCTGTTCAGTTATCATTTAATATTGGGAGGTGATTTTAACTGCTGGCTTCATCCTAAGCTGGATAACTTGTCAGTAAACATAGCCATGCCTTCGTGCTCATCCAAAATTAACTCCTTTATGTCTGAATTTAATGTGATGATACCTGCTGTTTTCTTCACCCCTCCCAAAAGCTTTACTCGTTTTTTCCCCAGTCCACCACACCTTTACGCTTATTGATTTTTTCTTGATTGATAATAGATTGCTGTCCTCTCTCACTGGGTCCAAATATGATGCTGCTGTTCTATCAGATCAAACCTGAGTTTCTATAAATATTTCTATAAATATTTGATTCTCACCCCATTGAGCGGCCACCGTGTAGGCTAGGCACCTGTTCGATATCAAATTAAAAATGTTTTATCTTTTGTTGCATGACAAATAGATTTTTTTTTTTTATAGAAAATAATAGAGGACCTGAGGTGTCGGCCTCACTACTCTGGGAGATGCTTAAAGCCTTCATCAGAAGGGAAATGATCTCCTATGTAAAATATGTAAAGTAGGAAGAGAGAAAATTACTACTTTTAACATGCCACATTTTTCAAATTTACAACTTATATGCAATATCACCTTCTCCCACTTTGTATAAGGATCACCTTGTATTGCAAGCTGAGTTTGATGTGCTCATGACACAACATACTACTGAGCTGTTACTTCAATCTGGTGCCCAGTTTTATGAGCATGGAGATGAGGCAGGTAAACTAAACTCCTGGCTCACCAAATTTGTGTCATGTTTTACACATTTGTAAACATGTGTCAGTCTCTCGCCACATCTCTCAGATCCAAACTACCCAGGGTGTCACAATTAACCCAATGGAAATGAATTTGGCCTCGAAGGATTCATTCATTCATTCATTTCATTATATTCCTCAGAATGTATTCCTTCTGTAAGCGATTTTACTAACTTTAACGATTTGGAAGTTCCTACCATCGGAAAGGATGTAGCTAACAATCTTGAGACACCTATTGTCATCCCTGAACTCACTGAGGCAGTTAAGGCCCTGCAGGGGGTTAAATGCCCAGGCCCTGACTGGTCTGGGACAGAATATTTTGGGACAAGCTTTCTCCAATACCTTTAAAGCAGTGGTTCTTAACCTGGGTTCGATCGAACCCCAGGGGTTCGGCGGAGCCTCTGCCGTGGAGGTAAAGACACACTTGTGTAAAGTCGTGATGACACACCCTGCTCGGCCATCACTTGCTTCAGAGGATCATGTGACATGGCTTGGCCAATCAGTGCTGAGGGAAATTTAGTGCATGCAGTAGTAGCTGTATGTCTTGTGGTTTCTTTCTCAATATTTTAATCCATACTAAACATGTCGAGCAAAAAAAGAAAGTGGTCGGACAAATATGTACAAGAGGGGTGCTCAATACGTCGATCGCGGGAAGGTTTTGAGTCGATCTCGGCAGTAGGTGACAAACTGAATGCCATCAGGACGCTGAGACCAGCACTGACAGTCTTATCAAAAATATTTACTAAGATCCAAAACGTTTGTAGCTTCATTAAAGAATAATGATTTTTTTTTTTAAATCAACAAAACGTGTTAAAATTAATAATCAGGAATTATTGTTTCAACTTGGTGTTGTGCAATTCAGTGAGTTTCGGTTCCATTAACAAATAACAAGGGACTCAAAGACCAATTGACTAGCAGAGCAGGGGTTTAAATTAGCTAATCAACCACCGCTGTGTTCATGAGAGACTTATTAATAATCGAGAAACAAGTATCAAGCCTGGAAACCTGATATTGTAATGAACTGAATGTTATGATTTTAAAGTAATCTCTGCTTGGTTAAATTCTTTAAAAAATCCAAATTTATTTTTAATTAGTAAAATAGCAAAAGAAAAAATATTTTGGGGGTCTGAAATTCTTTTATGGGGCCAAAATATTTTTTGGGGGCCAGAATAAAGTAATACCGTAATTTATTGTGAGTTTATGCACTGTGTTGGTTTTGATCTTTGAGCAAGGTGATTCATGACTCATTTTGTGCACCAGTAAAAAAAAAGCATATACTATGTCTTGAATTTGGGGGGAAAAAATCAATTTATTTATCACTAAAGAAGGGTTCAGTGAATGTGCAGGTGAAACTGGTGGGTTCGGTACCTCAAAAAAGGTTGAGGTATAGAGGTATACAATGAATCTGACCTCTGGACGCCTACCTCTAACCCTTAATCGGGCAGTTATTACTTTATTTGCTGAAAAAGACTAAGACCCTCAACTCTGTTCTGACCCATATGCATCAATTAGGACAAATAATACTCAATCTGGCTATTTGCGCATCAGTCGCACTACGCGCCAGGGCTGCCCACTGAGTCCCTTATTATTTGTTTTGGCAATTGAACCCCTCGCAATTGCGCATAGATGTAAAACAAGTATTATAGGTATTAAGAGGAATAATATGGAAACTAAGGTATCTTTATATGCTGGTGATCTTCTTTTGTACATCTCTAATTTGAGTATTTGTATTTCTGCTGTATTTCCCACACTTTGTAAATTTGGGCAGCTGTCAGGTTATAAATTAAACATCATCAAAGGGGAATTATTCCCAGTTAATGCTTAGGTAAGAGTTACCCACTGCATACATTACCACTTCAGGTCATACACCAGAGCTTTACCTACTTAGAAATCCAGATTACATCTAAATACAAGGATATTTTTAAAGCTAACTTTTCCCATTTATTATTGCATGTTCAGGAGGATTTTGATCATTGGTTGATGCTCAGCCTCTTGTTGGTCGCTCGTGTTAATCAAAATGAAAATTCTTCCACGTTTCTGTTACCTATTTCAGTGCATCCCTATTTTTCTTTCATGGCCCTCTTTTAGCAAACTCAATAGTATAATTACCAAATTTCTCTGGAATGGGAAGGCCCTCGTATTCTTACAAATTCTTACAAAGACCTAAAAGGCTTGGGTGTAGGCCTTGCCAAATTTTAGATATTGTTATTGGGCTTCAAATATTTGACTTTTTAGATAGTGGCTCCAGTCAGATAGCCCTTCTTCTCCAGCTTGGCTTGTTATAGACGCCAACTCTATAACAGCCTTACTACATTCACCATTACAGTCCTCAACTAAACTTTATATATTGTTAACCTCTCTAAGCTTTTTTGATCTTTAAGACTAGTCTGCAGACAAGTTGCTATGGAGATTAAACAGTCAGATATTATTAGGTTATATTTTGTAAAATAGCATGAAAATTTGCTTATTTGACAACATATTTCATAACCAGTGACCTGCTCTCCTATGATCTGTTTAAAAACTACAGTCTCAGATCAACTCAACCCTCCAGCTCTGTCAGCAGCAGAAACGGCAACATTATACCCATCAAGGAAAACAGAGTAAATTTTCTTTGCACTGTCTCCACTTGATGACCATGATATAGAATGATCAGATTAAATATTAAATTCTTGAACAAATTAACATTACCTTTGGCATCCTATTCTCTCAAAAACACAATATCAGTTTGGCACCACTCTCAAATGGTTTTAGATGAGGTGTTCAAGATCTCATGTCTGTCATTTGGGGAAATAACAGATTCAAACCAGAAAGAGCAGACAAAGGGTTTAAAATGTGGCTGAATAAAGTCTTAAATAAAATAGGGGACTTTTATAATGAAGGAGTTTTGATGTCCTTTGAAGAACTGGTAAATCAATACAGTCTGTCCCAAAACTGTCCCGAAAGCATTTTTTAAAAGTATCTACACATTAGAAGCTTTGTTACTGCCTCATTGAAATCTACTGCCGAGCCTCCACCTTCTTTTTTTTTTTATTAATATTTTTATTAGGAGGAAAGGAGACATTACAAGCAAAATTATAACTATTAATCATGGCATATGCCTTATGGTACACAACTTCCATGATATCGATAAAAAAGAGCAAAACACAGGAACAGGAGAGGTAAAAAGTATGGATGGAAAAAGGCATACAATTCACCTCCTATGAATATTTTTCATTTTTCTTACATAACTGAACAGGATACAATATGAACACACCTAATAACAAAAATAAATTATAAAGGAGAGAAGAAAGAAACAACAACAAAAAAACTAAATAAAAATAAATAACTAAATAAATAAAAATAAGGATAGGTTTTTGGTGGGGTGCATCATTCAATCTGGGAGAAGAGACTGAAGAGAATTGTTTTGTTTGTTAAACCTTAATCAAATATATTTGTCCTATTTAATGTTTGTTATGATGTTTACTGCAAATGAACGAGGTAATTAGTCCAAGTTTGTAGTTGATTGAACGTTCAGAAACTACAGCAGCTGTGATGAACCACAGAAAAGATAACAAAGGTCAAACAACCTGAATAGATGACCAACTCAAAACCGCTCGCACCTTTCTACTCTCCGTCTCTCTTTATTGTTTAAGCACACTTGTTGCCGTGGCAACCGCCTGAGCCCTGAAAGCCAAGCAGAGATTACATTAAAAACATAACATTCAGTCCGTTACGATATCAGGTTTCCAGGCTTGATATTTAGTTCTCGATTATTAATAAGCCTCTCAAGAAGCAGTGGTTGATTAGCTAACTTAAACTCCTGCTCTGCTCGTCAGTTGGTCTTTGAGTCCCTTTTTTTTTGTTAATGGAACAAAACGCACTGAATTGTGCAACACCTTGCTGAAACAATAATTACTGATTATTAATTTTAACATGTTTGGTTGATTTTTTAAATTATTATTATCTTTTAATGAAGCTACAAACGTTTTGGATCTTGGTGAATATTTTGATAAGCCTGTCAGAAGAGGAAGTGATGGTCTCAGCGTCCTGGCGGCCTTCAGTTCATCACCTGCTGCCAAGATCGACTCAAAACCTTCCCGCGATCGACATATTGAGCACTCCTGAGTGCTCAATACTCAGGAGTGTAAGAAAACATGTAGAAAAAAAACATGGAGAAAGAAAACATGTAGAAAAAAAAAGCTATCCTGACTCGAGATCCCGAAAAGCTTTTGAAAAATTAGGTGTTCGTTTTTTAGGTGAAAAGGCTGTTTATATAGTTACTGCAAAGACGGAGGTGGTGGTGGAGTCTAAACAAGACACATAGAGGACCATTCATCATTTTTGCTACTGTAAAGAGATGTCCCAGATGAGAATATTAAGATAAGAGACATGATGGTGAAGTTTGTGTCCGATTGTAGCTTCAAATTCAGGAGATGGATGAAGGGCGATTCTACCTATTTTTTCCACTACCTTCAGTATCTTTCATCAAAAAAGTTTCTCGAGAAAATAATTTGGAATCTTGAGAAAGTTTCTCGAGATTGTGAGAAAATAAACTGGGATTGTTTTTTTTCTCTCCAAGTTCCCTTACAGCAGGGGTGTCAAAGTCAAATACACCGAGGGCCAAAAAAACAAATTTGCTACAAGCCGAGGGCCAGACTGGTTCAATGTTCATTTAAATATTGAAATGATTGCACATAGTTTATTGAACCAAGACCTAACACGGTGTATATTATTTAATAATTAAAAGAATAAAGCAAGATTTTCTTATGGATCTGTCAGTAACCTCAAGGGAAAATATTTTCAACAGGCAAACAACAAAAAAATTTATTGTTTTGAAAAACTAAATGTTTCTTAACATGTATATATCAAGATAAGTACATAAATGAAAGTGCATACATTATAAACTGAAAATGCATTATTGTGCTGCTCTATGATGTCCATATTTTTGTCTTTGTGTGTTTCCAAGAAGCTTGATAGTGTCTTCTTAGATTATATTCTTTCATTACAGCCAAACTTTCTCCACACAGAAGACACAGGTTTGCCTTTTGCCTCCGTGAACATGTACTCTACCTCAAGTAATGGCATAGTTACTTTAAAAAAGTAACTTTAATCAGATTACTGATTACTCCTTGAAAACATAACTTAGATTACTGATTACTTGATTTGGAAAGTAACTAAGTTACATTAAAAGTAATTGTTTTAGTTACTTTCAGCAATTGCTGACAACAACACTCTGCCACCTATGAAAATCACATTGATCTTTGCCAAAACTTAATTGCAAGTTATTTTATAATGATTACATCAACAATGTGTCTCCAGTTATAAGATTGAACTGCAGGGGAGATTGTTTAATGGCTACAACATTACAAAAAAAAAACCTTTAGCAATTTGTGCGTGTTTCTATTGTCTGGAAAACTATAAATAGTATTTTACATAAATAACATGCTAACAAGTTTACCAAACCATCCGTGTCACTCCAAATCACTAAATCTTCATCTTCAGTGTTGCTTGTAAACAATTCCGCTAATTCCGAAGGTAGCTTCTGCCACACACATTATCAACACAGGCCCAGAGCGCTCTCTTGCCGTTTAGTGTGAAAATGACATGTGATATGATATAATAATGTAGTAATAATTTCACACATACGTCGCACCTCCGGCCAAACCATGAAAAAAATGCAACTTATAGTCTGGAAAATACGGTAAGTATTTCCTGATGAAAGAGTCATTTATACCTCACAATCTTTTTACTGTGTGATTGGCCAAGCGGATCACAGCCATCCTGCATGCGATTTTATCACACATGCACAGAAAACATGTGAAAACAGATTAGGGAGAATTAACATTACCTATTTGTGAAGCTGAACTAACTTACCAATTCGGATGTAGAGGCTGGCCAGATGATCTGATTCAAATTCCTGAGAAACCATGCTAGACGCACATTTCTAGATATCCGATAGTCCTCCTTCATGAGCAGGAAGATCTGGTCTGCCTCCTCCACCTTGTAATGGGAAGCACAAAGTACATGATGTTGCATTTAAGCCTACTGGAAGTCAATAAAAAAGTGCTTTTAGTAACACCAACAAAAACTTAAATGGCTCTTTGGTACACTCTATGTTCTCAATCTTTTCAGTTCTAATCATGACAAAGTTACAGGCTAGATTTGTAAGAACAAAAATGTTACTTTTCACTGACGATGTGTGTCAGAACTCCTACACTAATCACAGCAGTCACAAAATTCAACAAATCATAAAAATCAAAAACAGAAGTCCATCTATAGTAACAACAATTTGTTAATTCTTCATATTGCTAGGTTGCAGATGACGTAGAGCCGACGTCATGCAATGCAGATGGGGGTCAGGAAGTAAATGCAACCCATTTACTTTTGTTCATCAAACTTCAAAATGCCTGATGATTGTGTCTATACGGTTGTTCAACTGTTCTAATCGACAGAAAGATAAACTTTATTTTTGTGTTTCAAAAGTAGTTGGTCACAAGGGAGTTCATTTTGAAAAAGCTTACTGACAAAGATGAGAAAAGTGGATCACCAATCTACGGCTAAAAACAGGAGGTGCGGAAACTAACAATGCCAGAGTTTGCAGCGTCTACTTTCTAACAGGTAAGGCTCAAATCGTTTAAATTGTATTTTCAAATATTTTATTGGACAGTTACTTAAAAGGTAAGGTAAGGCAATTTTATCTATATTCAACAACAAGGCATTTCAAAGTGCTTTAGATTAATTAAAAGGAAATACAAACAAAATAAACCAAAGGAAAAAGCAAAAGACCAAAAAGAATCTAATAATGTTAATTCAAAGTATATAAACTAGATGCTCCTGTTCAGGGTTGCTAGATAAGTATAAGTAAGTATCCTGTGGTCTAATTCCTTTTCTGGGCTGGAAGAATGGGAATCTAAAAAGTAGTTGCTAAGGTAGTTTTTCTGGATTCTAAGTTTGTTCTAATCACTGTACTGGATTATTAGATAAGCATAAGTAAGTGTCCTTGACTTCTGGGTTGCAAGATAAGTATTGTCTGGACTTTCTTAGTGTGCTCTAAATTTGTAAAAGTAATGAGTACTCCGCAGTTTCTAATAATAAAAACTAAATGTTCCTGTTCTGGAAGAATTTTTTCTGGATCCTATGTTTGTTCTAATTCCATTTCTAGGCTGCAGTAATATCTGTATGATAATCTAAAAATTACTATAAGAAGTATAATATTGGTCTAAATAGTGAGCACTGTACAGTTTGTAAAAAATAAGCTAAAGAGTGACTAATAAACTAGAGTCTCTTGATTCCAAGTTTGTTCTAATTCCTTTTCTGGGTTAAAAGTGAGTACTCCACAGTTTTAACAAAACAAATAATCTAAAAAGTAACTGATAAGTAGGATGAAAAGACAACATTATGTAGGATATGGTACATATAGCAAGACAAAAACAAAGACATGTTGGCAAAGACGTTGAGGTCAGGGTGTCTGTAACTATGATGTGTGCTTGCAGATTAGCCCATCTTTCTCACAGCCTGTTCTCCCAAATAAAGTCTCTGATAAAGGTGGAATAATCGAGAGTGAGTCCTTGAGAGTTCAGCCATAAGTTTCCAGGGTGACATGACATTTAACCAGTATATCTTCTATAGTTCGTCCCAATTATTCAAATTAGTGTGGCCGTTCCACTGATCCAAAGCTAAAAACTTCACCAAGATTGATTCCATTTCGCTAGTGAGTTTTAGAGCAAGACTCACATCCAACTTGCGTCTCTGTCCACACCAACAGTCAGAGTGTTCGCTAGTTTGGCTAATCCGTCACAAATTTGTCAATAAACCAGGTATCCGCAAGCTCCAAACGACAGAAATCCTGTTATCATGAATGAATCCAGGATGAATCCATCCCATCGGGTGTGTCCCCGCAGGACAAGACGGCTCTCCTGTGCATAGTCTTCTCGTTGAGAAAATTTTATCAATTGCATTGAGAGACCAGTTAATCAGATCCATGATTTGTAGATTCGGAGGGTGTGCAAAGAAAGGCTTCAAAAAAAGCAACACAAAAACAGAGCAAGCAGGATGAGAATGGATCTCATCTCTCCCAGGATGACATCCAGGGAGAGGAGCAGAGGAAAAAGCATCCGCCTTCACTGAGAGAGAGGTAAAAAGACAAGCATTCACATGTAAGGTAAGGTATATTATTTTTACTCCCAAGCTTTGTTGTCCCCAGAAAAGGTTTGAGTGCTAATGTTGTTAGCAGCCTAGCTTAGTGCTGACATTGGCATCTTACATTTTACTTTACTATTTTTTAGGTTGTCTAAGCGCAGCAGGTGATGTAGATTCCCAAGACTGGGTCTCTTCCATTAACCTGGGCTGTGACTATTTCTGGCCACAAACCATGTTTTTAATGGTTCATGACGAGGGGTTTCTGGAGATTGCTGCAAATGGTTGACTACAGCCAAAGAAAGATAAATGAGCAGCTGCAACCAAAACAGCTCCATCGACCCCGCTCCCAGGGACAAAGCAACCAACCCGAGCCTCAAAACATCCTGACTCCGTGGGAATCCCACTGAAAAACAGATTTTCTGCACTCCAGCCTGAGCCTCTGAGTGAAACCTCATCTTCAAACATCAACAATGAGGCCAGAACAACACATTCACCCCCCAAAGCTCCAAAGGACAAAGCGACCACCAGGAAAACGAAAGGTATCCCAAAAGTGCTTATTGTTGGAGATCAGGCTGTAAATGGAATCAGTAACGTTTGCAATCCCAGGAAAACAAGAGTGATGTCTTTTCCTGGTAATACTGTATCTAATTTAACCAACAAGTGCTCTCTCTAACCACTGATCAGCCAGATATCGAGACTTTAGTTGTGCATGTTGGAACCAACGATCTGGCAAAGCAAAAGTCTGAGATTCTGAAAAAGGACTTTAATACTCTTCTGAACACTATGGGAAAATTAAAAATGAAGTTATTTCTCAGTGGTCCAATTCCATCACCTCAATGGGGAGATGAAAAACACTCCAGGCTGCCTACGATAAACAAACGGCTGATTAAAACCTGCTCTGCCAGCTCAGTGACCTTCATCAATAACCTCTGGATCTACTGGCAGCGCTTTCACCTCTTTGGAAGAGGCGGACGCAATCTTAAAAAATATGGGATAAAGCTACTCACTGCAAACCTTTTTCATTTTATCAACAAGGATGGCAACGGGATTACCGCATCAGAAGAACAGACTCAAGGATGTCTGACTAGGATGGAACGCTCCCCGCACCAGGACCACGACATTCCAAAACAAGCTGATAAACCGACTGGAGACGGAGTGACCGGTTCCCTTCCTTCTTCCCTCGACCTCTCTCCCCCACTCATTCAGAGGATTATACCTATGAAGAAATGTCTTCTGGACCAGAGTTTCTTAAATTTACGGATGGAATGAAT
Organism: Poeciliopsis retropinna; assembly: GCA_010277075.1. Lineage (NCBI taxonomy): Eukaryota > Metazoa > Chordata > Actinopteri > Cyprinodontiformes > Poeciliidae > Poeciliopsis > Poeciliopsis retropinna. The sequence goes on from VMRM01000003.1 coordinate 28,269,595, forward strand.
CAACAGGTTCGCCTCGGCACGTCTCTCCTTAGCGCTCCCATAGCAGACCTCACTTCATTTAAGCCACCTGCCCCTGACCTCCCAGAGGATCCATCACCCTGCATTTCTGAGGTCTAAGGCCGGGGTCCAGATATTATCTTTACACCAGTCTTCCTCCAGAATGAGTCTGGCCCCCCAGAACTGCAGAACAGGATATTGCCTGTCCGGATCACCACAAGAAAATTTACAAAAAACAGAAATACAAAATACAGCAGTCCAAATTCAAACCTCAGACTGATCCCCTGCCTAAAGGAACCTCAGACTGAAAAACTTTCGGCCTCCAAATCTCTTAAAGTAGCTCTTTTAAATACCAGATCACTCTGTGCTAAAGCTCTATAAATTAATGATTTCATCACTGAGTATAATATTGATGTTATGTTTCTAACAAAAACATGGTTGAATGACAATAATGACCAAATTGTACTAATTGAATCAACGCCTCCTAATTACAATTTTTTAAATGAGAATAGAAAACATAAAAAAGGAGGAGGTATGGCTTCAATATTTAAGAATACCATAAACTGTAGTAAAATCTCTCTGGGTCATTTCACCTCTTTTGAGTATCTTGGAATTGAGGTTAAAGGCTACAAACGAACTTTGACACTAACTTTATACAAAACTCCAACATACGTGGAAAATTTCTTTACTGACTTAAATGAGCTTCTATCTCTCATATGCATTGATTATGATTGTTTAATAATTGTTGGTGATTTCAACATTCATGTGGACAATCCCCAAGACAGAGGGGCAAAAAAGCTCTCTAATATTTTAGAAAATTTTGGTCTGACACAACACGTCAAACAAGCAACACACACTCAAGGACACACACTGGAGCTGGTTATCAGTAAGGGTGTGAATGTTTCCAATGTCTCTGTAACTGATGTCACACTGTTGGATCACTTTGCTGTTATCTTTGAAAGTTCTTTATCCTTTAACCCAGTTGGACAGACAGCTACTATCACAAAACGTTCTTTCACAGAAAACACAGCAGAAACATTTAATCAAATCTACTCTTCTTCCTCGCTCTTAAGTTGTAATGATGTAGATAAGTTGGTAGACGATTTTCAGTTTAAAGCTTCAGATATCATGGATTCCATTGCCCCAATTAAAGTAAAAGTTGTGTCTGGTAGGAAGAAATCTGAATGGAGAAATGCACAAACGGTTCAATCTGCAAGACAACTCTGCCGTAGGGCCGAACGAAAATGGCGTAAAACTCAACATCACGTTCATTGTGACATCTATAAAGAAAGACTACGTAACTATCACTCAACACTAAAACATGCAAGGGAGGCTTTTTTTGCAGATGTCTTAAACAAAAACATTAACAATGCTCGAGCTTTATTTGCAACAGTTGACAGGCTCACAAACCCTCCGATGACATTACCACCTGAATTCCAATCTAATGGCGCCTGTAACAAGTTTTCCAGCTTCTTTTCAGAGAAAATTAAAAAAAATCAGAGGATTAATTGGCACATCAACTATAAAGTCAGGACCAATGCTGTACCCAAACAAAACAAATACAGGAAAAATGACCCAATTTCAACTACTTAATTATAAAATCCTAGAAGAAATTATAAGCCAATTAAGCTCCAGTTTCTGCTGTCTGGATGTCTTACCCACACATTTCTTTAAGAAAGTCCTGTCTGTTATTGCTAATGATCTGATCCAAATAGTAAACTCATCACTCACATCAGGGGTTTTCCCCCAGGCTTTGAAAACAGCAGTTATCAAACCACTGATAAAAAAGAACAATCTGGACAAATCACTACTGCAGAATTACAGGCCGATCTCCAACCTCCCATTCATCAGCAAAGTTATTGAAAAAACTATGTGTAAACAATTAAATAGTTTCCTAACAATAACCAGCTGCTTTGACTCCTTCCAATCTGGTTTTCGTGCTCACCACAGCACGGAGACTGCCCTCGTAAAAGTATTCAATGACATCCATATAAATACGGACTGTGGGAGAACCACAGTGCTGGTTCTGTTGGACTTCAGTGCAGCTTTTGACACTGTCGAGCACAACATATTATTGAATCGACTGGAGAGTCGGGTCGGACTCTCTGGTTCAGTCCTCAACTGGTTTGAATCTTACATTAAGAATAGGGATTTCTTTGTTTCAATTGGAAACTTCTCATCAAAGAGGTCAAAGGTCACATGTGGGGTACCCCAAGGTTCAATCCTAGGACCCCTCTTATTCAATATTTATTTGCTCCCACTAGCTCAGGTTATAACAGGAAATAATATTGGCTACCATAACTATGCAGATGATACTCAGCTCTACATTACGATGTCACCAAGTGACTCTGAACCCATCCAATCACTGAATAAATGTTTACAACAGATAAATGTGTGGATGTGTCAAAACTTTCTCCAGCTGAACAGAAACAAAACTGAAGTTATTATTTTTGGACCTAAAGAGGAACATTCTAGAGTCAATGCACAGCTTCAGTTATTACAACTAAAAACTAGCAATCAGGCCCAAAACCTGGGAGGAGTGATGGACTCTGACCTGAATCTTCAGAGCCACATAAAGACAGTTACAAAGTTGGCCTTCTATCGCCTGAAGAACATCTCCAGGATTAGAGGATTAATGTCTCAGCCAGATCTAGAGAAATTCATCCATGCGTTTATCTTCAGTTGCATTGATTACTGCAACAGCGTCTTCACAGGCCTGTCTAACAAATCAATCCTCCAGCTGCAGCTGATCCAGAAGCTGCTGCTCGCGTTCTCACTAAAAACAGAAAGATAGAGCACATAACACCAGTTTTAAAGTCCCTCCACTGGCTCCCTGGAGCTCAAAGAATAGACTTTAAAATACTTTGTTAGTTTACAAATCACTGAACGGTTTAGCACCACAATATATAAAAGATCTGCTATTGTTGTATCAACCTTCCAGACCCCTCAGGTCTTCTGGTTCTGGTCTCCTCTGCATCCCCAGAACCAGAACCAAACGAGGAGAAGCCGCTTTCAGCATCTATGCACCAAGAATTTGGAACAAACTTCCAGAAAACTGTAAAACAGCTGAAACACTGAGTTCCTTTAAATCACAACTAAAATCCCACCTGTTTAGAGTTGGATTTGAAACGTAATCAATTAAAAATTTAATGATGGAATTTGAATTAATGTCTTCTTTAAAAAGTAGCGAGTGACTGAGGGTCATTGCGCATACTGAAAACCCTGTATAGTCTAGACTTTAACAGGTAAAAATAGTGCACAAAATCCGTGTAGGACGGCGAAGTCCTAACGCAAAATTTCGTGTAAAGGTGTACGGAGCCTGGTGCTGCAAGGTTGAGACCTTGTCCTGTTGTGGGCAGCAGGGCCCGGCTAATACCCGTGGTAAAATGGACGGCGGAGTCTGGCAAAAACAGGCGCTTAAATTCCGTGATAAAAGGTTTGAGACCTTGTCCTGTTGTGGGCAACGGGGACCGACTAATACCCATGGTGAAACGGACGGCGCAGTCCAGTGAAAACAGGCGCTTAAATTCCATGACGTGATAGGGAAAGGGATAAGTAAAAATTAGCCAATAGACTGTAAAATCAAACGACTGGAAGTATGTCAAAGATCAGGATCCGCACAAAGTAAAACATTTAGATAAATGGATAACAAGTTATAAATTTGACGGCCGTCTAAATTAATGTTTTGATTGTTTATTCTATGTTACATGACTTTGTGTTTTAAAGTGCTCTAAAGCACTTTGAAATGCCTTGCTGCTGAAATATGCTATACACATAAAATTTGATTGATTGATTGATTGACTAACATTGTAGAAATGCAGTATGCCTCAACATTCACAAAAAACTCCAGCATGAATTTGGGTTTACAGAAGCTGTCATCTGGCTCGTCATACAATACGAGGTGTACAGCACCAGATAGACAGTTATGTCGATCGCCTCAACGCCGGGTAAATTCTCAAGATTACTTGACAATTGTACCAAGACAATATGGATCACATTCTTATCATATTTTTTTGAGATACCAACTCATTTAGGGCATTAGTGTACTCGCTATGATCCATTTTGCTCTGCTTTGAACCAGAGAAATCCACTTCCTGACCTCCATCTGAATTTTGCACATAATCCAGGTCACATGTCTGAAACCCACCAACCCAAAAATATGGACATTTCCAATTTACTTTTCTTTTAATATCAGTTGTGGCCCCCAATAGGTCTTTGTTTGAACTTTGATTGGAGACCAGTATTGCAACATTTGATACACTTTCAGCTGAAACTGTTCTCTTTCACAATGCACCCTATCAAATCATCCAAACAATTTGAAAAATCTGTTCACCTTGATTGTCGTGGCACTGCACCAAGAACTACTGAAGGAAACAATATGAAAACTTCGTAAAATGATACAAGCACAACTTCCTTCTTCACAAATGTAAAAATAATTGGTATAGCTTCAGAGGTTAGCAGTAGTGGGCTTTCTTCGTTATTTTTGTCAAAAGACAACAGCAATTTCTCCCTCTAGTGATAGACTCATATTTATTTAGGCTGTGTTTACCCAGAATACCCTGCACTACAGTTTGCTTCCTGATTTTGGAGCCGTCTCTGGTCTGCTTGCGTCTGTACCAGAGGTCATTCATCCGAACCGAGACCTAGGTTTTTAGGCAGACCAGCGTCCATTTTTTTGGTTCGAATCAGAGTTCAACTGCACATTCACACCTCCCCAAACGAACAGGACTTTCCAGACAAATAACCAAGAGTTTGATTACAGCGTACTAAACAGGGCTAGTGTGAATGCACCCTTAAAAAATTTTGTTCAGTCAGTGTCCAGGCAAACTGCTATTAGCTACACATCTTGATATTTGCCTTCACCTTTAAATCTCATGCACTTACATCATCAAGCCACAGTGAACAAAGAGTGGCTAGACAGGTCTGCAGGTAAGAAAGATTTATAACTGCATCCTGCGCTGCTTTCTGGGCAGGCATGTTGAATTTTCTAAAACTAACTTCCACTTAGGCCTGTCGCGATAGACATTAAATCAATTAATCGCATGACAAATGAAAATGATCAACCTCATTTTAATTTATCGGCTTTATAGTTTCTTCCTGCCTTTTTCTCTTTCTATTATTGACACTGGATGAAAAAAGGCTCACCTCCAGTGCTCTCCACTGACCTCTCCATTCCTCACATGGAGAGGTCATCTTCTCTATCTCTAGTACAGACTTCATGATCTGTACTATTTTGGTTGAATGTAGTTTTTATTTCCACTTTGGTTTTATGTTGTTTAGGTTTTATGCAAGTGCACTTTTTTGTTAACGGAGACTAAGAGTCAATTTTATTTTTTGTTTATTTTGTTTACCAGTTCCAGTGTCAAATGTACTTTTCAAAATAAAGTGTATTTATTTTTGGAAGGGTGTGTAATGGTAATTATTACGTCATTACCATTACATCAGTTTAAATTTGGTCTTCAAACAATATTATTGTTAATTGCAATAATTTTTGACACAATTAATTGCTCAGCAAAAATTTTTTCGAGAAAGGCCTACTTCCACTTGCCTTAAAGAGGCATTACAATAGACTTTTAGGAGATTTATGTCCTGTTATAATAAATCAAAAACATACCTGGAGTGTTTCATGAACGTATGAGAAATCCCTTAATCTCCCCTTAATCGTTTTACAAACCCAACAATTTGGGTTTGTAAAACGATTGGTGGGACTGAGCGCCACCTTTGAGACAAAGCTCCTCCTCGAAGCTGCAGTTTCCAAGTTTCTGAGCTTCCATGTCACAAAGCAGCCCCTCCCCCTCAACTGCCCCACTCAACTCCTTCAGACTAGCCAACTGCAATTAGCAAACATCTGGTGGAATTGTGCATCTCCTGAGCTCATTATACAAGATACTTCTCAGTGCAACACTGTTAAAACATTGCTAAAGGGTTGATAGAGGAGCAATGCTGTGATAACTTCCTGAAGATGGATGACAGGTCTTTTTTTTTAAGAGACAGACATCCATTTTGAAGACTTGTGTTAAATTATGAAGTCAATTTTTTATACGTCATATTTTATAACAGCAGCATTAGGGTTATTTTATACAGCATTTATGACTACCGAAAGTAACATGTTACTGGATTGTGCTAAAAAATAGCAAAGCCCACCAACAACAAAGACCCAATACTGGCCCTAATAATGCCACTATTGGTCCATATTTTTTGTGGTACTCTTCCCTGGAATTATAGCTTTGCAAAGGTAGAATATTTAGTTCATTTGCACCATGTCAGCAAACTATTGCTTTACCTAAAAGATGTAAAATTAGCATATGTCAAGAAAATCCTACAAGGTCAAATCTGTATTTGCAGTTCTCTAGGAATAATAGCAAATATGAACAGCTTAGACTTATGCATTCAGGCTTCTACAGAATTTCTCCAAATTTGCTTAAGTTTGAGGGGGAGGAGGGTTGTTTGTTTTGTTTTTTCAGTGGAGCCCTGCCATCACAAGTCACAAAATAGGTGGAGTATGGTCAAATCTGTCAGTTTCAGAAGTACACATTTGAGTCGGGTAAACAATTCTCTAAATGCAGATTCATAAAAGGAAGGTCTGATATAAAATGATCAGCTATTGACGGTTAAAAATCTGAATTTTCACATAGACCAGGAAATATCTTTGTTCATATCGCGGGGCATGGTAGACGCTTGATGGAAGCAAGCGTCTTCTAAAACATTGCCGTGCTTTTTATCCAGCTCTCCTTAACTACCGAGCCTTTGTAGCAAAGCTACTTCTTCCTCTGGATGTCATAGCCAAAAAAAAAAAAAAAAAAAGCTTTAGCTTTTTCTGTGTTCATGATTTAGAAAAGAACATAAGTTCTTCAAGTTCTGGGAAAATGGACCTCGTTTTTCCAAATAAAGACAGTTACGAATGTTACCTCATTGTCCTTTCTCTCTGCCATGTTTGGTAGTACATGTAGACATCAATAATGTCCCCAAATCCAGTTAAGATCAATTAGTCCAAACACTGCGTCTTAGTGTCAGACCTCACTCACAACTGGCATCGTGTCCTCGAACATGACTTCCGGCTGTGGGGTTCAAAATAAAACGACGTGGTCATTAAAGGTAGTCAATGCCTTCAGTTAACGCCCTCTAAATGTAATGTAATTGCAGATTTTGGTCTATAACCCCGTTACACTATAACTTTGTTAGAATCGAACTAAAATGGACCCCTGAAAGGTAACATGTCATATCGTCTGTGCGTTTAGTATTTTTGTTTTGAAATGCAACGTTCACCACTCTACCCGAATAACATGTGATCCGGAAGTATGGTCGACTTTTTTTCCGGTAGAAACAATTATGAAAAAATAAACAAGACGAGGAAATGGAAGGTGACGCATTGCAAGTGAAGCGCGCAGCCCGTTAAAATAAAAAAGATAAAATAAAGAACACTATTACCCTATTAAATTAAAAAAAATTAATTTAATCAAAAATTAAAAATCAATTTTTTTTTTATTGAATATTGAAGCATTTACAAACAAAAAATAACGACTTACTCACTACAAGTCTTTTACAAAAATAAAATGTAAAAAGATGAGCAGGAGTAACCGCAACGGGCTGCATCCGAGCTGACACACGCACTCTTTGCACTTACATATAAAATGCACTTTGTTTTCTTGAAGTATTCTTGGCAGATTCAAAAATAATAAATTTGCAACCTTGTGACTTTGTTTTAAAAGTAAAGGAAACCCTTTCTTCTTTGCTTCAAGGTTTTTTAAAGACAGTTTTTCAGGTTATTTTAAGCCCATTGTTGTTAGCTAGAAAAACAGCTGGAAACGGATTTGTCCTCCCAGGGTCTTCTATGTTTGTTTTTATAGTCTTGTTATTTATGGTATACTTTGTGCCTGTGAAAGCGATTTGTAAATTTAACTTAGATTTATTTTTCAGAGAAAGTGGAGTCTGTATATCTGAGCACATTCCACAAATGCAATGCAAAAATAGTTGATAGTATCTGACAGTTTAGTTAATCTTAGATAAGGCAAATAAACACACAAGTTGGAATTTTTAATTTCCCATTTTTTAAGCAAATTTAACCTCTGCTGTTTTTACCACTTATCAAAAGAAGCAGTCTTTTGATCAATGGTAGTTATCCAGGCATAACTGGAGCTCTGTTCCCTAAAGTTGAAGTTTATCATTCCCTCCTAAACTTGGAGAAAAGGTAAATCTAAACTTGATCAAGATATGAAATCATCTCTGCTACAGGCCAGAGTAACATAGCCGACAACATAGGTTGGTGTGACTTGAAAACTTCTCATCTAAAATCAGGCACACTTTGGTAGTTTCCTGTCTAATGTCCAAGAACTACCAGAAGATGTGGAAAAATTACACTGAACTCAGTAGTTTTGACTCATATCTAGATTTATTGAATTTAAACAACAAAGCAGCACTCAACAACCAGCAATAAAGACTAGTCAGGAATCAAGAACAAATGGAAAAACCAGGAATATTGGACCTGATTTGTGACTTTATCATATGGCATATATATGAGAAAAACATTTATAAACCTAATCTGTAGGTGATCTTTTCGTGACTCAGGCATAAATCAGACAAACTTGAAAGCCTGATGATCTGTGGTTTGAACAGTTTAACCAAAGGTCTGACTAACAGAAATACAAACAGACATTGATCTGGCCATTTTGATACTTTCAGACGATATTTAAAACCAGAACTGAATTCAGTCAGTGTGTTTTCAATCAGTTTGGATTTCAGTTCCTGGTAGTCAGTCTCTACTTTGGTCCACGCAGCAGATGTAAAACCAGCTCCTCATCTTCAGTCAGTGAAAGGCCAGTGTCCAGGCCAGTATGCTCATCATTTAGCTGCTTTCCTTTCTTTCTTGTCACTGCTAAAGGCTCCTCATTGCAGCTGTGTTGTTGTTTAGCATAACCCTCCTCCTCTTCTTCTGATGAATGCAACTGATCAGGGTCTGGCAAGATGTTGGAGTCAAACTCGCCCCCACTGTGACAGGCCAAGTATGCTACATTTTCCTCATCAGACCTTCGTTGCCGCTTACTTGCCGCCCTCCTGGCCTCTTTGGCCTTGAGCCTCTTATTTCTGTGTTCGGCTTGAACCTTGCGTCTGTATTCTTGCTTGTCAAACTCCTGGTCTTCACGTCTAAGCGTGTCTCTGGCTTTTGCCACATTGATGCCTAAAACATTGTCTTCCTCATCCTCAGCAGTTACCGTTTGCTGCACTGGGGGCCAAAGCTGCACAGTTTCTCCTTCTTCATTAAAAGTAATTTTGGTATTGATTTGGAAGTTTCTCTTTAAGAGCTTTTTGGTCTTTTTGAACTTAGTTTCTTTTCTGGTGTTATTTGGGCCTTGGGAAGTGTCCACCACACACTCTGGGTGCCCTGACAGCTCAAAGACATCCTTTCTTTTGACAGTCAGCAGTTCTAAGTCCCGAAGATCATCTTCATCTTCACTAATGTCACCATGAAGTGCTGCTTTTGAGGACTCATCCACATTTTCTTCTGTGTCGTGTTCAACAACTTCACAGGGCACCTTCATATTCAGCTGAACCTTAAAGCTCTGGAGTTCTTCCTCTTCATCAGACTGCTCCTCATCCTCATTCTCTGCTTTCTGTGCATGAGTTTTACTGAGGAAGCGCACCCTTGGGCAAACAGCAAGGCCCAGAGATAGAGCATACTGCCTAATCGGCAGCTCAAAGATGTCAAAGATTTGTTTGTTTTTCATTAGATAGACTGAGCGCAGGTATGAAACAAAACACCTCTGGGCTCTTTCTTTCTGCTCCATCTCCTGGGCCAGGAAGGCCTCCAGCTTCTGCTGCACACAGTGCACTTTTTCTGGATTCACCTGAAATCAACAAATAGATTCAGTTGAGTTGTGGGTATGGACACACCTCTAATTTACAGCTTCAAGAAAATTTGAAAAATTATGCTGTTTTAATTTTAAGTAATTCTACTGCCTGAATACAGTTTACACATTATGAAAACACACTGTTAAGGTTGGCAGATCCTGCAGTTTAATGGATCCAAATAAAAATGTTTAATATTTTCTGTCAGGTTAACAGCTCTACTTAAAACCTAGGAACTTTTAGAATGGCCAAAGTAGGACAAAATTACCTCATATCAAACTCTGCTTCTTACACTTGTAAATGTTCAAAACCTCAGAGTGTCAGAGTTGTATTTGGTACCTAATCCAGCCTAACTTTTTAAACCACACTCAGCTACATCCTAGTACATTAGTGTGAAGAAAACATACAAAAAAATGTTGTAAAATGGTATTTAAAAAGTACATTTTGTTTATATTTGGGCTCTTTTACACAGGAACTCTAAACATGTCAATTTGTTAAATACAAATCTCAACATAAATTTCACAAAAATTCATGTTGAAATTAAACTACTCCCAAGGTACCAGGTTTGAATTAAATATATATATATATATATATATATATATATATATATATATATATATATATATATATATATATATATATATATTTTAATCTTTTGAAATAAATGTTTTACCCTTTAAATAAAAAATACCCATAAACCCCCAACACATTGCAGAGAAACTAAACACTTTTTGTTGCTATTAACAAGCTCCTTAGAGAATATGTAACCATTTAACTTATTGGAAATTATATTGTCTCATTCAACGTGGTTTATTTCTAAGCATGGACTCGACTTAGGACTTCACCCTCGATTACGACTTCAGCCATATGAAGTATGGCTCAGTATGGCTGAAGTCATTTTCATGGAAACCTTTTACCCAGTTCATGTCAGTACAAGCAAAATATTGATGTTGAATGTAAACTGTGCGCCAGACTATGTCTGGAGTGTGGATGCAGGGTGTCTCACTTGGATCTGATTGATGGGAACCTTCTTCTCCTGAAGCTGGGCCAGCATGGCTTTCTCTTCAGAGGGCAGCAAGAGCAGCAGAGCTTCTCCACCCTCCTTGTACCTAGCTGTGCGGCCTACCCTGTGGATGTAGGTGTCTGCGTCCTCTGGACAGTCAAACTGCAGCACCCAATTGACAGCAGGAAAGTCCAGGCCTCTAGCAGCAATATCAGTGGCAAATAGGACAGCACTCTGCTTCTTGACAAAATTGTTGTAGACCTCCACCCTCTTCATTTGCTGCTGCTTGCCATGCAGCGCCAGGATGGGAATCCCAGGTCTTAGACGACAGAAGGCTCGAAACAGATACTGAACTTCTTTGCAGCAGGCAAAGAACACAATAATCTTCTTCTTCAGGTGGCTTCTAACAAAGGAATAGAGCATGTTCACTTTGTGGTGCAACTCACACACCATGTAGCTCTGCTCCAAGGTGGCCGGTGTGCTGAACTTGGCTTTCTCATGAACCCACACAAACTCTGGATCCTTGAGACTAAGTCGGGCCAGATCTTTCACACTCCTGGTCTGTGTGGCGGAAAACAGCAGGGTCTGTCGTGACTTGGGTAGGTTATCCACTATGGCATTGAGCGTGTCTGCAAAGCCCATGTCGAGGATGCGGTCCGCCTCGTCGAGGACAAGCATGTGCAAGCTGCTAACATGGAAGGAGGCTGTCTCGTCCATGTGCTGCAGCAGCCGCCCCGGGGTGCATATCACTATGTTGGTGCGGGATATCCGCTCTGACTCGCTCTTAAGGTCCTTACCCCCGATGACGAGCCCTGCGGAAAAGTCGTGATTTTTGCCTACTTTGCGGAGAATTTCGAAAGTTTGATAGGCGAGTTCTCTGGTTGGTGATATGATGAGGACACCGAGTCCGTCCATTGAGCTCCACTGCTGACGATACAGACACTCAAGCACCGGAACGAGGAAGGCTAAAGTTTTTCCGGAGCCAGTCTTCGCAGCACCAAGGACATCTCTGCCACGCAGAGCGGGACCGATCGTCTGTCTCTGGATTTCTGTGGGCTGACGATATTGAGCCTCCTGTAGACCCATCAGGGTCTTCTTCGAGATCGGAAAGTCAGAAAACTTACAAACGTCCGTCGTGTTGATGTCACCATATCTGCTCACCAGACTTTTGATGTACTCCCTTTCTAGTTGCCACTCGGGTTTTTTTCTCTGCATTCTCCTTTGTTTCACACGGTCTCTCCCCTTCGTGTACTTGTTTTTCCACTTCTCGAAGCATTTTACTGGATCGGCGCTCCCTCTTATCTGAGCGGTTTTTGGTTTCTTTCTACTGGAACTCTTGTTTTTTGCTTTCATCATGCGAAGTAAGCACGATGTCACACTCACGCTAGACTCCACACACTCAGCGTGATGAACACGAATTAGTGTCGCGTACTGCATGACGTAATTATCTCGCGACGTAGTATAACATTTCTTCTTCCTCTTTAGATTTTAACGGCAGCTTGCATCCATTACTGTTGCACTACTGCCATCTATTGGATCCTAATGAACGATCCCAGTATTTAAAAAAAAAACGGAAAAACTTTTTTTCCCGCTCTTTATTATCAGTTAGCGAGGAAGAGAGAAAAAATAAATGCGTGACGTGGAAGTAGTCGCCCTGGCAACGACTCTGTTTCAGTAACCATAGAAACATTTGCGCTTGCCTGTGAGAGTTCTTTGTGACATTTTTTTGGCCTCCATGTGAAATTGAGGAAGATGGATAATGCATTAGGACGTAGAGACGCCGAGGTTTTCAAGGCTTTTCTAATGAAGGACAGCACGAAGAGCAACCGGAATCTGTAAGTAATGTGTTTCTGTCAGTTTTACTTCTTCACCACCGTTTCGTCCACTGTTAGCTTCTCTGTATAAAAACACGTAATTTTCCATCATTATTCAGAGCAAAACTCACAGTATATAATATATTAAGTACTGCAATAAAGCTGCATATCAATGATCTTAAACTTCTTCGAGTTTAAGATTGATATAACTTATAAAATAAACTACCTCAGCTCCCTAATTGGAAATTCTCAAAACGTGTCGTTTTATTTTAAACGCTACGACAGCTGAATCATACACAGAGGCCTTATAGATAGATAGATAGATAGATAGATAGATAGATAGATAGATAGATAGATAGATAGATAGATAGATAGATAGATAGATAGATAGATAGATAGATAGATAGATAGATAGATAGATAGATAGATAGATAGATAGAATATTTTGTATGATGACTTCAGGCAACATTTGTTGCGAACTGGTGTATAAATAAACTGACTTAAATTGAAAATAACCTTTTTTCTTCCAGCTATGAACATCTGACACAATTACTCATTAAGGTGATTGACGAGCATACTGAAAATGCTGTGGATGTGGTTGAGGAAATGAGCCGTGATGTAAAGCGAGCTTTATTCAGCGGCATACAGGGGCCTTTGCGAGAGGTTCCACAAGTTTCATCTGCTGAGCTGCTGACAGAACAACAGCGCACATTGTTTTCCCAGCCAGAGGAAGTTGTAGCCCAAGAGGATGAAATGGTACTGGCTTTATATACTATACTTACACTTAAAAGTAGCTATATCATTCTGTGAAGTTGAACTTTCTTTATGCTTGTTTTCTTTTTCTTTAGGGAGAAACGGCCCTTCCTAATGTGAGTGAGATTGCTTTCTATCTGGAGCAAGCTGAAGTGGGTTTAGGCAGAGAGGAGATGCAGAGGATTTTTCTTGCTCTTAAGCATCTTGTTGACTCTGAGGGACTACCACGGTGCAGGCTGTGGGGAAAAATTTTGGGAATAGAGAGTAACTATATTGTTGCAGAAGCTGAGTACAGAGAGGGAGAAGAGGAGCAAGAGAGCATTGAAGATCAACCTGCAGAGGAGGAGAAGGAGCCTGAAAATCCAGAGAATGAGCAAGTGGAGGTGAGACAAAATATCCACTATTCCAGTGTTCCCCAAACTGGTCCTCAAGGCACACTGCCCTGCATGTTTTAGGTATTTCCTTACTTTAGTCGAGCTGATTTCAATTGATGACTGATTAATAGGCGTTTGTTGAACTGCAATCAATTGATTCAGGCACATTAAAACAGGGAAGCCTCTAAAACATGTAGGACAGTGTGCATTGAGGTCCAGGGTTGGGAAACACTGCACTATTCCACCAATGGGACAGATCCAGTCATGCCTGTTTATCCTTGTAGGGTCCCGGGAGCTTGGCTGGTGTCTATCTCTTGTACTGTATACTGTTATACTGCAGTTATACAACAAGACCAAATGGTCAAATCAGTGTCAAGCTACTGGAGTATTGATGAAAGAGGATAAAATATGTGCACATCTGTCCAATCAATCAAGCATGAGACAGTCAAAAGGAACAATAGACAGTTCAGTAAACAGAGTATCAAACAGTTGACCATAAAATACAAAATATCAATAAAAGATTAAAGCAATAAAAAAATAAAATAAATAAATAATAATAATAAAATTCAGGTCCAAATGGTTATAACAATTATTTTAGCCCATTGTTTGTATATATCTATTGAATGATAGATATATGGAAAGATTGTGTTGTGAAATAAATGTTTTCTAAACCGATGGACCAAAAACGTGCAAGCACACGGAGCAGAAAATCAGCCAACAAAAGTAATCAGACTTTACTTCTTTTATTACTTTTTTTAGCGCTAAAAAAAGGATACGCTTACCCTCACAGACTAGAAGTGAATGTGACCGAGTCTATACAGCATCTGATCAAAAACGGGAAGATTCGTTGCTTATGATCTAAGAACACACCCAGTGGTCATCCGATGGTCTGCATCACCTAAGTTTTCTATTTCTACAAAGGCCTTTGTGTAAAAGTATGATGATGTCCTTGAAGATGGGAGTGAAACAAGATTCAGTCTCTGCACCTGTTACAAACACAAAGGCCCCCATGTCAAATCATAAGAATGCAATGTGTCTGTGTATGTGTGTGCGTGACCTCAATAATAATAATAATAATAATAATAATAAAATTCAGGTCCAAATGGTTATAACAATTATTTTAGCCCATTGTTTGTATATATCTATTGAATGATAGATATATGGAAAGATTGAAGCCTTTTTTTTTTTTTTTAATCAGAGCAGCGTCACTGATCACAATTTTATATTCAAGGCAATTGAGTTGTTTATGTTATGATTGGTTTTTAGTTGAACCCAGGCAGGCCAGAGGCAGAGGGGTGATGTGAAAAGCTGTAATGACGAAAAAATAAAGAATTACAATTCTGCCAGAAACATGACATGACGCAGACCCAAAAAGAGTGCAACAATTTAGACTCCAGCAATGAACCAGTAAGTCACAGCTTATATAATGAGGCAGGGTGGACAATGACAAAGGAACCAAATGAGCCAATCAAAGGGGGTGTGTAACAGCTGTAGCAACATGAGACAAGGAGAACTACAAGAGGGTCACTACTAAACACAATAAGAACTAAACACAAAATGTGCATAAATGAAGGGGGAATGACTAATACTGATTTGTACAGAAAACAAAACACAATAAATAACTAGGAAACTAAACACAAAGGAATGAACTATGGAGAAGATCACAAACAATAATAAGCCATTATTAAATGCTGTTAATTCTTTGGGATTTAGATGAGAACTGAATAAGGAGAGAACAGAACAATAATAAACAGAAAGGAAACACAAAAACAAACGAAACCATAAACATCAGTAGATCAGGATAGTTTAGGTCCAATCCCTTCACATCTTCATAATTAGGAGATGATTCCTTTGTAAACAATGCATTCTGCTCTTTGATGTTTTTTTTCAGGCAGATCCTCTTCCTCAATCAATTTATAAGCCCCAACTTGATGCACCAAAGGAGGCCATTGGAACAGGTGCTAATAAATTTGCTTACTACGTGTGCAAAGAGCCAGGTCTTCCTTGGATAAAGCTCCCCTCAGTTAGTCCTGCACAGATCAACACTGCTCGTCAGATCCGTAAATTCTTTACTGGAAACCTGGAGAGCCCCGTTGTAAGCTACCCACCATTCCCTGGGAATGAGTCTAATTATCTGAGAGCACAGATTGCTCGGATCTCTGCTGGTACGCAGGTTAGCCCTCAGGGTTTCTACCAGGGAGGGGAGGAGGAAGACGACGAGGAAGACGAGATACCCCGAGACAGCTTTGAAGTGAACCCTGATTTTGAGGACATTCCTGTTAGTGAAATGGCCGAATCATTGTCAACATGGGTCCATCATGTCCAACACATCTTGCAACAGGTAAATCCCTTCTCTCAGAAACAGGAATATTTTCTCAATTTCTCCACACATTTACTGAGTGATCACTGATTTCAGGGCCGCTGTACTTGGGTGAACATAGCTGTGAAACCAGATGAAGAGTCTAATGAGGATGAGGAAGGTGATGAGAATGAAGAAGAGTCTGAAGAGGTGGAGCCAGAGGTTGGACCTGCTTTGCTCACACCTCTATCCCAAGATTCAGGTCAGAGAATTTTAGCAATAACTCTTCAACAGAATATCTTCAAGTTGATTGTATATATATCTATATATCAACATCTATATATATATATATATACATAACTATATATAACTATATATATAACTATTCCCTTCTCACCCACCGCGGGTGGTTCTTATCCTCTGAGCTCGGGTCCTCTACCAGAGGCCTGGGAGCTTGAGGGTTCTGCGCAGTATGTTGGTTGTGCCTATTACTGCACATTTCTGGACTTAGATGTCTGATGTTGTTCCTGGGATCTGTTGTAGTCACTGCTCCAGCTTGGGGGTGACTGCCTCGAAGGCCTCGATGACCACAGGCACCACTGTGATCTTCACCTTCCAGGCCCTCTCCTGTTCCTCCCTGAGGCCCTTGTACTTCTCCAGTTTCTCGTGCTCCTTTTTCCTGATGTTGCAGTCACTTGGTATTGCTACATCCACCACAACGGCTTTCCTCTGTTGTTTATCCACTACGACAATGTCCGGTTGGTTCGACCTTACCATTTTGTCTGTCTGGATTTGGAAGTCCCACAGGATCTTAGCTCTGACATTCTCCACCACCTTTGGGGGTGTTTCCCACTTTGATCTCGGGGCTTCCAGTCCATATTCTGCACAGATGTTTCTTTACACTATGCCTGCCACTTGGTTATGTCGTTCCATGTACGCTTTCCCTGCCAGTATCTTGCACCCTGTTGTTATGTGCTGGACTGTCTCAGGGGCCTCCTTGCACAACCTACACCTTGGGTCTTGTTTGGTGTGGTAGATCTGGGCCTCTATTGCTCTGGTGTTTAGGGCCTGTTCCTGGGCGGCCAGGATGAGGGCCTCTGTGCTGTCCTTAAGTCCAGCTTTTTCCAGCCATTGGTAGGACTTTCTGATATCAGCCACCTCGGTTATTTGCTGGTGGTACATCCCATGTAGGGGCTTGTCCTCCCATGATGGTACCTCCGGCACCTCAACTTCTGTTCCCCGTTGTCTGAGACATTCACTGAGCACATTGTCTTTTGAGGCTTTGTCCCTGATGTATCGATCTTGGATGTTTCGTCCTGGACAGTGGTTCTCACACTCACTAGTCCTCTGCCTCCTTCCTTGCGGCTCGTGTACAGTCTCAGGGTGCTGGATTTGGGGTGGAACCCTCCGTGCATTGTTAGTAGTTTTTGAGTCTTAACATCCGTGGCCTTTATCTCCTCCTTTGGCCAGATAATTATTCCTGCAGGGTATCTGATTACTGGCAAGGCGTAGCTGTTTATTGCCTGGATCTTGTTCTTGCCATTGAGCTGGCTTCTCAGGACTTGCCTTATTCGTTGGAGGTATTTGGCTGTGGCTGTTTGCCTTGTGACTGAGGCCTCCAAACGTAGAGCGTGCTACTAATATATATATATATATATATATATATATATATATATATATATATATATATATATATATATATATATATATATATATATATATATATTATATATATACATACAGTTGAGATGAAGCTAAGATGATTTTGAGTGGAAAAAAACTTGAAAAGTGGTACCAATACTTATTTTTCATTCTGCATTCAGCTTTATTTTAGAAAAAAATCATTCCCCTGGTAAAAGCATTTAACTCGAAAATTGCTTACCAATCTGGATACCAGTATATAAATGTGTGAGCACTGTGGGTGCATTTGGGTGTCAAACATCTTTTAGTGACATGTTTGACATAGAAAGCACCCAGCAGGCTCAGTACTTTCACTTTCTTATTATCATAACTGTGAGTTGCGTTATGTCAGAAGACAAAGGTTTTCATGATGCTGCAGATACAGTTTTGGTCTTTTAGCTTACTCAATCAGTGGTATTTTTGTGAGACTCTGTTTTTCACTTAAACAAGTACATCATATCACTTTTATGACACAAGTTATGAGAAGTGTTCAGCATATTTTAATTTTTTTTAAATCCTGCAGTCTTGTTGAACCAGATGAATCTTATCTTTTTTTCTTGTGTGTCTTCAGAAATGTTTAATACTTCTCCATGGAGCTCCAAGGTGTCCACCATACTGACTTTTCAGCATGCTATAGCTGTGCTGCGTTCTAACCTCTGGCCAGGAGCATTTGCTTATGCATGTGGAAAGTAAATGCAGAAAGAGATTAAGCTGTTTGTTTTAGTGTTTTCTCTCTATATGGTAATACTATATCTAACAGACATGTCTTTTTCACCAATCTTAGGAAGTTTGAGAACATTTATATTGGATGGGGTCTGAAGTATGTAGGGGAGGTGTACAGCCCACCCATTCCCCCCCCACCACTAATGGAATATCAAAATGGACCAGAAATCACAGAGGGCCTGGACCCAACCCCAGAGGAAGAGCAAGCTTTGAAAGAAGATTTAGAAGAGCAGCAAGCTGCCCTGGAGGAGGCAGAGGCGTCAGAAGACGATGAAGATGAAGACTAATAAATATATAATCTAAATATATATTTGAAATCTAATTGTGAAGTGAATAAAAACAGAAAATAGATTTCAATAAAGAATAACTATTTTTTCACTTAATTAAATACTCCTCTGGTCTAGGGCTGAGCAATAAATCAATGAAAATAGATGTTGACATAGACATGTTATCAATATAAATACAAAATTTGCCTGATAGAACGTTCAATAATTTCACTGAACTCTGAGCCAGAACCGCACAGTATTCTGGGGAATGTAGACGAAGGAAAAGCTTTAGCTCCTCTCACAGCTAGCCAGGCAAGGTGGGTAGCATTAACAGGTTACCTAGCAACGTGTTGAGTAACTTGTGCAGAAGTTTCAAGTTTCTCCATCGTGCCTCATAACTCCCCAAAACAAAAAAAAAAAAAACGGCAGCGTGGAGAGAAATGAGAAAATGAGAACAGCTGGAGGAAATTGAATAAAACAGGAAAGGTCATGCCACCAGTTTGACAATATTTCAGGTATTTAAAACAAAAACTAATCAATAATTATTGATATTGACTGATTTGATCAATCCATCTTACCTATTATCCAGCAGTCAACAGGTGAGAGACGAGGTCACCCTGGACAGGTTGCCAGTAAAAATTGATATATGTAGGTCATGACATTCACAGATTAACAAATGGAATAACATTTATTTTATTGTTGTTGCTCACATAAACTATTTCATTGTGGCAGGTTTAAATCGAACTCTTGCTATCTATAAGAATACTCTGACTGAGCATTCCATACAATCAGATGGACCAATTTATAATACTGGTAGTTTTCTTATCGATTATCTTATCTTTCGTTCCGTACTCCAGCTCAGCAGGTGGCAGTAATGTACATTTAGTCTGGCACATTTAACCGGCAGTAGATCTTATGCGTTAAACGGTTGAGGGAAGTTGGGGGTCAATTTGTCACGTGCTGTTTTAGAACTCTCCAGAAACATGGGCGCCTGTTTGAAGATGGCTGGTGCTGTTCAGCGGATCCACAGAACTCCTTATAAGCCTGGACAGCTGTTCAGGCGCGAAGCAATTCCGTATCTGACCGAGCCTATCCCTCAGCTCCGGCTCCAGCCGTCCCCGCGTTTCAACACCCTTTCTTCCGTCGGCAGCACGCCGGTGACCACGGGCTGCAGGCTTACCCGACACCACCGCTGGGTTCGGGTCGCGGGGGTACCCCTTGCTCACACCGCTACCTCCACGTCCTCTTGTGGACTAAGCGTACCAGCTCGGTTGTTGGGTAACCGGGCCAGTGGGGCAGGTTTCTCTGGGGAGGACGGCGGGGAGAACGCGGCTTCTGGAGGAGATGAGTCTGGCGGGGATGGAGAAGCTCCCTACAGCGGACCGCAGATGACGGCTCTCACCCCCATGATGGTCCCGGAAGTGTTTCCCAACGTCCCGCTGATCGCTGTGAGCAGGAATCCGGTGTTTCCCCGTTTCATAAAGATAATCGAGGTGAGGATGATGTAACTTTACGTGTTTTCAGTGGCTCCAAGGTCACCGAGCGGGTGGAGACGAAGCTGAAGTTGGTTTCCGATTCCAGCTTCCGATTCGGGAAATGGCTAAAGGGCGATTCACTACCTTCCGCATCTTTAATCAACTCTAGTTTAAAAACCACAACACCTCAATTCTGAATTGCATTATTCTCAACTAATATCAGAATATTTATAATCGTTTGGGATTCGTGAAACTCTTTTTTTTGATTTGTCAAACTTCACTTCACTTAACATACCGCTGCAGAAGATCTTTCCTTCCAACAACCATCACCATCTGCATGGAACAAGTGACTTTAGTGAAGTCTCACAAATCATGTAAAGGTTTCACAAATCCGAAAGATGGATTAAAATATTCTGCGATTAGGGCGGAATAATATAGTCCAGGTATGAAGTGTGTAGGTAGTGTGGTTTTGGAATGAGAACAGTTCTAATATGAACTAGAAGCAAAAAGGGGTAAAAATTGCATTTTATTTAAGTTTCACAAATCAGAAAATGATTTCACAAATCCCAAACATGGTTCTAAATATTCTGCTATTAGAGCAGAATAATCCAGTCCAGGTTTGAAGAGTCTAGGTGTTGTAGTTTTTAAACTAGAGTTGATTATAGATGTGGAATGTAGTGAAAAATTAGCCCTTTAGCCATTTCCGGAATTGGAGTGGGAGCGACACCTTGCTGTTAAATCCTGCCTGATTTCCCCCCCCTCCCCCTCCCCCTCCTCATTACCCTATAATTCAATCAACCATTCAGAAGTTTATAGTGACTACAATAAACATGGCCAACTTTCTGTCTCTTCTGATGATCACTCAGGGTATCAAATGAGGGAAGTTAATTAAAAACCTGGATAAATTCTGTGGTTCACTGTCCTGCTGGTCAACAACAGAACATATCACCGAACCTTTCATCAGATTGTTTCATCTGACTGTGACATACAATACATCGTAATTCAAGAGCTTTAAAAGTGTTTGATATGAGTCTGATGTTGCAGTTATAATAGAACCTCCAATTCAGGCAGTTTGGGGACGTTTCTCCTTTTATGTAAGTTCATAATTTACATGAAAATAACTGTATTAAAGTGGTAGAAATGAATTTAAGCAGACCAATTGGTTTCAATAATCAGTACAAGGATTCCCCCAAGAAAACTTGCTAAGCCCGATGATCGGGTTTTAAAAGAAATGTTACATTGACAGGAAATATAAAAATATTACATGGATAAATATATTAGTAGAAGACATTGTTGACAATGTCAGTTGTAGTCTTAAAATCAACACACAAAAAATACTGTTAAAATAAATATTTTTTGTACATCTGTTCAAGCCCGAATAAGTTAATGCCCTGCTGGTGGAATGCCCTTGAGTGCTTTTAGATTCCAAAACTCTGAAGCAAATTTAGTGATCACAAATTTGCTTTGTGATCAGCAAATTTATGCTTTGCTAATCACAAAGCATTAATGAACTAAGCAGCTGCTGAAGGCCACCAAGATCTCCATGGGCCCCAAAAATGCGAACATTTTAACACAGACTACAGAGCTAGAATTTTAACATTTGTTTATTCAGAATGACAATGCTGTTAAATTTCATTTATTAGTTTCAGCAAGGATAAATTAAAAGATTTTAAATTGTCTAACATTTAAATTAAAGACTTTAAGGAGCTGGCAAGTTTACTTTATTAAAGTGCAAAGAACAATCTTCATAGTTACATTGTTTTGTTATCACAGCTACAGTTTGATGCTGGAAGTTTAATTTTTGAGCTCTGTTTGTTCACAAATATTTGTGAATATATATTTGTTACCTCTGCAATTTACAACTATCACTGATTGCTTTTAAGTCTGGCCAATTAAACAAGAGCCCCTTTCCCAGATTTTACTAAGATAAGTCCATGGTGAAATGATGTTAGTGGTACTGATGATCTTAGCAAGAAGAGGGGCCCCTAAATCAAATTCTGCTCGAGACCCCACACCACTTGGACCGGCCCTGCATGATGAGCTAAAGCAGTTGCTCTGCACAGCTCTGCTGCATACAGTAGTAGATTTCATTTATGAGGCGCTAGTAGAGACCAGTTATTTAATTTTAAGAAGGACCCATCAAAAGCAGACAATAATTGGGTGGAGTTGGAGGTGGGTGGATCCACTCCACGCTAAGCAGAGCTTATGCTGAAGGGGAAAGGCCAGGGTTATTGGCAAAACGTGATGAAAAGATGACGGCTTCAAAGTTCCATCCAGGCACCGGTCTCCTGAAATGACGCTTCATGTTCTTCCTGCATGTGCTGCTAGGTGAAGAACAAGGCCCTGATGGAACTGCTGAGGAGGAAGGTGCGCCTCGCTCAGCCTTATGCTGGAGTTTTTATGAAGAAGGATGATAAGTAAGTCAGAAATGCTTCTATTTTTCTTCTATTGATTTGAGTTCACAAAGGACATGATTTGTCCTTTGATATTTGCCAACTGCTTGAACCTATCAGTGGAACAAGCAGGTTCAATGACTGCTGTTGTGTCTTCCAGTAATGAGTCGGATGTGGTCGAATCCCTGGACTCCATCTATTCCACTGGGACCTTTGTTCAGATCCATGAGATGCAGGATTTAGGAGACAAGCTGAGGATGATTGTTATGGGCCACCGCAGGTCAGATCCAGGTCTGCTGATACCATCTGAAACCGTCTCCATGGGTGCAGCTCTCCTGATTCTGTGCATTGGTTCATCAGGATTCGGATAACAAGACAACTGGAAGTTGAGGCTGAGGACGTATTGGCGTCCCCTGACTGGTCAGAGTCTGAACCAGAGCCTCAGGTCAAAGCTACAGCAAGACGAAAGTCCAGACACAGCCGTAAGGACCAGCCGACCTCCCTGGCAGAGCAGCTGGAGAACAAGGTCAGTTCAGTGCTGTCAAAACAGCAAGAAGCATTTTGAACAAATAATTGTCTAAACTAGATTCCTCCTCATGCCCATCTTATGGGTTGTGATGGCTTGTGCCATTTTTCTGATCATATTATTATATTGATGAATTACAGTTTCCCCTTAAACTTTTCTGGGTGGACTGGGTGCTTTTCTCAGAACAGAATTGAGATTCTCAAAATGTCTTGCCAATCTTGAAATCATTTTGTCAGTGGTGCACATCAGAAAAGCAGTTTTATTTCTTTCGACAAGTTGCAAATGCTTTTGTACATCATGCAAGTGATTATGTATAATTATCTGCCCTTTCCAACATTTTCAGTTGCCTTTGTCATGTTGTTGGAAGATATTTTATATGGGTCTCTGTTGAATAGTATTGACTTCTACAACATTTAACCATACAGTGGCTTGCTGAAGTACTAATGATGTAATAGTCAATTTTATTCATAGTTCCCTTTATATCTCAAATTGAAACAGCTAATTAACATGCTGTTAGATTGTAGCTACACTACCATCACCAATTAAAACAAAATAACAAACTTAGAGGCTAACAGAAGCAAGGCTGCAATTTTGCAACACTGGCCCTTCTGACCAACACCAGCAGGCAAACTGGGTGAAGTGTCTTGCCCAAGGACACAAACGACGAGGGCGAGCAGACCGGGAATCAAACCATCGCCCCATTTATACCCCGTCAACTTTTCCATATTTTGTCACATTACAACCACAAACATGAATATTTCATTGAAATTTAATGTGAAGGATGTTAAGTAGAAGGAAAACCATACATAATTAAAAGCATATTTTTCAGATAAAAAACTGAAAAGTGTGAGGTTGGCATTTATGTCCAAAGAACAGGCAAAGACTGGGAGTTGGCGCGCAAATGCTGCCATTACCATCCACAGCAACAAAGCCAAAGAAATAAAGGGGCTAATACTATAAGCTATGTCCTGACAGAATGAAAAAATAACTGAAAGGGGCAAAAACACACCCATCACCAGTTAGAAAAAATTATAAACTTAGATGCTAACTGTTAGCTCAATCCAAAACCAACCGAGGTTGGGGGTGAAACACTACCATCACCAATTAAAAAGAAATAACAAACTTAGAGGCTAATTCCAACGGCTAAGCTCCAGTGTGCGTGTCAAAAAAGTGGTCAGAAAATGAATTAGGAGAGGAAGTGCAAACGCTGTCATGACCAACAAACAGCAGATCAACCCATCACATTCCCTAGAAGGGCGATAGAACACTACTCCAGCCAACAGGCAATATGTCTTCTGATGATGGTGAAATGATCCAAGGGCCAAAATACTCTCTTGTGCAAAACTAACTGCACAAGAGCAGAAAAGAGAAACATTAGTACTCTTATTTGTGCTCTTCAATGCAAGGCAGATGATGAAGAGGATTTTCTGCCATTCCAAGTAACCTCAACTAAGCCTCTTGTTGCCAAGAAACCTTTTCCAAAGGTTTCCAAACAACTAGCAACCTAATCCCAATAATGTTACTACTATCTTGCTGACATGATCAGCACAAAAAGTGTGCTTTAGAAACAAAGCTGGGAAATAAGCTAGAAGAAATTAAAGATATCAAAAAGAAAATTAACTCTGTTGAAAAATGTGTGGAGCTCAAGGAAAAGGATACAACGTCTTGTTTAATTTGCACTACTGAGATGGAGCTCAGACTGAAACCTCAGACTGTATGGAGTCACTGAGGCTGAGAAGGACCTGATGGAGAGTTGTTACGTGTGCCAGGAGTTTCTTCCAAAAGACGAGGGCTTCCGATTTTCATTGATATTAGTCATCGCCAGTAGCTCCCACCCCCATGCTACCATCATGTGCTTGATGCAAGGAGATATCATGATTACATATGGAAAGCTGCTAAGGGAACTGACTTCCTGAAAATAAATGGACTCTGTCTTGCCCATGACCTTTCCAAAGAAGATTGTGAGTCCTGGCAGAAGCTATGGCCAAGCATCTAAAAGACTCAATAAGGGGAAATGCAACCTTGTTCATAGGGAGCCGCAGTTTCACCAACAGTGTGAAGATTTTCTCATTGCAGGGGTGCTCAATACATCGATCGCAATCGACCGGTCGATCAATCACAGGAAGGTTTTGAGTCGATCTTGGCAGCAGGTGACAAACAGCCAGGACGCTGAGACCATCACTTCCTCTAATGACAGGCTTAACAAAAATATTCACCAAGATTCAAAACGGTTTTAACTTCACTAAAGAATAATAAAAGTTTTTTTTTAATTAACAAAATGTGTTAAAATTAATAATCAGTAATTATTGCTTCAACTAGGTGTTGCACAATTCAATGCGTTTCGGTTCTATTAACAAATAAAAAGGGACTCAAAGACCAACTGACGAGCAGAGCAGGAGTTTAAGTTAGCTAATCAACCACTGCTTCTTGAGAGGCTTATTAATAATTGAGAAATAAATATCAAGCCTGGAAACCTGATATTGTAACGGACTGAATGTTATGTTTTTAATGTAATCTCTGCTCGGCTTTCAGGGCGCAGGCGGTTGCCACGGCAACGAGTGTGCTTAAACAATAAAGAGAGACGGAGAGTAGAAAGGTGCGAGTGGTTTTGAGTTGGTCATCTATTCAGGTTGTTTGACCTTTGTTATCTTTTCTGTGGTTCATCACAGCTGCTGTAGTTTCTGAACGTTCAATCAACGACAAACTTGGACTAATTACCTCGTTCATTTGCATTAAACATCATAACAAACATTAAATAGGACAAATATATTTGATTAAGGTTTAACAAACAAATGGCTTCTACCACAATAATTATGTGAAATAAAATTAATTATATCCCAAATACAGAAGATTTGCCTTTACCTTTACAGTGCTCTTTGGTTCCTCCTAATATTAAGTAGGACAAATGTAGGACAAAATAGTCTGTAGTTTCTCATATTGACGTCATCAAGCCAAATTTCAGATCTACCATAACTGACTGACACCTGCTGGCCTCAGGTTCGCAACCAGCTTCTGACTGAGAAACCAGTAACCTGCTCCCAGTGTCAGAATCTCACTGAGGAAGAAACCGCATCAGGTTTTCTATTACTTTATTATTTGTGATATAACTGATGTATGTATATTCATATAGAAAATGAGTCAATAGGGTTTAATTTACTATTTTTATGTCTTTGTGTCATGAGGTAGATCTCAGCCGGGTGATGAGAGAAAAAGTTGATCATGGTCTCAAAAAGTTTGAGCACCCCTGCCTCAAGGTTTACTCTGATGCAAGGTTTATCACAAATCTTTTTTTCTTCCTGGTGGGTTCATTCTACTATTCTGGAAGTTTATTCTATGTTGCAAATTAAGGTTTGAGACTTCAATAAGGTACTGATCCACTGTGTATGTTATCTATACTTCCTTCAATGATTAAGTTACTTTTCTTGTTTAAATGTTATCTTTTTCACTTATTTCTCTTTATTCCAGGGGAATGCATAATATGTTTAATATGTTAAAAAGAATATTTTTTTTGCCAAAAATTTCAAATCAGATTTTTGTCTTTGTCAGGAGTGTCACTCTACAGTTGGTGATTTTATGTCTTTTTTTTCTTTTTTTTTTTCTTCTTTTTTTTAAAATCCCAATGGGGGTAATTCTGTTTGGCTTTCTCACCGTTCTAAGCATTGTGCAGGAGTTATGACTTTAAAACACAGATTTATTGTGAAATAGGGCTGTTGTAAACAAATATTTTAGCAATCCTGTTATCTATCGATTATTCTTACGATTAATCAAGCAATCAGATAAAATATAAAATAAAACATTGGTAAATCTAACATAACAGCAGTATTACTATCTCATATCAACATCAGTCCAATTTTTCACATTTGAGCTAACAACAACTTTTCTGTAGTTTAGAAAATTAACCTGTGATAATAAGGCTCACTTTCTAAGATGAAGAAAAGCTATACACAAATCTGTAATAATAATAAAGAGGCAGGCTCACAAATATGCTTATAAAAAATGTCTATACTCCAGCTTTTTGTTTATGTATTCATCTCAAGTCAATTTAATAGATGAACTCTCACCTTGCCCAGTCACTTTTAGCTTTTGTTTCTATGTTAGTGACGGGATTTGACATCTTTGTTCATCACACACAGAAACATCTTCCAGCTACGTGCCGCTTCGACGTGCTCTGCCACCCATTTGTTGAGACTGGGATGATATAAAATAAATTTTCCGGTTCATCTGTAAAGCTACACTTATGTTAATCGTCTAATGTGCAGCCATCCGCAGTGTTCAGTCTATCCGCTCATCTGAATAAATACACCTGCAGCGCTCTTCCCCGCCGTTTGCTCTAAACACCGGCCACCAGGAAACAGCTCCAGGAGGAGAAAAGCTGTCACACTCCAGGCATTGCAGCAGTCATTTTAAGGATGCGTATTGGTCCCCCTAAAAATGACAAAGACCCGGACATTATCATGAATCAATCGAATCTTCCCAGGCCGAACTTGAAAACTGGACGTTATGCTGCTAACACTTAGCTTTCAACAACTTAGGTGGAAGTAAAACCACCTCAGTAAATGCAAGTAAAACCCCTGCCAGAACACGGTGCATTAAATAATAAAAACTTAATGACGCTTCAAGGCAGACAAATTTTCCTAGGGGGATTTTAATAATCGAGGAACTCGAATCACTTGAGAAATCATTTCTGTCCTAATGGGAATATTGTTTTTACTGAATGTGATTTGTCAACTGTTATACAAAAATCAGCATTTCATTTCTGACAGCATTTATTGTTTCAAGCAGGGCTGTTTATGAATGAATATTTTAGTAATCAAGTAGGAATGAAGGACTTATCATGTTGGTAATGACGTGTGTTGATCAGGTTTCAGAAGCTGACCTGAGTCCAGAGCTTCAGCCTTTGCCTTACTCCAACATTCTGATGGTTGAGGTGGATAACGTTCAGCATGAGCAGTTCACGGTCACTGAAGAAGTCAAGGTACCCAACACACATCACTCGCAGCAGAAATTTCTTGAAAGGACTCAACCATTCTCAGAGGGTCTTTGTGTGTCGTCAGGCACTGACGGCTGAAATCGTGAAGACCATCAGGGACATCATTGCTCTCAACCCCCTCTACAGGTTAGCCAGCAGCTGAGCCTCACTATTCTCTACTCATGTTTGCTTTTGGTCCAGTTGTTCTTCATGTTGTCGTGGGTCATTGAAGTTGCCATGATGGGGCCTCTACAGAGCACTGACATACAGCTAGTACGGTGTTGCCATTTCTGAACAGTTGGACTTTGGGCTGTTGTCTTTTTCTGCACCGTTACTTTCTTACTGAGTTGCCTCAGCCACTAATGGCAGCAGCTGAAATACTAATATATTTTATATTTACCTGTTATCTCCATGATTTCCAGTGACTTACTGCATGAATAAACAAATTTGTGTGTTAATTAAATTGCAATTTGTATTTAACGGAAAAGCCACTATTGCAAAATCAGGTCTGTTCGACATTTGCACAATACCTAAAAAATTTTCAGCACGTTTGTATCTGAAACACAGCTAGTGAATAATCTTACCCACTGAAAAGATCGGTAGATAAGCTTGATCGCTCATCACCCAATAGTGCTTTGGAACCAACGACACTGCGTATGACGTTGGGGGGCATTTATTGTCTCGAGCAGTCGCTCAGCTCCGTGTTTGAAGGCCAGAGACCAAAACAAACTTTATTCCTGTGTTTTTGTTGTGCTCCCCGCTGCATCCTCTTCGATAATGCTGAAAAGCAGTTTGAAACAACGTGCACTATATTGCGACAAGCTTCTCCCAGATGCAACTAAATGGTACATGAAAAAAAATTAGCTGAAATTGGGAATATCGACCTGTTTGAAATAAAAAGTTGAAGCAGAGACCCTAATTTTAAGATTTTACTTCTTGGAAAATTGCTACATTATTTTAAGTAACTTAAGATTACAAAAATCAGTTTGTGACTACATGTATCAAAAAGTGAGAGTGTTATTGGAAAACATCTTAGTCCATGTATTTGTATCCACTAATGTTTTAGTGGTAATGGTGGCATTTTGAGTTCTGTGTTATGTTTGTCAGAGAGTCGGTGCTTCAGATGATGCAGGCTGGTCAACGGGTGGTTGATAACCCCATCTACTTGAGTGACATGGGGGCCGCGCTGACGGGAGCCGAGTCCCAAGAGCTGCAGGATGTCTTGGAGGAGACAAACGTATGAGCTTTTCCCTCAATGGCTGTCTGCTTCCTCTGTTAATAAAAATCTGATGCTTGGAGTAATGAACAGAGAATGAAATGTTCAGGCTGCAGAAAAACCTTTGAATGTCACTGAGCAAAATTTGGAGTAATATGCCACTTATGTTAAAGCAGTCAAAGCAGAATTTTACAACCTTCAAACAAAAGAACAATCAAATCATTTTTGGTTTTTGCAGATTCCAAAACGTCTTTATAAGGCTCTGTCTCTTCTAAAGAAGGAGTATGAACTGAGTAAACTGCAGCAGCGTCTGGGCCGTGAGGTCAGAGATCATAATCAAGCATGTGAGCACTATCCTTCCTTTGAACAGCCCACTATGTGAACTCACTCCTGACTTTGTGTGCTTTGGTCTGAGGTGGAGGAGAAGATCAAACAAACCCACAGAAAGTATCTTCTCCAGGAGCAGCTGAAGATCATCAAGAAGGTACAGGATCAGGAGGAGCTGGAACTCTTACTGCATAATGAGCCTAGGCCTGGTCCATGTGATGCCTGGCACTCGTGTCACTAATCAGATGAGGAGTTTTCTCACGTCTTACACTCCTATAGACTACTCTCTAACCAGCAACTCGGTAATGAAAGAAACCAATTCTTCCTATTATAGCAGTGCAGTGATCACTATAATGCTGATGGACAAAACAAGAACTCTTCATGAGAAACATTGGAGGTTTCATACATTACTACTTGGAATGTAGTTTTCACCAGCTTCTACATGAATGAGTAGAATGTGTGAATGTAATGATCAACCCAGGACTTCTCCTTTTGTCCTCAAGGAGACCATAATGGCTATAAAAACAGGATGAACCTTTGTTAGATTAAATATGTAAGACTATAATTAGATTCTAGAGAGGAGGAAAAAACAAGAGAACTTTGACCTTAATAATTTGAGTTAATTCCTTGTAAATCACATTGAAAAGAATAAAGATAAGTTAATCACTTAAAGGCACAGTACTATGTACTTTCCAGGCATTTTATTGCACAATCAAGGAACTTTTACCTTCAGTTGTTATAAAAAAGGTTATATCAAATATGACTTGAAAAATTTTTTCTTCATAATCTAATGCTTTAAAATTGGCCTCTCTCATCACAGCATCGCTTTTTGCACAGTTTCTAAGGGAGATTAAAGGATTTCTTAAACATGCATGAAAGAATCATTGCAAAACTCTAATTATGTTTTTAATGAGGGATAACATAACATGATATAAAGCTAAAATTATTTTATATAATGCTGCCCCTTTAATAGGCTGTAGGAATTTTCTTTTTTTCTAACACTTTTCTATCTGACATGCATAAACTTTTAAATGTTCTCAACCTTCCTAAATATCCTATCCCATACCGTTCTTTACCAGAACAATAATGACGGGAGAACTTGGAGTAATGGTAGTCATTCTGTTGGTTGAGAAAATGCTTTTAGTTAACTCCTAACACTTCCTGGATGAAATAATTTGCTGCTCTGGTTATGTGTTTAAATCCTGCTGCTGGTTGGTCGCACAAAACTTATGTGATCACTATGGCGACCCGTGAAGCCAACTCCACCCACATGAGTCATCTTACCACCAAGTGAGGAGGGTGACGAAGGCAGGCTGATATTTCCTTGCTTCACTGCATCAGTGTGTTCGTTAAAACCATGGAGACTGCAAGAAATAGTTTGAGCCCTACCTTGAGGTGTCTAGTGAACAGGGTTCAAATTCCATTTGCACATGAATGGTGCAGATGGGGCTCATTAACTGTTTGTGTCTTCAGGAGCTGGGTCTGGAAAAAGATGACAAAGAAGCCATTGAGGATAAATTTAGGGAGAGACTTAAAGACCAGAATGTTCCTCAGCACATCATGGATGTAATCAATGAAGAGCTGAACAAGCTGGGGCTACTGGACAACCACTCATCTGAGTTCAAGTAGGTCTGTCTCCTTTCCTTCCCTCAGCCAGGTATAGAGAAAGACAACCACAAAGAAAGTTACTTAGACTTACAGAGCTTCCATGTCGTCCTCCATTTTTAAAAGTTAGCCAACAAATTGCTGTTTTTGTTCCCCCATGTTTTTTGACTGCTTATAAGCTGGTCTTTTCCTGCCTTGTAACAAATTTACTGTAATCATTTCTATTGTAGTTTTTTTCTCTTTGCAAGAAAAGTACCAAAATAACTTTTATCTTTAGTCCCACCCCCCATCTCTGAATTGGTTCAGTCAAATTTCTCTCATACATGATGCTCTGACATGCGTGAACGTGAACCAAGGCAAACTGTGTTTCAGTGTAACTCGCAACTACCTGGACTGGCTAACCAGCATGCCGTGGGGTACCAACAGTGAAGAAAACCTGTCATTATACAGGGCCAGGGAAGTTCTGGAAGAAGACCATTATGGAATGGATGATGTTAAAAAACGCATATTGGTAAGAAAAAAAACAAACATACTTTTAACATCCAAATGAATCAAAGGAAGATGCTTCCTCCATGTCCTGCTGGTCACAGTAGCTGAGTGTTGCTTTGTGTGTGTGCAGGAGTTTATTGCAGTGAGCCAGCTCCGAGGCTCCACCCAGGGGAAGATCCTGTGTTTCTATGGCCCTCCTGGTGTAGGGAAGACCTCCATTGCCCGCTCCATTGCCAGAGCACTTAACAGACAGTACTTCAGGTTCAGTGTAGGAGGAATGACCGACGTGGCTGAGATCAAAGGTCACAGGTCTGCACAATCTGTTAGTTCTCCAGTTTGACTGGAACATGCAGATCAGTGGGAATGTTGTTTCTAGGACTCCAGGTGCAATGTTAAGTTATGCATAATAATACACATAGGTAATGTAATTATGCAGCTCTTAGACTTATATGGTGCAATTATTGACCCTATTTCGGGAATAGTCCGCCACCAGCACATTGATTCAAACAGATGGACACTTTAAAAAAAAGTTGGGACAAGTTTACATCATATTATTTGTCTTATATGAACCCCACTGTGTTTTTCTTTTTTTCTTTTTGTTTCATATTAAATAGAATCCAAAACTTCCTGTGACTTTTACACAAACTGAGACCAGAACAAAACCACTGATTAATTTTGACCTGAATATGACAGTGTTCTTGCTGCTGAGCACAATATTTTGTATAAATCAACAAACCCAAAAACATTTTAAAACTGAATCCTTTTTTTTTTTTTTTTTTTCTGATTAGGCCATCATATGAGACCCTTTCAGATTTACTGATCAGACTACTTGTGCGTTACACTAGTATAGTTCATGTTCATGCAGAACATGAGGAATCAGAAAATATGAAATTACTTTGCCACTGTGATCACAGCTGTTCTCATCCACCCCTCAGGCTGTGATTGATGATATTGTTTTGAAGAAAATGTTCCTTCAAAACATTTCCTTCAAAATGTTTTGAAGGAAACATTTTTCTATGTTTCCTTCAACAACACGTTCTATGTTCTTATTGAAGAACATAGTCTGGAAATATATTGTTTCCAGGAGAACATATGTTGGAGCGATGCCTGGGAAGATGATTCAGTGTCTGAAGAAAACCAAGACTGAGAACCCTTTGGTGTTGATAGATGAGGTCAGTGTTTGAATGTAACCATTAAGCAGCTATTAAACAATGTTTTCACTAGCCCCACATTTCTGTATTAAAACTTTTCCAATGGAGTGATGTAATAAATGTAATAAACTAAACAGCTGTTTATTTTCATTAGCTCTATTGTATTAAAGGTTTGAAAACCATCTGTGGAAAAAATCTGTTTCATGTAGTGATGATGTTACTGAAATAAATTAATGTTTCATCTGTTTGAGTTATTGAATAAGACTGAAGATAGTTTTCTAACAGTGTACTAAGCTATTTTTCATAATCATTTGTTTATTCAGGTGGATAAAATTGGCCGTGGTTACCAGGGTGACCCATCCTCTGCTCTTCTGGAGCTTCTGGATCCTGAACAGAATTCAAACTTCCTTGACCATTACCTGGATGTCCCAGTGGACCTGTCTAAAGTAGGTGGAGTTTGCACAGTCAAGCTTAGTGCTGGTAAAGGTGTGTGTTAGTCTTCTAAAGGTTTGATGTGCGTTAGTCCTCTAATGATTCACTGTGTGTGTGCTGTATTCCAGGTTCTGTTTATCTGCACAGCCAATGTGACTGACACCATCCCAGAACCACTTAGAGACAGGATGGAGATGATCAACGTGTCCGGATATGTGGCCCAGGAAAAACTGGCTATCGCTGAGGTAACAAACATGTCCCCAAGCAACCATTGCCATCATTGCTGTGTGAAATTTGACTCTTGCTTTCCTGAAAGGAGGACTGGGATATTTAGAAAAAAGTAATTAATATGTGTGTTTGAGATATTCCAATGACTCCATTAAGTCTTTACATCTTAAATCTAACTAACGTGGACCTTGATTCTGCCCTCTGCTGATTTCTCATATAGCCAATGTGATCTTGACCATTTGACATGCGACTCATACAACACATACACACACCACAAATAGTCGGGGGTTGCTGTGTGTTACAGTTTAGTAGTGGCAGAACCACATTTTACAGCTGCTATTTTACAGCTTTTCTATTAAATATTCTCCTCAGTCTGTGTGTCTCTGTCTGCCTGTGTGTGTGTTTAGCGTTACCTGGTCCCTCAGCTGCGAACACTCTGTGGCCTGACTGAAGAGAAGGCCTCAATCTCCCCCGAAGCTCTGGGTCTGCTCATCAGACAATACTGCAGAGAGTCTGGAGTGAGGAACCTGCAGAAACAGATCGAGAAGGTGAATTAAAATTTAAATCAAAAATACTTTTATCACAAAGGAAAGCTAAACGATATCACTGTGAATCATCACTTCCTCCTGCTGAGACATTTCTCTACAGAGCACCATTTAGCCCCACCGCCATTGCAAAATGTGGATTAATGATGCAAATTTATGTTCATTTGCTCAAGACAGATATTTTATAATATTTGTTTATTTAAAAAGATAATACTGTTGTATGACATTCAGACCAGCCAAAACAGGATCTGTTTATGTTTTTATATAATCTGTACATTTTAGTGATATTTTTTAGGCAAAATAAATTATCCTATCAAATTGACCTCCAAATCAGATGGAGGTCTTGTTTCTCCATCTACCAGGTGTTCCGTAAAGTAGCATTTCATATTGTGAGTGTCATGTCCTGGTATATGACTTGTTATAAAACCTTTAATAATCATTTGTGAAAATTTCTCATTGTTTGGGCTGGTCCCGAGTGACACACATTAGCTCTACAGAGCCCTAGTGAAGCTAAGCTAACCCTTTCCTCTCTATGGTTCTATTCTCACCAGGCACAAACATGTGTCCAAGCAGTGTGTCCCTGGAACAGATCTGTCTGTATCAGTTCAGCCATCTGAACTCAGTCTGTCCTGGGAAATGTTAATGGACCGTCTGCTGTCATATGTCATGTCATGTCAGAGAAGGTGAATTCAAGTTGATGACATGACCCACTGTGTCTGCTTGTGTTGATTCTGATACCTCAAGATGGATTTAATGGCTGCTGATTGGCTGTTTGCTGACTAGTCTGCTTCCAGTTGCATCCTCTAGCATGTACCACCTGGTCTGCAGAGGGAACATTACAGTTAATCCTCATCAGTATCCTCAGCCCATAATGCAGGTGGTGTTGCACCAGACTGTAACCCATCCTGCAGGCCCTCCTCCCTCACCTTCCTGTCTGGGTCTTGTTTCTCCATCTACCAGGTGTTCCGTAAAGTAGCATTTCATATTGTGAGTGGAGCTGAGGACTCAGTGGCCGTCTCGTCTGACAATCTGCATGATTACGTGGGTAAACCAATTTTCACAGTGGATCGTATGTATGACGTGACCCCACCAGGAGTGGTGATGGGCCTGGCATGGACCGCTCTGGGTGAGACGAGGCCCACACATTCTCCAGCTCTGATGATAATGATGATGTCTGAGCTGAACAGTTGCCTTGTGATCTGCTGCCTGTAGGGGGCTCTACACTGTTCATTGAAACATCACTCTG
Organism: Poeciliopsis retropinna; assembly: GCA_010277075.1. Classification (NCBI taxonomy): domain Eukaryota; kingdom Metazoa; phylum Chordata; class Actinopteri; order Cyprinodontiformes; family Poeciliidae; genus Poeciliopsis; species Poeciliopsis retropinna. The sequence continues at coordinate 28,304,949 of VMRM01000003.1, forward strand.
TCGACCACAAGGAGGGGCAGAAGCTAAAGGAGAGGGAACCTTGGAGGTCACAGGTCAGTAACCTGCTCTCATATAATGTGGAAAACCTCAAAACATCATTTCTGAATTTCCCCATAATCATCTCTGGTCAGAGGATTTCTTCAGATGGAGTTTATTTTTTTTTATAAACAAAAGCAATTCATGTTGGAATTTTTCCTGACATTAACAGTAAGCAGAACTGAAGGGGAGCACAGTGCAGAGAACACAATACATTTTTTATAGTATCCTAATATAATATCAGCTCCTTAAAAATGTTGGATACAAAAAAATTGAGTCCCATTTATTAAAGTTTTTGAATTGATCTTAGTAATATTTGTTAGACCCGTTTCCTTTGAAAATCCAACTAACTTTTAGTTTTCTTTTTGAGAAGATAAAATATCAGCTCTGGCTTGTCACATTTGTTGAATCATATGTTGAAAGGTTTATTCTGAAGATTTGTGCTTCTCTGCAGGTCAGCTTGGTAATGTCATGAAGGAAAGTGCAAAGATTGCTTCGACATTTGCCAGAGCTTTCCTCATGACTAAAGAACCGGAAAATAACTTCCTGGTCAGCTCCCATCTGCACTTGCATGTTCCCGAGGTAAAGAAATAGGATTTTAATTTATCACAAGTTGCTTTTATTGGACTGCAAGTACTTACACACACCATACACAAGCGGGCACACACACACAGTGATAAGTGTGATATCTGTGCCCACCGCTGAAGGATTAACCCAAGTCACAGTGTATATCCGAGGCTCATGTGACAACAATAAAAGGGATCACTTTAGAAATGCTGGCTGTTTACAGCAGGTGGGCATGTGCAGAGGGGGTGAAGGGGTTTGAGCCTCTGTCCCTTTTATCCTATTCAAGAATCGAAAGGCGCAAAACTCTCAAATATATGGGTAACAAACAACACTCAGAGACTAGTCTTTTACTGCCAGCCACGACGGGTTGGGAGATTTATTAACACGTCTACCACGGATGCATCAATACAAAAACATCGTTCCAAAGTCTTTCCCCAAAATCTCCTCGTTTCCTTGTCAACAGCCACTCTTATAATTTCTCAACAGCACTGGTGTGTACGGGGGAAGTTTGACCGATCCAGATAACTATGTTGGTGTGCGTCAAGATTCTTGGCTGCCCATTGACTGAGTGTGTTGGAGTTTCTATGGAACACTAATGACCTCAAACTGCTCCACATCAGAACTGCCGAATAAGCCTATTAATCACAATTGTTGCTCTTATCTATCTAAACAGTTTACTTCCCAACCTGTATTTTGGTACAACTTTGTGCTTTGCACGCAACGGAGTCAGGTCAGATCGACCTTACTGACGCCAACAATCTTTCTGCAAAAACAACCCATCAAAAGTATTTCCGCACTAACATAATCCCCCCTATTCCGCTTTCAAGTGGAATCCTAATTAACCTTAGCAGTTGTTTTTGTTTATTGCTATATCAAGTTCCATGACTATATGTGAATATAATTCTCAAATATAAACTTCTTAGAAATGTATAAAAAGTTCCTTAAAAGCGGATAGGAATTAAATGGGAGGATAAATATTGTTTTCATGAGTAAGTCACTAATATAATTTCAATATATTGATTAAGCAAATGTCGATTGCTTCCATGATTGTTCTTCCATTTGCATAAGGTCGAAAAACCCTGTTGCCCTCTGCCGGCTTGGCTGTCTAAATTTCTTCCAGGGTCTAAATTTCTTCTACAGTTGCATTAATGCGTTCGACCAAGCCCTGGCTTTGGGGCCTGTATACTGCGCCAACACTGTTTGATTTGCAGCTTTTGCAAAATACCTTTGACGACTTTTTGTACAAAAGCTGAGCCATTGTCTGAACTGATTTCAGATGGAATTCCAAATCTTGGAATCACTTCTCTTGTCAAAAATTTGATAACTGTGTCTGCTTCTAAGGTTTTTGATGGTACTGCTTCGACCCATCGACTGAAGCAATCAGTTGTGACCAACATGTACCGCTTACCTTGAGCATGTCTACGTAATCTATCACCAGGTGTCTGAAAGGTCCTTCTGGAACTGGAATGTGTCCAATGCATGGTTTTATGCCTTTCCGAGCATTGTTTTCGGCAAATATTTCACACTGGCTTAGAATTTCATCCACCATGTCTTTCATGTATGGAGACCAGAAACCTTGTTTTTTTTTTCAGTTTGTCCATGACTTTTCCTCGGGCACAGTGGTCTAAGCCATGGGCTTCTGAGACCAGTATTGTTAGTAATGCTACAGGTGCTATTAGTAGGCCTTCATGTGATCTCCATAAACCATTTTCACTCATCGTAGCACCTCTGCGTACCCATAGATCACGTTCACTGCTACTTGCTTGTTGCTGCATCGAAATGACATCGTCTGGTGTTACAGCTGGTTCTAAGGCTACTACAGGTGCCAAGATTGCCATTTGGCTCTTGGACGCCATTTTCGCTGATTCATCAGCCATGTTGTTATCTCTTATGACAATGTCATTACCTTTACGATGTGCTTGACATTTGATCACTGCCAGCTTCGAAGGAAGCATCATGGCCGCAATCAGTTCTTTCAATTGTGCTTTGTGTTGTACTGGGCTTCCGTCTGCCCTTTTGAAACCTCTTTGACTCCAAATTGCCGCACATTAAAAGCAAACGCAGTGAGCGTAGGCAGAATCGGTGAACACGTTTGTGGATTTTGACTTAGCCTTGAAAACAACTGAAGCCCCATATCATCACATCCCTCCAGCTTTATCAGCAGCAGAAATCCTTCAACAGCAACTTTATAACCATCAGACTAAATTTGCTTTACACTGTCCCCACATGATGACAGTGATGCAATGTGATCTGATTAAATATTAGATTCTTGATTAAAATGGGTTGTTGCTATGTTGTTGTATGGCGTTTTAAGATCTTCAATGTGCCCCTTTTCAGCTTTGAGCCCCTGGCCCTCCAAAGGTCTCCGCACAGCCCTGGCTGAAAGCTATGATTGTGACTCACTCTATAATCTATACAGTGGGAAGAAAATCCCTTGATCAGTAACTAATTTTACTGATAGGCTGATTTAAATGACATGACGGGACGAAAAGACAGCTGGTCATGATTCTAACCTGTCATCATTTCAGTGTTTACATTGGGAAGCTAAACTTTAATAAATATTGAGTCAAACAATATTTATTAAACTGACCGAGTTGGAGCTTAAAAAGTCCAACTGACCGACATGCCCCAGAAAGATAAAATATGAAATCCGCTCAGACATACTCATGCACAACACTGTCATTAAATACAACAATTTTCTGATTTTTTTTTTTTTTTTTTTTCTTTACAGGGAGCAACTCCCAAGGATGGACCCAGTGCTGGTTGCACAATAGTCACTGCATTGTTGTCCCTGGCAACCAACCAGTCAGTGCGTCAGAATGTGGCGATGACTGGGGAGGTGTCACTAACTGGCAAAATCCTGCCAGTAGGAGGAATTAAAGAGAAAACCATTGCTGTATGAAACACACACACACACACACAGATAACTAGAACAGCAACATCATTTGGTCACGTGACACATTTCAGTTGTAAGCAAGACAATCGGTTCATCTTGTTACATTACCACAGTAGGGGTAATGTAGAACCTAATAGTTAAAAAAAAAAAAAAAAGTCTGACCCAACACAGAAATAAAAGCACTTATGCTGTGTTCCGTTTACCTGGGAAATCAGAGCTACAACAGCTCTAACCATGATTTCAACATGGCAGGCTAAAGTAGCCATTGTTCCCAACACATCTTCTGAACATCGTGTGAAGCTTTACATTCGATAAGCAAACAGCACTTGTAATTAGGTCAGTTTAGAGTTCCAGGCACCATGGAACGTTCAGGCTCCAACGTACTTGATCTGAAGGTAAACGGTTGATGTTCAGTCATATGATTTTGGGACGTTGGTATTTGCACCCACCTTGATCAGACCACCTGGACATGCCCCTTCCTGTGGGAGCCCTCCTACCTCCCCACATCCTCTAGTTTGCTTTTACGAAATGGTCACAGAGAGAGCCACCTGTCTGTAGTCAGCCTCCTCCACAGACAAGAATCTCCATACTACAGTCTTATTATTGTACTAATTAGTTTTGTGAAAAACCATAAACATGAGACTTGATGCCCCAAACTGATAACCACATTGAACTGACAAAAGGCGCTCTAACCGGTTTGGTCCCGGTCCGCCTCAGCCAGACTTGTTTTCAATAGCAAATCTGGCGTGGCTCAGACTGGCTGTTCTCAGATTGTCGTACCTACCTCGGGTAGAACTAGTTGCACCAAGCAGGGTACGGCACCCAAACCATTTGATTGAAAGCTGACCGCATTCATTGATTGGCTCGTGATTTACATCACTGACAGCTCCAAAAGAACCTGTAATGTTTAGAATTGAACTTTTAGCTGGGGACAGCGAATATGCTGTCTGCTATCAGAGAGTGATACATGAGAATTTAATTATGAGTTTAATAAGAAGCAGTGGCAGGAACGTGTGTGGTAACTTTTGTAGCAGAATGACTGAATTAACAGCACCACAAGCAACTCGTTTCTCTGAAATACGTATACTAACACAGAAGGGAGAAACAATCTAGCCATGGTTAGCTTTCTGACAGGGCTGTTGTTTTGCATCCATAGTGTGAAGCACTGGAAGTACATAATATTAACTTGTGATGTGAATTTTATTTCTTATTTGATTTAAAAAGTTTATGCATGGCTATTGGTTTACATCTTTTGACTGCATTGCCTTAATCTAAAAGGTTTTAATTAAATTACATAGCGAAATAACCAGCTGATTTAGGCCTTTATCATTATGTTTGGGCCAGCAATGAATTTCCGTAAGAGAAAATTAAATATCTGGGCTTATTTCTGTTCATCAGAACCAGAACTTTAAGGTTCTCCAATATTGAGTGTAGCTGCCAACGTCAGCAGAGAATTGAACACAGCTGCTGCTGCTCACAGTCTGCCCACAATACTGAGGAACAGCTTTTTTTATGATGGAAAAGCTCACTACCTGGGGTGGAACCAAATCGCACCTTAACCAGTAGGTGTGCAAATTGCCGGTGGAAAATGTCTAAAATAAGACCAACACATACCCTACAAAATAAAAGCCTTCATATTTTACACAGCATGTAGTTGCTGTTTTGGGCTTTATATGACTGGTATAACCCAACCACTGTTACACGTGGGATTGGTGTGGCCTTTTGAAGTCAAGCTGACTGAAATTTTCAAAATAAAAGCCTCAGTATTCCTTACCTGCTTTAGATAAGGAACCAGGCAGGCATTTTAACCTGAGAAAAGAGTACACTTGGATGTTGGCTTAAAACATAAAATTCAGGAGCTCAGCTTGCTCGTGATTTCCACAAACACTAAATATAGTAGTTAAACGAGCATTTAAGCAAATTTTTATTTAAAAGGTAAGCTTTACATACTAACTAGAGTGCATCAGTGTTAGTCAACATGTTATTGATAGCCCACATTCTACTCATAGTGTCAACACGCTAGTTGTTCTACATGATAGTGATGGCTCTCATTCCCTACATGTTACTGACAACACGTAAGGTTTTTGACTAATTTTAACTTGTACACTAATGTTTGCATACAGAGTGGAATATGTCACTGTTAAGTCGATGTGCTATCGATGCTACTGATAAGCTTAACATGTTATTGTAGGTTTCATACTAACTTGGCCTTGCTGCTAAAATAAGCCTTGTAGCTCATTTTTTATATATTAACCACATTCATCATACTGAATGGAGTATGTCAACATAAGTCAATATGCTAGTGATGCCCTATTTGCCCAAGAAAGCATTTAAGCTAATCCAGCATTATTGCTGATTTTGAGCATCAGAATGCTGGGTTCCAATTGAAACGCACACTTTGGCAGGCCAGTTTTAAATTTCTTCAGATATGTTCTAATTATTATTATATTGTCAAGGGGTGTACATCGATTGCCGTGTTCTGGCTGATCGCCAATTACTGATCTTTAAAAAGCCTGACCTGTCAATTCAGATTTTGGCTGAAACCATTTTTTTTTCTGAAATGTTGCTAAATATAGCAAGAAAGTCTGAGGATTATATCTGTCTGAGATGAGTTGGTACCTGTGCTGCGACTATTAACGGCAAATGTGCAGAGAAGCCCCGATGGGCCGGTTTGTCAGTAAAACTTCTCTCATGGGAGACAGAGGACAGTTGGTGATTTTTAGACCTTTCGTTTAGTATATAAGATCAGTGGATAAGATCGGCTTCACATGCAACTATTAGCCAATCGCATATCTCCCAAAATTAAGGAAATCAGCACCGATAAATTGGTGCACCCCTACTTATTAACGTTTCTCATGTCTCGGCATAATACCATAAAATGTATTTGCAGTAATGTTTCCATCAGCACTGACTGCATGTTTCCCTGCCAGGCCCGTCGTGCTGGTGTAACCTGCATGATTATTCCAGCTGAGAACAGGAAGGACTTCTCCGACCTGCCAGACTACATCAGAGAAGGACTCGAGGTCCATTTCGTGGACCACTACAGCCAGATCTACCCCATCGTCTTCCCATAGAACTAAGATGGGAGAGCATTTTATTGTGTAAAACTGCTCATCGTTCTGATATAAGATTGACTTTATTTTTTTTGTTTTTTTGTTTTTTTGTTTTTTTTTTAACCATTAGTCCAACTGTGGAGACTTATCTTGGAGGACTATCCCAAAGATCAAATGACTTTATGATCACAACCATGCATCATGATTCAGAGGAGGAGTTGTGATATTTGATCAGGATGATGGGGATTGGAAGCGGCCAGGATCAAAAATGAGCAGGGACAGTGCAGTGATCACTGAGGAACTCGGGTCTGCTGCCATGCAGCCTCTTTATCTACACCTCTGTGGATGGCAACTTTCAGACATCGTTTAATGTAATATCAGACATGATCATATTTAAATAAAGTGTAAGAAAAAACTAATACAAAAATAATTTCATTGTGTTCAGATTTTGGTAAGTTATTTGGGTAGCACATTTCAGCAGTAAGGTAGTTCAGTGTTTTACATTATAAAAACCAATCATCAATTATTAAACAAACAATGAACATTACATTTAATCAAATGTAAAATTGGCAAAAAATAATAATAATAATTAAAGCCGCACGGCGGCGTCATGCGGCCCTCGCAGCCAAGCGCCGCTCCCGCCTATTGGCCACCGCGGGGGGTTGGGCAACCGCCGCCCACCAGCCGCCACAGAATCTCGCAGAGTTTCCAGCACCGCCGCCCGCACGCCACCACAGAAGCTGTCGCGCAGTTTCCAGAACGAGGAATGGGTTGCTCGCCCCACCGTGGTTTAATGGCTTTAAACGAATGGCAATGAAAATGCTCCAACAGTCCGTTACGGCTCATGAGCGTTCGGGTCTGCAGTGCAGAAAAAGTTGGCAGCTCCAACTGGTTAACAAAAAAAAATTAACAGTTCGCAGTAATGGCCGCCGGCCAACTGCTAGTATGTAGCAGCGTTCACTCATACCTTCAGTGCAGTTTTCACGCCAGTCCATCACAACCAATCAAATTGCTTAAACCTAATTTTGCCCTTGACTGAGCAGTAAGGTGGAGAACAAGTAAAATTGATGCATTTACTGGCGGTAGTAAATAACAGTTATTAACAAAACACTACAGTTACTGTGTGTTTTAAGGCAACAGAAATTACCTGTGTACAATCTATTGTTATGGACTTTTACAGTGGGTAAAGCCGCCAATACGTTAGTGTAAAACATTAACCAGGTTAAGTAAAAGAGGATTATTCCTGTTTAAGGTGAAAAGGCCTATAATGCATTGTATTTAAGAAAATGTTCAAGGTGTATAGGAGAAAAGAGTTATGTATAACCTGAGGGGTTACAGAAGAGATGCAGCAGAAAAAACAAGTGTCTTCCTGTTGGAAATGTCACAGCAGACGCTCACGCAAAGTTCCCACGCCCATCCGCCAGGCGATACGTATCGATGCGTTGGCAGCATTGACCGAGTTCATCATCTTAAGTCAATTTGCACAGGATGAAAGACTATGAATAAATAATAGAGTAAAAGTAATTTTCTCCGTCGATCTCTTTGTCATTCGTGGAGTAACACTGACTGACCCCTACTGGCGAAATACTGGTATAGTTATTCATCGTCTTTGTCTTTCTAATGCAAGGTATTTCATTGGTGGAGTAATATTGACCCCTAGTGGTGAATGACTGAAATGTTTTCTAAACAGTGACTTGATGAAGACGTACTTTCTATTATTTTTAACCAAAATGAATAAATATTTGAACTCTAACCCGCAAAACAAAGTTATTTAAAAAAAAAAAGTATAACAATGTTTGGCACAGGATTAAACCCACATGAATCACAGAATAAAAGAAAGATATCCAGAAGCAAAAAATAAGTTAATTCCTGTCGGAAGTGGGCGGGGCTAATGTGATGTCATCAAGTCGCCATGTAAATGTTTTCAGGACTGTTCTGTAGTGAGACATAGGAAGTCTGATGCAGCTGTGATTTTGCATTAGGAAGTTATTCAACCTTGATGTTTCATGGCGAATAGTCAAAGTTTGACACTAAGCCACGCCCACATGGTTTGATGTAGGAGAAATCCTTTGATAACTTTGATAACTTTTGACCCTCAAGTATGTGCTGAGTGATTTTGAAGTCTGTACTAGAAAAACTGTAGGAGTTCGATCAGATACACGTGTATAAAAAAAGAGAAAATGGCATCTTTGATCCAAAATGGCCGACTTCCTGTTGGGTTTAGGCCATGGGTCCAAGAGGCTCTTTTGTACGTCCTGACATGATACACGTGTACCAAGTTTGGTAATTCTAGGTTAAAGCATGGCTTGGGGCTGATCATTTAAAGTGTTCTAGGGGGTGCTATAGAGAAATTAGGCCACGCCCACCAAATGTGATGGATTCCTGTTGGGGTGTGTGTAAAGATGCATCCTAGTGAGTTTGGAGCAGCTCGGCCCAAAACTGGACTTCAGAGCCAAATGTATGGCAACGGCGTTACAAGTTACTTCGCCATGCCGCCACACCCACCTGCTCCATCGAAGCTGGTCAGGGTTGGAATCCACAACACACCAACATGTCTGCTGTGTCTGGACAGTTTCGTGTTGATTAGGTCAAAAGGGTCAGATAGCGATCATTCAGAGTAAAACATGACACTTCCTGTTCTTGGGGGTTTTGGTGGTTTTTGGTGAGTTTTGGTGTAGGAGATATAAGTTTCGTGTTTCATGGCAAGTAGGTGAACTTTGACCCCTGGTAACGCCCCTTCAGCATGCTCAAAAACACACCGTTTTGATAACTTTAGATGGGCCATGCCTTATGAACAGACTGACCAAGTTTGAAGCCGATGAATCGAAATCCTTAGGAGGAGTTTGATCAAATGCGAAGGCTGTAAAAGGCAAAAATCGAGTCAAAATCAGAACTTCAATCCAAAATGGCAGACTTCCTGTGATACTTGCACTATGACATTAATTGTAAATTTTGAGCATCTTCTGGAGCTATACAAGTGTACAGAATTTCATGTCTCTACGATGAAGTAAGGGAATAGCAGAGGGTCTTTTGAAAATTGCTAGGTGGCGCCTTTGAGCCGTTTCTTTTGCTGGTTTTGCTACGACCTTAAAATATGAACATTTGAAACTCCCTTGACAAGCTTTGTGAGTTTTTGAATATAATAAAGCCCTCGAAAAGCCAATTCATTCGGGTGGAAGATTAATAATAAGAAACAGTACAAAAACAGTAGGCCTTGGCAGCGCTTTGCTGCTCGGGCCTAATAATTAAGAACCAGGTGTGACCAGCCCCACCCTCCTTTATGTCAACTTATTCAAACACTTTATTTACTTGCAGCTTTTATATCAAAATTAAATGAATGGTAAAACAGAAGGAGGATGTGATGTCATGTGATTGTGGTTCATGGATCAAATGACAAAAATAAACTAGAAAACTGATGCGCTATGGGCAATTAGTCCTCCATAATTTTCTCAAGTGTTTCTAGGATCTATGCAGATTTCCTCGACAAATAAAGCTCCGCTCTCAACTGAAACAGTTCCCTACATCAACTGAGGTTACGTTTTCCTCTGGTTAGACCAGAGGAAAACTCTTCCTTTTACAGCCGGTAAAAGGAAGAGCAGGTCTGCTTTAGAGGAGGACAAAATAGACCTAGATTTATTTACTCTGGTTTGTACTTCACCTGATGGAAATGTGTAAGTTATCTGTAGCAAGGCTTTATTAGGTAATAGCTTTGTTATTCACAACTGCTTAGAAATAAACAAGATGAAGAGCATCTGCTGGTGTAGGAAATGTGATGCTGAGTGGAGTGGGGGTGGGGCTTCAACAGCAGCTTGCTCCTACTAGATGGGAGGATGTGCTGGAAGACGGGCTGGAAAGCCAGCCGGATAATGGGATTTAACAGAACCGTATGAGCCGGTTCCGTCTGTTCCCCCCGTTCCTTCTCCCTTTTACACACCAGCCTCGGTGGCTGCTCCGTTGCCGCCTGCTGCTCCATACCGCGTCCCTACAGTCGTTCAGCTGCTCCTCTGCCTGGATACAGGCGGCGCACCGAGGCGACGCCAACAGAGTCCTGTCGGGCCTGATCAGGTAAATCCAACGGGTCGCTGTGCAGAATCCGTTTCTCTCCCTCTTCCAGGTCCGCCGCTGTGAGCTGCAGCAACCCGGACATGATAGGTCTGGTTCTGCTGCAGTGTTGGATGTATGCGCATGCTGGTGCTGCACTCATTATGGTTCAGAGTGAAAAACACTAGGCTTTCTTCCACCTTAGATTAACATTCATCACTTTATAGCCATGTGAGGGATTTATCGCAAACCAACCAAACCATCGCAAACCAACAAACCATATTATCATTAGAGGTATTGATCAACAGCAGTATTTCCACCTCCAACAGAGACAAAGAAAACAGTCAGTGCCTCGTTCTGTCAGTAGTTTCCTTGGAGACAATACGAGTATAATTCAAATGTACATTTTCAAAAGATGAAAATGTAAAAAAAGAAAATATGTGCACGTTTTTTTTTCTTCATATTTTTGTTTCAGAAAGTGAAATTCACATAGATTTGTTCCAAATAGTGATACATTTCAAGCCTTTATTTTAACCCTAACCCCATGATTATGACCTAAAGATAATAAAAACCTAAAATTCAGTGACTTAGAAAATGTTAATATTGTGAAAATGGAAAATATTGGACACTCATTCAGTTCATTTCAAAAATACTTTATTATTCCACAGAGAAATTAAATATAGCTCAGATGGCTGTTGGCAGGAAAGACCTTCTGCAGTAGTCTGTACTGCACTGATCTGAAGAAGCCTCTGACTGAAGATACTCTGCCTTCCCAAGAAAGTCTCATGAAGAGGATGGTTAGTGTTGTCCATAATTTTCTTGAAGAATCCTTCTTTGCATCACTATCTCCAGAGGTCCCCAGAACAGAACCAGCCTTCTTTATCAGGCTGTTGAGCCTTTTTAGTTCTGATGCTGCTGCCCCAACAGATGACAGCAGAAGAGAAGATGTTCTCAACAACAGATTGATGGAAGATCTACAGCAGGGGTTTCAGACTCCAGTCCTTGAGGCCCACTGTTCTGCGGTTTTTAGATGTGCCACAGGTACAAAATGCTGGAATGAAATGGCTTAATTACCTCCTCCTTGTGTAGATAAGTTCTCCAGAGCCTTAATGACCTAATTATTCTATTCAGGTATGGTGCAGCAGCAGCACATCTAAAAGTTCATATCTAAAAGCACATCTAAAAGTTAATGCCCAACATTCTAAAGGCTGATCCACAGCATCTTCTTGCAAACCTTGAAGGATCTTAGGTTCTTCAACAAGTCCAGTGTTGGGAACATATGGACCAATCAGAACTCTGATGAATGATGGAGCTTTATTCTTTTTCAGAAGTTCTGGTCCAAACAAAAACAACTTCTAAACATTCTAAAGGCAGAATGTTTAGTCATCCGGATTTTATGTCTAAAAAATATGCCTGTAATCTACCTGTCTGATTGGATTAATCATGATTAATGAATAAATAAAATAATAGGCATATCATAAGCATAAGAATGGATATTTATCTCATGTTATCTGATATTGATGATGGTGTAGTTTCAGTCAGCAGTACCGGCAGAACCACTGTCAGACTCTCAGCAGGACTTGTCTGCCTGACCACAGTCTGTCAGATTATTGCAGTGGTATTAATCTTTGGCTCACTATTCTTCACAATATTGCATGAGTTCATTAAAAGTTTTACAAAGATATATTTATGCCCAACTCTTAAAGTTGCACCACAGAGTTTCACCATTGTGCTTGCTGGCTGGCATGAACCATAGCCCTAATACCTGGTTGTGTGCTTCATGTCCTGAAGCATCTATAGTTCGGTCTCATCTGTCTGAAGCATCTTGTTTTGGTTTGGAGTTTTGGTTCAGTCTGAGGCAACACATGTCAAGAATTTTTACCTTTGACCTGCTATAACTGAGCTCCTGGGTCCACAGCAGAATCTCTGAGATTCACATTCTGACTAAATTGGTCCTGCTGGCAGCTGTTTCAGATCTTTTGTTGTTGGGAATAATTGTTCTCCCTGTAGTGATGGACCATGGAAATAGATGGAAACAGCCTGCTAGCCAGACCAAAACAAGAGCTCAGAGAGCTCACTAGCAATGAGCCCATTGCTAATTTTTCTCTTCCATGAACTGTTAACACACACCTGGATATGATGTCCAATTGCCCCGCAGTACCAGGCTGAAACTTTCTCTCCTAAATCTAAATAAAGCAGTGATAGTGTTTATATTGCCTTTTTTATGATTGTAGTCTTTTGGTTTTATGTGCAGAACATTTCCCTCATCTGTGAAAAGTGCTCTGCAACATCTCAACTAAAATAGTAGGTGAATGATGATGGAAACGTGTTCCAAATAATAAATGAGGTAAAGCAAAAAAAGTCCTGATGTGATGAGGCTGATGAATGCTTTGTTCTGCGCTCTTCCTCAGTTCTGCCTCTCAATGTTATGGCTGTGGGGTTTGTGCTTCTCTTGTCCCTCCTGCTCCCGTCTCTGGGTGTGTCTCCTTCCTGTCCTGCTGGCTGCCGCTGCTACAGCCTCACTGTGGAGTGTGGCTCCACTGACCTGAGGGACATCCCCAGCCTCATTCCTCCTTCCACTCAGGTAGTTCCCTTCTCCGCCTGCCACAGGTTGCTGTTTGTTAGTAGTAGTGGAAACACATTCACCATCATGTTTTATCTGTTTCTGTTCTCAGACCATCTTCCTCCAAGACAATGTGATTAGTCAGATTCGCCGAGTGGACCTCATGCTGCTGAAGCACCTTCATTATCTGTATCTGCAGGTAACAAGCTGAGAAACTTAACTCCTCTGACATTCTTGTTTAAAGGTTAGACAATGGGACATTATCAGGTTTCAGCAGTCATGTTTTTTGGAGAAAGCTGGGGTAACGAGAACCAGTGCATGCACAAGGAAAAATGCCAATTTGGAATTCAATCTTGGGATATCAGGTTTAGATCAGATTAGTGGTATAAATCTGCACATGCTCCAGTATGTTGACCAATGGGTAGAATCAGTTAACACATGGGCCTGATTTAAAAACATGAAATATGTACACAAATATATTTTAGTTTGTTTTCCTTTTCTGTCCCTCCTGAAGAACAACACCATTTCAGGTGTGGAGCCTGGCTCTTTTCGGGACCAGAGCCAGCTGTTGGAGCTTGCCCTGAATGGAAACCGGATCCACTTGTTTACACCGAACATGCTTCAGGGGCTCGAACAGCTCCGCATACTGTACCTGTCAGGAAATGACATCACACGCCTGCTGGACTACACCTTCCAGGGTTTACAGGTAAAAGATATCAGAACACACTGAATCTTTCATGAAGGTACATTTCAGTGAATAAATTTGCACATCCTGTATTTCCCAGACGGTGAACAAAGATATGAAACAGAAAAGATTAGATCTGAGAAGTTGTACGCATGCACTCTATTAAAACAATCAGTGATAAATTGACAGTTTTATCTAAACTGTGTCCACGAGAAGAGCCAGGCAGTCTTTAATAGACATGTGCTCATAGCTTGTCAGCAAGAGCAGTTTCCCTATAAAAGTGGCACGTGGCGCTCTTAAAATCTCCACATTATTCTAAATCGAAAACGGCACTCACTGGCCATTTTATTAGGTACACCTTGCTAGTACTGGGTCTGACCTCCTTTTGCCTCCAGAACTGCCTTAATCCTTTGTGGCATTGATTCAACAAGGTACTGGAAACATTCCTCAGAGAGTCTGGTCCATGTTGACATGATAGCATGTTAGTGTAAATCTCTCATTCTACCACATTCCAAAGGTTCTCTGTTGGATTGAGATCCGGTGACTGTTGAGGCCATTGGAATTCAGTGAACTCATTGTTGTGTTGAAGAAACCAGTCTGAGACAATTCACGCTTTATGATATGGCTTGTTATCCTGCTGGAAGTAGCCATCAGAAGATGGGTACACTGTGGTCATAAGGGGATGGAGATAGTCAGCAACAACACTCAGGTAGGCTGGGGCGTTGACATGATGCTCAATTGGTATGAATGGGCCCAAAGTCCATCCATCCATCGTCTTCCGCTTATCCGGGGTCGGGTCGCGGGGGTAGCAGCTTAAGAAGGGAGGCCCAGACTTCCCTCTCCCCAGCCACTTCTTCCAGCTCCTCTGGAGGAACCCCAAGGCGTTCCCAGGCCAGCCGGGAGACATAGTCCCTCCAGCGTGTCCTGGGTCTTCCCCGGGGCCTCCTCCTGGTGGGACGTGCCCGAAACACCTCACCAGGGAGGCGTCCATGAGGCATCCTGACCAAATGCCTGAGCCAGCTCAACTGGCTCCTCTCGATGTAGAGGAGCAGCAGCTCTACTCTGAGCCCCTTCCGGATGACCGAGCTTCTCATCCTATCTCTAAGGGAAAGCCCTGGCACATTTTGGGCATTTGGGCCAAAGTATGCCAGGAAAATATCCCCACACCATTGCACCACCGTTGATATAAGGCAGGATGGATCCATGCTTTCATCTTGCTGACATCAAATTCTGACCCCACCAACCAAATGTCGCAGCAGAAATCGAGACTCATCAGACCAGACAACATTTTCCAATCTTCTGGAGTCCAATGTTGGCGAGCCTGTGTGAATTGTAGCTTCAGTTTCCAGTTCTTGACCTCTTTTTCTTGACACCAGATGCCACAGGAATGGCACCTGGTGTGGTCTTCTGCTGCTGTAAACCTGAGAAATGGTTGTGTGTGAAAATCCCAGCAGATCAGCAGTTTCTGAAATACTCAGACCAGCCCATCTGGAACCAACAACATGTTCAAAGTCACTTTAATCACCTTTCTTCTCCATTCTGAAGCTCTGTTTGAACTGCAGCAGATCATCTTGGCCATGTCTACATGCCTAAGAGCATGAAGTTGCTGCCAATCACTGCATTAATGAGCAGTTGAACAAGTTTATTTAATAATGTGGCCGGTGAGTGTACAAGGAATGATGAAAGTGTTAGAGCTAATAGCAGAGGTTCAAACCACAGTGCGTGGGCATGTGTGTGTGTAGTTTTTCTGGATCAGGTGAAGCTGTTCAGAAACATCAGTATGTGATGATACACTACCTAAAACCAGCTCATGCAAAAAGCATCATGGAATATGGTTTAGTTCGTTGAAACATAATGGATCACAAATAGAAACTAAAGACTGTTGAAATTTATTGATCTGAAATTATTCCATGATTATGCTTAGGCAGTACCTTCTACTCATGTTGCTGATTTAAAGTCTGCATTTATCCCCAGCGTCTGCAAGAGCTCCACTTGCAGCACAACAGCATAGAGATGATAGCAGACAAGGCTCTGTTTGGTTTGACTTCTCTGGCTCTGCTGGACCTTAGCAGGAATAACCTCCACACCATTGGTCCTATATCCCTGCAGCCGCTGGTTAGCCTGCAGGTACTGCGGATTACAGGTGAGACTAGATTTTTTTTTTCTTAACTTCAGACATGCAGAGATGAAATACACATTGAACACACTTAGAGTATACTTTGTGTAGAAAAACAGAACAGATTCATATCTGAACAAGGTATTAGCAAGATTCTCCACACTAGAGGCGTGTTGAAGTTGTCATCAGAACAAAAGACTTACCACAAACATTTGAAAATTAAAACAAGATAGGAGAAAGAACTCTAAAAAGAAACATTGATCCACTGAAGGAAATAAAGAATTGGAGTGAAAGGTTCACATCGTCTTGTCCTCATTAGCAGACAGCTGAATTCTGAACCAGCTGTAGACGTTGAACAAGAGACTATTCAATCTCACAAAACAGGGAGTTTCAGTAGTCCAGTTTAGCAGTAATGAAAATGACATTATGAAGAAGATAATTCTTGACTTTACTAATAATTCTAAATAATTATTAGTAAAGTCACTTCAATATTCTTAATTACTTGGGTAGCTGCTGATATCTAGTGTGAAGTTCATATCAATGACCCTTTTAGAAGTACTAAAATAAGAAATATGTTTGACATGTTCAATGCTTATTGTCTGCAGTGTTTCCTATGCAGTATGCTAGTGGTAGTTCAAGAAGAATTGTCTATCATAAACTCTGGCCTGGCATACCAGCACAAGAGTTTAAAGTAAAGTAATCTGGTTACCTTATGGAAGACACAGTTCTTTAATTTTTGGAACTATAAACCTAATTCAAATTCTTGTGGTTCACTACTGTCTCTGTGTTGCTTTGTGTAGATAACCCCTGGCGCTGTGATTGTGCTCTCCACTGGCTGAGGAGGTGGATTGATGAAGATGGTCAGCGTCTGCTCAGCTCTGCCGAACGCCGGCTGGTCTGCAATGAGCCACCACGTCTTTCCCACCTCAGCCTTGTGGAAGTCCCACTCAACAGCCTGGTGTGTATCCCTCCAGTAGTTCAGCTGGAACCAAGAAGGTTGGCAGTCCATCTGGGGGAGAGCCTCAGGGTGTCCTGCCATGCCTCCGGCTATCCTCGGCCACAAGTAAGCATCCCATAGCAGTTTTGTCAACATTTAAATAAGTTTATCAGCAAGAATGTGTATTAGAAATTAATTTCCATCTAAACTTATTAATAAATAGGAAATAAGGAATATATTATAGTTACAAACTTCATAACAGGTATGACTTACTTTCAGACTTTTAGAAAGAGATTTTAATACACACTCACTGTTTGGAAATCATTTATTCTGTCAGTCTGGAAATGCTCAGGAAGGCGGAGGCTGGAGGTGAAGAGCTCCAGCAGAATGAAAGAGTTAACTTCTGATGTCTCATTCTTATTTCAGGCCTAATCAAGATCTGGAATCTTCTCAAAGGCCCAGTTGTGGCAAAATGTATTGACAAAATGATCTATTTAGAAATTGTTAGAATATTCTAACTTTCTCTGCATTTGATGTTTCTTAAAATTAACTATTAATCATATTACACTGATATAATTTGACAACATTCGGTTAAAAACTAATTTGCATTGACTGATAAAATAATATTTAAGCACACAACTGTTATCTTTAAGTTGTATTTATGAGGCCATCTGGAGTCTAAAGGACCATATAAATAATTTCTGTGGGCTGGAATTGTCACTCTTGGTTAAAAAAAACACAAATCACACACCTTACTTTTGCTAGTAAGGTGTGTGTTATGAGGAGCATTTCTTTTCAGCAAGGGCACTCAAAGCCTCTACATGTTTACAGGTAACTTGGAAGAAAGCATCTCAAAGTCAAGTGGTGGACTCCCCTCGGGGTCTGGTTCAGGATCTGGGTGCTGGAGGAGAGGAAAGGTCAGAGGAGCCGTCTGTAGCCAGAGTCAGCCTCCAGAAGACTGCCGGCGAGTACTTTGACCCTGACACTGGCAGTGGCATGCTGTTCCTCAGTAATGTGACTGTGGCCCATGCAGGTTTTTATGAATGCGAGGCCTGGAATGCAGGAGGTGTAGCCAGGGTGACTTTTCAGCTCGCTATCAACTCATCCACTTCTTCCTCAATCTGGGCCTCATGGTCTCAGGTTTCCTCAGCGTACTCCCCAGCTTGGCCCCGGCTGAGGAACCACAGCCCAGTTCTGGGTTCTGATGTGAGCCGGGAGCCACTATACGCTCTGGGCAGCATGGCCTTCAGTGCTCTGGGAGCTGCCACTCAGACTGCCATCGCTGTGGGCATCTCCCTGCTGGCTTTGACTGCTCTGCTGCTAGTAGCCATGATCTACAGCCGACATCACCAGCGGGACAAGGACACCGACGGTGCTGAGAAGGTGCATATTGTTTATTCTATGACGCATCCAGCAGCTCGCAGCATGCTGCTTAAGCAGCTGTAACGGTGGTAAATAAATTTTTTAGATGTTTTGAAGCAACATTCAACAAATAAAATAAAAACTAAGCTTCTCTTAATTTGAAAAACAAACTTTCCTAAAAGAACAGGACTATAAAGTCATTTTAACTGTATCACTAAATGTCTTTATTTTAAAGATAGTTGGTTTCTTTGCTCTTTATCAAATTCTTCATGCTTCCTATAAACTGGGCAATAGCCAAATAAATCAATATAATTTAAATTCAGTTCATGTTCTATTATGTATCAAAAAAAAATAATATTGTGTTAAAGTTTAATATTTCTTGTTAGTCGTCACATAAATTGAAACAATTATTTAATGGAAGGATTACACACAACTAAATATTTGAAGCTTCTATTTTTTGCTGTTTTAATGACTATGGCTTACATGTAAAAACCTCCTCAAAATTCAGTGTCTCAGAAAATTAGAATATCACAATAAATTAGACCAATCAAAATAAATTAGACCAATCAAAATGGATGTTTTAAGCATAAATGCCAAGCTTCTGAAAAGTATGTACATCTCTATGCTCATCTCTTGAGTGGGCTCCTCTTTCATGAATTACTGCATCAACGTAATGCAGTAACGTTGATGCAGTAATTCAAACGGTAATCAAATTCAAATTCAAATTCAAAAATTCAATTCAAAAATACTTTATTGATCCAAAAGGGAAATTAAATATTGCTGTAAATCATGTTCATTCAAATT
This sequence comes from Poeciliopsis retropinna, assembly GCA_010277075.1. Classification (NCBI taxonomy): domain Eukaryota; kingdom Metazoa; phylum Chordata; class Actinopteri; order Cyprinodontiformes; family Poeciliidae; genus Poeciliopsis; species Poeciliopsis retropinna. The sequence goes on from VMRM01000003.1 coordinate 28,324,009, forward strand.
CATCAAAGAGTTATTGTGGCTGGTGATGGCTGGGAACAAGAAGGGTCCCCTGTAGCAGTTTGTATTACAGCAAATTTGAAGAAGCCTCTGACTGAAGACACTCCATTAATCTAAGACAGTCTCATGAAAAGAATGAGATCAGTGTTGTCCATAATTTTCTTGATTTTATGGAAAATTCTTCTTTGCATAATCATCTCCAGAGGTTCCACAGTGGTCCTCAGAGCAGAACCAGCCTTCTGTATCAGATTGTTGAGCCTTTTTAGGTCGCTGGTTCTGATGCTGCTGCCCCAACAAATGACAGCAGAAGAAAAGATCTGCAGCATCTTGCTGCAAACCTTGAAGGATTGAAGGAATTGGACCTGGTTGAGGAATGTAAATACCTCGGACATGTTGAATAAGATTCAACATTGAATCTTCTTGTTCAATGTTCAACATTGAACAAGAATTGAACAAGATTCAACATTGAATCTTCTTCAGTATGTCCGGTCTGCTCTGACCCTTCTTATAGACACTTCACTCCAGTCCAGTCTGTTGTCCAGATGAACACCGAGGTATTTACATTCCTCAACCAGGTCCAATTTTTCTCCCATGATGGAAATGGGGTTTTACCTTTGACCCCGTTCCTCCTGAAATTTACAATCATCTCCTTTGTTTTGTTTATATTTAAGATGAGATGATTATTTCCACACCATGACACAAAGTGGTCCACCAGATCTCTGTACTCTGCTTCTTATCCATCTCTGATACACCAGACAACTGCAGAGTCATCTGAGTATTTCTGGAAATGAGCGAAATCTGAAGTGTACGGAGTTAAAGGAATGGTAAGAGTATACCTTCCTTTGCTGCTTCTGTGCTACTGATCACCTGGTTAGACACAAAGTCCTTTAGTCTCACAAACTGTGGTCTGTTTGTGAGGTCATCATAGATTTAGTCATATATCTTCTGGTGACTGCTCTGCTGTCTTCTGAACTGACAAAACAGTTCAGACTGAATTGTGTTAAATACACTGGAGAAATCAAAGAACATAATCCTCACAGTGCTGTCTGCTTTGTCCAGATGACAGTGGATTTATGAAGCAGTGCTTGGCCCAGTCTGGAGGGCCAACAGGAGTGTTTGCAGGACCTTCATGGATTGACAAAGACGCGGTCAGCCTGTAACAATGCCAGGTGTAATGAAAGCCTATATTGCTTTGATCATCTTCCTTGTTGGGTCTTGTCCATATTCCAGAGATGTTCTGTGGGGTTAAAGGACAGGAAGTTTGCTGGCCAATCAATAACAGCAACATAATTGTCATGGATGGAACTTTTGGTACATTGACATCAGCATCTCCATACAGCTTGTCAGCACGATGAGCAGATCATTGAGCATCAGCCCAGTTCCTCTGACCTTGTCTCTGGTTTAGGAGTGGCAATTCGTCTGTGTGTGGCTCTACTGGAATGGATTTCACTTGACAATCTACCCAAGGCTGCAGTTTTCCCTGTTGCTGCTGCATCTTTTTCACACTGCTTCCTTCCACTGAATTTCTCAATTTTCTGAGAATGTACTTGGATATAGAACTCAGAACAACCAGGTTCCTCAGCAATGAAGAGAACCTAGTTCTTCAATGAAGAACCTAGTTCTTCAATGAAGAACCTAGTTCTTCAATGAAGAACCTAGTTCTTCAATGAAGAACCTAGTTCTTCAATGAAGAACCTAGTTCTTCAATGAAGAACCTAGTTCTTCAATGAAGAACCTAGTTCTTCAATGAAGAACCTAGTTCTTCAATGAAGAACCTAGTTCTTCATTGCCTCGCACCACCTTGTGAAGGTGTCCATAATTGTCTGCTGTCCAGCAGTGTTCCCCATGTGGTTGTAGCTGACTGAGCCAGAGTGAGAAACCAATTAAAGGGTCAGAAAAGCTTAATAGGTGTTTGTAGTTACTTAGCTGACTAGGTTGTGACACAATGAGTTTCCAATATTTCACTAGTCACATTTTTAAGAGATACTGAATTTGTTTGTGTTATCTGTAAGCCATAATTATCAATATTTCAATAAATAAAGGCTTTAAATGTGTCAATCTTCCTTTTTAAAGCTCTTAACTGTAATTCAGCTTGCTTGCTTTATAAGACTTAGGGTAACTTTTTGTTATAGTAACTAAAACAGTTCACTCTGTCTATAGTGGATGAAATATGGAATGGAACATTAATGTTACTACCAAGCAGTTTTTAGGCTGAAAAAATATTTGTAGAAATATCTTAGACATTTCAACAGACATGCTTATATGAATTAAACTGATAAATGTGTACAACAGGCTATTTGAAAAGTGTGAACCTCTCAAGTTTTCCATTATTTCTGTATCCCAAAAGTGATCAAGGTGAATTTTAACCAGCAGGAGGAGAGCATCCTGTACGTGAATGACTACTCTGATGGCCCCACCACCTTTGCCCAGCTAGAAGAGTACCGTGATGAACAAGGCCATGAAATGTATGTACTGAACAGAGCCAAGCCTGTGCTTCCCCCAGCAGTCTCCACTACCAATCTGGACTGCCACGCACCATCCGACACCTCCAGCCAAACTCTGTCCATTGGGCCAGGCAAAACTACAAATCCCACTGTCCCTCAGAACAAACAGGAGCAACAAGAGATTGACATTCGAACCATGAGACGCATTGCAGGGGAAGGAGGGGAAGCAGACCCTATTATCACATCAGAGGCTGAAGGGTTGTTTCTCAACCACACTGGAGTGTTTATGGACTCTCAGATAGCTTATGAGATCCACTGCTAAAGGACTGCAGAAAGACAGAATTGTACCTTTGAAAACTTCATGGTTTCATTTAGCAATGAACAATAAAGGCTCCCCCTGCTGACACGTTCCGGAAAACCAGGACGGACCCAAACAATCCTGAACGAGACAAAGCTCACAACCTGAAAACAGTTCAACCTTAACACAGTTCTGATGGAACTGTATGATGAGCGCTCAGATAGACTATTGGGTTACCTGCTACTGAATACTAGTTTTAGAGGGGAACTCTGGGGCTGGCTTCATCTTTATGAGACCCTGACATCAGAAGACCTACACTATTAGTGTGGAAAGAAATTGGTGAAAGTTGACCACACTATAAAGTTTCTCCTGTTAAGTTTCTAGGGAAAACTTGTGTGGTTGAATAATATGTTCATCAATGTACAGGAACTTTGTTGAGCCACTAGAAGAATGTACAGTTAGATCAGGTTTTGTAGTTATAGATAAAATATTTTAAATCAGATTCCCATCTCTTGCTGCTATCATTATAACTTGATGTTAAATTCTGGACAATAAAAAAAACAGGGTTTTTCCATTCTTTCCTCCCCCACCATTTACACATGTGGTCAAAATTGTTGGTACCCCTCACTTAATGAAAGGAAAACCCACAATGGTCACAGAAATAACTTGAATCTGACAAAGGGAATAATAAAAAAAATAGTAATTCTATGAAAATAAATGAAAAGCAGACACTGCTTTTCAAACAGTGTCAAACAACAAAATTATGTTAAAAAATAAACTCATGAAACCAGCCTGCACAACAATGATGACTTAACTTAATATTTTGTTGCACAACCTTTTGAGTAAATCAGTGCAATCAAACGATTCCTACAACTGTCATTGAGACTTATGCACCTCTCAGCAGGTATTTTGGCCCACTTCTCATGAGCAAATTGCTTCAGTTGTCTCTCAGGTTTGAAGTCTTTTTCAGACGGCATGTTTCAGCTCCTTCCAAAGATGCTCAGTAGGATTCAGGAGAGGGTCCATCGAAGGTCACTTCAGAACAGTTCAATGGACTACAATCCCATGGATGTTAAATTTCTGAGTAGTATGTGCAACTGTAGTCAGAGGAACATCAAGCTGCTTGGAGATGGTCTTGTAACCTTTACCTTTATTGTGCTTGTCGCTAATTTTTTTTCTAATCTCCTGAAACAACTCTTTCCTTTGCTTCCGCTGGTTGAGTGTGATACACACCATGTCACCAAACAGCACAGTAACTACCTGTAGCTCTATATGTAGGCCCATTGATTACAAGAGTGTAATCAATGTGATGCTAATTAGTGGACACACCATCATTTAACATGTCCTCTTTTCCAGGGCTGTTTCATGAGTTTATTTTTTAACTTAATTTTGTTGAAGCATGTTTGAAAAGCAATGTCTGACTTTCATTTATTTATTTTCATAGAATTTTTATTTATTGTCACCTTTGTCAGATTCAAGTTATTTCTGTGACCATTATGGTCTTTTCTTTTATTTACCGAGGGGTACCAACAATTTTGTCCATGTGTGTTGGTCCATCTTGGATCAATCAGGATGACAAGTTGGATTTTAATCAGTGTGGGCCTCTGTAACAAAGGCAGACTGAATAATGGATGGTCCAGAACACAGGTGTCAAACTCCAATCCTGGAGGGCCACTGCCCTGCAACTGTAGACGTGCTTCTGCTGCCCCACACCACATGACCTAAGACCTAATTAGCTAATGACCTAATTAGCTAATTAGCTAATTAGCTGTGTTTTGGATGGTCCAGAACACAGGTGTCAAACTCCAATCCTGGAGGGCCACTGCCCTGCAACTGTAGACGTGCTTCTGCTGCCCCACACCACATGACCTAAGACCTAATTAGCTAATGACCTAATTAGCCCTGCTAATTAGGTCATTAGCAAGGCTCTGGAGAACTTAGCTATACAAGAAGGAGGTAATTAAATAATTTTATTCCAGTGTTTTATACTTGTGGTACATCACAAAACTGCAGGACAGTGGCCCTTGAGGACTGGAGTTTGACAGCTCTGGTCTAGAATATTTAGATATAAGTCATTCTTGGATAAACCAAAAGATATGTTTCAAAACTTTGTTGAAAATGTGCAATTTGTGCTTTAGAACATGAAAGAAAGAACTTTGTAAATAAAGGTCTAAAGATGAGTCCCAAAATTTACTTGATGGATGTCTTGTACTTACAGATCCATGAACCAAAACATGTCTGATTGATGTCATAGCAAACATCACAACATTCTCTGTAGTATATGAAGATTTGAGACTTTAAGTACATAATATTTTACACATTTGTTACTAAACCTAGAGCTAAGCCAGGTTGCCAGAGATTCTTTGTAAATCTGTAAGCACAACTCAAGGATAGCGTATAAAGCAGCAGGGCAAACAAACACCCATCACAACCAAGGGATGCATCGTAGGATCTCTGAACACACAATCTTGTAGAGGTTGAGTAGTAGCAATACTGCATGACATTTGACAAAAAACTAGAAAAGATGGTCCAATGTGGAGCAGCATTTTTAATGAGCTTTCTGACCATGTTGAATCTTGTGTCTATTTAGTTAGACACACAAAAACTGGGTTAACTTTTATACTAATCTGAGAATGTCTCCAGTGAATATTTGTTCCCGATGTTGACTTGTCTTCCAATCTTGCTGTTGTCTTTCATTTCCGTATGTTGGGGGTAAAACAGATAGGGCACCCCACGCCCCCGAGGCGGTGGATCGAAATCACAATGTCCCTCTTACAGGCTAAACAATAACACTAAAAAATAATAAAATTTTCAGGAAGTTTAATTGTTAGAAGAAAGTGTGAGGGTTAATGAACTATAAATGAGTGCAATTTTTAAATAATATGTGAATGTTAATAAATTATGACATTATAAAATGGTAAAATTGAATAAAGGGTAATAAAATATTAATACAATATTTGAAGTTTAAGACGACATTTAAACATCAATTAGTAAAATGTTAAAGAGCAATAAAATGTAAATCGAGTAAAATAAGAAGTTAATCCTGTAAATCTTCATACAATATAAACTGAGTAATAGTTGCTAAAATGCAAAATGACTAAAGTGTTTAATAAACCAAAATTCATAAGATAAACTTTAAAATGAAGAAATGTTAGATAATACTTGAACCTAGAAAATGTAAAGAAAGAAATGTGAAGATCCCTGTTTCAAATGTCAAAAAGCTTTAGTAACTGAAATGTGAAAATAGCAGTGAAGAAGTTAGTGGCTTTTAAAGGATGCAAAGTTACCAAAGGAAAAGAAATGTTAAGGGCACAGAATATAAAAGGAGCACATTTTAAATTTGCAAATCAATGAAGTGAATCAGCATTAAAGGCAAAAATTCAGTTTAAGTACAATGGAATACTAGTAAAATCAAATGATTAAGTAATTGTAAAACTCAGTAAGAATAATTTTTAATGAGATCTATAAAGTTGAATCAGAGCAGTCTTTTTGTAGCGAGACCTATCAATGTCAGATCAGTTTCTGGGCGTGTCCAGACGCAGAGGCGGCGCAGCTCGCTAGGAAACCCTGATAGTGTCCACGAAGCTTCAGTGTGGCGTTTCAGCTGTAAATTGGTCCGTCAATCGTGGAAGGCGCCCGCAAGTCTCGCATCTCAGCACACCACTCCGGACTGCTCTTGCATGGTTTTACTCAGGGCCTTGCGTCCTTCCAGAGCCTTGGTCATCGTTCCATCTGGCGCTGTGTGATTTGGCACAAAGACACAACAGAGATCTCCAAAAATAGCATAAACCACCCACCCCTTTTTCAGCTAGTAACATATCCAATGCTATCCTGTTTTGTAGAGCCATCAACAAAGTGGGGGCTAACTGTTCTGATGAACCTTCAATTGCCTCTGTAGTCAAATTAGTTAACCTTAGCACATTATAATGAATATAATTGATTCTGTCTACATTTTTGTTGGGTGTAATCCATAAGAAAATACTTTCAAAACCTGCAGCAACCTGATCCACTAGTTTGTATTGATCTGGAACTCCCCGGGGAACACCGATGCTATCAATATAAGTGGGTGAATTTGTGGTAAGATCAAATATGCTGCGCTTTACTCGTGAGGAGATGCTGTCATTCAGAGGTTGTTCTCCTACCATTATGACATGGACTCTCAGTCTGACCGTAGCACAAACACCTTTCATGTCTGTCTCTATTCTCACAAATAGTTTATTTCCCCCGCGCAGATAAAATATCCCATCTCTAACCCATGTACCTATTAAGTGTCCTGGGAGGGTAATGTTACACCAACTTCCATCAATCCGGCCTACATTGAGATTACCTGTTGTAAAATTGAAACAGACATAACTCTCTTTAACTGGAATAACGGGCACCATTCAAGTTTTGTTGTTAATTGCAGGGAATAAAGCTGTTAAGGTTTCACATCCGGGGGGCTGTTTAAATTTAGTCATATCGAGCATCCAGTTAAAACCCCAAACGTCAGATAGAATTAAAGGAACAGGCTCAGTATACATTCTAGGTCGTCCAGCTGCACAGGCCACACAATTAGACATTCGGTATTCTTGCACTGTTGCAGTTAACCAGTCTAACCACAAATTGGTTCCTGTATAACCTGTTGCTAACATGATCACATCAGCAGGTGTCAATTTAGAATAATCAAAAGTAATCACACCCCCAGTTTGTTTATCTAAAAAGCCTGAATTGTTATCATTAATTTGTTCAGAGAAAGCCTCACTGTCAGATTCATTGTTTGGTGGTGTCAGGAGGTTAATTTGGATCTCTTTTAGGGGGTCTTCCCCCATCGTATTTACCTGGCTCCTGGGTAAACGGGAGTGAGTTGGTTTCCACTGTCTGACCTGATTTTCTCTGGGAAACCGTGCCTGGGGATGTAATGGTTGATTAGACATTTTATCACCGTCTTACTGTCGTCTTTTGCTGCTGGTCAGGCTTCTGGCCACCCTGTGAAAGCATCAACACAAACCAGCATATATCTTTTGTCTTGCACTGTGTTCACCATGTCTGTGGAATCCAACACAATCTCTTTCAACGGACATGTAAGTGGAGGAAACTGTCCCTGTTGGGGATTTAAAGTTTTGTTAGGGTTAAACTGTCTACACATTCCACAATTTTTCACAAAATGTTTCACCATATCAAGCATGTAGGGGTGCTACCATTCTTTAGGGTGGTGCATCATCTGTTTAGTCCCCACATGTCCGACCCCATGAGCCTCCTGAAACAGCTCCTGTTTTTTCCCAGGGGGCAGAATTAACCTGCCATCTGGGCCCCTCCAGCATCCATTTGTTTTAGTGGCGCCTCTGTGCTTCCACATGTTTTCTCTTCAGGCGACGCCCCCTTTTGGCATATTTTTACCTCTTCCAGTGTCAGTTTGTCATTTAATTCCTCATCCGAGGAACACACCATGGCCAAATCTGTGTAACCTGCAGACATTTTTGCGTCTTACCTTTTCTGTCTTTGCCACCAGCTCTGCACACTCGTGTGGTTCTCCTTCTGAAAAACAGTCTGCCATGTTTGTGCCTGCATGTGTGAATGAAATGTTTGGAGCTTCCAGGATTTTGGAAAGTCTTTGTTGTCTCAACACTGTCATGGTGAAACTCTGTGAGTTTACATATGCCACCACACTGTGTGTAGTTAACACATGTAGTGCATGTCCCATGACTATGTGTGCAGTTTTTTGTATCAATTTGGCTATCCCAGCTGCATGTTGTGTGCAAGGGTGATGTCTTTTTTTCCATGTTGTCCATCATTACAGATAAGTACATCAGTACTTTTCTCTCTCCCCCTTTTTTCTGGAACAAAACTCTGTTAACAGCCAGTTTTGTTACAGAAACATCAAGGAAAAACAGCAAGGTGTAGTCAGGGAGGGAGAGTTCTGCAGCCAATGCCATGTGTTGTTTGAGAGAGGTGAAGGCTTGTTCTGCCTCAGTGGTCCAAATGAGGGGATTGGTCAGATTTCTCATGCCTTGTTCGTTAACCAAGGCCCGAAGCGGATGAGTCAGTCCATGTAAGACGGAATGTAGCTCCTGCTGTAACCTGTTAAGCCCAGAAAGGAGAGCATATCTTTAACTCTGGTGGGTTTCGGATGTTTCAAAATGGATTGCTTGTGCGATGGAGACATGCAAGTCGTTCCTGCTGAAATTATTCTACCCAGAAACGAAACCTGTCTTCATGCAATCTGCAATTTGTTTTTATTGACCTTAAAACCTGCTTGATGTAGGTGCTGCAAAACCAGGGGGGTGGCTTTAACGCAGATCTCTGCGGTGGGTGCAGCAAGCAAAAGGTCGTCCACATACTGTATCAGGGTTGTTTGTGGAGTGAGAGGACAGTCCTGCAAAATATCTTTCAGAACCTGATTAAACAGCCCTGGGGACACAGGGCAAAGCCCTGTGGCAGCCTGGTGTAACGCCACTGTTGTCCCCTGTAAGTGAATGAGAAGTAGTCCCTGCAACATTCAGCCAGAGGGAGACAGAAAAATGCATTTGCCAAATCAATACAGGTGTACCACTGCTGACTGGGTGTTAATGCAGCAATAGACACATATGGGTTAGGTACCAGGACAGTGGGTGTTTTGAGTACTGCATTCACTGCTCTTAGATCATGCGCCATTCTGTATTTACTGGTACCTTTTTTCTGCACAGGTAAAATGGGAGTGTTCCAATCAGACTGTGAGGGTTCCAGCACGCCAGCCTCAATTAGCCCTGTTATTGTTTCTGCGATGCCCTGTTCAGCTGCGGGTTTGTGTGGATACTGAGGAATCCAGAGGGGTCTCTCAGAGTCCACCTGAAATGAAATAGGAGAACAGGAAACAAGCCCAACATCCGTAGGCAATTCAGCCCAGAGAGAAGTGGGCATAGATGTTATCATTTGTTCTGCTAAAGGGTGGTTCCCTACCGTGATGTCTGGACACTTGGTCATGATGGAGCACTATTGTTTCAAATCCTGTAAAACTGATTTTATGTGTCAAGAGAGGGGGAGAAAAACAAACTTGGTGCAGCGGTGACAATTCAGTCTGTGGCTGCCAGTGACCGTTTAACCATGCCGCCCAGTTCCTTAGCCTGATGCTCAGGGTGCAAAGAGAGAGAGATGTGAGGCACAGCTTCTTCAGACATTCGATACCATTCTGATTGTTTTTCTGTTAAACAGACAGCAGCAGTCACACCACCAGGAGCCACAAAAAGATCTGACATTTTTACCTCCCAGGTCGTTTCCTCCACGGAGGAAAGGAAAGCTTCCTGGTACCATTTGGATTTGTCCCTGTCGTAGAAAATGGTGACATGAGGGGGGTCAGGCGGTGAGACATGGGGCGCAGAGCCAAGATCCAGGGCTTCCAAGTCATGAACGTTGACATTAGGCTGCTGGATGATTTTGCTTTTCCTGATGTTCGTTCCTGATGCTTTTCTTGCCATCAGTTCGTTAGGAGGCCCCAGTAGATGTCAGCATATTGAGACACCACTGGTTGCATGAGAAACTGTCCATCTGTGTGGAAATTTCCACAACGAAGGGAGGTGCCATCAGGAAAAGCAACAATTAGTCCATCAGCAGAACACATGACTGTGGCTCCCATCTTTATCAGCAAGTCCCTCCCCAGCAGATTTACAGGAGTTGTAGGAGAACTAACAAAAGAATGTTTCATGTGCTGATTGCCCAACTTGAAGGTCAGAGGCGTAGTGAATGGCAGACTCTGTTCAGTCCCTGAGAACCCTGTTAAAGATACAGTTCGTGATGACAAACAAAGGGAGGGGCAGAGTTCAGTGTGGAATGTGTGGCTCCGGTGTCAACCAGGAAGTCTGTGTGTCTCCCCTCCACTGTTGCTGACAGCTTGGGGTCTGCAGTGTCCACGCTGTCCCTGGGGCCCTCAGTAGTGTGTCAGTAGGTACCCTGTGTGGGCTCAATGTCCCACTGAGAGTACTGTCCGGGTCCATTTGGGGCAGGAATGACACCTGGATTGTGAAGTATCATACCTGGCTGACCCTGAGGAACAGGCGCTGGTATAGCCCAGCATTCCTGGGCCCAATGTCCATGTCGGCCACAGGAGTAACATACGTCACGCCCCCTGGACCATCCACCCCCTGTTCCACGACCCCGTCTCATGGTTCTCCTTCCATGACCGACCCCATGCCATCCTTCTGAACGAAGGGACCTGTTCTGGGGATACATAAAAGGATAGAGAGAGAGAGGAGCAGGTCCTCCCACATATTGATCAGTATTTTGCATGTAATTTGGAACCCCTCCCTGTGTAGGTGAATCTTGTGAGGGGGATCCTGGTGCTGCAGCTGCAACCATCACATGTTCTCTTTTATTTATTTATTTTTTTAAATCAGTTTTTGTTTTGCTCCCTGCAGTTGGAGTTTCAGCAACTGAGTCTCTAAATCCTTAGTGTCACACTGTTTTTTCTTTAACTTATCTTGCGCCTTTGATAGGTGATGAAGAAGGTGTCTCTCCCATCTCACATGTTCGCACCCTGTAAGATCTGGATTGTTTTTTATGGACTCTACAACTTGCTCAGGGACACCTTTTAAGACTGCTTCTCTGAACATTTCAGTTAGGTTTGTGTGTGGACCTTTAGGATTAACTGTGGTTTGTTTGAGCCAGGTTTCTGCAGATTTATATATATACTCTTTGAGATCCGTGTTACAATCCAAGTCAATCCACCTCTCCTGACCATACCTGACATGCATCTGCTCATTATTGCTCTAAAATCACCCATAGCCAGGTCTCTTTTTATTTTTTAATCTAGATGAATTATATATATATTTTAAAAAATATGATTTTTTTTGTTTTTTTTTTTTTGAAAAAGTTATATTTAAAAAAAATAATGCATGAATAATGAATAAAATGTAAACAGTTTCTAGGGTTTGTGTTATCCACGAATATGATAATGTTTAAAGTGAATGCTCAATGCTATGTAGAGGTTTACTTTTGGAGAATTTCTTCATTCATTAATTTTTACTTCTCTTTTTTTTTGTAGTTCACTTCTGTCTCTGAGATCCTCCTCTGACACCCATGTTCCATTTGCATCCAGTGTAACTTGAACGTTTCTGGCTGGTTTCGACGGTATCTCGTCCTTTTGCATCTGCTCGGCCTTATCACACAGGTCCTGCAACCTCTGAGCAGACTTAATGAAGGTGTCGTTTAACTGTGATCAAACCTTAGGGTCTGGTGCGGACGCTCGAGGTTGGTCGGGGGTTTGATCTAATACTGTCCAATTTGGAGTTCTATTCCCACTGAGCACTCCTGATGAGTCTAGTGAAGAGGCTGTCTCCCCCTCCACTGCCAAAGTTCCCTCTGTGATATTAATTATGGGATATATGCCTCTCGTAGGCTGAGCTCAGTCTCCCGTGTAAGTGGTGGAGGTGAAGTCTGTTTGTTTAGTCCGTGTTCAGAGCCGGTGTCAGCTTCCTGCTTTTTGTGTTCAAATGCATGAGAGATTCTCTGCCATGAAACCAGTATTTTTCTCTCTGCCTGACCCATGGCTCCCCTTTCTCTCTGTCCTTTCTGCAGCTTATTTTAGTGAAGACTCCTGCCTCTCCTTGTTGTTTTTTTTTGCTGCTCGCGCGGCGGCGAGAAAATCAACACAGCAGATAAAATCCAAAAAACTCCCACAAATTACAATTTCCAAACGCCAACCATGGTTTCAAAACACATTACAATGAACAGAGAAAGCCACATTTAAAAGCAAAGCGTCTGCTCGGCGGCAGAGGTTTACACACCCACACAGCTGACAGACACACACACAGACAGCTTTACATAGAAATGGATCCACGCTTTACAGCTCCTATCTTTGTCCTCTTGTTAACACTTGTACGTCTTTACTTATCTTCTACCTCTACTTATTTCTTCTTTAAATTCAACTTCCTTACTTATATTTTACAATGAGGAACAGATCGCGATCAACCTTAACCTTAAACCTTTATCTTCTCTTTTAAATCTTTATTTTCTCTTTTTACTCTTTATCTTCTCTTTTTAAACTTCATCTTCTCTTGTTAAACTTTATCTTCTCTTTTTAAACTTGATCTTCTCTTTTATCCTATGATGGACAGCCTTCACCGCTACTTGCGTTTCTCAAGCTGACTCAGATTGGCTACTGTTATTTTCCGAGGGCAGCACTCCTCGAGGATAAAACCAGACAAAACCTAACCTACACCTTTGCCGCGTCTGGCAGAAGGGGGGACGGCCAGTTCCCACTGCTTCCAGCCAATCAACCTCTTATTCTTTTTTTAATTACTTTTTTTATTTTTGTTCTATATATTTTTTTTTTACTCCTATGAATAATGAGACACTTTGACAAACCAACGAAAAGCAGTACTGACAACAGCTGACAACTTGGACAACTCCGAGAAAAGCGATATGAACAACGACTGACAAATCAGACAACTCAGCGAAATTCAACATGAACAACGGCTGATAGGTGCAATTTAGACAACCCAGGGAAACAGTACAATGGTGTATATTAAGGAAAAACTTCCTCACCTGTTTGTGTGAGCCCAACACCAGAGTATTGTATCCGGCAGGCTGCGCCTGAACGGCCTGTCCAATCTCTCTGCTCGTGTCTCAACACGAAACCATCCTCTGCTACCAAATTGTTGTGAAATAAATGTTTTCTAAACCGATGGACCAAAAACGTGCAAGCACACGGAGCAGAAAACCAGCCAACAAAAGTAATCAGACTTTACTTCTTTTATTACTTTTTTTAGCGCTAAAAAAAGGATACGCTTACCCTCACAGACTAGAAGTGAATGTGACCGAGTCTATACAGCATCTGATCAAAAACTGGAAGATTCGTTGCTTATGATCTAAGAACACACCCAGTGGTCATCCGATGGTCTGCGTCACCTGAGTTTCTATTTCTACAAAGGCCTTTGTGTAAAAGTATGATGATGTCCTTGAAGATGGGAGTGAAACAAGATTCAGTCTCTGCACCTGTTACAAACACAAAGGCCCCCGTGTCAAATCATAAGAATGCAATGTGTCTGTGTATGTGTGTGCGTGGAGGCACTCTTTACATGTACTAAGAGCATAAACGTTTTATCTCTAGATAGTCAGGTGATTAGTACTGTGGAGAAAATATGTATTTGTTACACCTTCTATTCAACTTTCTCACAAATAATACAGATGTCACTGTGGAATCTAAATTTTTAAAAAAAATCATACTTTTATATATAATCAAAACCGTATTGGATGAAACGAGGAAAGACCCCAAAAATAGAACTTACTCGGTACAGAAATCTTTGTTTACAGTTACAGAGGTCACGTGTTTACCTCTGCACATTTGTGCAAGAAGTACATGCTTGTACTTCTTGACCAGGTTTGCTCTGCAGCAGGGATTCTGGTCCATTCCTCTATAAAGATATACAGGGGTCTCACTTGTAAAATGTTGCATGAGAAAAACTGTAACAAAAAAATACACTATTTCACCAAGACAGAAATTACTGTATTGGTGTATACTAGCGTGACAAACTGCCATTTTAGTTTCAGGAGGTCAATGTGAGCAATATTAAAAGGTGCCTCCTCTTAGGAACCATGCCTGTGCCCTTTAGGTTACAGAGGAAAAGCGCATCAGTACATCAAGCCCTTATGGTTCGAATTCCAGCAGTGCCAATGCTTATCAGTGTCACTGCAACATCTACATGTTTACAGCAGTCTAATGGCCTCACACCTTGTCACATCTTCAATACTCTTACTGAGGGAAGGAGTGTGTGGACAGGTGTGTTTTCTATAGGTAGCAAGTTCAACAAGTGCAATTAATCCAGATAACTGCACCCTGTCCACACACAGCAGTTTACAGCTGTCTGCTGTCCTTGATAAACCTGATGTACTGAGCTTCTTAAAGACGAACAGTCAGAATTCCTTCTAGTTGCTAGGTGATCAAATACCTGGTTCATGAAATGCTAATTATTATTTAAAAATCATACAATGTAATTTTCAGTATTTTTTTTTTTTTAAATACTTACCTCGTATGAGGTAAATTACAAACCTGGTAGTGGGAAAACTTGGAAAATCGGCATTGTATTACTTATTTCTCCCACTGTTGGTATGCAGGTAAGACAGGATGGGAGCGTCATGGTGAAAGTACTCTGACGCAGTGGTATCAATTTACATTCTTTACCCTGATACACATACAAAATGAGGGTTCATCAAAAGGGACGCACATATTTTATACATGCTACATGACATTTGGATGCTTGAATCGATGCGAAAACATTTTGGAGGCATGTGGAACTTGCATGGCAAGACGAAGCATATCAGCTTTACTGTAACAAGATGACCCATTCATGTTTTCTTACAAATGCTGTAAGGAAACATGAATGTACATCCTGGAATCTCAGAGAACTTGACAATGTTTTATAAATCACTCCTTTAGTCTAAGTCAAACAAATTTAGATATCATCAAACTGGTGCATGAAAGAAAGCTGAGCAAACAACTCCATCATATTAAGGCTCTATAAATCCTAACTGGGCATGGATCACTTCACCTGCCTTTGCGCCGTGATGCATCTATTACTTTGGAACAAAATAAATCTAGACTTGTCAGTCCAAATTATCCTTTTTATGTCTACTTTGTCCAATCCATAGTTTTACCTTAGCTACATCTTGTTATGACACCTTATTGGATGACAACTTTCAAGCATGGCAGTGCACATTTGAATCGTTCTCTCAAATTTTAGATCCTGTTTCTTCTTTCAGACAACATCTACTTTAAGGGAAGTCATCATGGATTTCAGCAAAACAATGGAAAGCGACATACAGTGGACACTTCACCAGAGAAGAGTCCTGGTGCCCTAATGATCCCCAAATGTAGAGAACATTTGTTGCATCGATGATAACTATGATAACTAAGATGACCACAAACTCTTCAGCAGATGGAATCCAAACATCAGGCAAGTATGGGCCAAAAGTCCAATGCGAAGACTCCAGAAACTGTTGGAAAGAGGAGATGCTGCACCATGGAAAGCATGCTCCTGTCCAAAATATTTTATGGCATTGTAAAGTTTTTCAGCTTAAACACTTCTTATCCATGTTGTGTTATGAATAAAATATCAGCTCTTGAAATTCAAAATTTTCTTCAATTTTGAAGAACGCCCCAACGTTTCTGGAATTTCAGTTGTTCTGAAATTCCAGAAATTATTCAATATAAATTAAAACTGTATACTGTAGACATCTCTGAACTTGACTTACAGCCTTGGAAGCAGTGAGCATGACAGCCTACAGAACATTTGAGTAGAAGACACTTAACCATAGCCTGAGCTGGTTTGAAGTCAGCAGTACCCATCAGAGGCCTGAGACAGCAGGGAACCTGTCTGATTTGTGCTCAGGAGCGTCAACATTTTAACACCATGCTGACGACAGCAGTGTCAACGTCTGGTGTCCTCAGTGTTCAGTATGTTGGAAAGAAAAACTTGACTTTGTGTTCTTGTTTTAGATGGACTCAAAAATGAAAATGAGAAAAGTACGTGGAAATCTATTATGACTTGATTCACAACAACAACAAACCTCCAGCTGACTTAAAATTCTCCATAACATTTAAGGCTTTTATTCATTCCTTCAATTTAATAACTGAAATGACTTCCTGAAACAACAAAAAAGAAAATACAATTTAAAGAAAGAAAGATCAACATTTTGGAAAGTTTAATTTGAAGCCAAGGAGTCACAAAAACAAGTTGAACAGTAACATGGGGAAGCAACCCCAAATAAGAGCAAAATGCTTAGGAAAATTAAAACACCAAGGTACAGCATTGATTTTGTTTATGATGGAAACCTCTTAGACCCATGGGATGACACCAGAGGAAGAGATGGCCCCCTCACGACGAGAAGTATGCAGAGGTCCCAGAAGGCTTTGTTTTCAGGGCTAACTCTATTTAAAAAAAAAAAAAAAAAAAAAAAAAAAGATTAATGAATGGAGATGTTTCAATAAAGTTTTTCAAAAATCCTAACATATGTTTAATTTAAAAGTATTACTACACTGAAGAATAAATGTAGCAAAGAAAAGACTAACAACTGCTCAATTTGCAAATGTTTAGCAGTTTTACCTCTTTGGATAATATTTGATGATAAAGAGTAGGCTGAGATGCCATCCTCTCCGTTGCCAAAGTACTTGGGATCCAGACCAGCAGAGTCTCCTCTGCCCACAAAAAGGAAACACCAGCTTTAAAAAGACAACATTCAAACATCTGGTTTCCTCTAGGAGACTTAAGCCTTGTCCACATAGAGACCAACATGGTCACTTTCTGTAAATGACTGAGATAAAATGTGTGTCCACACGATAGGATGCAGGGCCACTGAAAACTAAGACCACGGTAATAAAATAAAAATAAAACCATAATATGACTTTATTCTGGTAAAATTAAGACTTTATTCTCAGAATAAAGTGAGAATTCACTTTATTCACTTTTTTTTTGTATTCTTTCGACTTTAGTTTTTGTAATGTTAAGAGCTTGTAATCTTGTTTTTATTTTTTCTTAGATGGCCCAAATCCTCTGTCATATGATTCTGACTCTGAACTGCAATTTGGTCCTGAGATGAATATGTAAAGTTATGCTTATAAGTTAGGTTTTGTTATTGGTTGGGTGAAAAGTATTTTGCGCTGAACTCACAACTGTCTGTTGAGTGTCAGCCGAACTCTGTGATCAGCAGGAGTGATGTCTGATGAGACAGCAGATTTACCAGGCTGCGGGTGAAACTGCACCTGGAAGTAACAGTATTAAAGTCACAGTATTGATGAAGGTGCAAAATAAAAAGAACTTGCTGGTTTGGAGTTAAGATGTTAATTATAAAAAGTTGAAAAGCAATGAGGAAAACTCTTGTACCTTGAGTCCCGTTAGTGTGGATAATCCTGGAGACATGTCCAGAGGTTCAGCAGGCAGTGACTTTTTGGATAGTTGAACTTCATTTAACTGCTTATTAAGCCAGTTTATAACTGCAAACGCAGGGAGAAGAAGTGGCATTGAAAAGAATTCATCAGTTCATTGTTTAGAGTTGAGCAGAGTGCAGGCCTTCAACTGGAAGCTATGCTTCACTGATAAGCTCAGTGTTCAACTGTGGCTCTTGCTTCAGGTAAAAAGTTTCTTTTTCAATAATCTGTACAAACACTCATGTTATACAGAAGATGTATAACTGAACAGAGGACATGAGTGGCAAACTGCAGGGGAAGGAAGCCCAGAGTGGGGGGTTTTAGCAGACAGAGGCCAGGCGTGTAGCCTCATTCCAACAACATCTCTACATGGTCCTGCTGATGTTTCCCCCCCAGATAACTGGATGGAGTAGTAAAAGCTGCCAGTCCTCCTGCAGCAAAATAAAGCTGCGTCCAGATGTCTGAGATTAGCTGGGCGCAATGAGCTGGACACATCCTTTTGTCCCTGTGGCAGAACAGAGTGCCAGCTCCTGGATCTGTGGCACCTCAAGGAGCAGAAACTCTATATGGTCACACGTAGTAGTGGAGACTACTGCTAACCATCTGTCAGTGCAGCATTTGGTTACCGTGGAGACTCCTCTGCGGCTTAAGCACCAGGAGAGGACAGGTGCTATTTGAACTCCTCATATCTGCTGAGCATAATTTCCAACATCTGAAGAAAATTATTACTTTATTTAGGGCTGGACAATAAATCAATAACACAAATCAATAACACTATATCAATATCAATCACACAGCATTCTGGGGAATGTGGGTAGAGGAAAAGTTTACCAAAACCCCCCGCCTGTGTATTATATCAATACATGAATCTGAGATGCATTCCTGGGTTCCTAAGGTAAACTATAATTAATCTTCTTAAATAAGGGATAAAAGACACTGCAGCAGGTTCCTTACCGTTTTCATTTGTTTTTAAAACTTCTTTGCTTTTGTTTAGCTTTTGTACTGTCATTTCCAACTGCTCCTTCAGTTCTATTACCTGTAATGTACAAATACAATATTTTTCACATTAATCGTTTACATTTATAAAACAAGGAGATTTTTTAAATATTCTCTAAATAAGCCAGACTTCTAAAAGAAAGTTTTGTGTTAGTCGTCATGTGGCAGCCATTTTATCATCCAACAATATAGTCAATATAGTTTAGCTAGACCATGTTTAAGTGCCCTAATGTTCATTTCAGGAGGTCAGCTTGTCTTATGTTTGAGAGTTTTACCAGTTATGATTCTGAGTTTAGTGGACCGAGTTGGTCTCTTTTAATGGCATGCCAGTTTAAGTGTTGGTTTTGTCAATATTTTTCAGATTTTTGGGGTAAATAAAAACCCACTTTTGCACTGCTGTACTGTTTGGTCCACAACAGTGTGATTGAATTGAAATAACTTTTTTTGAATAGGAAAAAATTGAATTACAACTCAACAAGATTTTCCATATTTTAACAATTTGTCTTTAGTCATGAACTGCAAGTGTGAAGGCTTCCTTGGCACTACCCTAACAATTTGCTCTTACCAAAACATCATCATAAATGACCTACATTGATGGTAGCTAGCTACTGGACAGTAGCCACAGTTCCCCCAGGGCAGTCTGACAGCTCCTGTCTACTCACTGTTCAATATAGGCCACTGGTGCCAAAAATGATTTCAAAAAAGTCATTTTTGGTTCTTTAAAGTTATTTTTGTTTCCATACAATGTGAAGGAGATAATAATTGACTGCTATGCCCCAAATTAAAGACTTATAAAAACTTACATGGTGAAAATAAGCTTGAGGGAAATAAAATTAATACCATGTCTACACCACATGAAAGCTCCGTAAAAATACAACATATCAGACATACCTCCTCTTCCTTACTGAGGAGCTGCCTCTGAGCACTCTGTAGATTCTTGTCAACACTTTCAAGTTTAGCTTGTGTCTCTCGAAGAACCTTTTCCTGTGACACAGTCACAGTATTTTTGACCTTTACTTTTCCAACAAGACCTCGAACCTCTCCTTGCAGTTTCTGGATTATCCCATTAGCCTAAAACAATACAAATGTACATTGGACACTGGAACAAATCACAATCAGTCTATAGCCTGGTAAAAAAAAAAAAAACACAGCCCCTTATTCTATGCTTTGCTTCGTCCAGAGGGTTTGGACCCTCAGCTAATGAGAAACGATTGCTTGACAGAGGCATGGACTCTTGAAGTTTTAAATGTTATCCAGTTGCTAACATTTGCCCATGACATATGTAATGCACCAGTTTTAGGGCTGATGTAAACAAATATTTTAGTAATCGAGTATTCTATTGTTTATTCTTCAGATTAATCGAGTCATTTTAAGGGTGCTTATTGTCAAAAACCCAGACTTTATCAGTCAATAAAATCCTCCCAGGCCAAAGTTGAAAATGGGATGTTATGCTAATAACACTTAGCTTTCATCAACAACTCATAGGCGGAAGTGAGAGTGCTGTGCTATACAAATAATGATCCAGCCAGAACATGGTGCTTTAAATAATAAAACATAATTCAATGAAGCTTTGAGGCAGATGGATTTTTCTCGAGAAATTTAAATAATCAAGTTACTCAAAACATTTGAGGAATTGTTACAGCCCTAACAAGTTCATTGTCATGAAGTTTAATGGAAATTGCCTGCATTGTAAACAATTGTTGCCTACTGTGAAGAGAGAAGTAGCTGTGAGGAGGAGCTTTGTGGGAACAAGCGTTTAGGCACCCCTGAATGGTTGCCTTGGGAGATTCAAGGATTCCTCAAACATACATGAAAGAATTAAGGCAACGCCCTGGGCATGTTTTTGACGAGGGAATAACATCATGACACGATGTAAAGCTCAAAAAGGTTAATTTTACATAATACTGTACCTTTAATAAGAAAATGAATAACAATCAACTGAAGATATTGGAGTCAGTTTCCTCTTGGTCTTAGACTGTACATGCACTAATAAGAGGATGATAACCCTACTTACCCATTTGATAACAGACAATTAGTAGATTAAAATAAATCTTTCAATATCAACATTAGTTTTTCCCACCAGAAATACTAAAAAAAATAAAGATCTAAGAGGAAACAAAACACGTTGTCTGTGTTCTAGTAACTCATGCTATCACTGATAACTTGATATGTCTTAGGTGACGCATTCTGTTCAAGGGGTGACATGACAATAGTGAGCTTTTACAGACCTTTAGCAGCTCTTCTGACAGCGATTTGACTGTTGCTTCAAGTTTTCTCAACTGAACTTCCTTATTTTCTGCACTTTCCTCCACTGATTCCTACAACATAGATTAAAAAGTTAAAATATGTCTGAAGAAATCACAGATTCTGATCATATAAAATGTGAGTAAACAAATGACAAAGTGATGAAACCCCTCCCAGAATTTCATCTTTATTCAGTGATTGACATGGGAAATCAATGCATCAGGGCTCTGATAAGGACACCTTATAGTGTTTGTGAACAAACATGAGATTCAGATACACAGAGTTTAATAATTAGATGATATTATATATTCTCTTAGTTCCCTTCAGAAAAGGCCAGAGCTTCATAGAGAAACACTGTTTGTTTAACCATTCAGTAAAGAAATACAACATGAAGACCAGATCAGGGCAAAAGCAAATCTACACATTTCAATTCTTGAATATAAATGGAAATCTATTATGAAAGTGAAAAAATGAAAATGACACTAAAATAAAAGGTGCTTAGAGAACCAAGAATATTTATTATGACCTCAGTTGACCCACAGACATAACTGTGGAAGCTCTAGGGAAGAACTAGCTCCAACCTTTTGCTGCTGAGTGGCCTCCAACACCTCCTTGGTGCGGTACATCACCATCTCCTTATCTTTGACCTCCTGCTCCAGAACAGCCACTCTGACCTGCAGCTGGCTCACTACACGCTCCTTTTCATGGACCTCTGTGTCAAGAGTGCTGTTCTCCCTCCTCAGGCTCAGGACCTGCTGCTTTAAACGCTGGCATTCCTGCACACATAAACAGAAAACAGCTTTACAACACAACACTTCAACCATGAGAGTCAATGAATGTCATCGAGAGTTTTCAGGTTTCAAAGAAACCTGTTTCTGTTACTTTTGAAAGTAACAGAAATATTCTCAGAGTTGACTTCATACAAAAATTCAAATATAAATGTTAATTTTGTGGTAGAAAAACTGTTTCACTCCTCACTCCTTCACCAATCAATCAGATTATCCACAGCAGCTGCTTTTGCTTGTTAATCACAGCAGGAGGCTGACCTAAGGAGAAGGAGGGTCTAAGCAAAAATAAATAATATATCTACCATTAGCATAACCTTGGATCAATAATATTAATAATTTAGCAAATGTTAAATTAATCTAATTCTGAATAGACTCCGAATGCTTGTTACCCCTTCAGCAGTCAGAGATTACCCCTGGGTCAAGTTTTTACTCTATGCGTGGTCCGGTGGGATTGTACTGACCCAGTTTGCGCTTTTAAAAGTTTTTTTTTTGTGTGGTTTCAGAAACTGACGGACTGACAGGACAACTACAAACTCCCCTTTCCCACACCGTTACACACACCGTTGCCCCGCTGTCCGACCATGACGTTTGCTGGGGTCCTCCTGAGCAATGTCGTGCTACGACCACAAGAGGGTTAAAAAAAAACGCTGATATCATTGCCTTGCAACTGTCTTTCTTTGACCTCTCTCTCTACTAGCGGAGTGTTCACCTGCATACAAACGGGCCTGATTCAGCGGGTATGAGCGTCGGCAACACAGAGTGTGACCTGGCATTACTTAAAAAGGCTAATAAAATCAGCTAAATTAACTGTGAACATCTTCAATTACTATATGTCGCGATCTTCTTGTGGGGGCAGGTGGAGTTTGCCACCTGCCCACACAAGGGGTGTCATCAAAAAACATTGCACAGGACCTATACTGAAAAATCTATGTACAGCCAAAAGCTGAAAATGGCACATCACAAGAAAAAATCCAGTTATAAAACATTGTGCCCACACAGCAGAAAGCTACTTTAAGACAAAAGCCAGACAATGCAACCCATGACTGGGTTTTTAAACATGTGAAGTGTAAAAGCAGCAGGAGGCCACAGCTCCATCACCTACCTCTTCCGACCCAGATAATTTGATTTTTAGGTCTCGGATGATGGACTCGTTCTTATACCTCCTCTCAGTCTGCTCACTGCAGGAAGTCTCCAGCTCAGCCACTCTGCTTTGGAGCTGCTGTGAGCTCTTTCTATGAGCAGCCTCCAGCTCCTGACGGAGTTGCTCTGTCTCATGTTGAAATCTGCTCTGCAACTAAATAACAGAACAAAGACAAACATCATTTGATGTTGCAGAACAGACAAAGCAATAATAGGCTTGACTCTTTCAGTTTTAAATGTTAAATTTTTTTCATAAAGCCTCAAAATGTGTCTGAAAATGCTCAAAAATGCTGCAGAAACTGCAGACCTTACTACGGTAATCTGTCGAACCACGACACTGGATATGGCGGAAGACGTTGGAATGTCTTTGAGTAGGAAAGACATCAATATAAAATTGAAAACCAAACCTCTTTCTAGAATGTTTGTGGAAAGGGCAGAGTTAGGAGTGAGTCCCTGGATAGTTGAATGATGACAGCAATATGGGTATCATGTCTTCTTAAAATGTCCTGTACCATTCAGAGGGTAACTTGTCGCTTCCAGGAGATTTTTTAGCTTTAAGTCTCCATATGGCACTTGACATCACTGCATGTTACTGGGGCTGTCAGTCTCCGATTTTATTCAAATCTAACTGTAGAGTTAAGAGAATTAAGAAATGTGTTTGTTTCAGTATCTTTTGAGGAAGGTTTTGGTACTTTCAAGAGGTATCTTCTACAGCTTCTTGATTAAACTGTAAATGATTTGTGGAGGGGTTTATAATCTTATGTATGGTATTTGCTGCTTGCTGCTTTCAGAGTTGCCTTGCCAGCAATCTGTTTGCTTTAGCTCCCTGTTCATAATGGTCTTGTTTTAGATATATGAATTTTTTCTGGAGCTCCCCTTTCAGAAGGTTGTTTATTTCTTTTTAAATATTTTTAATTTCTTTAAGAAGCTGAATATTGTGGGTTGTTTGACATCCTATGTCGAGAACTTTTAATTTTTCCACCAAATTGAGATACAAGACTCTTTTTCTCTGATAGTGTTTTGAGGCTATAGCTATCAGTTTCCCTCTGATCACTGCTTTACATGCATCCCATAAGTCCATTAGACTCATTCCTTCATTGTAATTTTTTTCTACACATTGTTTTATTTCTTTTCTTATTTGTTCTTTTATTTCTTTCTTGTTCAGAATGCCAATGTTTAATTTCCAAACTGTGTCTTTCCTCCTACTATTTAAGTTTAATTTTACCTGGTTAGGAAAGTGATCCGAGATATCTGCAGCTCCGATTTCACACTTAATTACTTTATGAAGGTCCCACTTGTTCATATATGAAGGTAATAAAGACCTTCATTACTTTATGAAGGTCCCACTACTTTATGAAGCCCACTTGAACTCCTGAGCTACACTGGCACAGATATGTGCCAGTGTAGCTCAAAGTTCAAAATGTTTTTTTTTCTTTTAGAGAAGTTTTTTTTTCTTCTTCATGCATTATCAATTCTTGAATGCATGTTACGTGTCATTGATTAATGTGATTGTGCATCATCGGAGAATGTGTTTCGCTGAGACATGACTGCATGGTATTATTTATGTCAACAATGTCTCTCTGCCAGGCTTCCTAACTATATTGCCACTCACTTTAAAAGGAGTGGCAACAGGACAGGAGGCAGATTAGCAGTGCATGTGAACCACTGATTGAGGTCCAGGACCTGTTGCAGTGAAAAGCGATCTTTGCAGTCCAGATAATAATCTGTTAGCTGTAAGTTTTCTTCCCTATATTTTCCAAAGCCACCAGTGTCATTTTGGCAACGGTCACAGAAGCCTAGTGCCTGCCTGCCTCCAGCTGTTGTGGCTTTCCAGAGCTCAGCTTACCTGTCCTTTGCTGATCTTAGGCATTGAATTTTAAATTCTTCACTTGAAAACAAGGAACTGAGTCTTACCTCTAAACTTTTCTCCCTCTCTAACTGCAGCTCCTCAGAATGACGGCTTGAAAGCGAGCTGGTCTTATTCGTCCACTCTGACCGCAGTTTCTCCAGCTCTTTAGTCTTTTCAGACAGAGTCTAGAAGAGAACACACACCCATTGGTAAATATTTTTGACTCTGCTTCTAAAAGGCTACAGCAATATTCTGACACATTCTACACATAACAGTTTCAGTGTACTTTATAAGTCTAGCTCCAAAAATCAAACTATCATCAAACACCTGTTGTCACTAATTTCAGGAAGTGAAACTTATATAATGTAGATTCATTACACATGAAGAGAAATATTCCCATGCCTTGTTTCTTGTAATTTTGATGATTAGGGCTTACAAAATTCAGTTATGCAATTAAAATATTGCATGAGGTCAATACAGTCAAGACTTTTTTTAAATCCATGAATTCCATGTTATGCATGAGTGTACTTGACCACAATGCTGGAGACACAGTGGAAATACTAATGTAAATCAATATTAAGAATGTCAAAACAGACAAATATATGCATATTATTTTGTTGGTGGCAGGCTAGAGGACACTCACAGCTCTGAGCATGTGGCAGAGATCTAGGAGAAAGCTGTTCATTTCACAGAGAAAGAAATGGATGGACTATAGAATACTACACGGACCACACTTGGACTGCTGATTTTGCTAGTCTGACATAGTGTAATAACAGTCATATAACTAAAATTAATGTGTCGTTTTGCTTGATTGTTTTGATTTTCTCATGCAAAATTAATGTGCATCATACATGGATAGCTGAATGTCTTTGAAAATAATCAAAATATGGGACATCATCTCAGTTTACGAAAAAAGTACAATCCTCAAGGTCCCACACAAAGCAGGTGGTTGCTTGCTGATCTCACTTTTTAGGGCAGATTTTAGTAACAGGTGTGATCAACTACACTAGAGATTAGAACCCACCCTAAAATTCAGGTTAAAAACAAATGGTTGATGTACGGGTGATCTGTAGTGCAATTTCAGTAAACCTACAATACAAACAGCACAGACATAACCAAACGAGAATGCACAATATGTAATTGTGTTCATCTACGTATTATAGTCTAAATAGAGGAGGAGATAGTTTACCCTGGTGACAGAAGAGGAAATTAAGAAGTTAGACCGTAAGAAGCACGACACCCTTCATGCACATGTGGCCCTACTCTGCCACATGTACTCCCTTGTCAATCACACATCCCAGAAGATTTGCACTTGACTCACCCTGCCGTTACAACAAATTACAAAATGGAGCTGGAAGATGTTAAAAGCTAAAAATAGTGGATGTTACACCGCTAAACCAGCAGAGGACAAATGAGAGGTCTGGAAGTATTTTAAACTGGTAGCAGCAGGACTCTAATTAACCCGTTCATGCATAGTAGTCACTACAGTGGACAGCTATCTAAAAACCATTTTCTTGTGCTTCTTGTGGATTTTTATGTTATAAATCCACACAGACCACTGAAGTGGACACTAATGTATCATAAAATACACTATCAACTCCTGTCCATCAGCTGCAAATGCAAGAAATTATTTTTGTTAAATCCAATCCAATTTTATCGACAGATAAAAAAAGCATGCCAATAGACCCGGTCCCTCCTTCTACTCTAGACGACTCTTGCAGGTAAAAAAATATTGTGACATCAGATAACCCCTGAAGGCTAATACTACTGATGTATTTTTCAAATAACAACTTTGTATTAGGAGAAAATTACAATTGCTCACATAAAGAAAAAACACAAACCAAAAAAAACAACTTTAGTTTTGCAAATTTATTTATCCTACCTTTTATTATGCCATAAGAAAATTAAAAAAAATGGGGAAAAAATCCTGACACAAAGGATCATAATTTATGCATGAAAGGGTTAAAGTGATCTGCTTGGCTCAGACAGACCACAATGACCATACGATGGGACCGGGTCAGGTGAGACTATTTTAGACCCAATATAAACTCTAAATTACACTTGTTGACTTATCAACAAGCATCTAAATCACAACAAACACTGACTAGTTGAAGTAGTAACTTTACAGATTTCCTACGGTAAATATGATGAAGATTCTAGATTGTGTCAGTAAACTGTATCTATACACTTGTGGTGGATTTTTGTGTTTGTAGGGTCAAACTCATTCACTCACCTGCTGAGTATAACTCAGCTGCCTAGACAGATCATCTTCAGTCTCCTTGAGCTTCCTGTCTAAAGCCTGCTTTTCTGCCTGAAACATTGAGAAAACAAGACTCATCAGTACTATTGTATCACATTAATGTCTTCTCTGCAAAGTGTACATTCATTTCCAAGCTCCAGAAGTAAATGGCTATATTAGGGTTAAACATTCTTATAAGATGGTGTGAATTGGCATATTAAGATGGAACAGAAATCAATACCAGCCCAAGATATGACCAAAACAGTGTATATCTTACTCTTTTGGACAGAAATTAATTTTTTCGGTATTTAGAACAAAGACTTCCTCTGTAACCAGAGGTATGCAATGAAAAAATAGATCACAAATATTTCTTAACAAAACATTTTTTTCAAAATCAAAATCTTTCCCCAAATCCATCATTGCTCTATAGCTCTTGAGGAAAAAAGATAATCCACTATACATCGTGTTCCAAATTATTATGCAAGTGATATTTTCTCGGATTTTTGTAAATGGTCAATGCAAATGATGGTCAGTATAATTTTGAAGTTATGAACTATTACAGTATAAATCAAATTTTGTGGGGAACAAAATTCCCCATGAGAACACTATTTTCTTCTAAAATAAAAAACTCAAAATGCTCTGTTCCAAATTATTATGCACAGCAGATTTTCTAAACATTATTTAGAAAACATTATTATAAAAAACTGCAAAGAATCTTTATTTGAATTTGTAGAATTAAGTGGTCACATGTACTAAAATAAAAAGCTATTTCAATTATCAAGTGGTATTCGTTGCAGAATCAGATTGTGCATTGTCATGAATGAAGATGATTTTGCTACTGAAGGTGCAGCTTTTCTTTTTGAACAGTGAAAAAAAGTGATCAGACAGAAAGTCCCTATACTTTGCTGAGGTCATTTTCACACACCTTCAGGGACTCTGAAGGGGCTGACCAACTCTCTCTCTCCCCATGATTTGGGCCCAAAAAATGACTCCACCACCTCCTTGCTGACGTCGCAGCTGTCGGGACGTGCTGGCCATCGACCACCAATCCACTACTGCGTCCATCTGGACCATCCAGGATTGTATAGCAGTGAACAAGTCTGTTTGAAAATTAATCTTCATGTACGGCTGGGCCCACTGCAACCTTTTCTGCTTGTGAGCACCGGTTAGGGTGGCCGAATAGTAGGTCCATACACCACAAGCCTCTGGAGCAGGGATGTCAAAGTCAAATACACCGAGGGCCAGAAAAACAAATTTGCTACAAGCCGAGGGCCAGACTGGTTCAAAGTTTATTAAAACATATTGAAATTATTGCACATAGCCCTGACTCACAATACAATCTATAAATTCACTAGTACAACAAAAAAAATTTTCTTTATGACACTTAAATTCAATTTGCATAATAATTTGGAACACGGTGTAATTTTTGACAAAGTGTTTTCACCAAATTCTAAAAGTTTTCTACTTTTTTGTTAACTTTTTTAGGAAATATGTTGCCATAAGAAGCTCCTGTAGTTTCCCTCTGCATGCTGTGAGGACAAACCAGCTTCAAAAAGCCTTCCACGTAGAGTTGGAAGAGCCAAACTTTATTTATTATGGCTTAAATCGCCGTGCCTCACTTTCACTGCCTTGTGCTTGCAGCTGCTTTGATGTGTGTGAGAAAATGTGTCTCATTCATTGTCTGATGGACCATCAGAAAGCGTATTCACTAAAGATTAGGGGTGTAGCAGTGAACAGCAATCCCGGTTCAGAATGTTTTTAGTTCGGTTCAGTCAAAACAAACAAAAAATGCCTATTACATTGATTATGAGCTGCCTTATCGCTTACTGTTGTTGAGCGATTCCTTTTTCTGACATAAAGTTATGATTTGGCCCATCTGTTTGTAGCTGTAAGAGACCTTAATGTTCCTTAACAGCAGCGTTTAGTGATTATCTGGAAGTCCTCTCAGTTCTGTTTTGATGTCACTTTTTAAAGTCACCCCACAGAATGTTGCTTTGCACACTAAGTTCAACACATTAACAGTCTTTATGTGCTCTGGTTTAAAATAATGCTGGACTATCAGTTGGCAGATGCCTGACGGTTTTCAGTACCGAATATAGTTTAAAAGATCTAACCCAGGGGTGCTCAATACGTTGACAAGGTTTTGAGTTGATCTTGGCAACAGGTGACAAACTGAAGGCCGCCAGGACGCTGAGACCATCACTTCCTCTTCTGACAGGCTTAACAAAAATATTCACCAAGATTCAAAATGGTTTTAACTTCACTAAAGAATAATACTTTTTTTTTTTAATTAACAAAACGTGTTAAAATTAATAATCAGTAATTATTGCTTCAACTAGGTGTTGCACAATTCAATGCGTTTCGGTTCTATTAACAAATAAAAAGGGACTCAAAGACCAACTGACGAGCAGAGCAGGAGTTTAAGTTAGCTAATCAACCACTGCTTCTTGAGAGGCTTATTAATAATTGAGAAATAAATATCAAGCCTGGAAACCTGATATTGTAACGGACTGAATGTTATGTTTTTAATGTAATCTCTGCTCGGCTTTCAGGGCGCAGGCGGTTGCCATGGCAACGAGTGTGCTTAAACAATACAGAGAGACGGAGAGTAGAAAGGTGCGAGCGGTTTTGAGTTGATCACCTGTTCGGGTTGTTTGACCTTTGTTATCTTTGCTGTGGTTCATCACAGCTGCTGTAGTTTCTGAACGTTCAATCAACAACAAACTTGGACTAATTACCTCGTTCGTTTGCAGTAAACATCATAACAAACATTAAATAGGACAAATATATTTGATTAAGTTTTAACAAACAAATGGCTTCTACCACAATAATTATGTGAAATTGAATTAATTATATCCCAAATACAGAAGATTTACCTTTACCTTTACAGTGCTCTTTGGTTCCTCCTATCAGTCTGTAGTTTCTCATACTGATGTCATCAAACCAGATTTCAGATCTACCATAACTGACTGACACCTGCTGGCCTCAGGTTCGCAACCAGCTTCTGACTGAGAAACCAGTAACCTGCTCCCAGTGTCAGAATCTCACTGAGGAAGAAACTGCATCAGGTTTTCTATCACTTTATCATTTCTGATATAACTGATGTATATTCATATAGAAAATGAGTCAATAGGGTTTAATTTACAATTTTTATGTCTTCGTATCATGAGGTAGATCTCAGCCAGGTGGTGAGAGAAAAAGTAGATCTTGGTCTCAAAACGTTTGAGCACCCCTGTCTTACCTGTATGGAAATGTTTAAATTGATCAGCTGTTGTAATGTATATGTGGCTCTATGTATTCATTTTATGTGCCTTAAACAGGCCAGGACATTCAGTCTATGCTCCACAAACCTCTGTAAACCAAGATGGCACACTGTATTTCTGAATGCAATTTCAGAGAAGAATCTGGCATCATCACACCATCTACAGTGCTGTCAGTTTTCACATCTCGTTTCCATCAGTAATAGCAGAAATGTAAAGTTGACAACATGACACAGCCCGGATCTCACTGCAGAGTTCTGTGACACAGAACAGTGAAACAATAGGATGTGAGCTAACCTTCAAAGACGCCAAACAGGCTGCCAAATATTCTTTCACTTCTTTGTTTGAGCCTTGAATAAGCCGCAGAGATAAGTGGTTCAGGTGTTTGAAAGCATTTGTCTCTACTACGCTGAAGGTGGCACAGCCCTCGACCATTGTAGACTGGCATGTCAAATGAAGGAGAAACCTGTGAACATACATCAGAAAATAATGGATAAATAATAGTGATGATTTCTGAATTTATTTATTGAAAATACCATCAAAGGTGATAAAATTCTGCGTCCACATTTAGATAAGAGTAAAAAAGTAAAAAATGTCTAATTCCAATGAAACCAAGCCAAAGTCAGGTAGACCTTCAAAACCTTAACCACAAAAATCAACAAAATCCCACAAAAAGCTTCAGACAACATTCCAGGTGCACGGTCCATGTCGAGTCAAGACAGACACACACATATATATACACACACCTTTTTTACACAACATTCTGACTGTCATAAGCCATAATCATCTAAAAATAGAAGAAATAAAGCTTTGAAATATTTCAAATAAGGATGAATCAACATAATATACAGGTTTACTTTCTGAAATGAGTGACAAAAAGATTTATTATTTTTACAATTACATTATATTTGTATTATTTGACTAGATTTTGTGGTGAAAAGCATTTGCTCATACCTGGGATTGTCCGAATCTTGCTCCAAGTTACACAGGTTAAGCAGGTCAATAAACTTCTGAGGAAATGATGCAAAGTCTATCAACAGGCCTGCTGCACTTTCAAACTACTCAAACACACAAAAAGCAAAACAATATATAAAATACGATTTCAATTTTAAATACAATCTAATATTCTCTAGCAAATACAAACCTTTGGAAGTCTTCTTCTGATATAGGAAGGGTGAAAAGAAAATATGGGTCTGCATCATCAGTTAACTTTACTAGAAGATCCTAATGTTTGACAAAAGAGAAATAAATTAATTAATACAACATTTAAACAGGTAATATGATGAATGAATGTTGCTTAGGCATACTGTCCATCTTTGTGTGCTGCACTTCTACAATACATTATTGGGACAGTTCAGTGTGTGTTCAGGTATGAAAAGCTCCACTCACCCTTCTGTGAACAGGAGTAGTTGACAGCTCAATAGTGACACGGACATTTGCTTTCCTGTAAAATTAAACCAAGTTACCCAGTCATCTTTAACCTGGCTTTGCTTGGCTATAAAGCCAAGTTAAAGAGTAAGTAAACTAATCTGATTAAAGTTGTAGATGCATCGAATTGCAGTCATCATCACTATATTATTTCCAGCATAACAAATGCAAATTACTGCAATATTTAAGTGATGTACACCAAAGCTTCGACGTCCAATAGCACAATTGACTCCTTGATTGGATTTTCAATGTCCATCATATATGAGACTGCAGGCTCAAATTATGGCACTGGCAACTATCGTGGCACTTCCGGCGACAGCTGCCGTAAAGTGCTGCGGGCTGCCTCGACCTCATAGGTCCAGGCCCAAAGCTCAGTGCATGCCCTATTGCCCCTCTGTGAAATGTGGATTCAGTCAAGTGTACATAAGGGTTTAAGTGAGCAGGTGCATGCAAAAATGTGAGAATTGGAACAGTACGCCCCTGTGTCGTAATTTCGACATCCAAAATGGCAGGACTGGTCACTGTTTAGGTATTGTGTTGTTAAAAATACAACTACAAAACAATTTATTTTATATGTACAGCAGAGATATTTTTGTTTTTCTAAGTCATTGTTGGAAATATGTGTTTGACTTGCTGAATACAGAAAATTCTATGTAATCACACATGTTCAGTAGAGTGAAACAAAAATTATTTTATTACTTTTGAAATTTGATTTTATTCTTTTTTTTTTCTACAGAAAGCTTGCTCAATGAACTTTGCATATTTCCAAGATAGCAAAAAATACACATTAAAATGTACTAATATTCAATTTAATTAGTCTGTGATTTGACTAGAGACGTAATTTTGTTTTACTCATATTTATGGAGCTAAAAGTTAGTTTTGTTTAAAGTGGAGCTAATGTGCTAAAAAAGATCAAGTTAAGGACAAACATATGACATATATAAAAAAAATAGTAAGAAAAAATGCCTTATTCTACATTTGAAAATTAAAAAGGCTAATGGAACTAAAATGTCTGTGATGAACTGGCAACCTGTCCAGGGTGTACTCCGCCCAAAAAGTCTTGCTGGAGATAGGCACCAGGAACCCTCCCAATGAAGGGGATGAAGAGTTAAATTATGATGTATTTACATTTAAATATTATGATGTATTTAATCCTCTGGCTTTATTCACAAATACTGCTTTCTAAAAATCACCTCCAATTTTAAAGTGTTTTAAAAAATTTCTAAATATTTTTTTTAAGAGAGTGCTTAAATGTTGCAATACAACAAAAGCCCAATCTCTATACCATAATGTTAATATCTTAATTTAAAATTTGTTTTGCATTGGTGACATTTTGTTTTACTTTCCTCACAGTTGGATTGTGACTATTCTTTTTATTTCTGTTCAGTTTATCATATCAAGTTTTTTATTACTAATGTGTGCCTTGTCATTTTGTTTGACTTTTCTATAAGTACTGGAAAAAACAACAAAACATTGCCATAAATTCAGTCAGTGGCCTGCCGCAACCTGGCCCGGGGTGCCAGCTACAGCTTAATAACAATAACTTCTAGCTCCTTTGACCTATGCCAAGGCTTTTGTGTCAGACTGACAGTTAATTTTTATTTTGAACCAAAAACAAACAACAAAAACAATACCAAAACCAATACAAATACTGATTCTGTGACATACACCGCAGCTTCTGTGTCAGATTGAATATGAATTAACTTATTTTTTTAAAAAAACAAACAAACAAAAAAAAAACACCAGTGGATCTGGCACAGCCATGTCATGCTATGGAGCCCCCTAGAGGACATGGGGAAATTTTTCTTTTGCGTTTCCTCGCCTAAGTATAGCATTTCCTCTTAATTATGTTCCCTCACAATAAGCAAATATGCCCTGGTCTATTTTGGATACAGTCACAAATGTCATTTTAAAATGTCTAATATATACACATTTAAAGAGCTGTAATATTTACGGGCACAGAAAGGTCATGCAGTTCATCGACCATGACACTTTAATACAGACATTGTGGTGCAAGGTTGTGCTGGATGAAGACAAGGTGTTCAGCTAAGAAGAATATATGGAGGTCTACGATTCTTGTCATCTTACAAATCATGCTTACAATATTTGCATGTTTATTAAGGTTTTGTCAGCAACAATTTATCTTGAGTTTGTGCTGTGCCCTGATAACATGTCTGCTCTAACAGTGGGCCCTGGTAGCACTGGTGAAAGGGAGTGAACATTAACAGTGGATTTCTGACAGTGAGAATTAGAAGAGCCTTTATGATTCTCTTCTTAAAGACAAAGATTAGAGATATTTATTTTGACGAGAAAGCGCCAATTTTTTATTTATTTGTTTATTTAAAAAGGTTAGAGCAGTAGTATGTTGTTTTCATAGTATGACTATCAGTTTCCTTGATTTAGTTAGGTATAAAATTGTAATGGGATTGTATGTTAAGCTGAGCCTTAAGGTGAGCTATGGAGAAAATGAACAGAAAACTGAGTTCATCAGACTGCGACAGTGTATCGGAGGAGCAGCATTTAAGATTCTTGATGAGGGAAAGCATGAGAACAAAATATGTCCTGTGGCTAATAACATTTGTGTAAATCATCCTATTTTCCACCTCTGAAGGGTTGCTGTCGCTTTAAAACAAGCTGAGCTGGAAGACTGATAAAACACAGCACAGGGGCCGTAGTTTGCAGGCTTCTACGAATCTCATCCTATTCTAGAGAATCTATTACCAGTGTGGAATAATCCCATTTAACTACCCGTAGGTATATTACGGATCAGATATACGTCGGTTCTAAATGCGCTCAGCGGAGTTCGCTTACCTTTCCTCGCAGTCCTTATGCTTCACATGAACCTGTAAGACTTTGTTGAACAGTTCCTCCATGATGGTGATGTTCAAACTAGAAAACTACTAAAGAGGCCGAATACAAAAGACTGCTTCAGCTGTCTTGTTGCCTAGAGCTTTGCCGCTTTCAGCCGCCAACTGTTTTAACTTCTTCCCAGTCCTTATGTTTTCTTGGGGGATGACAATGTTGACTTACCGTGTATACCGCCACCTACAGTACCGGAGTGTGTAGGACAGAGACTTTAAAAATTTATTCTTGAATACGAGCCCGTTTTGACACGAAATGTCATTTCCTTCCCCACATTCCGTAGCCAGGACTTTATTTTCTAAATTACAACATTGTTCCCTTTTGTTCTAACCTAATATTTTGAATAATTCATAATAAGATGCCCAACATGCTCACAACCACAAAGTGATGTGGCAGAGTTTTTCTGGACTATCATAAGCTTTATTTAACTTTATATGATTCAATCTTAATCTGGATAGCACTAATCGCTCTCTTCTGCTCCTACGTCACCCCCACTAGCACAAATGAAAATATATTTATGTATATTCCAATTACAAATTCAGAAGTGATTTCACAAAAAATTTAGCTAATACCCTTTTAAATATTTCTAGCACATCAAAGCAAATTTACCTCTTCTCTTCAGCCGAGTTTCTCCTTTTCAGAACAGTACTGTTATGTGAAACTATTTTATTGGCAAACAGACAGACTCAATATATAGTTTACTTTGTAATTTGTTCAATTTCTATAGATGATTTTGGGATAAAAACATCTGTAATCAATTGCTAATTATATTAAGGTCTGCATTTGCACCCAAATTACATCATGCTGCAGTTTTCATTTAATTGCTCATGTATTTTTAACTCTGTTTAATGTTTTTTCATGTATTGTTCAAGATTTATGATTTTCCTGGTAAATGTAAGAAGCTGTTTGTCACAAACGGAAAGGAAAACCGAAAAAAATAAAACAAGTCTAACTCAGTCCCAGTCTGAGGGAAACTGACACTCATCTTCAGTTCATTCCATTTTCTAATAATTGCACCAACAACTATCCTCATGCCTGCTTCATGAGGAAGCAAATAGCTTCCTCATGAAGCCGTTGTTCTGTAACCTGCCTGTTGTTCTGTAACCAATCTACAATTAAAAGTACAGAACTCCCGGTTCTAAGAGAGAAAACTTAACATACGATAAGCAGTGTATCAAGCTTAAATATAATAATTAACAATATTGGGTCACTCACACTACTGACATTTTCTGGGATTTAATATGTGACCTTTTTAGAGATTGTTTGACATGTAGAAATACATGTCCTCGTGGAAAAAATAGTATATTTAAGGATATTTTAAATATCCTGTATTTTTCTTAAGTACATTTTTAGTATGTTATCAAGTGGGTATACTTCTTAAGATTGTAATTGTTTATAACACCTGGATAAAACAGTAGAGCTGGGGGACGCTATTGCTCGAATGTGATGGACCAATAAATTAATAAGGAATGCAATTGGTAGACCTCTAGGGAAACTGTAACCTGCTATCCCATAATGTATAAATAAAGGCAATGGTTTAGTTGTGCTTTAGTCTTCTTTTTCGATTAAATTACTTCCAAATCTGCCCCAGACATATTCAGCCACCCCATGGGGTGACTGAATGTGTCACTGCATTAGAACTGCTCTTTACAAACTTATAAATCCATTGAACAAAGAATTAAACACAAGGAAAACACACAGTTCTTGGTATCAGTATAGTTTGTTTATTAATGGTATATTTTGCATAGGAAAACATACTCAGTTCCAGTAATGAATTCACTAAAATTTGCTGATAGGAATGGTAAATATGGAAATATTAAAGACACATTATCAAATGTGTTGGTTTCCCCCAAAGCAGATGAATAACAATGAAAGATGCACATGCACAGAAAAGTTAACAAACCATAGACATTCAAACATGAACAGAAATTTTAACATACTGTCCAAAAATTTTTACTCAATGTTAAAAAGTTTGATATTTGTTTCAACATGCAAACACAATATTAATAATAATAAAGCTGTCAAAGGTGTTTTTAAAACTGCTCTGGTTTAAAGCAGTAGCCCTTTCCACAGTGAACATCCAGTTCAAGGCTGACCTCAGCAGTCCAGCTCTTCCTAATTCAAATATAAATGTGCAGTATTGTTTTGACTTTGTGTTACACACACTGCAATGGGACAGTAAATGACAGTAACACTGGGCTACGTCAGGCTCGTTACATAACAAGGTTCCGATACAAAACGTTTTTAGAAAACTACAAGGAACGACAACCAGTTCTGAGAAACCCACACATGAAAATAAAAACTTTGACCCTTTTTTGTTTATTTCTTCTTCCTTCATTTATGAAAAGCTGTTGTGAAAGGGCATGGCTAAACAATCATGCAATTCCATGTGATGTCTTTGCATGCCTACACTCTTTAAAAAGGGAATTTTTTGAATATATTTAATCGGGAGACAAGCAAAGCAGTATGTTGTACATCAGAGCAATTCTGTTGGGAAAAATCCGAAATTGTGATTTTTCACAACAAAGTGTCTGATTCTTTACAAAGTGTTTACAGCAAGCAGAGTAAAGAGCAGCGCAGCTATGAGCCAGCAGACTGGCATTCTGATCCCATGAAAACTTGCAGCCTTGACAGCTCAATCTGGGCATCTGCTGCAGATCAGGGTACACGTAGGACACACATCAAATCAACATGGGACTACAGGAATCTGTGGTTGCAGGGTTTCTTAAGCATGGAACAAGATGGGCATTCATGTAAGAGTCTGAACTAAATCAGAGGTCCAGAAAGCAGCTGCGTTGGGATGCAGGTTGCTGGAACAGAACAAGAATTCTCCCTACAGAAGTTTGACATTGTCATCTGCAAACAGTAAATTCTCTACATGACCCCATCAAGGACGGTTTTGTTCATTTACACATTTTCTCACATGAAGTGTAACACCTGACTTTTCCTCAGCCTGAAAGAGTGAAATATTTCAGTCAATATATAAAAATTGGACACACAATGTAAATGCATATTAATTTAACACTTTTGGATGAAAGTAAACAAATCATTCTGTACCCTTGTTTCCTTCTTACGCAATGCTTTCTACATCAGTGCTCTACCTAAAATGCTCTAAAGGGTCTAAATAGTTTTTTGGTAAATAAAAAAGTTTCTTCTCAGAATAAAGACGGAAGTGAGCCAGTTTTCCCTGCAGCAGCGATCAGAGCTCATTGCCACTTACAAACAGGAAGTGATCAGCTGTCTGAGTCGCAAAGAAGGCAAGACTCACAGCTGCAGCAACAGCTTTTAAATAAAGTGGTGATGACGTGACCTCCCCCACCACACACACGCACACACAAACGCGTGGGTGTAGCTAACGGTCTTTGACTGCTATCAGGATGTCCAGACTCATTCTGACTGCCGTTTACTGAGAAGTGTGTTTTCACCAGCTGTTTAGTGATGTGGGCCTCTGAGCATGCTGTGGTTGGTGACCTGCTCAGGCTCAACAGGAGATGAAAACCCTGAAGGTTCCTGTAGGACTGACTTTAAGATAGAAGCAGGTCCTCTTAATAAAATATTGAGTCCTTACTCTAAATATGACCCCTTTCATATTGTTCAGAAAAAGGCATTACATGGGTTGATAAAAGGAAACAGCCATGAATATTTATCACAAGAAGAAGCTGCCTTGATTTGTTACCTTCTTTCCTCCTATTAAGTTTTTCCATGGACATCATCCAGCTCAGTCTCTTTGGGTTGTTTTATGGCTTGTCACCTTCAGACCTGCACTGGGTTGCATACTGTCATGAACTGAGGTGGAGGATAGAAATGACTGTATCCATGCTGTAATGAATCTCATAGGCACTGCATGTTGAGATTATTTTTGGTAATTTTTTGATTTGCTGTTGACTTGATGTATTTGCATAAAAATAATTACTTTTCTGTAGCAAAGGATTTATACTACAGTTCTTCCCCTGTCTGAATATGTTGTACCTATAATAATAATATTTTGAGCTCTTCAGAAAATTATGTCTTATTTTTCAATCTGTTTAGAGTCAATATTGTTATTTTACTAATAATTCTAGCCTGAGGTTTTGACCATGGATTAGCTTGTCAATAGCCCAACAATTACAGTTTTCTATGACTGAAAAAGTTAAATTTGTCCTGACCACTGTCCAAAGTCTGAGTGAATGACTGAACATTTCATACATTCCTATCAGCACGTTTAAAATGTTCATGTCTCATCAAGACAACAGACTGACCACTAGGTGGATTTACAGCCACAGTGGCTCTGACTTCACTCTCTTCGTGCCTTAATCATATTCTGTTCTTCCAGAAGTCTCTATGTTTAACACAGAACATGCACTGACGTTCTTTTTCCTTTAACCAGTGCAGGATCTCGTTGCCCCCACCTGTGACTTTTCTTTCCCCCCAGCAGTCTCACTCATCCTGGACCTGAACTGCAGAACTTCATCTGTAGGATGACTCACAGAGCTTGTTGGTGTGTTGAGTTCTAGCACTAACCTGTCATGAATCAGATTAAACTCCTTCAAGTTAAATCTCCTGGTAAAAAACTGTTTTTCATTTGCAATTTTAACATCAGCTTTAAGCTACGGCTTGGGAGGAGAGACATTTAATCAAATCTTACCTAATTGTGTCAAACGAATGACTGATAATCTCTATTAATGTTGCTGCAGATTGTCAGAACCAAACTATGTCTCTAGACCACCTCTGCCTCCTCCCCATCGCTCATAAATTTATCCTCTACTTCTGTCACTTCCCACTGTGGGCTGAAACACACACCCACAAACCTCAACATACATGAATACAAGATACTTAAACATTCTATGGACTTTTTTTTTTTTTTTTTTACAACTTTTCACAATTCTGTAAATGTTTCATACATTCTGATATGTTCACAGCCAAGAAGCCAAACAGAGAGGATAATAAAGT
This sequence comes from Poeciliopsis retropinna, assembly GCA_010277075.1. Classification (NCBI taxonomy): domain Eukaryota; kingdom Metazoa; phylum Chordata; class Actinopteri; order Cyprinodontiformes; family Poeciliidae; genus Poeciliopsis; species Poeciliopsis retropinna. The sequence goes on from VMRM01000003.1 coordinate 28,363,355, forward strand.
CATTTCAAAATAAACTTGAAACAAGAGAAGCTCAACATGCCCATATATATTCTCAGTCATCTGGGTCATGTCTAGTACAACAGGCTGAAATTGAAGGGAGCCGAGCTTTCACTCAGTTTTCTCTGAAGACATTTCAACACCTATCCCTGTCCAGGAATTCACACAGCAGGCCAATGCAACCCAAATACATTTTTTTGCCAAATGCGATCTATATCTGACTTTTTCACAGCAGTCTGAACAACGCAATTCCAATTTCTTTCACAAAAAAAAAAAAAAAAAGATCTGATCTGTGTCACTTCCATATGTGGGACTAAATTGTATTCGATAACTTTCAAAGTGAGCTATCGGCATAACATGACTGATAGCTCACTAATGACATGACCATTTCAAAGTGAATGGTCATGTCATTTTATCCAATTTTTACATCAGCAAGAGATATGCATCATAATTCTGCACAAGAAGAAGCCAGACATGGTAAATCCAGATGTAAATAACAGTTGAAAATTATAATTATGAAATGCTGAAAGCAGTCTGAGTCAGTAAAGCATCACCTCTCAATCCCACCACTCCTGGACCGACTCCACATCCAAACAAACTTCTCTCTAGAAGCTGCAGTCTGTGCTCCACTACAGACCGTAGTTGTTAACTAGGCTTTCTTTTCATCAGCTTTCTTTGTCTGGTAACAATCTGGTGACCATGCTGCCGGCTCTCAGCAACTTTAAAATTCATCCATATACAGCAGCGGCTATTGTTACCGCCATAAACATTCTTCTCTTGCGCATGCAGGTTGCTTTGGGGCTTATACACTCAGAAGTCTGATTGCGTTTGCATTTAATTAGTAATAGAAACGTCCACACAGAAAAACATTGGATACCCATACCTGCTGTCTGATTTAACAGACAATTCTGGAAATTTGCAGTTGAGCTTTATAGGAAAAAGTGAGTTAAAGTCCAGATATCTTTTGATTTCAGCCTGCTGAGGTAAGCAGCTGTTAAATCGTTTTCAGACTATACCTGGCATCACACGGTTTTGTAGAAAGCAAGATGAGAGACTCTTTATCAGTGCAGATTGAGTGTCTGCATAACTTAGCATACTTGTATGGTATAAGGTTATTATCAGATTATTGCATAGTGTTTACATACATTTCAGCGGCACCTACATGTGAGCGATATTGCGTTTTAGATTGCAGAGCTCACTCTACGCTGATTCTAACCATTAACTAGTGGATCCAGTTTTAAATGGAAATCCTATAATCTACACTACGGCATCAGATATACATAGAGGCTATGCTGGAAAGCCATTTCCTTCACACAGGGTAATTCATTCACTCCAGATACAAATATGCACCAGTGTGATGGGGAATGAACCTGAACATTCCATGACTTGGTCACAAGGTTGGAAGTTCACTCCACTGACAGAGGTGTTCCATGGTCTAACACAATATGAATCAACTATGACCAATCAGTGCTGAACACTCAGAGAGCTGCTTATGAATCTGAAGGAGCCACAAAGTAGCAGACTCTGTTAGGAGCAATCTTTCTTAGGGAAACATACAGAAACTTTGAAATCAGATTATTTTTCATACAACCACTTCAATCACTAAATCATTACAGCTCTGAGAATACAGACACAACCTAGATGTGGAAAATCGACAGTTGGCCGACCTAAAACATCTGCAACCCTGCAGAATGACAAAAAACTCCCTCATGTACCTTTAAAAGTGCTGCCTGCTGCATCTCAGCTTTCCTCAATGTTTTACTGCTTCCTAGGCAAGGCACATAATGTGTTTTATGAACTATCGTGCAAAAAAAGAAGCGGTGTAGTAAAAACAGAAAGACACAGAGAGGCCCTCCAATCAGCTGCTCCAGAGTACTGCAAGGTAAAGCAGGATAAAAGTTGGAATTTATTAGGCAAGGCCATGCATTCCTTTGGTCAGCACAGCAGTAGTGGCAGCACCATGCAGAACAGGCGAGATCCCCACCAAAGGGAAAGGAAGTGACAATTGTGCGTCTTCCTTTGTAATGTTGTCTACATGAATAAAGTACAAGCAATATTTAATAAGTAAATATAGAAGATTTAAAGTCAGATCAGGTAACTCCTTTACTCAATTACATCCATATTTTAGCTAGCTGTTATGATTTTCATCCTGACTTGCTTCCATTTTCTGCCTGCATACCTCGCAACACATGTGAATTTCTCCTTGTAATTCAGTATTTTGAAAATCTGAAAGAAAAAAAAAAGTTCACAGAAATAATATCAAATTTGCCATATCATTTACTGTATAATCTTTTTGTATGGCCTGTTTGTTGATTTTGGTTCTGGGTCCCAACTGGGCCACACTTCTGAATTTTGACAGAATCTGAACCCTGATCAAACCAGCCAGAGATTGCAGTGAGAGCCACATTTCCATGGTGACATGGAAGAGAAGTGTCCTAACTTTTTGCCATTCAAGCCATCATCTGGTTTTAAAGCACCCAAAGGCCCAAATATTAAATAAGATCTAAAACAGTAATAATTTTTTAATCCTTTACCTGAACAATAGAATAAACACAACATATTTCAATAAAATGAAAAAACTAGTCATACTTATTTAGATCTATAAATCATCGACTATGCTAAACCGGTTTGTATGTTTTCCTTATCGAAACAGAAATAATACATTCTAGATTTTCTGGGCAAAATCTTTTCTTGAAGAAAATTTAATTCTGAATCTCATAACTGAATATGGGTCACTCTTTCTTTGACAAGCCTTGCTTATTTAAGATTAACGGCTGCACCACACTCTGCCTTTGACAAAAAGTTACTGGATGTTTGTGGTTTTATTTCCTTTGATATTTAAATTAAAGCACCAAAACATGGTTTATAGCAGATGAATGCTTTGTATTTTTCCATTTTAAGACTTTAACTAGACTGCATGTGCTCTGAAAGGCCTTGGTTGTCTGTTCTGTATTAAATATGTACCATATGATTGGTACCATCCTTCAGTGGAGGTTGCAAATTAATTCTGATGGCAGCAAATGGCTGACAGTACACACTTTGGACACAGAGTAAGAGTGTATTGCAGAACAAAGGTGTCCAGCTCTTTGCTCGGAGAAGTGTTGTGTTAGATGTGAGCCTGCTGTAACACAGCTGACTATATGGCTGAATCTCTACCTCAATATGTGATCCAGCTCTGCAGAGGCCTGCTAGTGATCCCTTGTGATCATTAGACATCCAGAACACAAACCACTTGAGGAGTGGAGTTTGACAATCCTCATAAAGAAGATTATTTGAAATTATGAGCTGTCAAAGCAAGTACAAAATAACTTTTATCATTAAAACATGCAAGGTTTGGACAAAAAGCACTACTAAGCAGCTCGTACTGAAAGTGATGGGATGAAATGAGCTGATAAACAACAGCTCCAATCAGATAAAGTGCACCGTTATAAAATTTAGTTTGTTTGTAGATGTTAATGGTGGGAAATAAAACTACTCCATCATGGAGTATAGAACAGCAAAGTGAACTGTAGACTGAGGGTCACAGTCTCTGTGCTTTGCCAGATGTTCAGATCCTTTATGATCCAGTGTTGCAATGGGGCCCAGTCTTGTGTATTATTGGTTTCCACCAGCTGTCTGACTTCTGCCCAGGACAAGACAGATTACACCATTACACATTCTATGTCACACAAGTCTCAGGAGGCTTTTACGAACAGAAACATTTAGTGGGCTTTTTAGTTCTTCTAGAACACATTACCATCCGATGGGCACATTTTGGTAAACTCTTAATTTTACAAGTCTTTCTTTGCTCAAATGTGTAATCGTATTAAATAACATATGTGTTCTGATGAGGCTCATTTGTCAAATAAACAGTAAATTTTGAAAATGACCTTTAACCATTAAAGGTAAAGTATTAAACATACTTTTAACTATAAGGCGACAATTCTGTATTAAAATGTTTATTTATTTATTTAATTGTCATATTTTCATCAAATGTAAGTGGATAATTATTGTTATTAATGGAAATAAGGGCTTTCAAACATCCGTCTGAGTGTTATTAATCTATATAATGTGTTTCACTTACAGATAAAGTTTGTGAAATAAATGGACTTTTCAACAACATTCAAATATATTGAATGGGTCTGTTCTATCTGTCCTGGACAAGTATTTCTTTGTTAATTTATGTTTAGTGTTTTAATCTCCATAGCAACAAATGAAAGAGTGATGAGGAGTTATGTACTAAAGGAGCGTAGGACTAGAGATAATGAGAATACTGTTGTGATTCGGTTTCATTATAGGAATGTGGATTTGAGTCTCCTTTAGATAAAGACAGCAGGGGATTACTCTGATGAAATTCGACACAGTTTAATATGTTCTATACAACACGATTTAGAAATAATAATAATAATAATAATAAACTAAAGCAGTATTTTACAGCTGACCCCAAACTTCTAACATCATGAAAAACGACATCTGCCTTTAAATCCTGGTCCTGGCTTGCCTCCTTACACCACTGCCGATGTCAGAGCTCTGGTCTGAAACTCAACCTGAGGTCTCACACAGTGTACATACAGTGCACATAGGGTTGAGGTTGGCCATTAACCTAACAGAACCTAACAGAGCCCAATACTCTTTCTATAAGTCAAAGAGACACTGTCCTCCTCTCTTCAGCTCAGTATGTAGAGCTCCTGCACACCACAAACACTTTAGAGCACACTCAGGCTTAGCAATACTCCACAATACCAAGTCTTTCTCAAAAAAAAGGGAGGTCAATATGACCATAGTGCACTGTTGGTTTCTGCTCCAAAACAGGAGCAGAACAGAGCAGGAAAGAGAATGCACAAACACAAACAGGTAAGCAGCCACAGGTTGCTGCATTGTTTCTACACTGATCACCTTCATTACCCAGAAACATGGCTGCATGTCAACAGGTCCTGACTCACAGGCAGAAACCCGTGTCTCCATAGGAACAGACATCTCCAGCATGTTATCCCAAACATCCACAGAAGTTTACTAGCTTTTCCTCTAAATCTCTAAAAGTGCTTGTGTTGTGTTGAACAAAGCAAGAAGAGAAATCTTATTTCACTCCTTGTTTTCATCTTAAAAGCATATTAAACACTTTGCAATGCAACCTAAAAGCTTCAGCTTGATGATTGTCAAAAAAAGAAAGATTCTGTCTCAGGATGGATGGGAATGAAAAAGAAACTCAGCTCATCTCAATAACGACTAAAAAGTGCAAACAAACATACAAAGAAACATTCTAGTCAGTCTAATGAATGGAGGCTTGTTTGCATATATTAAAAGCAGCACCTGCATTGATGAAGGTAGGGGTTCCGGTCATTGGAGCTGGGATGTATACAGGCCTCCAGCAGGACTTAAAGCGGACAGCCTGGAATAAAGGCTGACATGTATCCTGGGACAAGAAGGTCCATCCTTGGGATGCAGTGGGCTTACAAGCTTCTCAGAACCTGCAGAGTTGATGCGTAGTTCTTTTGAAACCAATCTGACGGCTTTACCAACCCACAGTCTTCATGTGAAAATCCCAGAAACTGTCAGTTATGACAGTTATGTAGTATTATACAGCAGAGTTCAATCAGGCACCGCCACACGGCTGAGCAGCATCCACCTTCCATCTAGGAGGTCCTCTCCTGTGAAAAGCATACATATATACATGGTCATATATATTTATGTATGCATGAGACCAGGGCGTGGTATTTCTAGAAAACTGGACATATTTTCTGCTCTAATAATGTCTTGATGGGATTATTTCCTCCAGGAACGTGCTGTCAGCTTCATCAGCTTTCTGCCAAAGTTCGCTTAGTTGCCCAGATACCAAGACTGGAAGAGAAACAAAGAAGAGTCAAAATATAAACAAGAAGGAGACAGATCAGACCTGATCCGGGATTTCCTTCAGAAGCAGAACATTCCACGTAGATGAAGTAAATATGGTTTACTCTTACTTCTCTGCCTTTACTCAGCTGACTAAAAACACGATTACATTTCTATTACAAGTTCCAACCTCGAGAGTGGTATGCATTACTGTCACTACATACTTGCTCAGAACTGAAATGTATTCTTTCAGAGTATTATTGTATTTTGACCGGCAATGGACTGACGACCTGTCCAGGGTGACCCCACCTCTCACCCTTTGACCGCTGGAGATAGGCACCAGCCCCCCTCGCATGTAGAATATTGGATGGATAGGTATTATTGTATATACTACGAAATTGCATACTAAAGTCAAAAGTAACAAATTCAAAGAAAGAAAAATGCATTTGTTCTTCCAAAATCCAAATAATTCAGCTGACAATGCATTTTACAGTTCTTAAATGAAATGCAGAATAAACCAAGAGGTTTTACTTGAGCCATTTCTGCTATTTGTCACAACCAGGTTACAAACCAACATCTTCATCATTTGTTAGGTGAAGACCTGCATCTTTTTAATCATTTTCTGATGTTGCTAGCATCAGGTTTACCACTGGAATCACATAATTTATTTCCTATTCTAAGATTGCAGAGACAGCTGTACTGACCTGGGCTTGGTACAGCCCCCCGGGGTCTCGGGGTTGACGCCAACAAAGGAAGACCGGCTGGCAGGTGGGGTCCCAGGAGCAGAGTATGCTGAAGGAATTACACACTCTCATGTTAGTGGTATTACCAACAAAATGTTTCTCTATCATAAAGGAAAGACAGGGAAAACATCTTGTTGGAATGTGTAAAGCAGCACAAGTTCTGTGGTTGAGCTTATTTTTTAAAAATTGAAAGTAAAATTGCTGAAGGAATAATTAAGGGGAAAGTCTTTGGTATTTGGTTAGAATCACATACAGTAAAATAAAAGAAAAAACATCAAGTTACTATATACTCCTGTTTTATGTTAATATTAATGGTGGTGGGTATGTTTTCACACATCTTGGTGTTTCTCCATTGTGGCTCAGCAGAGTTCATATTAGTCTGCCTGGTTCCAACTATAAATCAGAGTTAGGTTTTTCTACCTGCTTCATACAACAGAAAACAAGTAGTGTTCCTCAAGGTCAGATAACAGCTCTTATGACCATGAGTTTGTTATTGCTGCTCCTAAGCCTTGTAGTAAAACTAAGCATGTAAACAGATGCATTCTCTGGAGACATGTAGTATAGAAATAGTTGTTGTGAGTAAACTTACTGGGTGAAGTAGGGGAATTTGCCCCCCCATCAGAGGAGGAGGTAGAAGCTTTGGACTCTGTGGGAACTGCTGGTCTGGGGAGGGAGGATGCTGGTCCAGGGGGCGCTAACATCTGGGAGGAGATATAATGGCTCGGCACTTTAACCTGAGTGCTGCCATTCAGCTGCAAAACAGATCAGTGGGCACATAGAAATATAAGTAGCATTTTAACTCTACATGCAGTGAAAATTAATTCAAGATACCAAGCTAACATTTTTTATATTTCAGATAACCTTTGGGGGATTTTTGTATACTTTAAAATAATAATATAGGAACTCAACTTTGTCTCCACAGATAATTTAATCTAATAATCCCTAATCAAGAGTGCTTTCAAAAACGGTTAAGGACTAAACTTTTACTGGTACAGTAAAAGTTGTCATAAAGTTGTCGCCTGTCATAATGCAAAAATATGATAAAATAATTTATATTGCTATTTTCACCCTATGGTTTGTACTGTTAAGTATTTACTTTTTATTTAGCTTAACCAATTTTGATTATTTTTTCTTCAAAATCGCTGAATTTTCCCATTTTCCCATTTCCCATGGGAGCATGCTCCCATAGAATGGGATGCTCATAGAATGGGAGCATGCTCCACCTGTCTGTACATCGCCAACAAAATGGTTAAAAAACATTTAACATATGAACTGATTTTCCATAATTTTTTAGGGGTGTGGCTAGTTGTTATGGCAACGAGTCTGCGTGTGTGGCCTGGCCAACGCAGAGATCGAGAAAGAAGTGGTTTTGAGTTGTACTTCAACGGTTTTTCCCTTTGCTGTGGAGCACAGCACAAAATTAATAATACCTACATTTCCAAGTTTCATTGAGTTAACGGAATTAGTATTCTGTTAACTATTAATATATAGAGAGTTATATTTTAACTAAATAAAAGAATTGTATTTTTGCCCTCCAGGGTTGTCCGCATGTATGAAATTTCCTTATGTAAACGTGCAGGTGGTCTACATTTGTATATTTGATTATGAATAAGTCAGTGCCTCACCAACATGTGAGGGGGGGACCAAGAAAGAAAGGTCAACACATGTTTGGGCTCCAGAGGAACGTGAAGCAATCCACCCTCTTAACTTTTATTCCATCCCTGAAGAAGGTGGAGCGTTTGGAGCACTGCATCTCCTAAAAATGATGATGATCCAATAATGCTCACATGTTGGACGTGTTCAGGTCACATGTCGGACCTCCTTTAGGCTGATTTATTGTTTTGTTTAAATCAATCTTACAACAATGATCAGCAGATGTGTCAATGGTTAAACCCTGCTCTCCATAATAGTTTCAATGGACTGTGTTTGCTGTGTGACTGGAGACCTCTTCTTCATTCTCTGGGCTTTGTGAAGCTGGAGGACAGCAAAACAGCTGAAACTCTAAGGACCTTTAAATCAACGCTAAAAAGCCAACTGTTTATGGTGCATTCACACCAAACGCATTACGCGTGCCTGGTTTACAGTTGAGTCTATGGGAGGTGCGTCAGAAACGCTCTAGTTATTGTTTTCCGTTGCCAGCCTATTTGTTGGATGTATCGGACACTTCAAATCAGGGGTGTCAAACTCCAGTCCTCAATGGCCACTGTCCTGCAACTTTTAGATGTGTGTCTGCTGCAGCACACCTGAACAGATAATTAGGTCATTAGCAAGGCTCTGGAGAACTTATATAAACAACAAGGAGGTAATTAAGCCGTTTCATTCCAGTGTTTTGAACCTGTGGCACATCTATAAACTGCAGGACAGCATCCCTTGAGGACTGGAGTTTGACACTTGTGCTCCAAATGCACCGCAACGTTCCTCCACATAGACTTTGAATGTAAATCAGACAAATGCGTTTGATGTGGAGGCACCATTAGAATTGTTTTTGAATCACAATCACTGGAATATTGACCAATATATTTGATGTATAATGATGATTTTGATTGTAGCACTTCACAAAATGAAACGTGAATGCTTTCACAATTGGTGACTGTATGTTGTTATGTAAACCACTTTGAACTGTCTTGTTGCTGAAATATGCCATACAAATGAACTTTTAGGAGGAGGTGCAGTGTAAACAGCAGGTGGCATAAATCCTCTCTACTCCAGTCATTTAAGTCCTCGCCCATGCTTTCTTATCTTCTGCACTTCCTGTCTCAGCACTTCCTGTTTCCTCTTTCTCCTCGAACCACAGACGCAACTGATATTGCGATACCTCCACTGGCATTTTTAAGGGCAGGCTGAATCAAGTCATGCCTCAGAGGGTCAGGACAATGCTTTCTTGTCATCTCTTTTCAGCCTGGTCCTCTTCACCTCAGAAAGTCCTGCAGCTCCTTAAAGGCTTCTGCTGCTTTTTTCTTTCCTCCATAATAAGAAAATGAAACCATAGCAAGGTTTTATTTTGTTCTGTGTATTGCTCTTTGTGACAGTTCACCCAAATGTTCACTAAATTGAAATGACTTTTTGTGAAGTGCCTTAAAATGATATATTTGGATTATAGATGAACAGAGAAACTTACAGAGCCGGGGGACTGATTTGCAGGATCACAGGCCAATGAGACTAGATCTTTCAATGGGTCCTGAGCCAAATGGGGAGGGTATCGGATTGCTCCATGGGCAAAATAGGAAGAAGACGGAAAGTGAAGCGATGAGGAGGGATGAGGACATCGAGAGAGACCTGACAAGAATATGAAATCGTTGTGAAATTTCTAGAGGAAAATATCTTATAAATGTAATACAGTATGGCTGGGGCCTCATGCATAAAAGAGTGCTCAGTTTTCACACTAAAACTTGCCATACAGAAAAATTTAGAAAAGTGCGGCTCACAAAAAAGAAATTGGACGCGCTGTGCACCTTTCCTTTATAAATCCTAATTTGCGGGAAATAGAGCACAGCTGCTGGTCAACCCTGTCTCCACCCGTAAATACATATGTAAATTAGTATAAATACCAGGAAATGTGCCATCACGTGAAATAATAACCATGGCAACATCCTTGTTCAAAGCAGTAGAAGTATTTATAATAATAATAATTATATATTTTATTTAAAAGGTGCTTTGAGGACACATAATGTCACCTCACAAAAATAATAAATTTTAAAGAAAAAAAAATCAAAATTAAAAAAATAAAGGAATCCTGCAAATACCAGTTTGAACAGTAGCGCATTCAGCCGGGATTTACAGACAGACAGCATGTCAGAGTCCTTTGAGTAGGTAATGTGGACGTTTATTCTTAATAGTAGAATGCTTCATATCCATAAGGTGCATTCAGAAAGCGGGCGACTCGACTGAAGGATGACTGCTGGACCGGTACCGGTACTGGACGGCTCTTTACGTTTTGCTCAGAGCTCCAGGATTATCAGTCTGAGCAATCTAAGCGCTCATAAACCATCATCAACATTTCCCAGCAGATCAATATGATCTCTGAACAAATGCTCCCTCTGAATCCTTCCATTGGTGACATTCTCCATCAGAGCCAAAGCGCTCCACAATTACGCTGCTTATATACGTGTGATTGCATACACACTTTGATCATCTTAAAAATAATCAAACCTGTTGATTATTTTTAATCAGCAGGTTTGAGTTAATCTGCTGATCCAACCCCGTTTTCTTCTTTTAATGAGAATGAAATGACCCCATAGATGCATTTCATGCACTTCGGCGTTACATCTTTATGAGACAAAAACTGAGAAAAAGTGCTATTTACGTTCAAGCGAGGTTTTCACATACTTTTATTTTTATTTTCTTTATTTTGTGTGCGCGTTAGCTTATTGTCTCAGGATAAATGTGGTTCAGTTTCATTGTCTACGTTTAAACAAAATATTAAAATCATGAAAAACATCAGGTTTGATGGTCTAAATAACACTGAATGTAGTCAAATTTCACTGTATTTAGGTGAGTTTTGATGCTTTATAGTTCAGTATTCTCCACAGAGAAAGTTTGCGTGGCTGCCGCACATTTTCACAGCAGCAAAAAAGTATGCGTATATTTACACTAACTTTGACGCAAAGTTAATTTTTATACATGCCGCCTTGTGCATAAAATATGACGCCGCACATTTTTTGTGCGCACTTATGCATGAGGCCTCTGGTGTGTTTGTAAAGCAGAGCGAGAGAATGTTAGGGACTCTGAGTGCTACGCACCACTGTGCACTGCTATGACTGGCCGGTGGTGCTGAGTGAAGGATCCCATCCTTGGTGAGCCCTCCTGGGGAGAAGGGCTGTCTAGCTCTGTCTTCTTCACTGGGGGAGACAAACCTGTACCACAAAAACATAAATATATGCTTCATTAATAAAACCAGCCACATTTCTTTTTATTGCTAAAACTTAATAAGATGTGGCTTTTGCCACAACATCTATTGTTAGAAGACAGAAGTTGGACGAGCCCAGCATGGACTGGACAGATAATCTAATTCTGTTAATGTGGGAAACAGAACTCAACTACCTACATTAATCAAAAGAAGAATGTACTTTGACAAAGAATTGTTTACATAGAAAATGGACACAACAAAACAGTGAGAATTAGTTCATTTTGACTCTATGCTCCTCATTCATTAGCTCAGTCTGGCAGTAAGGTGGTTGCCTGGAGAATTCTTAGCTTGGTTTCTTATTGTTGCTGAGGTCGGTAAGGCTAGGGTGGGTAAGGCTGTGGATGCTGGTCTTGTGTGACGTATTATCCTTCTCTGCATATGCCCAGTGCTGCCCCACAGGGGCCACCTGTCTCTTCAGGTATCTGTTCTCCCTGTGTGGTGAGGAAGAACACATCAGGTGCAGAGGTGACCACCCTGTTCAAGTATTTTGCCTGTCTGGTGGAACAGACTGCTCAACAGGAGCGGGAGGTGATCTCCCGGTCACCTTTGCGGGGATCGAGGCTGGCAGTTCCCCTTCCTGGAACCGCCAGCCTCGACTGACTCAAAGCATGCAAATATATTTTGGCTATGTTAACATGGTCTTATTAGTTTGAGATGAAATGGGTTTAATAGTTTTCCTATTGTATATTTTTCTCATATTTAAGCTGTGAATCATATTTAAATGCATCAACAGTTCGGACTCTCAATGCTGTTCACCCTTTTTCACTTAGTTTGTTCTTCTGCTGACAGAAAATAAAACAATTTAAGCCTCTGTCTCTCAGGCTAACTGGTACAATAAGATGTTGCTTATTCTGTTACCTCCTTCCAAGTCATCAGTCCAGTTCCTGGAGCTGCTTACAGGAGATGCAGGTGAATGGTAATACTCCCCTCCAGGACTGTCAACATCGTCTTCAATGGAGCCGGACTTAAGGCGTTTACTCCTACAGACAGATTAGTACATAATCATTCTGGACTTAAGTTACTGTTCAGAATTTTTGACAGAAACAATGCCTAAATACGTGTAAGTGTTGTCCTGCTAAATAAAAGTAGTCTTTTAATATCAAACCTGTACTATTTGTCTACAGACATGTTGGATTGCAGTAAACTGTGTCAAAAGAACACACATAAATGCATCTAATGTATGTCGCTCACAGATATTGTATGCTAACCATTTGTCTTCATAAAAATTTTCTTTTAAGAAGAAATTATGAGATGACTCATAATTTCATGCCTACGCAGCTTGCTTAGGCATGCAAGCAGCTTACCTATCCAGTATTAAAGCAAGCCTATTCAAAGCTAATGTAAGTCTATTTAAAACTAACACAAGCCTATTCATGGCTAACAAAAGCTTATCTATGGCTTATCTTTGATAATGGACAGGCTGGTCAACCACCAATTCAGTGGTTGAACAGCATAGGTATGTTAGTCACATTCTGCCTTTCCTTGTTCTCAAGTAATATTTGTCATTCTGCATATTTTCACTTATGCAACATAAATCCTCCCTTAGATCACTGATGAGAAATTATATTTAATATGCCAGGCAGGTACAAAAAGTCAACATAGAAACACAGAAGAAGCTATATGTCCCTTAGATTAGAGTGTTCTCTCCTGTTTTCAACATGTTCATTCTGCTTTACTTGAGCTCCAATCTTCTGTTTTTTGTTTGACTTCAAGCACAACCTAATAAACTTGCTAGATAAGTCCCTTAATTTTGAGTTTTCCTTTTTTAACTCTAAAATATAATCGGCATCGACTGATATAATCAACTGATTATATTATACAATTATAATATGATCAGTCAACTCAGGTGCATGTTTTGTGTCTGAATACCCGCTGGAGGATGTGCTGGCCAGCGACCGTCGCAGGCTGACTGGTTGATTGATGGACTGGTTAAGGTCATAAGCCAGATGACCTTGAAGCTCCCCAATAGAGAAACCAGGTCCCACTCCTGTAACTACTGGAGCTACACATAGAAGCAAAAAACTCTGTTCAGACTTAGAGTACATACAAACTGAAACTTCTACACCCAAACTGTTGATGTTTTGGATCATTCTGAAGTTCAGATTAAGTTATGAACATTTCTTAATTAGTGTTGTTCATGACTCAAATTTTTGGGAGTTAAAGGAAGAGCTCAAAAGAAAAAACGGTTTTAAATAACTAAATGGGATGTAATATGGAAGGTTAAAGCACCAGGAGGTGCTAGAGAGAAAGTAAGTGAATGATGTAATGAGAGAATGAAAAAATAAGAGCTAAAGTTTACCAAAAAAATAACCACCTTAGGTAAACCCCATCAGTTTATTTTATGATTATGGTTCCACAGCATTTGTTGGTTGACACTTGTAAGATGCTAAATTTCTGGCTTAATATATTAATCACTGTTTTTTCCCCCCTCTAGATTATTGACCCATGCTGAGACATTGGACAGTTCACTTTCATTGCCCCGTTCAGATAAAGAAGACTTACTTCTTGAAACTTGGACCAACTCAGGAACACTGAAAACTCCTGAAGTCACAAAACTTTTCTGGAATTCTGGGCCATCTGCAGAAACAAACAGTTAAAGACTGTTGTGAGTCTGGGGAAATGGCAAATATACACACATGCTTATACTAGGCTTTCACCCGGCTGCTTTGTCCTTACTACGCTCCAATTATTGGACATGGGATTGAAGAAAATATCTGCGCTACACAGTTAAAAAAATATTAGTTTGGGCTTTATGTCTTACCTGGATTTTGACTAGCAGTTTAAGGAACAGAAAGAAGGATGAACAGAAAATGTACTGAAACATTCTTCATAAGAATTTGAGGATGAAATGTATATAGAGTTTCAAGCAAGACAATGATCCCAAACACACACTCCTAACTGGAGTTTTCTTGGCCACCTCCTTATTTAAAAAAAATAAGGAGGTGGCCAATTAACTGTCTTAATTAAATAAGACAGAACTGTCTTAGTTAAGTAAGACAGTTCTGTCGAACATATGCAACATTTAGCCTGCAGAACATAATAAATACATAACATGTCACTGAATACTGACACCTGCTGGACCTTAAATATCCCTACATGCAACGTAGTTGACAGACTGCTTTGATGTCTACAAAATAAGATTTAAGTCATTGTATGCTATATATTGTATTATGTCATATCTTCAGTTAAATTCAAAATATATTTCTGTTGAACATATGCAACACTTACCTTGCAGAACATAACATAAAAGTAAACTAAGAGTCACTATCAGCTGAATTTGGATTCAGATAGATCAAGTAGAAACTGAAAAGAACCGGATGAAACAACAACGAAGTGATAACCAATACTTTATTTTCTGATGTAAGATCAAAATGGTCCCAAACTACGAAACCTTTTGTTTGCCTTGAGGCTGCTCAATAGTTGACGCTGTACCGTAAAAGATCAAAAATTATTTTGGCAAATTTTGACAGATTCGCTTCCTTATAAACACGGTTTGGTGTGCCAGTGTCATTTCGAAACAGTTCCTGTATCGGTCACATGACTTGCTGAAAGCAATACGCACACCGACATGGGGTTTTGTCCATGGGCAACACTGATGCGCCGATGCATTGGTGTTGCCAGACTCATCACTAGGTGGACCCATATGCAGAGAGGCAGAGGCTGAGCTTCTTGATGATTTAATGTAGAATCATAGAAATTATGATGAGCACTTACAAAAAAATACAAAATGCAACGTAGCAACAAAAACAAAAAGAACATCAAACCAGGAGGCACAAGGACAAAACAGGGAAGCACAGAGGACTGAGGTAAATGAACCTGAGGATCTGACGAGGAGTGGAAGCGAATGAGAGGCTTAAATATTGGGAGGTACAAGGCAAGACAAAACCAGGGCTGATGAGCTTAATTGACTGCAGGTGAGGGTGGTTGGTAGTGGCACAGGAGCAGACTGAGGGGTGGGTAGAAGGTGGCACAGAGAAGCTAAGAAGATCTGCTTAGCTTCTTAGCAGAGGCTAAGAAGCTAAGCAGAGCATACAAAAGGAGGAAACAAGGAGCTGAAAAATACTTTTGATACAGACACTAAGAGTAAAGAAAATCTGATGAACTAGGAGAGAAGGAGATGAAGGGAACATAACAGAACCTAAATAGAAAACAAGAACTAAGGAACATAGAGCTAGAGAAACTAGAAGATTTGAAGAAATAACTTAACGAGAACTACTAAAGAAAGACTAAGCCTAAAGAGACAAAGAACTAGAAACACTAAGGGGTAACTAGAATGATTAAATAACTTAACTGGAACTACTAAAGGAAAGCATATCTGAAATCAGACATGCAAGAATAACTGAACCAGAGATGACAAACTAAGAAACAGACATTACTAGAAACAGCACAGGGAGACCGAAATAAGGAATAACTAGAAGGACTAAATAAAAATAAACTACATTCACTGAAGAAGCTCGACATAGACTCAGACATACAAGAAAAACAGAACCTAAGGTAACTACAGAATAAACCTAATTAGAAGCACTATGAAGGGTTGCAGATAAGGAAAACAAAGCAATTCTAATCACATTAAATAACCTCAAATAATAAAACTGAAATGACCATGAAGGGCTAACCTAAAGTGAACCAAAACATAATGATAAATAAGATCAAAACCAAACCCAAAAACCCAGAGTCTTGACAGAATGTCAGTGTTCATAGAAAGGACCCCCAGAACTTTCCATATTTGAGGCCCATTTGAGTAGAACAATGGGTCAAAATCACATGTAAATAATGCATGAGACCTGTTTGTTAGAAAGAAGAAAGATAGTTGTCAATTTTTGTCAGGTTTACTGTGCAATTCCCCACTTGAAAGGGACAGTCTCTACTATGAAACTTTTAACTGGATTTCACTCAGAGAGCCTTCAATTTATAATCCATCTTTATTTTTATATGATGGCCACCATAGTGATTTAACCTTTCAGCCACATAGGTGAAAAACCTCAAAAGAAACACATCTATTACATTCTGAAATTAGCAAGATAAATACATTGTGAAATAATCAGATTTCTGCTCCTTTAAACCAGTTATTATTCCAAAAGTATAATAAAATTTTATAGTAAAATTAAACACCAATATTTTCGTAGTCAAACATTCTGACCAACATTTATTTATTTTTCTTTTTTAGTCTAATCTTTTCTCACTTTCTACTTTAACCAATAAACACCAAGTGCATTTTTTTTACTTACTAGCTTGACTTCAATTAGATTAAAACTATTTGATAAAACAATCAATCAGAGTCTATGTGCTGCTCCAATGAGATTCAGGAAATGAGCAACAATATTTTAAGGCTTACCAGCTGTTAGTGAAGGCGATACACGCCTGAAGCCAGGCTTCAGGCGTGTATCGAGTAAAAAGGGGGCGTGTCAGATGAATCCCTGCATCGACTTGTCTCGTCTTGCTGAAAACCATGTGACTGGCAACAAACTATGCCTCGCATTGCGTGGGTCACGTGATTGCTTCATTTTGCGTGTCGGTTTTCAAAATAAAAGCGTGATGAGCCGTGCCGCTTCATGGGTTATTGTATTTGATCGCTCATCAGAAGAGCATTTGTTTTCAGCAGTGGCCGAAATAAAATAAATATTTTATAGTTCATGTATATTAACGATTTTGATGGTGGCACTCATCAAAATGTAATGGACCGGTTTGTCAATTGTTTGGTCAATTGTTGATTATGGTATACTTTGTGACTTTATATTTGTGTGTTTTTTATTGTGTGCAGCACTTTGAAACTGCATTGTAGCTGAAATGTGCTACACAAATAAACTTGATTTAAATGGCGCCAGCAAGAAGAAAAAATCTAACATCTGGGAAGAATTTGAGATGATCACTCACAAGATTCTTAAATAAAAATAATTAACCCTTTCACTTTCTTGAAATTTTTCAGGCAATGGGTTTATTAGTTATTTTTACATGAATACCATCACATGTAGGAATAAAAGGAAATTAGTTGGCAGACAAATATACAAAACAAGCTACGAAAATAGCTATCTGGATATATTGGTATCATTCAGTAAAGAATAAATGAAATCTATTATTAAACAAAAGGTTAATGAAAGATGGCAGAGGAGCTTCAGTTTTTTTCGTTGATTAAAAAGAAATACTGGTCAAATACAAAAAATATTCTGTTAATGCGACACCTAATCTATAGTGTGTTTTCACCCACAGATATTGCTGTAGCAAACAAGCTATATGGAGGGAATTTTTCTTAAGGAGATTCGTTACCTATAGTTGCTGTCCGACTGTCCTCCTGATCAGAGCCAACTCCAGTACGACTGGGACTGTTACTCTGCTCTGCCTCTGAAAACAAGGGAAGGCAGAATGTAAAAGTGTGCGTGCGTGTGTGTGAGGGTGTCTGTACAATGCGTGCACAGATACCTTTCTCCTGCACATAGAAGGCGAGGTAGAGGTCTAGCTCTTTCACAGAAACAGAGATGTGTCGTGGCTGAACACAGAGAACAGGATTGGAGCACTGGCCTCCCTTAACCAGACGCTCTCCATCTGTGCTTTCTAGAGGAATTCCCTTAAAGAGGATAACCATCACCAAGTCTAACCTCCACACCTGGAATACAAAGATTATAATCATAAACACAGAAGGAAATTATTCTCACTACAGTCAATCATAACTTTGTATTTGTGTTCATCATGAGATAAGTGGATGGTATCAGTACCTCCCTAAATGTGAGATGCAATAATAAGTAAAACTGCAGGTCACCACCCCCAATGATGCCCCTTCATGGAACCCTTCCACCTCCCCTGAAAAGAAATGTACTATTGCACCCAACGTGAACAAGCGTCCATTATTGATGTTCACAGTTAGCGAAACTGTGTCTTACACCACGTCCTTCCGGATAAAAGCCGGTGTTGTATTTGAAGAGGATTTAATGCAAAAAAAAAAGTGTGAAAGTGAAACGACACAAAATACAGAAGAGTATATACAAATCATGTTATGGTATACAAATCAGTATAGAAGTCATACTATGGCCAAAAACATTACTTTATAATGAAATGAAGGATGGTGAGGTTCATTTACATTTGGAATTTTCTGTAGATGAAATTAGGCAAGGTATGTCAAATGTTAGACAAGTTGCTGGCAAAGATAAAAGTGGATTTGGCTTCATCATGTGGCCAAACAGAATTACTAAAGTATGATGGGAAGTTGTTTCATACCTGTTTTAAAAAAGTCAGGTCATGTGAATGAATTTTACAAAAACACATCAACATATGAAGAAAACACTCCAAACAAATGTACTGAAAATAACCACATTAATAAGTTCTTATAACATGATAAATGTAACCATAACTGCATGTATCAAAATTACCTTATATATGGCCAAATAAACAGCTGACATAGATGTGATGGCTTAAATAGTTCATTTCAACTTGGATTTCCACATGGATAGTCAGACAAAGCTTAACTATACTGACTAAAAACATGTCAAAAGTTGTTAAATTTATTACATTATTTACATTTCTAATGTCTCAATATTATTCAACTCAAATATTTACTCATATTGTAAATCATAGAGATAGAAAGAAGTGGATGAGTTTTGACTGTGAGAAAAGCATCATGCTTTCTTTCCTTGACAAAGATGACTTCCTGTTGGATTTCTTCCTCTTTGTACTTTTAAGTAGGAAATTGCAATGCTGTGCCCACAACTATTAGGGGCCGCTTTGGACAAAAACTATGTTTTGTCTCTCACATACAGTACAGACCTAAAGTTTGGACACACCTTTTCATTCAAAAAGTTTTTATTTTCATGACTATGAAAATTGTAGATTCACACTGAAGGCATCAAAACTATGAATTAACACATGTGGAATTATATACTTAAAAATGTGTGAAACAACTGAAAATATGTCTTATATTCTAGGTTCTTTAAAGTAGCCACCTTTTGCTTTGACTACTGCTTTGCACACACTCTGCATTCTCTTGATGAGCTTCAAGAGGTAGTCACCTGAAATGGTCTTCCAACAGTTTTGAAGGAGTTCCCAGAGATGCTTAGCACTTGTTGGCCATTTTGCCTTGACTCTGCAGTCCAGCTCACCCCAAACCATCTCGATTGGGTTCAGGTCCGGTGCCTGTGGAGGCCAGGTCATCTGGCGCAGCACCCCATCACTCTCCTTCTTGGTCAAATAGCCCTTAAACAGCCTGGAGGTCATTGGGGTCATTGTCCTGTTGAAAAATAAATGATGGTCCAACTAAACACAAACCAGATGGAATAGCATGCCACTGCAAGATGCTGTGGTAGCCATGCTGGTTCTGTATGCCTTCAATTTTGAATAAATCCCCAACAGTGTCACCAGCAAAGCCCCCCCCACACCATCACACCTCCTCCTCCATGCTTCACGGTAGGAACCAGGCATGTAGAGTCCATCCGTTCACCTTTTCTGCGTCGCACAAAGACACGGTGGTTGGAACCAAAGATCTCAAATTTGGACTCATCAGACCAAAGCACAGATTTCCACTGGTCTAATGTTCATTCCTTGTGTTCTTTAGCCCAAACAAGTCTCTTCTGCTTGTTGCCTGTCCTTAGTGGTTTCCTAGCAGCTATTCTACCATGAAGGCCTGATTCACACAGTCTCCTCTTAACAGTTGTTCTAGAGATGTGTCTGCTGCTAGAACTCTGTGTGGCATTGACCTGGTCTCTAATCTGAGCTGCTGTTAACCTGCGATTTCTGAGGCTGGTGACTCGGATGAACTTATCCTCCTCAGCAGAGGTGACTCTTGGTCTTCCTTTCCTGGGGCCGTCCTCATGTGAGCCAGTTTCTTTGTAGCGCTTGATGGTTTTTGCGACTGCACTTGGGGACACTTTCAAAGTTTTCCCAATTTTTGGGACTGACTGACTTTAATTTCTTAAAGTAATGATGGCCACTTGTTTTTCTTTACTCAGCTGTGTGTCCACCCGACTTCTGCACAACACAACTGATGGTCCCAACCCCATTTAAAAGGCAAGAAATCCCACTTATTAACCTGACAGGGCACACTTGTGAAGTGAAAACCGTTTCAGGTGACGACCTCTTGAAGCTCATCAAGAGAATGCAGAGTGTGTGCAAAGCAGTAATCACAGCAAAAGGTGGCTACTTTGAAGAAAATACAATATAAGGCGTATTTTCAGTTGTTTTACACTTTTTTGTTTAGTACATATTTCCACATGTGTTAATTCATAGTTTTGATGCCTTCAGTGTGAATCTACAATGTCAATAGTCATGAAAATAATGGAAACTCATTGAATGAGAAGGTGTGTTCAAACTTTTGGTCTGTACTGTACTACTAAAGACTCATAAACACTCAAATAATACTGAAATTGTGCACATACACTACTAAAATATCACACAATTTTCTCTCAACACACAAAATACTAAAATTGTGCATATACACGATTAAAATACACACAAAGCAAACAGACATACTATTCTGAATGATAAGTCGAAAATGTATTCTGTGTGTGTGAACTGACACTAGGCTGAATGAATGACTGAATGAATGAATGAATGAATGGGGATGAGACTTGTATTTGTCTGTGTGGAAGACTAATTTTCTGTATGTGTGAGAGGGACTATTTTTTTTGTATTTGTGAGAGTTGTCACGGAAGAGGCGGGGCATATGGAGATCTAAGTGAACCTCGGAGCGAATGCCTTAGCTCCGCTCCCCGTCCAGCACTCGGAGGCTAGAGCCGGCTCCTCAGGGAGCGGACTCCGGTGTTAGCTCCACTCCCTGAGGAGCCGGCTCTAACGCCGGCCGACTCTAACGCCGGCCGACTCTAACGTCTTACTCCGACGTTAGCTCCGCTCCCCCTCCATAGCTCGGAGGTTGACTTAGTATCGAACTAAGTCAACCTCCGAGCGCTTGAGGAGGGAGCAGTAGAGAACGGCTGGCCGAAATTAGCGTTCATAAATCGGATCAACCTTAGGCTAAATGCCTCTTACATCGTGGAGAGCGAATATCCAACTTGAAGCTAACTTCACTGTGGTATCAACGCATGCGCGATCTGATCTCCAAATTATGCCCCGCCTTTTCCGTGACAACTCTCACACATACAACGACATACAAAAAATTAGTCCCTGTCACACAAATATAAGTCTCATCCCCATTCATTCATTCATTCAGTTCACACACACACACACATACATTTTATATGTGCAATTTTAGTCTTTTATGTGTGTGTGAAAGAAAATTGTATGCGTGTGTGATATTTTAGTCATGTATATGTGCAATTTTAGTATTTTGTGTGTGTGACAGAGAAACATTGAATGTGTGTGTGACATTTTTGTAGTGTATATGCATTAAAAAAAATTATATTTTGCTTATGCATGTGAGAGAAAAATTGTATGCATGTGTGATATTTTAATAGTGTGTATGCTGAATTTTAGTATTTTGAGAGTATGTCTGAGTACTCACAAAATAATAGTGGTAGTGTGTGAGAGACAAAACATAGTTTTTGTCCTAAACTACACCTTAACTACACTCACTGGCCACTTTATTAGGTACACCTTAGAATTGGGTTGGGCCCCTTTTTCCTCTCAGAACTGCCTTAATCCTTTGTGGCACTGATTCAACAAGATACTGGAAACATTCATCAGAAGGTCTGGTCCATATTGACATGATAGCATCCTGCAGTTGCTGCAGATTTTGTCAGCTCCACATCCATGATGTGAATCTCCCGTTTCGTCACATCCCAAAGGTTCTCTATTGGAAGTAGCCAACAGAAGATGGGCACACTGTGGGCTTAAAGGGATGGAGATGGTCAGCAACAATACTCAAGTAGGCTGTGGCGTTGACACGATGCTCAGTTGGTACTAATGGGCCCAAAATGTGCCAGGAAAATATTCCCACACCATTGCACCACCACCACCAGCCTGAACCATTGATATAAGGCAGGATGGATCCATGCTTTCATCTTGGTGACATAAAATTCTGACCCTATCATCCAAATGTCGCAGCAGAAATCAAAACTCATCAGACCAGACAACATTTTCCAATATTCTATTGTCCAATTTTGGTGAGCCTGTGTAAATTGTAGTGTTGGTTTCCTGTTCTTAGCTGACAGGAGTGGCCCGTCCGCCTCAAGGTTTGGCATGATGTGCGTTCAGAGATGCTCTTTCTGCATACCTCAATTGTGGTTATTTGAGTTACACTTGCCCTTCTATCAACTCAAATCAGTCTGGCCATTCTCCTCTGACCTCTGGCATCAACAAGGCATTTGGCCCACAGAACTGCCGCTTACTAGATATTTTCTCTTTTTCGGCCCATTCTCTATAAACCCTACAAGTGGTTGTGCGTAAAAATCCCAGTAGATGAGCAGTTTCTGAAATACTCAGACCAGCCCGTCTGGCACCAACAATCATGCAATGTTCAAAGTCACTTTAATCACCTATCTTCTCCATTCTGATGCTTGGTTTGAACTACAACAGATCGTCTTGGCCATGTCTACATGCCTAAATGCATGGAGTTGCTGCCATGCTGATTTGACATATATAGATAGACAATTATATAGGTATAGAAAATTAATTTTAGTGTAGTAATTTATTTGCTTCTCCCGCTGGACTATGCCACCTGCTGGTTTAAAGGAATAACTGCAATTGGCCAAAAATACTGATGTTTTCAATGTGTGTTCATTTGATCCATTGTGAGTTGGCATTAACAAGTTTAGTTAATCTATTATGTTCAATCATTCCTAACAAGAATATAAACTGTGAAATTAAGAACTTGTAATAACTAATAACAACTAGTAATAATAACTAATTAGCAGAAAATTTCTGTAATAACTCAGAAAATATCTACTTATCTACATATCTGTTTACCTTGTCAGCTTGTCTGAGACAGTCTATTCGTCTCATTTTGCCTTTCTGGTCAGGATTTGACAAGACACAACATGCAGCTTTCTTCCCAGTAATTGACAAGACAAAGTCCTCTCTGCATTCAGGTCTGATGTCTTTTCTTAGTTTCGCCAAAAGTCGGCTAGCCCACTTTTGTTTCACCTAGTAGCAGAATGATACAGAAACAAAAATCTCAGTTCATAAAATCAGTACTTTAGTTGACAACTAGCTGCAGCATTATTTAAAAAATCTACCTCTGCCTTTTCTCCCAGTAATTCATCTTTAACTGCTCTCTCTTCTTCTTTAGTCATCCTCTTCTCATGTTTTTTGAAGTACTTCCTCTTTCTGGCCTGGAGGTTAAACCATGTATAAGCGAAGGCACGAACCTGGGGCAGCAGAGCCTCAATGAATGGATGGAACTCATCCTACAGGACAGACAAACACCCATGCACACACGCACACACACACACACACACACACACACACACACAAAAGGTTAATGCATGGAATAACAATCATTTAACCAAAAGTATTGAGTTTCACACACAAACTGTGTGATTTCAAATATGTTTAAGCATACATAAACTAGAGTTGCTAATTGAGTCCAAGAACTACTTAGAATAAGTTTTAGCCTATCCTGTGAATCCAGAGTAGTGGGTCCTATGGAGGACAAATTCTACAAAAATCAATAATAGGTAGAGAATTAAATAAATTGCCCCATAAAATTGTTTAATGTTCCAACAAATGAACCAAAATGATTATTTCATTATTTCTATTTTTAATCTATTGTTTTATTTATTTCATGTTACAACTTTTGTTAATACGTTTACTTTCTTATTCTTTATTTATTTCATTTTTATAGATTTCTATAACACTTATATATTGTTAATAAATCTATTTTCAACTACGGTAATTATAGTTGTAATCCATCTTAATTCACAAACTGATCAGATGTAATTTCTAAGCATTTTTTGTTCTGGAGACATTACTGCTGGAGACATCACATTCTTTGTGTTAGAGACATCACTGCCAAACTCCCCCTTTGCAATAAAACTTGGGAGTCAACCTCCAACTCAGACACAAGAGCTGTGAACCTTTTTCTTCTAAACTGCTTGCCAGGAAGAAGATTTATTTCAAAACCTTCAAAGGGTTCGCTATAGGACTTCTAGAAAGCGTTCTGCGTACCCTACGTTTGTACGTTCCTAACCCTCGCCAAGAAAACATTCTGCTAACTGGAAAAATAGGGAAAAATATCAGTACCTCACAATGGCTAAATCTACATACACAACAGATATTAATGGAACAACAATCAACAATAGATAAAAATCAAATCATATTTTAATAAAATATACCCCATAATTCTAGATGCCATTTTATTGCCGGTGAGTTAACGGTACTGCGGAAACAAAGACGAGGGAAGGAAAAGGAAAATGAGAGCCTAATATATTTTTTCATTGTAATAATTTCTAATTTGAATAATTCAAATTAGAAAATAACTAAGATTAAAAGAAAAAATCTTAATCCACATATGCTAAACAATTTCATTGTTTTTGTTGTGACACTCATTTATTATGTACAGTGTTTTGTCTTTGTTTTGAATTAATTCTTTTTGATGTATACCTCCTTGTTTATCTGTTTGTTTCTTTTGTTTTTGTTTGGTTATTTTATTTTGTTTCTATTATTCATTCTGTTATCTGGTTATTTAGTTTGCAGATCAATGACCCTTTTTCTTTTTGTTAGTCTGTAAGTTTGTTGTATATACACTGATGAATAATAATGAAAAAAAAATATTGTCTTGACCTAGAACAACTGAATTTAGTGCTGCTAGAATTCACTGGCTCTCTCAGTGAATCTCTTCTCCCTTCCTCCCTCCTTTTTTCCTCTTCTTTTCGTCCCTTGATTTCAAATTCATATCTACTTTACAGTCATACAAGGCCTAAGGACAACTTTTCTTTGTCTAGCCTAAGTGTAACAGGATCGGATCGCCAAGGTCCCTTCTCTTGGCTGGGCTCCATGGGTTAAAGCCCAGCCACGAGGAGTTCACTAACGTCTCCCACCTCCAGAGTGGGGTCAGGTGGCCAACGGTTTTGTTCATCCTAAGGGGTCTTCAGAGACGTGCTTTGTCTGGTTTCTCACTTAGGACCTGCTGCCTTGGGTGACCCTACCAGGGCACGAAACTCAACACAGCATAGCTCCTAGGATCACTGGGACACTCAAACCCTTCCACCACAATAAGGTGGCAGCTCAGGGAGATATTTGGGATCTTATTCAAAAATGAGGTCAAGTGGAGCGGGAGATTGACAGGCAGATTGGCGGATTGGCGCAGCTTCTGCAGTGAAATGGCTGCTGTCCCGGTCTGTTGTGGTGAAGAGAGAGCTGAGTTAAAATGCAAAGCTCTCTATTTACCGGTTGATCTACGTTCTTACCCTCATCTATGGTCATGAGCTTTGGGTCATGACCATAGATGAGGTCTTGTAGGGTGTCTGGGCTCTCCCTTAGAGATAGAGTGAGAAGCTCAGTCATCCGGGTAGACTCAGAGTAGATAGTGGCTTTTTCCTACTGGAAGATTTTAGCTGAGAGTTCTAAGATTTACCATGATAATCTGCTTTTCGTAGCCCAAGTCTCCTGTCAAATGAGGATACAGAGTCTAAGAAAAGTTGCTGCTACTGTTTCTTTAGGAGCAATAATTTTAGGGGAGCGTTTTTTTCTTTTGTAAGTGTTGGGCAGTGGTTTAAATATGTGAGCGATACCACCAAAATATTAGATTTGTTTTTTTTGGGGGGGGTTGTGGAAGTTGGTAAAGTGTGTCCATTGAAGAACACCATACTTGGCGTCTGTTACTGCGCGCTGGCAGAACAACGGTCAGTATCTGCTGTAAATTCTAAAGGCGAAGCTGCTGCGCTGTCTGTTGGTCTGAATAAACGGTCTGAACCACGTTCTCAACTGCCGTGTGTCTGAGTCCTACCTCAAGTTTCCTTCCGACCACAACCATTAAATAAAACACAACGCAGCGTCTAAGGAACAACGAGGTTTCATCTCACACGGATAGGGTTACATCTTTGGTGCCGCGACCTGGATCGTGGCGCTTCAAGATCACCTAGGCAACAACGCTGGCAGCCCCGTTACCCAACGGTTTTGTTCTGATAGTTTACTGAGTATATGACAATCTGAGTTAGCGTGTGAAGCTGAAGCTGCAAGATATTATTTTAGTGTCACTTTAATTGCACTGTTTAAGGTAGTTTAAAAAAAATAGTTTGTGAATTATATTTTGTTTGAAATATTTATTATACTGTGATGATATCCTTTTTTTGTTGTCTAATTAGAATTTTGGGAGTGCATTAAGACAATTTAATTATTTATTTATCTCTGAAGTGGAGCTTGTGTTCAAGTGGGCTCCACGGAATACAGTGGAGCCTCAAGCTCCACTGTATTCATCGGCCAGTGGCCCATGGGGTGTTCATCCAAACAGGCCTAACCCTCAATTTATGAGTCACGCAGCTCACAACCATACAGATGCATTCCACGGACATGGCCGGGCTGCGTACGGTGGATTCCTGCAGACCCACCAGGTGAGAAGTGTTCCTATATTAACCGGTAATGCTGATAGTAGGATGCTGGTGGAGGATTGGATTCGGGACATGCAATATCTCCTGGAAGCAATTGAGCTCCCGCCACACCTGCGGTTTTCCACTGTGGTGCATCACCTGAGTGGTGAGGCCAGGAAATTAGTCCTGAACCTACCTCTACATGACCAAACCCCTGAGATGGCTTTTGAAGAACTGAGGGCTGAGTATGGGGACACACAGAGCTCCCTAGATCCACTGGCTGACTTCTACGAGCAGAGTCAAAGACCAGGGGAGTCTGCCTGTTCATATGCCATATTACTGGAAGCTAATCTGAGAGCGGTAGAGGATAGTCAAAGAGGAGGCGAGCCATTTCCAGACCAGGTCTATAAACTCACTCGGCAGTTCTTAAAGGGTCTTAATGATGAGGAGGTATACATGAGAATTGCTCCACTTAAGCCCAGGCTCTTAAGCTTCCGAGAGCTGCAGGCTGAGCTCAGAGACATGACCAAAGAAACTAAAAAGTTCCAGTCATTCCACAAATCAAAGCGAGCTCACACGCAGATCCAGACTGCATCTGGCAGAAGCCCAACTGTGAATGTGGAGGAGACCGTCCGTGTATCAGAGTTGTCAGAGCTTACAGAACTGGTTAAAAAGTTAGCTCTTTGCCAAGCAGAGCAAATAACAAAATTGACCTACCTGGAATCAAGAGTTGCTGCTCCATTGCCCATCCCACCACCACAAGTCCAGGCACCCATAGGGCCCAAACCTCAACTGTGACATGCCACAGATGTGGTAAACAAGGGCACATAGCCAGAGTCTGAGGAGCAGTGTTATCGGATCCCAGTAAAGTGAATGGGAACAACCCCCACCCAGCTCAGCCTTTAAATGAGTAGAGCCCGTGGTTACTGGGGCAACCATGGGTGAGCAGCCAGACCCCCAGCCACAAGACATAAACATGACTGATGGGGGAGAGAGCACTCCATTAGTGGGCCCTAGAAACGAAGGTGAGGTGGAAATCAGTAGAATGAAGTGCCGAGCGCTCATTGACTCCGGCTCTCAGGTAACCAGTATTACCCACAGCTACTGGTGTAGCCACTCTATCCTTCAAAAACAGAAGTTACAGCCCTCTCTAATACCTATAAAAGGCGCAGCCGGTCAGAGTGTAACCCACCATGGGTTACTCTGAGTAACCCATGGTGGGTTACTCAGAGTAACTTTGGTGCTTAATTTAGAAACAAAAACATCAATGGTGGTTACTCAGAGTAACCACCATGGGTTACTCAGAGTAACCCATGGTGGGTTTTAAACTCATTTTTAAAAAGAGTTTAAAAATGTGCCAGCTTTTGTGGTTCAGGACTCAGAATATTGCCTGTCGGTTCCTCTGCTGATAGGAACTAATGTTCTCCGTGCCTCCAGAACCCATCTCCAAGCAACTTATGGCCAACAATTTCTCCAGCATGTCAGAGAGAGCCATCCAGAATGGTACACATCCTCTCTTGAAGGTGGGGGACACAGGACATTATGATGTGGAGGATAGAGTGGATCCGGCTGTGTATACAGGTCACACAATACACATCCCTGGGGGAAAAGAAATGGATTTAATGTGCAAGGTGACAGCCGGCCCACAGAGGAGGACTTATACAGCACTGATTGAGGGCCACCATTCCCTGTAGCTTCCTCAAGACCTTCTGGTTGCCAAGGTCCTTGCTAATGTGAAATGAGGTCGCACCCCTGTCAGAGTGATGAACTTGTCTCAACATCCAGTCACCAGTCACCATTAAGCCACACACACAACTAGCCAATCAACAAAGAGGTCGTGCACCCCGCACCGAGCAGCTCACCCTGGAACGCTCAGGGTGCCAAGCCGAAACGGGAGTCTCGCACCGTGGATCCGATGAGACAACTAACAGGGAGAACCCCGCACCTGGACGAATCAGCCTGGCCAGCTCTGAGCCGAAACCCACCTTCAACGTCAACACCTGCTCCGCCAAAGAAAGATAAACAAGCAGTTGCAATCAAAATGGCTCCCCTGACCCCGCTCCCAGGGACAAAGCAACCAACCCGAGCCTCAAAACATTCCTACTCCGTGGGAATCCCACTGAAAAACAGATTTTCTGCACTCCAGCCTGAGCCTCTGAGTGAAACCTCACCTTCAAACATCAACAATGAGGCAAGAACAACACATTCACCCCCCAAAGCTCCAAAGGACAAAGCGACTACCAGGAAAACGAAAGGTATCCCAAAAGTGCTTATTGTTGGAGATGAGGCAGCAAATGGAATCATTAACATTTGCAATCCCAGGAAAACAAGAGTGATGTATTCTCCTGGTGATACTGTATCTGATTTAACCAACAAGTGCTCTCTCTAACCACTGATCAGCCAGATACCGAGACTTTAGTTGTGCATGTTGGAACCAACGATCTGGCAAAGCAAAAGTCTGAGATTCTGAAAAAGGACTTTTAATACTCTTCTGAACACTATGGGAAAATTAAAAATGAAGTTATTTCTCAGTGGTCCAATTCCATCACCTCAATGGGGAGGTGAAAAACACTTCAGGCTGCTCACGATAAATAAATGGCTGATTAAAACCTGCTCTGCCAGCTCAGTGGCCTTCATCAATAACCTCTGGATCTATTGGCAGCGCTTTCACCTCTTTGGAGGAGGCGGAAGCAATCTTAATAAACATGGGATAAAGCTACTCACTGCAAACCTTTTTCATTTTATCAACAAGGACGGCAACGGGATTACCGCGTCAGAAGAACAGTCTCAAGGATGTCTGACTAGGATGGAACGCTCCCCACACCAGGAGCACGATATTCCAAAACAAGCTGATAAACCGACAGGAGACAGAGCGACCGGTTCCCTTCCTCCTTCCCCTCTACCTTTCTCCCCCACTCATTCAGAGAATTCACAAGATTCACAAGATACCTACAAAGAAATGTCTTCTGGACCAGAGTTTCTTAAATTTACAGATGGAATGAATCAACAGGTTCGCCTCGGCACGTCTCTCCTTAGCGCTCACGTCGCAGACCTCACTTCATTTAAGCCACCTGCCCCTGACTTCCCAGAGGATCCATCACTCTGCATTTCTGAGGTCGGGGTCCAGATACTATTTTTTACACCCGTCTTCCTCCAGAATGTGTCTGGCCCCCCAGAACTGCAGAACAAGACATTACCTGTCCGGATCACTACAAGAAAATTTACAAAAAACAGAAATACAAAATACAGCGGTCCTAATTCAAACCTCAGACTGATCCCCTGCCTAAAGGAACCTCAGACTGAAAAACTTTCGGCCTCCAAATCACTTAAAGTAGCTCTTTTAAATACCAGATCACTCTGTGCTAAAGCTCTATTAATTAATGATTTCATCACTGAGTATAATATTGATGTTATGTTTCTAACAGAAACATGGTTGAATGACAATAATGACCAAATCGTACTAATTGAATCAGCGCTTCCTACCTACAATTTTTTAAATGAGAATAGAAAACATAAAAAAGGAGGAGGTGTGGCTTCACTATTTAAGAATACCATAAAATGTAGTAAAATCTCTTTGGGTCATTTCACCTCTTTTGAGTATCTCGGAATTGAGGTTAAAGGCTACAAACGAACTTTAACACTAACTTTATAAAAAACTCCTACATACGTGGAAAATTTCTTTACTGACTTGAATGAGCTTCTATCTCTCATATACATTGATTATGATTGTTTAATAATTGTCGTGATTTCAACATTCATGTGGACAAACCCCAAGACAGAGGGGCAAAAAAGCTCTCTAATATTTTAGAAAATTTTGGTCTGACACAACACGTCAAACAAGCAACACACACTCAAGGACACACACTGGAGCTGGTTATCAGTAAGGGTGTGAATGTTTCCAATGTCTCTGCAATTGATGTCGCGCTGTCGGATCACTTTGCTGTTATTTTTGAAAGTTCTTTATCCTTTAACACACTTGGACAGACAGCTACTATCACAAAACGTTCTTTCACAGAAAACACAGCAGAAAGATTTAATCAAATCTACTCTTCTTCCTCGCTCTTAAGTTGTAATGATGTAGATAAGTTGGTAGACGATTTTCAGTTTAAAGCTTCAGATATCATTGATTCCATTGCCCCAATTAAAGTAAAGGTTGTGTCTGGTAGGAAGAAATCTGAATGGAGAAATGCACAAACGGTTCAATCTGCAAGACAACTCTGCCGTAGAGCCGAACGAAAATTGCGTAAAACTCAACTTCACGTTCATTATGACATCTATAAAGAAAGACTACGTAACTATCATTCAACACTAAAACATGCAAAGGAGGCTTGCTTTGCATTAACATTAACAATGCTTGAGCTTTATTTGCAACAGTTGACAGGCTCACAAACCTTCCGATGACGTTACCACCTGAATTCCAATCTAATGCCGCCTGTAACAGGTTTTCCAGCTTCTTTTCAGAGAAAATTCAAAAAATCTGTGCATCAACTATATAGTCAGGACCAATGCTGTACCCAAACAAAACAAATACAGGAAAAATGATCCAATTTCAACTACTAAATTATAAAACCCTAGAAGAAATTATAAGCCAATTAAGCTCCAGTTCCTGCTATCTGGATGTCCTACCCACACATTTCTTTAAAAAAGTCCTGATCCAAATAGCTAAAAATCTGATCCAAATAGTAAACGCATCACTCACATCAGGGGTTTTCCCCCAGGCTTTGAAAACAGCAGTTATCAAACCACTGATAAAAAAGAACAATCTGGACAAATCACTACTGCAGAATTACAGGCCGATCTCCAACCTCCCATTCATCAGCAAAGTTATTGAAAAAACTGTGTGTAAACAATTAAATAGTTTCCTAACAATAACCAACTGCTTTGACTCCTTTCAATCTGGTTTTCGTGCTCACCACAGCATGGAGACTGCCCTCGTAAAAGTATTCAATGACATCCATATAAATACGGACTGTGGGAGAACCACAGTGCTGGTTCTGTTGGACCTCAGTGCAGCTTTTGACACTGTCGACCACAACATATTATTGAATCGACTGGAGAGTCGAGTCAGACTCTCTGGTTCAGTCCTCGACTCTCTGGTTCAGTCCTCAACTGGTTTGAATCTTACATTAAGAATAGGGATTTCTTTGTTTCAATTGGAAACTTCTCATCAAAGAGGTCAAAGGTCACATGTGGGGTACCCCAAGGTTCAATCCTAGGACCCCTCTTATTCAGTATTTATATGCTCCCACTAGCTCAGGTTATAACAGGAAATAATATTAGCTACCAAAACTATGCAGATGATACTCAGCTCTACATTACGATGTCACCAGGTGACTCTGAACCCATCCAATCACTGAATAAATGCTTAGAACAGATAAATGTGTGGATGTGTCAAAACTTTCTCCAGCTGAACAGAAACAAAACTGAAGTTATTATTTTTGGACCTAAAGAGGAACATTCTAGAGTCAATGCACAGCTTCAGTTATTACAACTAAAAACTAGCGATTGGGCCCGAAACCTGGGAGTAGTGATGGACTCTGACCTGAATCTTCAGAGCCACATAAAGACAGTTACAAAGTTGGCCTTCTATCACCTGAAGAACATCTCCAGGATTAGAGGATTAATGTATCAGCCAGATCTAGAGAAATTCATCCATGCGTTTATCTTTAGTTGCATTGATTATTGCAACAGCGTCTTCACAGGCCTGTCTAACAAATCAATCCTCCAGCTGCAGCTGATCCAGAAGCTGCTGCTGGCGTTCTCACTAAAAACAGAAAGATAGAGCACATAACACCAGTTTTAAAGTCCCTCCACTGGCTCCCTGGAGCTCAAAGAATAGACTTTAAAATACTTTGTTAGTTTACAAATCACTGAACGAACAATACATTCAAGATCTGCTGTTGTTGTATCAACCTTCCAGACCCCTCAGGTCTTCTGGTTCTGGTCTGCTCAGCATCCCCAGAACCAGAACCAAACGAGGAGAAGCAGCATTCAGCATCTATGCACCAAAAATTTGGAACAAACTTCCAGAAAACTGTAAAACAGCTGAAACACTGAGTTCCTTTAAATCACAACTAAAAACCCACCTGTTTAGAGTTGGATTTGAAACGTAATCAATTGAAAATTTAATGATGGAACTTGACTTAATGTAATGTTTTGATTGTTTATTCTATGTTACATGACTTTGGTTTTTGTGTTTGTTATGATGTAAAGCACTTTGAAATGCCTAGCTGCTGAAATCTGCTATACAAATAAAATTTGATTTTTGATTTTGACTTTAGATTATGGTCACACAAAGACAGTGCAACACGAAATTCCACTAGTGGACTCTAAGCCATTCAGGCTCCCCTATCGCAATATTCCCCCATCACTGTGGCAAGATGTCAGGCAGATGTTGATCGAGATGGAGGTGGCAGGGGTAATAAGGCCCTGTATGAGTCCATATGCTTCACCTGTAGTGGTGGGGACAAAAAAGACGGCTCACTACGGTTGTGTATCGATTACCCTAAAATGAACTCCTGCAGCACAAGAAATGCATTTCCCCTGCCAAGAATAGAAGAGGCTCTGGAAGCATTGGGTCAAACCAAGTTGTTCTCCACACTTGACCTCACTTCAGGCTATTGGCAGATGGAGGTGGCGGAACAGGACAAACACAAAACAGCTTTCAGTACACCAACACTGGGTCTGTTTGAAGCCAACCGAATGCCTTTTGGGTTACAGAATGCTCCATCAACCTTCCAGAGGTTCATGACCTGCTGTTTTGGAGACCTGAACTTCACCCAACTTCTAATATATTTGGATGACCTTGTCATCTTTTCTAAAACCTTTGATGAGCATCTAAATAGACTGCAGTTGGTGTTCAATCAGCTCCGGGAACACGGTCTAAAACTTAAACCCTCAAAATGCCAGCTGATGAGAAAAGAAGTGCAGTACCTAAGCCACCTGGTATCTGCAGAGGGAATCCAGACTAACCCAGAGAAGATTTGTAGAGTCAAAAACTGGACCAGGCCAACAAACCGCAGGGAGGTACTGCAATTTCTAGGGTTTGCTGGCTACTACAGGCGCTATGTCAGTGGGTATTCTGTCCTGGCAGCTCCCTTATACCGGCTCATGGGTGGTGACCCAAGAAAAGAAAGGGGAAAAAAAGGCCTGGCATCTGACCCACCATTCTTATGGACAGAGGAATGTGAAGAGGCATTCCTGGCCTTAAAGCACAGACTAACAACTGCGCCAGTGTTGGGTTACCCGGACTACAACCTACCGTTTGTGCTTCAGACAGATGCATCAGGGGAAGGACTAGGTGCTGTCCTGGTCCAGGTTCAAGATGACATAGAGAGAGTTATAGCCTTCGCCAGCTGAGGGTTGAGTCCAGCATAGGCAAGGTATCCCGCCCACAAGCTAGAGTTCCTTGCCTTGGAGGGGGCTGTAACAGACAAATTCTATGACCACCTGTATGGGCGCAAGTTCTCCAGACAGACAATAACCCCCTCAAGTACATCATGAGCTCTGCAAAGTTGGATGCCACAGGGCAACAATGGGTCTCCCGTTTGGCTGCTTTCGACTTTGATGTCCAGTACCGGAGAGGACAAAGCGATGTGAATGCCAATGCCCTCTCCCGTATGTCCAATCAAGAGGTCACAGAGACTATGCACTCATGCCCTCTGCGGGTATGCATCAAAAAGCCCAAACAGGGTGCAGGTCAGTCCACACTAGATCCAGACAATTCCTTGAACCAGAACACAGCGACCTCGGCCAACCTGGACTCAGAATCACCACAATCTAATGGGGCATACAGAGACCTGGGTATGGAGTCACTTCCCACCATGACAAAGCAAGAGATCCGTGCAGGACAAAAGGACGATCCTGTTATTGGCCCTGTCTGGCACTACAAAAGTCAGAATGTGAAACCCAGTTGCAGTGAGAGGGTCAGTGGTGGCTGACAGGTCTGTCTTCTCCTAAAAGAGTGGAAGAGGCTAGTGATCAGAGACGGTATCATGGACCATCGCAGCCGTGACAGTCAAAGAGGAGTGTTGGAACAGCTAGTGTTACCAGAGAAGCTGCGTGAGGGAGCTATGAAGGCTCTTCACAATGACTCCGGACACTTGGGTTTTGAGAGAACAGTCCAGATGTTAAGAGAATGATTTCATTGGCCTCAGATGTTCCAAGAGATCAAGATCTGGTGCCAGCAGTGTGAGAGATGCTGCCTCAGGAAAACCCCAACTTCGGGAGTCAAGGCCCCGTTGGTCAGTGTTCACAGTAATGCCCCCAGTGTGTGTAGACTTTTTGACTTTGGAAAAATCAAAGAGTGGAATGGAGAATGTCCTTGTGGTCACGGATCATTTCTCATGCTACGCACAGGCATTTCCCACTAAAGATCAAAAAGCCAACACAGTGGCCAGGGTGCTGTGGAGAAACGTCTTCTGCCGGTTTGGACTTCCTGTTAAGTTGCACACTGACCAGGGGCGCAACTTTGAGAGTGCTGTGGTGAAGGATCTGTGTAAATGTATGGGCATCACTAAAACTCACACAACCCCTTACCACCCACTCACTGAGCGGTTCAACCGAACACTCATGAATATGCTCGGGACATTAGAGCCACATCTGAAACCTCGGTGGCACGAGCACATAGATGCAATGACACATGCATATAACTGTTCACACCATGACTCTACTGGGTATACGCCATACTTTCTGATGTTCGGCAGACATCCTAGACTCCCAGTTGATCTCATCTTTGGGCTCCAGACTGCTAATAAACCAGGAGAATACAGTGCATATGTTTAGAGACTTCATGACTGCCTATCACAGGCATACGCCCAAGCAAACCAGACCTCTCACCAGGCCAAAAATCAACAGAAAAAGTACTATGACCAGAAGGCAAAGGGTCCGATTTCCAACTCTAGACTAGACTAGACTAGAGTCTAGGACTCTAGACCATAGTCTAATCTAGAGTCCTAGACTTTGACTAGGACTCTAGTCAAAGTCTGGAGTCTTTGACTAGGCATGCCCTCTGCATGCCGTCCCCATGCAGAGGGACGGCAAAAACTCGGGGACAAATGGAAGTCTCAACCTTACATTGTGGTCAAAAGGCAACCCAACATACCTGTGTATGTGGTGCGACCAGAAAACGACAATACTGAGAGGGTTGTCCACCAGAAACTTCTGACACAATGTATGCTCCTCCCGGTAGAGCAGGGAGAGGCAAGCACAGCAGAAGAGATAATGGAGAACACAGAGGACTTGACAAGACAAGCCTCTGGTGCAGCTCTCGTGCAGGGGATGAAGCACATGGAGCCCGAAAAGTTGGAGGAAAATTTGGAGGAAGTTGAAAGCGAGACAACAAATAAAAAGGTTGAGCAGCCTGAAATGGAAGGAGTAAATATGCTTTAAAAATTTAAAGGATGGACGGAACATATAACAGATGGGGGTATCACTGCAGTCCCTGGACCCAGTGCTCTGAGAAGGAACATGCAGAGGAATCGACACCCCCCCAAAGAGATTTTCCTGTGGGTCACAAGTAGTGGAAAGTGAAGACACTCAAGAGAAGATAATAAGAGGACGCAAGCTGTGGGAGAAAGCTAAAGCCAGAAAAGCACCAAAACACTTAGAAAATTCCACTTAATGGAGACTAACACCTAACACTGACACATCACACATGCAGAGTCGAAAAAATAACGAGGTTTCATCTCACACGGATAGGGTTACATAAATAGCAAGGTCACCTTTGTAGTAATATGTTATTGGTGAATGGATTTCTTGGTGTTAGCCCAAAGCTAATGTTGGCTGGGCTGTTGTAGCTGCTGGGGTTTCAGCTGCCATTCTCTCCAACCGAGCCACAGACTAGCATTTGGCACTTAACTGTACAGTTAACATTATGATGTTCATGTTTATTTTCCCAATTGTCATATTTATTTTCCCAATTGTCATGCATGCTTACTGTATTATTTGGCAGAAACCAGCCCACATATTTGGCAGTAGAGCAAAAAAAAAAAAAAAAAAACATATTAAATATACACAGAACTGCTCTTTAAAGACATTGATAACTTTATAAATTTCCAGCTCCGTTTAGACTTAAGTAAGTGGTGGGAACATGTGTTCAGCATGAAAACTGTTTTGAAACAATGCTTCATTTACTTTCATTTTATGTCCACTAGTTTGGACTTTATACAGAGGAGAGCACATGAGCTGTAAGAGAATATCCTTA
The DNA here is from genome assembly GCA_010277075.1 of Poeciliopsis retropinna. NCBI lineage: Eukaryota > Metazoa > Chordata > Actinopteri > Cyprinodontiformes > Poeciliidae > Poeciliopsis > Poeciliopsis retropinna. Next base: position 28,400,417 of record VMRM01000003.1, read on the forward strand.
TTTTTCCTCTGAGGACTTTTTAATGACAAGAATCTCATAGGGTGACCAGCCTCATAAGCCATGGGATATCTTTTATCATCGGAGTCCGCTGTAAAGTTGGGGTGTCACAGATTTATTTAGTGGATCATTTTTATTATTAACTCATTAGATGGAAAACAGAGATTTAATCATTTGTGCACCCCACAAATATGTGACAATAGAGCTCCTCCTAGCCTGTACTGCTATAAACAGTATTTATTCCTCTAAATATTGGAAAACATCAAAAACAGTTGGATGTATTTATTTGTTTTTTAAGGGTGAAATAAAGCTTTTTGAATAATTTTTTCTGCTGATTTTGGATATTATGCACCTATATGAATTTTTACTATTACTTTTTTATTTTTGTACTTTTCTGTGGTGTGTAACCAGAGGAACACAATGGATTAGGAATCAGGTGGAGTTTTGCATCCAGGAGGTGCTGACTGACACATCAAAGGTTCAAATGATACTGAGAACCCCAGGTCAGATAAAGAGGAGATTTAACGGATACAAACTAGAGAGAATGACAGAAGTTCAATCTCTCTTCCTTCAGTTAAAATGGCCAATGTTAGATCTTTTGGCAAACAAATTAATTAAACTGATTGCGAAACATTAAAGTAATACAAAACAAAAAATAATTTCAGAAGTTATTTTTACTTTTCTTTGCATAATTTTCTAATGCAAAAAATAAAAATCCATGTTTTTAACAGCAAAAATTAACTGAAACAAATGACACAGCCAGTAAACGAAGAGATGAAAAGGAAAACTGACTCATAATGAAAAGAAATACATTTTTGCAACATGGCACTTGTTTCAGATTGCATTTACCATGATTGTACAGAGCTATGTTGCAGGGTAGTCTACTCTTTGTTGGGGTTTGTTGATGGTGAGGCTACACACAGCTTTGTTTTTCTCTTTGTTCTAATTGGAACACAATATGGTAGCCACATGGAGGGGACAGCAATGCCATGAATAATAAATACAGAATACAAACATCTGATTAAAGACTATCCCCACCAGAACAGTGAGACGCTTCCCCAACAACAAACCCTGGATCACCATTGAGCTGAAGGAATTGCTAAGCAAGAAAAAAACAGCCTTCAAGGAGGATGGCAGGGAATGGATGAGGACTCTGCAGAAGGATCTTAATAGTTATGGTTAGGGCTGTCAAAATAAGCAATATATGAATGTAATCAATTCTAGAATAATGAATTATTTAAAGACACTGATTTGTAAAAATCAATACAAACTTACAGATGCATATGTGCTTAAATTGTTGCATGTCTTCCAGCAGAACCAATACAATAACAGACACTCCCTTCCACACCAGCTGCTGCTCAGCTGCTCAAAGCAATGAATATCTGACATAAAGTTTAAAAAGTTGAGTTTACATAATACCCCCATTTAAAGAATTCATTTCAGTTGAGATTGACATTTTCCTAGATCGTTGTCTTGGTAGCTTTTCAGTGGCATCGCTTGTAATAACAGCAGAAGATGTTTTTAAACACTGTGGCTGAGTGGGAATAGTAGTCGGTCACCTTGAAATTGTAAAGTTAAGTACAAGTTGCCTACTAATCTGCATATTGGTGTGTGAATGTGACTCCAGTGTAAAATACTTTAAGTGCTTATTTTGACTTGTAAGGCTCTATAAATTCAGGCCATTCTCATTATTCAAATATAAACCACAGGTAATTTGTCTGCATCACAGGTTTCAGTAGCCACCTGGTCAACTGAAACAACATACAGCATATCTAGGAAGTTATCACAACGCTTCACTTTTTTCACAGTTTATTATACTACTAAATATATCCAAAATATATTTACATATTGTAAATATATTTTGGATTGGTGCCCAAATTAAAAACAATGGGATCTAAAAAGGTTTAGATCCCATAATACATTAAGTTGAACTTAATGTTAAACATTAAAGTACACTTTTGACAAAGGATGGAAGTGGGGGGTCCTTGTATCTGTGATTTGCTTTTTGTCCTGGTCAACAATATGAACAAGTCCAATCAGTGCAAGTGTATGCAGTGGTCATAACAGCTAGCTAGACAGATATATAGACAGAGCAGGAGATGTGTTTTCACAGCAGCTTGCCTCCTTGTCTCTACGCCAGGGAAGGAGGCCCTCTGTCGGCCTCTGCTTCTAACTCAACCCCCTGGCTTTTACTGCAGCCATTTTCTGCTGACTAACATAAACACGTAAAAAAAAAAAAATCCAGCCTTCCACAAAGGGGAGGAGGTGCAGGAGGAGGCAGCAGCAGCAACTGAACTTCAGCTTGGCCTTTTACTGTCCCGTTGGTGATCGGAACATAGACAGGCCTGCTTTGCTCCAAAGAGGCCACCAACACAACTTTTATTAACACACTGCTCCAGCCATTCTTACAGCAAAGGCTATAAAACTACCTTTGCGGATCATATAATAGCTGGATTGTTCTAGCAAGCCCGTTTCACAAAGCAGAACCAACAGAAGCCAGAATCCGGTGAAAAACTGCGGGAGTTTCAATACTTTATCCTGTTAGAATATGAAAATGTATCGTTTGGTGGGTGACAGTTCAGCTAACGGTGTTTCAGGCCCGTGTGTTACATTCGGCCTGTGTGTGATCAGAAAAGTGAGCTTTTTCCGATTGGACTGTTACTTAAATGATGGATCCACATTTAGCACTTCCGCGTTGGACGGAGTGTTTGACTGATAACACTCTGGATGAGAGGACGAGTCGACTGTAAAAGTTAACTTAATTTTAATATGAAGTGTCTTATGGTTGCGTGTAATGTGTGAGTCCTGAAACCCTCCGCTGTCTGCGGGCTGAGCGGTGACGCCGTGCGTGTGTCTCGGTAGAAGGAATAGTTTATTTGCTAGGTTTGAAAGGAACATGAGTGTGATGTCGCGGAGCGGCATAAAACTGCTGAAGAACTCAAAGACAGAAAAACAGTCTCCGGTACAAAGCTCTATGAAATACAAGGGGAATTAATGACTTAGTTGAGCGGCGTGGCCAATGTTTGTCCTCTCACTCTTTAGGTCGCGTCTCTTTTAGGAATACAGTAAAGACATTACTGTGACGACCAGGTTTGCTCCTACCATTTCCAAGCTGAACCGCCACCGGCTGAAGTTAAAGCTGATCTCTGCGCCTGCCCATCCTGAGCTAACGGTCCTTATCATTCCACAGTTATTCCCATCATTGTGCCCCTGGTTGCCAGCTGGAGGAAATCCGCGGTGCTCCGCTCCACAAACGTCCCGCGTCAGCCTTCTTCCTCCTCCTCCTTCTCCTCCTCCAGGCTGCGGCAGAATGAAATCCTGCTATGTTCACTTTCCATATCTCATCTCACCTCTCTTCTTGTCCGTTACATTAGGCCTTCTCTTTCCATCTACCTTTAATAGACAAATATAAATATTATTAATTATTATTATTAGTAGTAGTAATAGTAGTAATAGTATTACATCTCTTTGGTCAGTATTCCCTTCATTACAATATTTTCTAACTTCTGTATTAATTTGTTTGGGTTAAAAGCTGTTTATTTCTTTAACCCATTTCTGTCATCCTGTAAATGCTCCACTTCCCTATGTAATGCCATTATGCATTACATAGGTTCTGTCAGCATCCCTATGACCAAATTTTACTTTTGACTTACATAAAATCACTTCATTGTTGTGTTTGTTTTCTTTGAAAAACCCAGAAATCAATGCTTAGTTTAAGTTTAAGAGTTCAGATCTGAGACAATAAGAACATGGACATTACATACAAAACAGTAGTTTAATGTTGTGGAATTTGTTTTCACTTGCAACTTTATTTGGCCTGAGTTATTTTGCAGACTATTACCTTAAAAAAGAATCTTTAACCCATTTTTTAAATGTCTTTGTAGTTCAGTAATTTCCATTGCAACGCAATAAAACGTAGATCATATACAGTTAACCCCAAATTTACATACAAAGATTGAGATTTAGAGTCAGTATCAATATATCTATGAGTCACTTTAAAAGACATCACCAAGACTGCACCAAAGTGTACAATAATCCAAAAACCACAATAAAATAAGACACATAACAATAAAGCACAGCCAATGAAAAATAGAAGCCTTAAGTAAATGTCATCCAGTAGAAATTTTAGAAGTGTTTGGTGCGCAAAACGGCTTACATTAAAGTAAATTCATGTCACCAAATAACAATCTTATCATAACACAACAAACATCACAATTATTTTGCACATGGTCTGCCAAAAACAAATCTCTAGTCTCTCTTTACAGAAAGTATGCCATCTTTTCACTCTGTTGGTTAATTTTTAAATCTCTTCCCTGTGATTCTTGAGAAGTGGGACAAAATGGGATTAAAATCTCTCCTCCCCACTCCCCCCGCAAAAAATAATATTCCTCAAGCTTATGTATTAAATATGACAAATAATGTTTTGGAAATGTAAAGATGCTAAGGTGCAGGCTCCCAGTTGCAACATTTTTTTGAAAATGTAATTTTTAATGGACCTGACCCAGAACTTTCTCAACACCATCTGACTCAAATAAATATAGAATTATTTTTAATGACCCTATTAGTGATATTTTTACTCAGTTTTACAGACAAATGCTTCTCAAGAAAGAAAATAAATATTATTTTTTTAAAAAAGAAAACAAAGTCCATCTGACAGAGTAGACAGTGAATGACAGAGTTGACATAGAACTGAAGGTGGTGACAAACTAGTGAATAAAACAGAAATATTTGATACATGTGAAGTAACGCTATTTATGTAAAAATACATTAAAATGAATTAACAGCACATTTAAATGAGTTTTGTCAACATTATCACTGAAAGAGTCAGACTGTCAGTTAAAAACTCTGATGGAGTTGACATCTGACAGAGTTGACAAAATGCCAAACTACCTCAATTTATATGATGTTATTCTGAAGGAAACCATATTGTAGCTGACATGTGTCAAACTCAAGGCCCGCGGGCCACATGTGGCCCACCACGTCATTTTATGTGGCCCTCCCCCCTACCACCACCGTTTTATAGGCCCATGATTGACTTAAAATAGGTTTTGAGCACGAATTGACTACAAACTACATCTCCCATAATGCATTCCGATTGTTACCAGCCAACATTACGGCTTCTCTCCACTAGAGTGCAGCAGAGTCACCTCAAGCTCATTATTAATTTTCCCAGCGAATAAAACTGAGACATCGACAAGCTAACATCAAAATGTTTACAAGGATTTATTTACAAGGAAGACTGTTTCATGAACGATGGGAAAACGAATACCTGTTTGTACTTCAAGGTGAAAAACCAGTGTGTCTTTTGTGTTCTGGGACCGTGTCCGTCGTGAAAGAAAACAATATACGTCGGCATTTTGAAACCAAACACGGAGCTAAGTACGCCAAATGTAGCCTTCAAGAAGAACAAAGGAAAACCCTTGTCTGCACTGTCCGATCCGAAATGGCTGTGTGACTTTGCAATGTTTTGTGACGTCACCGAGCATCTTGCTCAGCTAAATCAGAAACTACAAGGACGTAAACAAATCATCACCCAGATGTCCGACATGATCACAACTTTCCAGCGTAAACTCGACCTATGGAAGTGCCAGGTGGTATAAAACAATCTCGTTCACTTTCCTGCTTGTCAGATCATCTCGGCCTCCCGGTGCTTTTTCGGTTAACTACCAAACTGTTAATAAACGAGTTTGATCGGCGCTTTTCTGACTTTAAATCGCAGCACTCTGATTTTACCAAGATCTTTACCAATCCTTTCACCGCCTATGTCTGCAGTGCGCCCCACCGCCTTCAGACGGAGCTATTGACCTTCAAAGCGACAGAGGCCTGAGAGCGAAGTTCCGTGATGTTTCAATCGAGGACTTTTACCATCTACTGCCCCCTGATTTGATGCCACAGCTTCGACTCTATGCAGCTCGTGTTTTGTCCATGTTTGGAAGCACCTATCTGTGCGAACAGATGTTTTCAATAATAAATTTAAACAAGACCAAACACAGATCGCGCATTACTGACGAAAACCTGCACGCCGTTTTGCGGATTCCCACAGCACAAGAACTAAAACCAGACATCGACGAACTGACCAAGGGAAAACGGTGCCAGACATCCGGCCATAAAACATCGGTAAGCACGAACTGAATTAAAATAGAATGAATGTAAAACCAAGACTGAATATGCATATAATTGATTGATTTTGCTTGTGTTTTGTTTTGTGTGTATTTACAGAACAGGACCGATGAATGAGGATGTGTGTGAGTTGGTGTCAGGGTGAAGAGGGATCAGTTTAGCCTTAAAGGACAGGCAACATCAGCTAAATGTTTTGTTCTTATGTGAAAATATATGTTGGTTGTGTAATGACAAAAAAGTTTTGTGAATGAAGTTGAGAGTTAATATCAAAATTTGTTTTTATTATTTGCTTGCTTACCTTTAAACACTGATTTAAGTATTGTAATTTTTAAACTGAGCAGTAACTTTACATCCATGTAAACTCAAATGTAATATTTAAAACTTGAATACATAAAATGAGTTATATGACAATATGAGGTGTTTAATTTATTTTTAACATTGTAATTTCATACTACCACTCTGCAACTTTAGATATGTTCCTGGATCATTGACTCATCACTAGGCCTCTACAGAACTGAGTTGCTGCTAATGAGGGAAGTCAACCTTTAGTCTGGGATGTGTTTTAGCAGGGATGCACCTAAAAGTTGCAGTCTGGAGGACTGCACTTGGGCACTCCTGATTTATACCATCAATGTGGCCCGTTGAGGGTGGCCATTATGCTGAAGTGGCCCTTGGTGAAATTGAGTTTGACACTCCTGTTGTAGCTCATCAGCTTTACAGTATACCAAATGAAATCTTTACAGTATACCAAAATTAAGCATTATTTCACAAAATTTCATCAAAATCTTGTAAATTCTTAGTTATGGTGTTGACACATCATGGTCGTGACAAAAAACAGAAGAAAAAACTAAAGAATAACATATACTTACCAGAGCTGCCTAGCCCTCTTAGCAAAGGAAGAGAAGGGAAGAGGTCATGGGGTCCTCAGAAGTTCTGATGCCCCCCAATAATGCCTGATTTTTTTTTTTACATTCTTTTTATGCCTGACGGTGTTGACAAAAATTTGGGACAAATTTCAATTGAGTTGGAAAATGTATAAAAATTATTTTTAATTAAATTTATTGATACTTTTATAATTATTTATTTGAATACCTATACTTAATTGTAATAATTTATTATCTTAGTATTCCTTTATTTATTTTAAACTACTATAATGTATTGAGTTCTGCTCCAGGACAAGGGATTTTAAAGACACCATCCACTTACTACAAAGTTTAAAATAAAAAATATTCAGCAAACACCAGGAAAACATACATTGTCATGCTCACATGGCCCAGCTTAGTTTAGTCAGATATTTAAAATATATATATGTATATATTGTGTATATTTTATTCAAATTTTGTGCTTTATCAATAGGACCTGTTTGTCTCTCTTCTCAATAATCACTATTATTTATTCTACCATTTTTTCTGTTTCTCAACCTCAAATCTGTGGTGTTTTTAAGCATGTTGACTGACAAATTTAGTCTTTTACTGTTTGTATAGTTTGATAGAATTTTTGAGCTCCATTCTAATATGTCATTTATGCATGTTATACTTTTAGATATTTGTGCAAACTTTAAATCAGTTACATACTTTGTGTTTAGGATATGTTGGGCTCAAGGAATGAAAAACATGTTGGTTGCACAACTCGTGCCTATGATTTGTGGGAATGGAGGAAACATCTTCATGTCTGGAAAGTGTTCACAATTAAAAGTTTGTTTTAAAAAATATTAAAAGTTTTAATATTTAATGTAAAATGTTTACAGGCTATGGTGGCAGTCTATAGTCTATATTGCTTCCATACACTTCTCTCTGTGCAGTCAGTCCAGAATTATACCCCTGCAATAGACCTTCTGTCATGTTTGGGTCTATTTTCTTCACCCACATGCAGAACACAACAAGAGAACAGGAAATCAGTTAAAGCCTGTTTATTGAAATACAAAGATGAATCTGAATGAGTGTGTGTGTGGTTCCAGGGAAGGATTCTTGAAGGCATCGGCACACTATGGAACAGCGAGGAGAGACGGTGAGACCTCTTCCTAAGTATTAGGAATTGGGAGTTGTGAGAATGAATTAAAGTGACGTTATAAATAATCTCTTCCAGAAGAGACAGGAACATAGAGTGTCCTATAAGAGTGAAGGAGCACACAGGTGGAGGACATTTTATATAGATGTAATCTGAATTTGGGTATTCCAACTGACCTGAAACAAGAGAGGCTAGATCAAATTTAACTTCATTAACTTTATTTATTAGATATGCTGTAGCAATGACTGTAGCAAAGTGACAAGATCTGCTCTGTCTCATCACTTTGTCACGAGACAGAGCAGACAGACGACCAGCTACATCAAAAGGTTCTTCTTTGGGTGCTGTGGTGGCGCAGGGATTAAGCACAACCCACATATGGAGGCCTTAGCTCTTGATGCTGCTGTTGCAGGTTTGATTCCTGGCCTGGCGACCTTTGCCGCATGTCTTCCCTCTCTCTCATTACCCTCTTTCCTGTCAATTCACTATCAAATAAAGGCCACTAGAGTCAATAAAATCTAGTAAAAAAAGGTTCTTCTTTAATGAAACAAGAACTCTGAGCACCACCTGTAGGAGAGTACATCCCATACTGGCTCGGAGATGACAACGGACCACAACAGAGGATCCCACGAAAACACAGGTGAACTTAAATACACGCAAGGAGATAATTAAAAAACTAAAATAAGCTACAGCAATCAACACCAATTTTAAAGGAAATTAACAAGAAAACAGAGCAAAAACCAGGATTATGACAGCATTGCATTAATGTTGTCGCCTCTGACAGAATTGTTCTTCTCCATCTGGCTATCTTTAATTGTATCTTATAGACATGATCTTCAAACTCAGTGCATTTATATTTAAGTATAATAAAAGAAATACCTACGTTTTGTGAGTGTTGCTTTTGGGCTTTAGAAGTGAGAAGTTCCTGTCCTGGAATTCCTCTTGGCCTTGAGGCATGCTTGTCTACCTCTGCACTCTGAGACCCTTCATCTTTTTCTCACATTACAAAGATCATTACTGACAGATGGCCTCCTACACACAACATGCCACCCAAAGAGTTCTTTGACAAACATTTCAGAGGACGGAGGTTTAAAAAGGCCTTCTGCCTGAAAGAACTTCACTTTTATTCTATTGCTTACCTAGACTTAAAAAGCAACATCAAATTAAACCATCAAAAATTTTAAAGGTTTCATAGGATACAAAATGCAACTGTTTCTGCAAAAATGATGGCATAGATTTATTGTACTTCAATACTTTTCAGTACTTATCTGAAAAATACTGAAAAGAAAATCAGGTAAATACAGTATTATGGAAAGACCAGGATGGCGTTTTTACTTTGACTTCTTTGAAATAATCTTTTCTTTTCTATAAATGCATATTTCCACATGTTCTGCTGTTCAGCTTTCCAGAAAGGCAATAGAAAAACAGAGGCTTCTGATATTATGGCAAACTGATAGCAAAATCTGAGAGACATCACAATTTAGATTAATGTTGTATCTCATAACCATGTCTTTTCAAAGATTCTCATGAGGAGAATGCCTCTCCAGTCCACTCTGTTGTCCAAGAGAACATTAAGGTATTTATACTCCTCCGACCCTCCTTTTCTTCTCTAAAAGAGAAGAAGATGAGGCTATAGTGACCTTTAACTCTGTTTCTCTTGAAATTTACAATTATCTTGATTTTGTTCACATTCAAAATGAGATGATGTACTCAGCCTCTTGTCCATCTCTGATACACCTGACAAATGCAGAGTCATCTGAATATTTCTGGAGAAGACTAGAGTCTGACTTGTGCTTTAAAGTCAGAAGTGTAACATGAAAAAGCTGGTGAGAGTACAGTCCCCTGTGGTGCTTCTGTGCTGCCATACAACTCTTTAATCCTTTAAACTGTGAAAGACAGTTGAAGACAGATGACGTTTGTGAGTCCTTCATCCTCACAAACTGTGGTCTGTTTGTGAGCTAGTCATAGAGCCAGACAATTGTTGACAAAGCATGGTGGAGCAGTTGCATCCAAGCCATACATCATCATGAAAAGCATTGGATGCAGGAATGTAAGACACACCGCCACTGGACTCTAAAGCGGTGGAGACATGTTCTCTGGAGTGACGAATCGACTTATCCATCTGGCAATCTGATGGATGAGTCTGGTTTTGGGTTTGATGGTTGCCAGGAGAACAGTACTTGTCTGACTGCAGTGCACCAAGTGTAAAGTTTGGTGGAAGGGAGAGTATGGGGTGGAGTTGTTTTTCAGGAGCTGGGCTTGGCCCCTTAGTTCAGTGAAAGGAACTCTGAATGTTTCTGCATACCAAGACATTTTGGACAATTCCATGCTCCCAACTTTGTGGGAACAGTTTGGAGCTGGTCCCTTCCTCTTCCACTATGACTATGCATCAGTGCACAAAGCAAGGTCCATAAAGTCTGGTATGGTTGAATTTCACTGTCCTGCACAGAGTCCTGACCACAACACGATAGAACATTTGAATTAGAGCAGAGACTGAGAGCCAGACCTTCTTGTCCAACACTGGAATAATGGTCAAAAACCTCCATAAATTCTCCTAAACCTTGTTGACAGCCATCCCAGAAGAGTTTAAGATGTTCTAGCTGCAAAGGGTGGACCAACGTAATAATGAACCATATGGGTTATGAATGGGATGTCAGTTAAGCTCAAATGTGAGTCAAGGCAGGTGAGAAAATACTTTTGGCAATATAGTGTATATACCATATGTTTTCTGTGAGACACATTTGCATTCTTGAAGTTGCCTCTTTTTCAAATGCATGAAGATGTAAATGAACATTTTTGTGATATGTCTTGACACAGGATTGTTTTTTGCTTTTGACAAAAAAGTTAATTTCACTGAGAGTTACTGCTTGTTGCAGAATGATAATCAAGAAAAATGATCTCAGTTTTGCTCTCTAAGCATTTTGCTGCCCTTCCATGTGTCTTTTATTGTGAGTGGGCTCCCAGATGTAATATATATATATGGATGTAGTAAATACACTGAAGTTGACATTTTTCAATTTACAGATTTTAAAATGGTCTAGATGAAAATTATTTTGATTATCAAATACTGAAGAAATTTTACTTTGTAAAGCTTTTATTTAACTTGTGAGAATATGAAAGAACATTAAAAATATTTAGAACCCCCACCAATTTATACAATGATTTAAAGTGGTCTCAGCTAGACTGATTTATTCTGCATTGACTGAAGACAGAGCAATGGCAAAAATGTATCTGGAGTTAAATAACATGTGGGAAATAATTTATGGAAAATTTAATTATTTTCTGCAATACTCCTGTGATGTCGGTTTGAAACTCATTTTAAATAAAAACAGCAGTTGGTTTGGGTAAAATCAATATAGTTTACCCTGCTGGAATGTTAAAACAAAAAAATATATAGAAGCGTATAAACAGATTGTAAAACCTTTTCCTAAGCATAAGCTTTCACATATTTTTTCAAATATTTTCATTTTATTTTAGCATTAATGTCTAATAAAGAAAGCTCTGTCATTTTAGCATACAGTCACTATCACATTTTTAAGCAGGATTCTTGTTTTTTTGTTTTTTTTTTAGCAGATAAGAATTTCTGAGTTGTTTATCAGTAGTAACCTTAAAAAGATGGACTCACCATCCACCATGTCCTGGCGTTGACATCGTAGCACAACTGCCACTTCACCGGATTCTCAGTTTTATTGCACCTTCGGGTTGTAGATGATTTTTCCATGACAGTGAAATAAAGGAGTCCAAATTCCAAGATATGGTTCAGGAGAAAAACTAAAATTTCTTCTTGATCCACTTATGAATAATGATGATGAAGGATATTCCTTGGAAATGTCTTTAACTCAGGTTCTACTGTGTGCAAAGCCCAGATTAGTGTAGATTAAGACACAGCCAGTACAACTACCATGGAAAAACTAATGAAATAAATAAATGCTTCAAAATCTTCTTAGCTGAGAATCTACAGAAGTCCTGATAAGAAGACAGTTCCAGGCAGGGATTTCCACAAATTCCAGTCCACCAAGTGGTCATGTTCCAATAATCAGAGCATTTATTTCTTTATATCAGTGTTTCCCTACCTCATTAAGCTTTGAAGCATCTGTTTCTCACAGGATTAAACCAATCCTCTATGCACTATGGAAATCTTTAAAAAGTAAAGAGCAATCAAAAATAAAAGTGCATCGGTCTTTAAAAATTTCAAAATCAACATGAAATCAATCATTCAATCAGATGATCATTGATCATAGACTGCAGCTCACCTCAAAACTCGCCCAATTTTAGTTGCAACTTCATAGAAAATCTCAGAATAGGAACAAGCTTGAAATGTTTTAGTAGCTCTGAAAGTGATAGAGGAACAAAGAGAAACAACCACTAAGAAACTCAAGAAAAAGCAGCCAAGCCCTTTTTTCAGGAGTGGGCTGTCCCTTTGGAAAGGACGATTACAGATGAGTGCCTACACACACACACACACACACACACACATGCACCCCCACATACACACACACGCATGCACAAGCACACACACACATGCACACATGCACACACACACGCACGGCATTGTATCTCCACATTGACTTTGCATTGACCATCATTTTTTTATTCATTTCTATAGCCTTACCCTGACACACACACTGCAATAAAGGAACCATTTATAAAGGAATAAAACAAACATGTTGAAATGTTTCTTTTACATCAAGATCTGTGTGACTGTTGACGGTGACTCAGAAATCATGTTAAAATTTTAAAACAATCTCCCTCTGTAACATTTTAAGCCACACAACAGAGTTTTCCCCAGAAAACTTGCTAACCCCAGTGTGTTTGTGTTAAGATTTTGCTAAAAGTTGACAGGAAATTTGAAAATATGACCAGATAATTATGTGGTATTGGAAGACACTGTTGACAATACCTACACACCAACTATAGTGTCTTAAAAAGTACACACACAAGAAAAATAAACATTTTCTTTTGCGCTTCAGTTGAATTCTAATGAAGTAATCAACAAGTAATCAAACAAGCTATGTAATGCTGGCAACTTTTAAAAGTAAAATAAACTAAAAGAAATATTACCTAAAATGGACAATGATTAGTAAATATTTGCATACTTAACTAAATATTCTTAGGGTACAAAATTCTTGCATTTTCTGAAACAAATATTTCCAAACATTTTATTTCATAATATCTGCCGTTGTGCAGTATTTTTGATTTTCCGGTTGTGATTGGTTATTTATCAAAATCAATGCAGAATTATCTGCTTGGCAGGCGGTTTGGGTCATTTACGTAATTTTGTTGCAAGTAATGTGTTGTTTTTTGGTGCACAAGTATTCATTTTGAACATTTGTAAAATTATTTGTATATTCCTTTGGATGGGAGCAGACTGTTTTTAATAATTGTACTGTAAACACTGGTATGTTATAATTTTGATCTTACGGTACATTGTTATTTTATATTTTTGCTTTTTATATGTTATATTTTTACCTTCATAATTCTACATGCTTTGATTACTTGTCACTTTGCTGTCATTACACCAGAATTTCTCACTTTGGGACAATATTGAATATTTATACTTTATCAAGTTGCAGCACAGAGCCAAGCACCTGGCAAAACATGTATTGGGTGAGCATGTGTGAGACAAACGTACATGGGACATATTATTCTTTGTTCACAACCATATGCACTCAAGTCAAACTCAATGAGAACCTCTAAAAGTGCAACTAATTCAGCATTTATAGTACAAACACACAAGGGTGTTTCCCCTGGAAAATTTGCTTAGGAAATCATGAGACAGTGTGTCAGGCTTCTTGATTCACCAGGGGAAACCCTACATAACTTCTCATGTTTCCAGGTACCAGGTTATCTGTGTAAGGTAACAAGGTTCTACCAGTTGTTTTCTTGTTATTGTTGGAAATCAATTTTTGAAAAAGTAAAAAGGAACAAAAAATTACTCCCCACCCATCCAATGAAATTAATCTAGGGACAGAAAGAAAAAATATTGTCAGGCAGCTCAGATGAAGCTGTTTCTATCATTAAAACCAAATGAATTTCATCCCTGTAGTTCTGCCAGTTAGGGGCTTTTTTGATTTGGTTCCATGACCGGATGTGTCTGTTTGAAGATCAACTTTGAAAAGGTAATTACATCTGGCTTTTGGGATATTCAGAGTCTCCTGTCTCCTAATTAAAGACAAGGGACACTCTAGAAGAAAGAGCTAGCTTTCTCTAAATTATGGTATGATTTGAACAGTACAGTAAAATATGTCTAGAAGCCAATCCAATTGGTCCATTCATGCTGTACTTATCAAGTGTGACGAAAATGCAGACAAATCTGGAGACCAAAATGGTAAAGTGAAGAATTTTTTTAATTAATGAAAACATAAAGAGTTAAAATATGTCATGAAGGGATCCGGACATGGAACAGGCATGACTGTAACAAAGAAGCTAAAGCATGAATCCAACAATCAACAATGAGAACCAGCAAGTTTATAGAATGAGGCAGGTGTAGAAAATGTCAAAAGAACAAGATGAGTTAGTAGATTTGTGTTTCACATTTAGGAGACTTGCAAACTCAGAAGGAGCTGAAGTAAAGCTCAAAGAAACTACAAACCAATGGGAAAAGATAAACACTGGTATAAGAGAACTAATTTCAAATGCACAAAGAACAGAATACAAAAAGAACTAAAGAAAATAAACACAGAACTTAAATGATTTTGCAACATCCTTCAAATAATAATGAATACAGAGATCATTATGGAGCATCATTAACATTAGATTTTCTTTATTTGAGCAATTTTTCTGTTTCATTTTTTAAACAACAGACAAGCTTGTCATCATTTTGACAGATTACAATTTTCACTCTTGGCTGTACTTAGGGCAGATGCACAAAAATGTTCAACTTTATGCACAGAGTACAGAGTTAGCTAAATAAATTCAAAGCTATTAAAAAAATAATTTCTGAATGTTATCTGTCAGAGATGAGTGTTAGCAAAATGCTCCTGGTCAGAGCTGACCATGCATGGGATAGTTATGGACAGGACACTTTGGAGCACATCTGGTTCAAAAAGAGGATTCAAATCTTTGGCTGAAACTGTGCATTTAACAAGCCTACTCCAGATAGCAAAATATGAGTGAATCAATGTTGAAAAAAAAACAATACTGAATTTGGTCGGTGACTTACATATTGAATCAACGGTAGGGTTTCAACTAGAACTGACACTATATCAATGTTGATTCAACCATCATCTGAATGTGGTTCTACATTCACATTTGTGTTGATTTTATATTGAATCAAAATTAATAAATCAATATTAAATCATGTAATTTTTTTGGTCTGATAGGTCTACATCATAACATCATTAAAAGTTTCTTCACTCAAAATGATCAAAATTGTCTTTCAATACCATATTTCCAAAAATGTGTGTACACAACTTAAAAATGACAGCATGGCATTAGAATAAAATTTTATTTTAAAAACAGGCATAGATCTGTAAACATATTTGACTTCTTTTTGACTGTCTGAACAACAATCTATTGTCCATGGAAGAACAGCATCCATGAGGTTAAGCCTTCTACTTAACCTCATGGAAACAGGGAAACAGTGTGTGTTGGCCAAATTTGACTCTGGTTTGGTTCCTTGATGCCTTAATCCTGCTCAGGTGCATAATGAAGCCACTTTATTGCTCCCCCGTTTCCAGCTGAATTGGTCTCTTCCGGAACCTTTTAAAGGTGCTCGGGTCACCGAGGAATCTTTTAGGGGACAGGTAAAACCTCAGAAGATAGGTAAAACATCTGGAAGGTGGAAGCAGCCCCACTAAGTCCACATGCACATGTTCAGACTTCTTTTGCAGAACAGGAAAGTGCTCCAGTGGAGCCTTAGTGTGCCATTGTACAGTGGCATGCTGGCAAGCCAAACAGGAAGCTGCCCATGTCCATACATCTTTACGGAATCCCGGCCACACACATGTAGCCCTGACAGTTGGTAGAGCAGAAGCAGATTCTCTTTGAGTGTGCTGTATTTGTTAGTGCCTGGTGGGTTCCTCAGCAGACCCATCAGATGGCAGGTGGAAATGGAATCCAACGCAGCAACTACATGGAAGTTCTTGGTCTCATATGTGGTTATCCCACGGAGATGGAACTGGACTTCCACATGCTGGAACCATGGTTCCACATGCTGGAACCATAGTTCTGGATTGTGCTGCCAGAACTCTGGAAGCTTGATAATGGCATCAAAAACAGAAACGGCGGTTGGAGTAACGGCCACCTGGCAACAAACTGGATTGGAAACCACAGCTGGCGGAGAAGCAGTGGCAGCATCTGATGAGTTCTCTTTATAAAACATGTTCAGATGTTCGGGGGCCACCTGGGGGCCACCCGTCTTTTTCGTCTTCGAAAAAGATGAAAATATAATTTGAGTCTTAACAGATAAGACTCAAATGTTTGATGATGAATAATGAATAATAATGAATAATCATCTCACAAGACTCAATCTCTTCCAATTCCAAACCAAGAATAGAATGAAATACAACCGTTCGTGTCTTCTAACCTCACCTTCTCCCCTTCACAATAAAAGTATACATTTGAGTGTGAAAAATATACATTGTGTACGCCACAATATATGCTTAATAAAAAATCCAATTTACAAGATTTGCCAGATTTTATATTTAATAATGCAACTTGACTGTCTGAAGCAATTATTTATCTGCTTCCCTAACATTATCATCAAGCAACCATTTCAAAGCTATTATAGTGGGTGTTAATGCAACTGTATAAACTGCTACGTGATCTGTTGTTCTCCTTTTAATCATGATTTTATGATGTGGGATATTCAAAGCTGCCCCTGTTCTGCTACTATTTGGATCTTTTTCCAAATAAGTTGATTAAATTTATTCAAAATGGGTACTATCATGTACCCATTTCTGGTATTAGTACCAGAATTGGGTACTAATAGTCCAGTTCTGTTTAACCAAATGTTTCTCAGTTCTGGTCCTCACACCCCCCTGTCTTGCAAGTTTTAGGTGTGTCCCTTCTGCCACATACCTGGATTGAATCTGTGGGTGATTCACAGCTTTCTGCACAACTTGAAATGAGGTCATGCACTCATTTGAATCAGGTGTTCAATGAGTGCATTGAATAGAGGCACATCCAAAACATGCAGACCAGGGAGTAGAGGGGCTGGAACTGAGAAGCAGTGGTTTATTCAGTTACCAATCCAAGAATTAAAAGGCTGAGTCAGTCTTTAGCAAGTTTAGATGGTGAACAGAAGCCTTTGGAGGTGGTGGCGGCAGGTTTCAATGCCTCCTACTGTAGATGGAAATCCAGCAGTTGAACTTACAGATTCCTTGGCCCAAAGGGTCAAAGGTCACCATCAAATGGGGACCTGGCCTGCATAAACAGGACCAACATTAAGTCCATTTCCTCTTAATATTTCTCAATATCAAGTCATTATTAACATCATAAACATTTCCTTCTTATAAATAAATGGAATAGATAAAAACTTGATAGAAACTGTAAGGCATATCAGGAAGCAACATCAAAATAAAAGATAAAGAACAAGTGATTTAAAATGACATTGATTACCAGTTTTTTTCCCAACCTGGTCCTCAAGTCAAACTGCTCTGCATGTTTTACAATGTTCCTCTTTTTGTACACACCTCATTCAGATGTTTGCAATTAAGCAAAACCCTGTTAATTAACCATCAATTGAAATTATGTGAGCTGAAGAAGGGGAATGCCTAACACTCCTTACCAGTTGGTGATGGTAATGCTCACCTAACCAAATGCCAATAAATTTCAAGAAGAAGAAGAAGGGAAATGCCTAAAACTTGCTGGGTAGTGTGCCTTGAGGATCGTTGGCATTTCAATCATTAGAATTCAATCACAAAACAACATTGATTTAATGACATCTATTTAACATTTAATTAGTTGGCTAAAATAGGATGATTATTTGATGTGATGTAATAAAATGACAGTAATAGTTCTTGTTGGGCTTCATGTTAGAAACATAGTAGAGCAAGTCAGCATTGCATGTTTGCATGTTCTCCCCAAGCATGCATAGATTCTGTCTGGATACTCTGGCTTCCTCCCATATTTCAAAAATGTGAATGTTAGTTTAATCTGTCTCTCTAACTTGCATGCCTGGTCAAGTGATTACTCTAAATCGATCTTCGGTATGAGTGTTTAGATGGTTGTTTGCCCTATTTATCTCTTTCTGGCAACCTGTCCACAATGCCCTTCTCACATTTGACTCAGTGACAATTGGAGATAGGCACCAGCTCACCCACCTGACCCCACACCTGTGGGATTGATGATGAATGAAAAGATGATAACAACTGAAACGAGTTTGGTGTTGTTCGTGGTTTGCAGTAGTATCCTGGTAGTAAAGTAACTATAGCTGTTCTGGCAATATATTTCTGACTGCTGCCAGTAAGTCACCATTTAATTACAGGGAGTTGGATAACAGTCTTATAGCTGACTACTTGAGGTCTAAGGATCAGAACAGCCACAGCCCAATGCAGCTAAGGTCAGGATTCCTCCTTAAATGTCACACTACTGTTTAAGGATTCCCTTAAGCTGCCAATACTTTTTATGGTGACATTGCTCTTCATTGTTATTTTCAGTACTGCTCTCATGGTACATGCTGGTCTGGGACAGGAAAGAAAATTATTGTGGGTTCAGAAATTTGAAACAGCATGCCACCCACTGAACACACACATACAAATGTTATAATTAGTGGTCCAATGTATCAACTATAGGCTCCCACCCACTCACCTAATTAGACAATTAACCTCTAAAAGGAGTAAACATTTTGCCAATCAGGACCAAACATGGCAGTGTTTGTTCAGAACATACACAGAATATAAAGAGGGAAAATTAAAGGTCAAAAATAATCTTCTGTTTGCTTGTGTGTGTGTGCATGTGTGCCCATAAACTTCTTGAACTTTTTTCAGTCAAACATGGTATATTTCTCAATTTAGTCTACAGCTACCAGATCAGCTAACCTAATAAACTATTAGGTTAGCCGACTTGTCCCAAATGTGACTGTTTATGAACAAATGCATATCTTTTTAGCAAAAATAATCTCTTCATTGAGTTCCAGTCAGTCTTTAAACCACATCACAGCACTGAGACGCATCAGTAAATGTTTTGACTAATTTGCAACTGAATCTAGAACTTATGTCATGGTAAAAAAAAAAAAAAAAAAAAGACACTCAGTTAGTGCTCCTATGCTAGATACACGAGATGTGTTGCTTCTGTGTCTGCAGAGAAAAATCATGTCAGTTTTGTCCAATCACTCACAAGATTCTGGATGACATCATACATCACTTGAATTCAACCGCTTAATACCTTAACAGCCTGCCAAAAAAAATTTTTTTTAAGTCTTACACATAGGATGACATTAGAACCTTTAGACATTTATAAATATATCAATGATTTTAGGTATCTTTCATCAGTGACTAAAAATAACAGTAATTAAGCTACTTCAAAAGAAGAATACTCTAGACAAGTTACTCATGAATAGCCTGTATGAAACCTACTCTTAGTAAAATTATAGAAAAAGTTGTTTTTCATCACAGCACAGAAACAGCTCTAATAAAGGTCCTATGCAACATCCGCTTTAGAATGAACTTTTCATTTCGGTCTTACTCAATCCTAGTGCTACATTTGACATAGTCGACCATAATAGACCAGTTGAAAAACTCAAATGAAAACACCAGAAAAATCCTGTACAGAAATTCTCAACCATTTTCCAAAAATGAAGATGGTTGGGAGCAACCTTCGTGAGAGTCATCTATCAGAACATCAGTTGGACAGACATTTGGAAAGTACCACAAGACTCAATTTCCTCGTATTTCCAACTTGCAACATGCTTATCTTTCCATGGAATCATTCTCAGTGATGCACATTCTGTGACACCCCTAACGTCTTGCCAGGCTGTAGGATCACTCATGCTCAAGTTTGCTATATGGCGCTGTGACCTGATTCTTAGGAAGATGGTAGAGGTGCTGGACCTTTGCCCTGTCAACAGGAAAGGTGCCCCTTTGCTGTTGACAGGGCAGCAAAGGGGCACCAGCAACAGAAAAGCACAGCTTCATTAGCTTTGTCATGGAAGGTGGATTGAGAGGAAACATCAGGTCAAACCCCCAGTTCCCACCAACAAACCACATAGGTTGCTTTTGTCAGACTGGGAGACAATGTTTTTCTTTTGCAGTTCCTGGTACAGCATGAGATATGAATTTGTGAGCTACTGAATAAAGATGAATTTATCATCGTGTGTTATCTTCACAAACCAAGACACCTTCCTCATTGTGTTGCTGTCAAATTTCATTTATGTCCTGTTGTGAAATAAATGTTTTCTAAACCGATGGACCAAAAACGTGCAAGCACACGGATCAGAAAACCAGCCAACAAAAGTAATCAGACTTTACTTCTTTTATTACTTTTTTTAGCGCTAAAAAAAGGATACGCTTACCCTCACAGACTAGAAGTGAATGTGACCGAGTCTATACAGCATCTGATCAAAAACGGGAAGATTCGTTGCTTATGATCTAAGAACACACCCAGTGGTCATCCGATGGTCTGCATCACCTAAGTTTCTATTTCTACAAAGGCCTTTGTGTGAAAGTATGATGATGTCCTTGAAGATGGGAGTGAAACAAGATTCAGTCTCTGCACCTGTTACAAACACAAAGGCCCCATGTCAAATCATAAGAATGCAATGTGTCTGTGTATGTGTGTGCGTGACCTCGATAAGCGTCTCCACAGTCCCCATCATTTCTAAACACTACCTTGGTTCTAATAAGGGTTGATAACCCTACTGCTAAAATTCCTTCCTGCAAGTGAAACTCTTGGCAATATTCTTTCAACAGTTTCATCAACAATGCTGGTTGAGTGACCAGGGAAAAAACTGGTAATACCACTCCAGTCAGAAAAAAAATCTATCATTGCTGGTAAATAAAAAGTGGCTTGCCGCCAGTGTGGTCCGACGTCAGTAACGTGTTACCCCCCTAAACTGATCATCTTATTAACCCGGGTTTGAGGATGAATGGATGGAATCTATTAAATTATGAGAAAAGTTTTACATATTTGTGAGTTCTTTGGATCCTAAATTAGAGAGTTTTACATTTTCTTCACAAATGACCAAAAGAAATATTAAAGTCACCTCATTCATGAGAAATGTAGCTGCAGATTGGAATTTGTGAGCACTACACTTTGTGCAAGAAATTAGGTGTTCTTCTGGGCCCGCTGGTGGCCTGTTAGTCCTAAGCAGCTTGCCAGTCCGCTTGTGTTTTCTGAAGCCTGTTCTGGATTCCCAACGGTTGGCATGAAACCCAGTAGACTGCTGTGGTTGTGTCTGTTTTCTCTGTCCATTATGTAACATTTTCATCTTTTTCTCCACATGTGCAGCTATGGGGAATCTTCAAACAGAGATACAAGTGCAAAGGTGCGTCTGCTGCTTTATTCTGAGAGTGACTTTATGGATATGAATTCACTTGTTTGCATTTCCTCTCCTTATTTTTGACACCAAATTTATTAGCAGTAGCTATATTATTATTATTTTTACTGATGCTGCTAGAATACTGCAGGGATGATTTGAGCCAAGAAATGTGTTTGCCTTGCAGACTGTGGTGCTAACTGTCATAAACAATGTTGGGAACTGCTGGTTCTGTCCTGTAGGAAGCTGATTCGCTCAGGCTCTGTAAGCAGCAGCTCTCCAGCCAGACTGACCCACAGCTCTCTGCCCAACAGCCCAACGCTGCCCACCTGTAAAGGTTGTTTTCAGATACTGTTACTCATAAGCAATATTCTGGTATTATCAAGATTTGACTGAATGTTGTCACGAGTTAGCCTTTTCGTAAGAGTAAATAAATGTAAGTCTGTAGTAGTGGTACACTGATGAATCAGCCCAATTGTTCTTTATTTTGCGAGATCAGCCGATACTTACATGTGAAGCCAATATTATCTACTGATATTATCTTATCAATGAAGGTCTAAAAATCAGCCACTGTCCTCTTTTGCTCTGCCATGAGAGGTTTGACTGTCAGCCCCACCCACCAGGTCATGTCTGCATGTTTGCGGTTACCAATAATCACCCCTACACCCCACTCCGCTGCCAACTCAACCACTGTCTTGCTATTTTTATTAACATTTCAGACAATAAAATAAAAATCAGTATCGGAATTGGTAGGTCAGGATTTTTAAAGATCGTAATCGGTAATCGGTAATCAGCGTGAAAACTGCAATCGGTGCACTCCTAGTCCTTAGTAAGAGCTTACTGTATTCAGTATTAAGTTACTGAATACTGAGGTGCTGGACTTTAAGTCAGTAGAAATATTAACACTGTGGCAAAAACATCTCTCTGTTACTCAGAGTTATTTTACTTCAGTTTGTGTTCAAATTTAATATGCAACTGGAAAATCTATTTATCTTTGTAAAGCTGAAATATTATCTACTTGTTATCATTTGCATGATAAAAGTAGATTTCTTTTTACATGTGAAGCATCTTAAATATTTCTTTATTGCCTTTCAAAAACCCATCAACAATTGTTTGATGTTTTAAATAGGGCTGTCAATCAATTAAAATATTGTCCACAGGATTCATGATTTAACCTGCCATTTCTTGAAATTGTATTAGATAATTAAAACAATAATGTACCTTAACAGAATTTTTGTTATGTTTACGATGTTCTTAGCATTGGTGTGTATAAATATGCTTATTTCATGCAAAAGTATTTTATTATAATTGCAACAACACCAAACATGATGAATATTGTTGCCAGAGCAGCTAGGAAAGAAAACAAAGTGCAATGTATGAAATGTAACAATGGGCAATGTAATACAGAACATTACATTTAAAGTGTTGCTAAAATTAGACTTAGTTTGTGTTGGGTTTGTTTGATGCAGCCCTGAAAAACAAGAAGATCTGACTCTCCAACGAAAAGTCTAATAATCATGATGAGTTTTCCTTTTCATTTGGAGATTATTATAGCCAAAAAAGTTTCATTAATTTACAGATTATTTCACATTAGCAAATCTTAACAGCGCCTTTCAAAGTAAATGACTCAGTGACAGATTTAACAGGCTGATATAACTCCTCCTGTCTTTGTTTTTGTAATTTTTAATTTACTCACATAAGTTTAAAGTTACTTTGATAGTGAATTTTGGTACTGATTGGCGCTCTCAGCTGCTCTAAGCGCAGCACTCAAACAGTGCTGAGGAAGAAGAGATGTGGGTAGGAGGAGGAATTTTCAAATATGACTAGAAATGAACTCAAACAGAGAAGGAAGTGATGTTCAAACTGCAGCGCAGGCCTGGATCAAAGCTATGAAACCTGTGTGTTAATTAAAAATGACCTTATTAAAAGGAATTTGCCTTTGGATTAACTTTGACAGTCCTAAGTTTTAAAATAAAACTGGTCTATTCCATGCAGTATAGAACAGATCACAGATCCATTCATTTAAATGAAGTGGACTCACATCTTAAGCTTGTTCAGGTTGGGACAGCGTTACTGTTCATTACCAATGTTAAAGCTGTGTAGCACGCTGTAGCTGTACATTGTTTTTGAACAGAATGTTTTGTTTATTAGCCAGCCCAAGTTAATGCGCGTGACCGCACCGAGATCTGACAATCTCGCCCAATTAACTCCAGCAACTAAAACACTTCATGTGACGCTTATTAAAAAGTCAAAAGACACAAAATGGAAGAGCAACTAAAGCCACATTAGCAGCATTGAATTAAATCTACCATTTATTTAAAATCTTTTAATTTAATGATACTGAAACCATTAAATCAAATTTAGCATCACTGATAATCTCAATAAATAAATGTTACATTTACACATCTGTGGTTTGTGCAAAATATTCTCACTTATGGGGCCCCTGAATCTCTGGGGGGCCTTATGGAGCCGCTGACTTTATTTGGATTACCAGTGAACAGAAGTGCAAATAATTGATATTCATTTTAATTTATTTATTTTTTGCACATGATCTAGGAGACAAAATTTTAAATTGTTTGCGGTTAGTCAAACGACTATTTAAGCAATTATAAGCTAAACCTCTTATCCAATAATCCTGTCATTTGGAAAGTAATAAATTGTGGCCGATGGTATCAAAGCTTTTCTTAAATCAGCAAACATCCCCACTGTATATAGCTTCTTTTCTATTGCTTCTGTAACTTCTTCATGTAATTCTAATAATGCAAGGGAAGTTGATTTATTTTATCTAAATCCATATTGACTCTCACTCAACAAGTTATTATTTTCAATATAACTAATTTCTGAACAAACCATTTTTCAAGCACTCTGGAAAACTAGAGGAGCACTGAGATCGGTCTATAATGATCAAAGATATGTCTATCGCCATATATAAATATTGGAATAACTTTGGATAATGCATTTTTTTCTTGAAATATACCACTTTGGACAAATTACAAATATAAGTAAATGGTTTAATAACACAGTCAGTAATTGTTTTTTATAATCACCATGTCAATCCCATCACTATCAACAGATATTTTAGTTTTACTAAAATAGATAGAATCAATCTCCTTGTCCCCCAGAGAGATTGGTGATGTGTCTCATGACTGGAAATGTCCATGGTTTGGTGGAAGGTCAGGAAAATGGTTTATAAGTTGTTGTAGGAGGCTAGAGCATGCATGAGCGCAGGGGATGGGTTAAATATGCCTAATATTGGCTACATAGAGCTTAGTGTTAAACTTCGTGCCAAAGACATCCCAAACTGTGGGATTTCAATTGTCAAAGATCCCACTGGAAAAGTGTTTCCAACTGCAGGTGTTTTGGGCATGAATGTGATTCCAAAATGCTATCATGAGCTTTTTGTGGCATTGTTTGACCAGGATGCCTCATTACTACAGCTGCTGATGGTTCTGCCATTGTGTCCCTCCTCAGCAGTGAGACATCAGAGCTTCATGGTCTTATAGTGAAGGAGACACATTTTTAAACATTAATGTGGTAAAAACTAAAGAAGTGTGTGCGATTGGAAGGAAAAGCCAACTGCCCCGCCTTTGTTTCGATGAATCAGTATGTTGAAGGATTGAGACTGGAGAAAAACCTGTGGACTGTGACTGACAGCAGACTTTGAAACCTACAACGATGCTGTGAGCAGAAAGCACAGAGCACACAATGCATCCAGCAGAACATCCAGCACTGTGACTGGGAGTTTCGTGGTTTTAATGTGGACATGATTTGAATGAATGTTCTCAGCATTTCTTGGAGCTGCCAGCATGCCTCACTTCCTGTTAAAGACCAGAATCAGCTGCAGGGTTAAGATGTGGATCCTTCAGGATGCAGATACGCACTGTCACCAGAAACTCTTCTTCTGAACCGATATGGGTGAAATGGTTTAGAGTCCCATACTTTAAAGAATCCATACAAGATAAATTGATTAAGCCAGTTGATCAGAAATCATACCTCCGTGGAATAATAAACCTGTTCGGTCCAAAATGTTGGGTGGCAAACTTTTTTTTTTTGTAATTTCGATATTGATAAAATCCCTATGAACATGTCTGCATTTCACTGCCAGACTTTTTTGTCATGGAATCTCTGATACAGACATGACAGTCTTTACAATTGTGGAATAACAGGGACATTTTGAAATCTGAAGAGTACTCTCAGTTTTCTGGGAAATTAGTTTGATAATATAATATTGGTAAATCAATTATTAAACCCAGATGCTATGCTGTCCCCCTTTTGAAGAATTTAACTATTTGGATTCTCAATTGTCCTACTTGTTCTTTTTTGTATGTGTAATTGATGTTCAGTGCACCGTTCTGTCTAAAAAGCTTTTAAAAATACAATTTAGAGAAGAAACTCAACTTCTATCTGCAACTATTTCACAAGTCTTTTCACATTTAGCTGGCCTAGAATTTGTTCTCTGTAATAAGTTTCCAAAATTACCCACTAATGTTTCCAACTCCCTCTAACAGGATAGTGTGGTCTCTCATTATAACTTTTCTCCGCGTTTTTTTGTTGTTGTTGTTGTGGGGGATGCATAGGCTCACAAAGCGGATGTTAAAGATGTATTTCTGATCATCAGTCTGATTTTGTTTCTTACTAAATTTCATTATTACAAAAGTAAAATTATGCATCATAAACCACGTTTTTTTTATCTCTCTGAAGGATCTACAACTGCATCTGGAGATAATCTCCTCACATTTTAACACATAAAAATGAAAGGTAATTTTAACTTTATAACTTATATTTATGTTTTATCATCTATGTAATTAATTTACTAATACATTAATTTATTTATTGTCTCTTTAATTGTTCTTAGAAGTTGAGCACCGATTGGTGTGATAAATACCTGTGGCAAATGGAACCGCTTGAAAAACAGATTCATCCTCCGGGTCAGTTGGTGGCAGTACTTCCTTCATATTCAGTTGTGTAAAACGCGTCAGAGAAGAAAAAGCCTCAGCAGTATTTCGGCTTCTCGACTCTCTTTCAGAGGTTGGTATGTTTATGTCAAATGTTCTGCTTATTTGTTCAGAAGGACAGAGGTTGTTCGGGACTTTCTGTGTGTGGTACTGTGATCGTGAAAACAGAGACTTTGTCTGTGTTAGCGGACACGTGACTCTAGTTCAGGCTGTCAGTTGAATTTAGAATAAACTATAGAATTACGTGTTAGCTTCTGCTTGGACTGTGTTATGAAATTGTTCAACAAACTAGTGATGATGAGTTAAATCTTTATGAAGCATTCAAATCTTTCCAACGACGTTGTTTTAGCTTGTTCTTGTTCGCGCAGGTCATGAACTGTAATGGAATTTTCTCAAAACTGTGTTAAATAAATGTAACTATTGTTGAGAAACGAGATATTTGCTGCCTCTTGCTCGTTGTTATCTCGTCTCCCCAGGTCCGTTAGTGATCTGATTAGCTTTTAGCTCAATTACTTTTATATCAAGGCGGGTTCTTCACTATCTAATGCGTTCTAACGTACCATTTCGAGGTGGTCTCAAACAACCCGTAATGACGTCTTGCTGTTATCTTTACCTGCAAGAGACCATGCAGGTAAAGATAATTAAAACTAGCATAATTAAACTAATATTTCCAACACCATGCATGTTTCTGGAGTGAGCAAATTGTCAATCACGTGTGTTTGTCGTCTTTTTCTTCTTTGTTGGGTTTTTTGGCGGTTGGCAACAAACTTTTAGTAGCATTACCGCCACTTACTGGTATGGAGTGTGGTTCGACACGTGTGTTTGTCGTCTTCTTCTTCTTGAGTTTATTGGCGGTTGGCAACAAACTTCTAGTAGCATTAGCGCCACTTACTGGTATGGAGTGTGGTTCATCTTGGTCTAGCTCTCTATATATATACATACAAAAATTCTACAAAATAAATATATCCTATATATACATACACACACATACATACTTATATACATATTTATATTATACCCATCTATATCATACACACACTGACCAACATACCTACTGTAATCATATTCTATTAAATAACTTAGTTTTCTTTAAAAATCGAATAACTATTTGTATATGTTTACTCTCCAAATTTGTCCTCAAAATATCTACTAAATTAATTTTTTCCTTAATACTTTAAAACTCTTTCCTCATATAATTTCTCTCTTTCATATTTATGACATTCTAATATAACATGTTCTATTGTTTCATATTTTCCACAATACTCACATTTACCAGTAGCATGTTTTTGAATTCTAAAAAGTGTATAGTTAAGTCCTGTATGCCCAAATCGTATCCTTGTTATCACTCTTTCCTCTCGATTTCTTCTTCCTTTTCTTCTTTCTCCTACCATCTTCTGAATTTTATAAAACCATCTTCCTGTTATTTCTTCATCCCACCTTTTTTGCCATTTTTCCATCAGTTTTTCCTTAACCATACTCTTTCCTTCAGCTTTACTTGTTTTAACTATGATGCTAATAGGATTTTGAATTGCCCTCTTTGCTATTTATCTGCCCTCTCGTTCCCTTCTATGCCAATATGTGCTGGAACCCATACAAAGATAACTATCAAACCCATATTTTTTATTCTAAATAATGTATGAAATATTTCTGATAAAATGGCCATCCTACTATCCGATTGATTATTTTTTAAACTTAATAATGCAGAGCTTGAATCTGAACAAATTATTGTTTTTAATGGTTTTATCTCTTCTACCCATTGTAAAGATAATATTGCCATCATTTCTCCTGTGTACACTGATAATCCGTCTGTAATTCGTTTTCCTATTTTTATATTGAATTCTGGTACTACAAAAGCTATTCCTACTTGTCCAGTTATTTTTGATGCATCTGTATAAATTTGAATATAATGATAATAATTGTTTAAATGTACCTGTACTGAATAACTATCAATAATGAAAGATTAATTTGTTTCTTTTCCATTATTGTCATGTCTACTATTGCTTCTGGTAGAATCCATGGTGGTATTACTGATATTGGTGCTGTATGACTAATTTCCAAACTACTCATATTAAATTCTTTTATTTTATTTTCAATTGTCCATCCAAGTCTCCCCATTTCTTTCTTTTCTTTTTCCCAACATGGATTTAAAATTTCCCTAGTTGGATGATCCAAGTTATTGCTTTGTAAATTTAACCAATAATTTATTTCCAATCTTATTCTTCTCCCATTTCTATTTCTATTGCTGCTCTTGGTGTGATTTTAAATGCTCCAGTACATAATCTTAATGCCTGATGTTGTCCATCCATCCATTTTCTTTCACCCTTGTCCCTAACGGGGTTGGGAGTTGCTGGTGCCAAACTCCAGCTACGTTCCGGGTGAGAGGCGGGGTACACCCTGGACAGGTCGCCAGTCTGTCGCAGGGCAACACAGAAAAAAACAGGACAAACAACCATGCACACACACACTCAGGGAGAATTTGGAGAGACCAATCAACCTGACAGTCATGTTTTTGGACTGTGGGAGGAAGCTGGAGAACCCGGAGAGAACCCACGTGTGCACAGGGAGACCATGCAAACGCCGTGCAGAAAGACCCCAGGCCGGGAATCGAACCCAGAACCTTCTTGCCCAGAACCTTCTTGCTGCAAGGCAACAGTGCTACCAACTGCGCCACTGTGCAGCCCGCCTGATGTTGTATAATGTCTAATTTAACCAAATGTACTTTAGCTGCCGAACCGTAGACAATACAACCAAAATCTTATATTTATCTACAACTTTTTGAATATGTATATTCCATTTTAGTTTTTCATCAAACCATAATCCTAAAAATTTTATGCACTTTATTTGCTCTAATTCTTAGTTATATAGTTTTAATTTTACTTCCTTGTTCATTTTTTTCTGAGTAAATATCATTACTATTGTTTTTTCAGCTGAAAACTTAAATCCCCATTGCAATGCCCATCTCTCTATTTCAATAATGACATCTTGTAATTTTTTAACAATGAAACCTAAATTTTTCCCTCTTTTCCAAACCGCTTCATCATCCGCAAAAAGTGAACATCCCATTTCTTTTCCAATATCTCTAAAAATATCTAACCCTAACCCATTGAAATATCTTTCCTTTAATGCCCAACATACATAATTTAATTAATAATCCCTCAACCCACATCATATCATATGCTTTTTCTATGTCAAAAAATACTTCGACTACACTTTCTTTATTTACTCGCGCCTTTCTAATTTCATGCTCTAAACATAGTGTTGGATCATTAGTACTACTTCGAAAACCACTTTGATATTTTGCTATATATCCTTTACTATTTAAATAATAAACTAGCCTATTGTTAATAATTTTTTCCATTATTTTACATAAGTTTGATGTTAAAGCTATTGGCCTATAATTTTCTGGTTTTGATTTATCTTTCCCTGATTTAGCTATTGGTATTATAATTGATTCCTTCCAGTTCATCGGTAATAAACTCAACATTTAACAAGTTATTTGTTTCTTCCTCATTCTGCATCTTTAAATTTGAATTTTGTATTTTCTCTTCCTTTTCTTCCCTCCTCACTAATATTATTTGAACTGTGAATTTTACTGAATGTTCTTGCCAGTATTTCAACTTTATCTTCATCTTTAATTATATTTATATTATCTACTTTTAATATAGGATATTCAAATTGTCTTTTAATGCCATTCATTCTTCGAATTATTTTCCAATTTTTTTCCATTTTTGTTTCCTTCCCTATTGTACTACAAAAATTTCTCCAATATTTTCTTTTTGCATTCTTATTTATTCTCCTTACCATTGCTTGCTTTCTTTTATAATCAATTAAATTCTCATAAATTGAATTACCTTTTAATACCTTAAATGCTTTATTTCTTACTTTTATTGCTTCTTTACATTCATTTGTCCACCATGGTATCATTTTCTTGTAATTTTTACACCCTACTTTCTTCATAGATTTATCTGCTGCTTCCATAATTATCTCACAAATTTTTAAATTTACTTCGTTTATATCCACTCTCATATCTACTTTTTCTAATTTTATTTGACGCAAGTATCTAAATTCAAACCAGTCTGCCTTATTAAAATCCAGTTTTTTATTCCTTCTTTCCAGTTCTCGTTTATTTCCTTGAATATCACCACTACCCTTTCCTTCATCCATTTTATTTCTTCCACGTCCTCTCCCTCTTCCTCTCCCCACTGGCGTCCACACATCAAAATCCATGTCTTCCCCATCTCCTATCTCCATTATCAACCGAACCATTCACATACCAGTTTATGCTCAATCCGCCTTTTCCAATTCCGATGCTATTTGTTGTCTCCCCAAGCGACTGTCCAAACTCCTGTCCTGAAGCCCTCTCCGATCTCCTCCCCACGTGTGTTTGTCTCGTATTAAGTCTTGTTAAGTATCTTTTACATTCTGGCCAACACACCTGTTGGAGTGAAGGTACCACCTCCTTTTCAAGAATGAAAAACTCATGTAATAATTACAGGAGCAGTTATGTTTTCAAACTAGCTCAGTGTTAACAGTAAAGAGGATTGTACAATAGATATAGGGATCGTTAAACCTTACTTTAAACAGCTTCCTAAGCCTCATCATCAAATCTTTCTGAATTTCTGGCTACACACTGTAAGGTATTGGGACAGCTGATACCATGTTTCCATGTACCATGTGTTGATATGCAGTTCTGCGACAGGATGGCCACTGTGGAACAGCTGACCACTATAGGGCAAGTCCTGGTCAACCCAGATCTGGACCTGACACAGCGCTTCAGAGCACTGTTCACCTTGAGGAATCTTGGAGGTAAATCCGCAAGAATCAATTTTAAATATTACAATTAAAGTTGTTTTAATATCAAGAATTACTAAAACATGTTATTTCATGGCCTAGGACCCAATTCCAAAATGGGCCAACAAAATGAAAAAACCATAATGGAGGTTATGAAAAATTTGCTAACTCAGTTTTTGTTGTTGGTTTTGCATTCTGTTGACCCAACTGGGCTACGGAAAATTGTTACAATGTTATGTTTTGATTAGCTGTTGTTCCATAGTATAATGTGCCAGAATCATGTAGGCTTTAGACATAAACATTACTAATGATAATTGTTCTGTGTGGGACAAGACTTCTTTCAGCTGTATATTTGCAAGTTCAATCAGCTGGTTCTGATTAATTTTCAGGTTTAAAACATCTGGATTTACTTGAACATCTTCTGACAGGTGGTGAAGCTATAAAGTGGATCAGCAAGGCTTTCACTGATGAGTCTGCATTACTGAAGCACGAGTTGGCCTACTGCCTGGGCCAAATGCAGGACAGACGGGCCATCCCCATCCTGACAGCTGTTCTCAAAGATACCAAGCAGGAGCCAATGGTCAGGCACGAAGCAGGTAAGACCTGGTATGGAGATGAAAAAAAAGCTTAACTAAATAAATGTTTGCCTACAGAAGACGATTTGGGGGAAGAAACAGGGTCATCATTCTGACTTTAATCTCAGAATTCGGACTTTAATCTAAAAAAAAAAAAAAAATCTTGCAAAACAGTTGGTGTTAGAAAAATGTTATGGAGTAGTTTACCACCTCATAATATTTTCTCACATTTTTATGAATAACGCATGACTGTCCAATACAAAATGAAAAGCTATGTCCCTTCATGAGACTATTTACTTGTAACTTATTAGACTCAACTGACTAAACATAATGAACAACTTTTCAGTTGATTCTTTCCATTATTTCTTAGGTCTGGATTTTTAAGCAAGAAACATTAAAATAATTATTTCATATTTAATTTGTATCAACTTATATGTAGTCAGAGCTTTAAACTCAAATCTTACAAAATAAACAGAAAAAATGTTTTCATGAAAATGTATTTATTGTAATAACATACAAGCAGATATTCAGCCAGTGTTTGGGGAATCATGAAAAAATATTCCTATAATTAAGTATATAAAATATGAGGAGACAGTGAAGAAGACGATGTCAGGAAGAGGATCACTGGGAGATTCTGGGAAGCTGCATCCAAACTGCGCTACGGGGGCCAGGCGGCCACGACGATCTACTGTTAACACACCACACACTACAAGATGATCGGTTAAGAAATCGCAAGTGACAGTCTTAGAGAACGCCCAACATTCTAAGATTGTAGTAAGGGGAAAATAGAGGCAAAAAATCGCATAGTGTGAACTATTGCATCAGGTAGTTGGATGTGTCCATCTTCTCTATTTAAATCTAATGATTACTGAAGGGCAATATAGCAAACAGACTGCATAATCTGAGAGGAAGAAGAGAAGAGTCGTACAGGAGATGGATTCTTATGAAAGGGGTAGAAACAATGAGTGTGTTATGATTCACTGTGCTTGTAGGGGAGGCCCTTGGAGCAATTGGTGATTCAGTGGTTGTGGAACTGCTGAAAGAATACAGTCAGGATCCTGTGATAGAGGTAGGAACACAAACACAACAGACTCTTGGATAACTAAATGCTTAGTGTCCTGAGCTTTTCATTTTTAGTGATACTAAATGATCATATTGAGTAATTCTGGAACGTAGCAAAAAGTTCCAAGTGTTTTTTATTTTCACACTTCTTAATATTTAACTTATTTAGATGTTTCAAACTGGATCAGTGGTAGTTTTTCAACCTTTCCAGAAGCTCCAAACATCTTTAAATAGCTTAAATCCATGTACCTAAAATAAAGGCCTTAAATATCTTATTTACTTAAAAGAATAATTTGGTCTTAAAGCTGCACTATGTAACATTTATAAAAATATATTTTTTACATATTTGTTGAAACTGTCACAATCTTATGACAGTATGCTTTGAAATAGATATCTGTGAAAAAATTGAGCACCTCTCCCTTCTTCCAGTGCTAACTAGAAACAACCAATCAGAGTCAGGAGGTGGGTCTCAGCGCTGTTAAGCACAATCTCATGTGGTTGCTCG
Organism: Poeciliopsis retropinna; assembly: GCA_010277075.1. Taxonomy (NCBI): domain Eukaryota; kingdom Metazoa; phylum Chordata; class Actinopteri; order Cyprinodontiformes; family Poeciliidae; genus Poeciliopsis; species Poeciliopsis retropinna. The sequence continues at coordinate 28,433,843 of VMRM01000003.1, forward strand.
TCCTTCTCCCCGTTCCGCTCTTGCTCTCTGCTGAATTGCAGATATTAGAGCAGACCTTCTCAATTCCAGTCCTCAGGCCCCCTTGCTCTGCATGTTTTAGATGTGCCTCTATTCCAGTATAGCTGATTCAAATGACTACTTCTGCAGCCATTAAGTGCTGCAGACGTCTGTTAATCACCAACAGATTCAGTCCAGGTGTGTGGCAGAAGAGAACCACCTAAAACATGCAGGGCAGGGGGTGTGAGGACTGGAATTGAGAAACACTTTACTATAGCATGTTGTGGAGTTAGCATGGCCAACAATGATGGCGAATAAACTGTTTTCCTGGACCGGTAAGTTGTTTTTCTGCCTTTCGCACATTTAGCAGCATTGATTGACAGCGTTAAGACCCTCCTCCTGGCTCCTGCACGTTTGCACGTTTCTGGTCAGGAGCAGTGTGTTTCTTCAGACGGCAATAGCAGCTCAGGATGGAGGTGGAGGACATCAATATTTTGACAGATTATCTGTCTCATACCATACTGTCAGGACAAGGTGACAGTTTTAACAAATATGTAAAAACATATTCTTTTTAAAAGTTGCATAGTGCAGCTTTAAATATGTTAATCTCCAGCCTTAAATTTTCTCATGGCAGCATTATTTAATCTTGTAATCTCTCTTTCTCACGGAACAGTTGTCCCAAGTAAAAGTTTGAGTCACCTGCAACATTTTCATAGTGTTCTGTGACTCAAGGCGTTTGAGACTACTGGTAACGAGCTACTAGACTCTTGCTAACTACTTAGCTAGCTTTTCAGTGAATATCATATACAGGTGCAAATTTATGGCCAGTTGGGTTGATGACATTAATTTTTACCAGTGGCTCACTTCTTTTGCCAACCCATATGTATCTATGATTCATAGATACATATGGGTTTTTCTGTCAAAAAAAAAAAAAAACAGAAAACTTTTAAGGTGGAAGTATGAAGGTTTTGCTATGCTTGATTATAATACGACCAAATTTAAATCAAAGCAACATTAAAAATGTATTTAAATTAATTAAATGAATTAAAAGTCTTACATTGCAGATACCCTTCTTTCAGTGTCCATAGAAGCCTAATAGCAAAACTTATTTGTCAGTATTTTCCCTCTGATTTTCAGGTAGCAGAGACGTGTCAGTTGGCAGTTTGTCGACTGGAGTGGCTTCTTCGTGGCGGAGAGACAAAGCTGGAGGATGGCAGTACCGATAAGAATCCCTACTGCTCCATAGACCCAGCTCCTCCAGCATCCAGAAGGAGCGTACCAGAGTTACGCTCTGTGCTGCTTGATGAAAGTTTGCCACTGTTCGAACGCTACCGGGCTATGTTTGCATTACGGAATCTGGGCACAGAGGAGGCTGTGGTTGCCCTGGGTGATGGTAGGTTGGTCACGGAAGTCTGCAAATAAATCAAGGGGTGTATTCACATTATGCTGTTTTGCAAGCAGGCTATATTTAGTTAGCAAAAGAAATTATGACAACCACTGCTCCTATTTCACAGAAATAGGAGTTTTTCCCAGAGCACTGACCTGGGAAAAACAAACATGGAATCCTTCTTGCTGCATTTATGCTGCAGTACCATTTTGAATGTCATTTTGTTTCCCAATGGAATATTTCTAACTTTGGATCAGCTTTGGCAAATGTGTGTTGCAAGCTGAATCAGACGAGATGCAAGATACACCCATCAGCCATTTCTCCCACAAGTGCAGTTCTCCCAATACAGCCTGCTAAGCTAGGTCTACCTAGTGATTTAAATGACAGTGAACCATCTTTTTTTTTTTGACATTTCACTGTTTTATTTTTTTTTAATTTAATATATTTATTGTTATCAACAAATTAACAAAACCGCAAGACAGTTATCAAAATACAATAATATCCGGATCGTCGATCAGTTGGCGTGGGTTGACGCTGGCATTGGGATCTTCTATATTGTCATAATCAGTGAGTGAGTCCAAACCAGATCGCAGTTACAAATAGATTCCAGATTGCGACTGTCCAACTGTCATTTATGTAACCAGAAAACAAAACAACAAAAACAGGGATAACCCAACCCAACCCAAGTTACTAAGGATAGAAGATAGAACAGCAAATAGATAGATGGGGGGAAACAGAAAGAAAAGAAAAATTAAATAAAAGGAAGATTAATATGTACAAATAAAACAAGTAAGAACTAAATAAAATATTCAGCTCCACCGCAGACTGCTGGAAATGAATACATCAGGGTGTATTAAGGAATGGCCAACCAAGAGGCTGACCTACTGCCACAGAGCAGATGTTAGCCTGCCACTAACTGTGTCCAGTGGTATTACTCAAAAGTTCAAGGAATTGCCCCCATGTCCCAACATATCTGGGTACATTATTATTGAGAGTGTAGCATATTTTTTCAAGGTGTAAACAAGAAGCCATGTTATTCAGCCAACATTTAAAGGAGGGAGGTGAGGCAGACTTCCACTCTGTAAGAATGATATGTTTAGCCACAACCATCCCAAAAGCAAGAGCCTCTCGAGTAGACAAGGGCAGAGCAGAGCAGGAGTCAGATACCCCAAACAGAGCAACAAGACAGTCCGAAGGAATCTGTTGTTTGTACTCAGTTTGGTAGAAACAAAATATGTCAGACCAAAAGGTTGTTAAATAATGGCAGTGCCAGAATTGATGTCCAAGAGTAGCCTTAGGGTGTCCACATCTGTCACATGTACTTGAATGACTTGGGAATATTTTATTCAATATCACTTTAGAGTAGTGCAGACGATGCACCACTTTAAACTGGATTAGTTGCAATCTGGCATTAATGGAGCAGTTTTTTATTCCCAACAGCACGCAGTCCCAGAGCGCAGTGGAAATTGTAACTCCCAAATCATTGGACCAGGCATCTCTGATATGAGTGGACGACACTGGCATAGAGAAAACGTTCACAAACAGTGAGATTAAATGTCTGGAAGTGGGTGGTTTAATAAGAAGATCATAAAAAACATGTTGCGCTGAACCCTGATTTGTGTTAAAGCAGGGGTTATGACACAAAGGGGCACTTGGAGTTTACGGGAATTTTGATACAGAGATACATAAAGTGGTCATGGGCAATTTTTAATGGTATACTATTCAGGAAACCAGAGTCAAGTCCATCAGACAGAGGCACAAAGACAGACTTAGTCCAGTTGATTGTGAAACCAGAGAGCTGCCCAAAGCTCTGCAGCACTTCAAGAAGCGGTGGAAGAGAGGCTCTAGCGTCAAGCAATGTCAAGACCACATCATCCGCATATAAACCTATGACGTGCTCTAATGTACCACATGTGATACCCGTGATAAGTTGATTAGACCTGATGGCAACAGCCAAGGGTTCCAAAGCAAAAGCAAAAAGCATGGGAGACAAGCAGCAGCCCTGCCTAGTGCCACGTTTCAGTAGAAAGGCAGGTGATCTATCTATTGGTCAACACCTGAGACCTAGGATGAGCGTAAAGCATTTCTATCAGAGACAAAAAACCTGTGCCAAAGCCAAATCTTCTGAGAACAGCGAACATGTAGCCCCACTCCACCTGATCAAAAGCTTGCTGGGCATCCAAAGATGATTGCTGAGTTGGTAAGAGCATGAGAGTACATAATGTTAAGTAGTTGTCTTGTGTTGGAGAAAGAGAATCTTTCTGGAATGAATCCAGATTGATCTGGATGTACCAGAGCACTGATGTGGGAAGACAATCGGTTAGCTAAGACCTTAGCAATAATTTTCTGATCAGAGTTAAGCAGGCTCAAGGGGCGATATGATGCCACATTGGTAGGGTCTGTGTCCTTTTTAAGTAAAAGACAAATATTGGCATCATATAGAGACTCAGGAAAATGCCCAACCTCCAAGGAAGACCTGACCATGCGCAGTATGAGTGGCGACACCATATCGATATGAGACTTGTAAAAATCGATACCAAAGCCGTCAGGGCCGCATGCCTTTCCACTAGGAAAAGAGTGGATTGCTGCCCTTATCTCCTCCAGAGTCACATCACCATCTAGTTCCAGCCTGGCGGCATCTGTAAGAGTTGGAATGTCCAATGGCTGAATAAAACGTGTGATATCCTCTGTAGATGCAGTTGTATTGGAGGCATAAAGTTTATTGTAGTATTGAAAGAAAGTTTTGTTTATTAGCTTATGATCTGTCAGAAGCTGGCCTGATGGAGAAAGTATCTTATTAATGGCTCGTTCGGCCTGCATTCTCTTCAACTGCCTGGACAGTATTTTATCTGCTTTGTCCCCCAGTTCAAAATACCTCTGACGCAGCCTCTGAATATCATCCATAACCCGCTCACTCAAAATGCAGTTATATTCATACTTTAGATTCACAATAGAGGTAAATATGTGATCAGAATTGGAGCTATGCATTGTCTTCCAGTATGATTAATTACTTCTCAATTTTAGCCAGATGATTGCGTCTGACTCTTTTAACATTGGATTGGTATGATATATCACCTCTTATCACGACCTTGAAAGATTCCCAAAGAGTGGAATCAGAGACAGCGCCATTATCATTGTAAGCCAAAAAGTCTTGAGATCTTATTCGAGACAAATTTGCAAAAGGAGCTGTCCAAGTTTAAGGAGGAATTAAGTTTCCAATTGTTTTGTGCTCTTTGAGTATCAAAGTTAAATTCAACTGACAACGGTGCATGATCAGAGATGAGAATAGGGTGGTAGGTGGATTTGAGGACAAGGGGTTAAGTTTGAGTCAGCCAAAAAAAAATCAATTCTTGTTGAGGATTTGTGTACCGAAGAAAAAAGGAATATTGGCTCTATATGGGATGTAGATGCCGCCAGACATCAACCAGATCCAAAGATGCTGCTAAGGGAGGCTGCTGGGAACTGACCAGAGCAGCACACTACGAGAACTTCCATAACCACTCCTAAATAGGGCGCAAAAACCCCGGGAATCTCCAAAATACAATGAACAGTACAATTAAAACACCTGGACAATAATAAGTTTCAGATTCAGGTATATAAAGATCACAAGGGGATATACAAACTAGAGAATATTCAAGCTAACAAGAAGTTAAGTACTTTATGTATACCCGGAGTGACCGCTGAGAATATAACATGTAACCGATATACGATTAGGAAAGGTAAACCTAACCAACCATATTGTGCTTTAAGGTACAGAAATTTTCAATGTCCGAACAAGTAAAACCAATGGGCCTAGGTTGAGACATTTGCGGCAGAGATGGAATCAGTGAAATGTTCAGCCTCTGCCGGGGAGAGAAAAGTCTGAACTATGTTGTTGTGTACAACCTGCAGCTTGGCTGGATAGCGTAGCGAGCACTTAAGCGCCCGCGTCGGTTAGCTTCTTCCTCACGTTGTTGTAGGCCATCCGTTGCGCCACAACTTCAGCTGTGTAGTCAGGAAAGATGGACACACGGGCTCCGTTGTACATCAGGGGTGAATGCAGGCGGCTGAGTCGCAGAATGTTAGACACGTCCCTATCATTGTGAATCTTGGCAATGATAGCTCGTGGTCGCTCCTCAGGTGATGGTTTCGGCCTAAGACTACGGTGAGCACGGTTAATCTTTATGGGCTTACAAAATTATCATTCCCGAGTACCTCCGGTAACAGCCGTGAAATAAAGTCAGTAGGGCGACCTTGTTCTACACATCCCTTGATGCCAAGCACCCTTATATTGCATCTGCGGGACCGACCTTCCAAATCACTTAGCTTCACTCTCAACAGGGCGTTAGCTTCCCGGAGCTGATCACAGGAGACTTCGACGGCCGAGAAGCAGCCATCAGCAGACGACATGGCTTCATCAATGGTGCCGACTTGGCTCTCTATCTCCCGTTGTTGATTTTGCACGGCAGTAAGAGAAGATTCAATAGCGTTGAAACGACCCTCCATTGTCTTCTTTAGGTCATCAATAAGATCGAAAAGCTTAGCAACTTGCACCCCCTGTGCTGTGATTGCACCTAGGATAGCTTCGTTGCTAGCTCCGGAACTCGGCTGGGCTGTCTCCTTCTGTGCGCCGTCCTTCTTCCCCATTTTGAAAGAGAAAAAGAGTAATAAAAAAAAAAAAAGTATTCCCAATCTCTTGGGAAGTGTGTTATGTTAAAAGCGAAGTTTGAGGAGATAACACGGAGCCTCACAAAAAAGCGCCTACTCCATTGCAGCGCTCTAGCGCCCCCTCACAGTGAACCATCTTGACCAATAATGGGTAGCTACACAAAGTGTGCATTCTATACATCACTAAGATGCACAGAATGAACACCTTAACACTTAGCCAGTGCTATGATGATCAGTCCTTCCTGGTACAACAGACAAGCATGGTTAGAATACTCTGTTAAGCGAAATGCATGCTTTTGTTTTCTCTGTCAGAAATATAGCACTGCTAATGAGGGATGTTTTTACCGTGACCAGTTTTAACAAATGGAAAACAGTACTTGATCAGAGCAAGGGCCTACAGAGACGTGTGTCCAGCCACAATCATATTCATAATTCAACCACCTGGACTCGGCACCAAAGCACAGGCTACAGGTGGACTATAGACTCTCTGTTGGTTGGCAAAACACAACTTGAAAACCCACAATCAAGAGCCCACACTCTTGATTACTATATCAAGAGTCTGTTAAGTTTCTCTTTGTGAATAAATTGGGACTCCGTGGGACTGCAGAAACTTTGAAACATGATGGGCATACAGCTGACAATGGTGAAGTTGCTTCAGGTATTTTTCTAAAACTAATGGATACACCCTAGAGAATGATGAGAAACTAGGAAACATGACTAAAGGTATCCTAAAGAATGCAAAATATACATCTAAGGATATCCGAAATAAAATAATGCAAACACTTGCAGAGATAGTGCTTGCAGAAGTCAGAAAAACATATGAAAATGCTGATTCTGCAGGATTTTGCATCAAAAGTGATGAGATCAGGGACAGGTACAATGTGGAAAATTTGACAGTGGTGCTCCAATTGGTCAGCAGTTCCATGCCAGAAGAACATCTAATTGGATAGCTTGACTTGGGTCAACTTGATGCAGAGTACATTACCTCTGAGATACTCTGATGCTGGTTACAGTGCTGACAACATACTTAGCCAGCGCTATGATGGAGCTTCTGTGATGAGTGGGGTAAGAGATGGTGTACAAGCTTTGCTCCAAAAGAAGCTTGCAAGACATGCCCCCATATATTCACTTCTACAATCACCAACTGCACTTAGTGGAAAGTGTATTATTTAAAAGACAATAATGGTCGATGGTTGCGATAGAACCCTTTTAGCGTCATAAATTGAGAAACTCGTGATCGCATACACTCAATACATTGCCCAGCCTTATGCTGAAGCATAACATGTACGGCTGAAGATGCCTCCTTCAGTTTTCCGCCTATCCTTCATGTAACCATGTCTATAACAAGCCCTGGTTGACTCACATTGAGGCCGGTCTGTACCTAGAGCAGAGGCGAACCATACTAGAGTTTGCTTGGAAGTGGACTCACAACCCCTCAAAAAGTAGGACTCGTCTCAGTTCTTTGGTCTGCACCAGGATTCGCATGAGTGTATTCACACCTTTACAAAAGGTGGGAATACAACGTGGGAAATAAACTCTGGTCCATCTAAAGCGGACCAAATGTTGCTGTGATTGCACCCTAGATGTGCTTTGGCCTGTCACAATCACAAATTTTGCTGAACAATTGTCTAAAACTTTTTTGCAATAAATGATAATATTGTTTAAATACCATTTTAAACTGATGTAATGGTAATGATATAATAATGCAAGCACATCCTACCAAAAATAAATACACTTTATTTTCAAAAGAACACTTAACACTGGAACTGTCATTCATAAGTGTCATTAATAAAAAGAGAAAAAGGCAGGAGGCCTAGAAGTGCATATGATGACATACCAAATGGTTCGTCCCAGTAATAAACCTGTAACATCTTTCTCTCTAGGGCTGCAGTGCTCCAGTGCTTTATTCCGTCATGAGATTGGTTATGTTCTGGGCCAGATGCAACACCCAGCAGCCATACCAGCACTACGGGAAGCTCTGAAATGTTCTAAGGAGAACCCAATGGTCCGACATGAGGCAGCAGAGGCTCTTGGGTCTATTGGGAAAGAGGAGTGTCTGGCTGTGCTGCATAGTTACCTTACAGACCAAGAACGTGTTGTCAAGGAAAGTTGTGAAGTTGCCCTGGACATGCTGGAATATGAAAACAGTGATAAGTTCCAGTATGCAGATGGACTGGTCAATCTGGAGAGCTAATTATTACCAGCCTGTACCTCACATGACTGGGACCTTGATGTATTAGACAGGCTGGATAGTGAGAAATGTTGTCCTTTATACTTTTCAGGTCCAGAAAAGTGTGGAAGATATTTATTTCTTAAAGGTTTAGAATCATAATACCATTACTTCCTTTCTTACTTTCTTGAGTCCTTTTCTTCCTTCTTTTCTTTCATTTTCTTACTTGTTTCTGGCTGTCTCTGTTTTTTGCAAGTTCCATAAATATATATTGGGCTTCAGTATTCTATTGTTACAGTGAATGTAACAGGCTAATCATTCTGAAAACTTTAGTTTGGAAAAGATATGTTGGAACCCTGATTACACTCTGAAAATATACAGAAAGTAAAAAATAAATAAAATCAAAGACACTTTGGCTAATTGATTTTTAGTGTTCTACAACAGTGTTTTTCAACCCTGGTCCTCAAGGCACACTACCCTGCAAGTTTTAGGCATGCCCCTGCACACATGGTTTCAATTGGTGGCTGATTAACAGGGTTTTGCTGACTCATCCAGTCATCTGAATGATGTGTGTTGAAGCAGAGGAACATGTAAAACATGCAGGTCAGTGTGCCTTGAGGACCAAGGTTGGGAAATTCTGCTCTAATGGATGGGGTGATGGAGAGCCGATAGCACTTTAGCTTGACTAGGTCTGTTGTATTTATGTGTATTTTTTGTAACCTCACCCCACATCACTGGTCTTTACATGCTCTCATCCAAAAATGATTGGATAGGAGAATAGCCAAAATATCCCTTCCTCTGTACGGGACTTTCTCAACTTTGTGGCTATTAGAAGTATTGAATACATATATTAACTGGTTGTCATATGTCCTGGCCACCACGGGGATAGACATATATAAAGAATAGACAGCTCATGGATAGTGATATGCTGCTCGACACAGTTTAGAACCAAACGAAGTGGAAGTATCGTGGTGCAATCATGTTTTGATCGCTGTGTCAACATGCCAAAAATCATATGACCATTCCTATACTAGACCTTGTTCTTTCTGGCGTCGCAAACTGCTTGCAACATGCATCTCATCATGTGTTGATTCGCAGGAATCCCGAATGGTCGGGTTTATCAAGGCTATTATCAAGGATTTAAAATGAGACTGAATACATGCCCAAACTTAAATACATAGACACCAGAAGTGTGTGTGTGTGTGTGTGTGGGGGGGGGGTCCAGGGGGCCATTGCCCCCTCCCACTCTCCCCCCACTTTACGGCCCTGCCCTGCTCGTCAGCTGGTCCCACGCAACTTTGACAATCTGTGACTGACATCTCTCTGTGTTTATATACAGACAGAGGCACAGGGGAAAACCTCCAGGATTGAGATCTGGACCAAATCTAAGGCTCCAGATCATAACAGTCACCCAAAGGTTTTACGCACATGCGCAACTCCGGGTCAGGTTGGAATCATGAACCGCTAGGATAATGTCATGGACCAATTTTGCCCAAAAATGAAATAAGAATTCTGTATTTGTGCCACATCTGGGCCACATGCAGTATTACATAAAGAATCGTTTTTCCACTTGTACAAACTGGTGAATGTTATAAAGACATACTGTTATATAATGTCTTTATAATATTTTATTTCTAACGGTAGGCTCTTGTATCAGATAATCTAAATCAATGTTGGAGAATGATTAAAACTTTTTAACATTTACAAAATCTTGGTTAGCCTTCATAGAGGGGCTGAACCCTGGTAGTTAATATGTCTGGCATTTTGCTTTATTTATTTTTTATTTATTTCCTTTATTTAACCAGGTAAACCCAGTTGAGATCTGGATCTAATTTTCAAGAGGAACCTAGGCAGAAATTTGCAATACACACAGCAACCTGGTTACAGAATAAAACCAATTAATACATATACACAAGTAAAACAATTGAAAAACAATTTAAAAGCAGTGACACTGTTTCATAGAATCTTGTTGCCTATTTTTAAGAACCGCTCGAAATAAATTCAATGAAATCATTTCCGACATCTTGAGTTCAGTCTGAAGTTGAAGATCAGTCTGAGTCTGAGCAACACATGAATGCTTGCTTCCCTTTTCAGTTCCCACATGTGGAACATGCAGAACAAAAATGTCATTAGAGCGTAAAGAATGAGAACTAACAGATCTATGTAAGAGAGAGCTTAAATATGCTGGAGTTAGGCCGAGTAGAGATTTAAAAATCAGGATCATCAGGTGATTGTTTCTCTGTACACTTAAAGGAAGCCATTTAGCTTTTGCATACAACTCATAGACGTCTGCTACCAGTTATAAACCTTAAAGCACAATGATACACAGTATTCAGATTGAAGATTGAAGAAATTTGGTCGAAGCATTCGTATACAAAACATCTCCATAATCCAGGAGTGGCAGTAATGTTACTGCTACCAATTTACGTCTAGCTTTGAGAGAGAAACAAGATGTGCTAACGAGGCAATTGCCCCTCAGTGCTGCTGAACAATCAGCTTGGTGAGGGAAAGGATGAGTGTCTTTCACAGTCCTTGTGTGTAGCCAGCAAAAATCTGTACTGATTCAGAAGTTTCCATTCTTTTTTCACACAAGCACCAATGGTGAAGCATATTCATCAGTGTATTTCCTGATAACTTCTCTCTCCTCCATCTCACTCAAAACATGTCTTAACTTTTGGTACTGCCTTGGGGGAACAGCCTATAAGGTAATGTGAATTATCTCTTTCTGAGATGTATGAATTTCTTAGCTTCTCTGCAGTCACTCTGCAGAAGTAGAAAAGATGTTCTCATAATGCAAAGCAAGACTAGCCATTTTCACTTTACATTCTTCAGATGTCTCACGAATGAGCATCAATATTACAAAGCCAACAGAATCAAGCTTTTGTAGTAGTATCTGAGAAGCATAGTTGAGTGGACTGGCAACAACTAGTACACTAGTTCTCTGATAACCATCAATTATCAGAGAGATAATTAGCTGTAGGAAGTCCACTCATGGATGGGTTTGCACTTCAGGGCATAAGACAACTATGGATCAGGGCAATGCTTCATGAACATGACAGCAACTTCGTTATTTAATGTATCTGTTGTTTTTCCCTGTCTGTGCAGCTAACTCAGCAGCTCTATTAGGTCTTATCCAGCAATCAAAACTAAATGAAATTATGATGTGGTCTCGGAAAAGTCTGAACTAAATTCTAATGTACATACAGTACCGTCTTAATAAATCACTTTTCAGGTTATCTATCTATCTATCTATCTATCCACCCACACACCCACCCATCGTTCGCGCTTCTAAATAAAGTTTCTTAAAAAAATATATATCTGCAGTCACCTGACAGCCTCAGAACTACACAGGAAGAGGGTTCGCGACAATATGGCCGCCGCCTGCTAGTTTTCACCACATATCAGAAGCGTTTAGATAGGCTGGTTTTAATCGAACCACCGGTTTAGTTAAAAAAAAAAAAGGTTGCTTGTTATTCTCGTACGACATGGCTCAGTGTCTTCTGTCCGTACACGAATTCATTCAGGATTCGTTTGTCCCCATGATAGCCGTGTTATGTAGCGGTGAAGCGGAAAGAGTCACTCGAAAGAACAACCTAAATTTTGTAGAGCTGTTGAGGCCGTTCTGTCGATTGACATCCGAAGGTATGAGTCTGAAATCCTCTTCTTAGCTGTTACACAAGCTGCTTTAGTGGAAATTTGTTTCCAAAGAGTAACAGGATGCCAGCAACGGTAGCTGTACGCTAACACTGCATTAGCTTACCTGATTAACGAAGCCCGAGTCAGACAAGGCAGGAGGGCTCTGCTGTGTGCACTTTTATGATCTGTAATGAGACTAAACATGGTAGTAGGATTAATACAACAATGCACATGTGCTGTATAACAGCATGTTCACTAAAGGAGAGTGTACAGCACTGTGGAACTGATTTCATTGGATTCTAGCTGATAAATGTGTTTATAACAAACATTTGTTAAATTAGCAGTTAGTCCTGAGAATGACCTGAAATTCTATAGAAATGGGTTTTTGTTAGTAAAACGTGAAAATTAATGCGAGTTACTTGCTCCTGCGGTCAGTTACCAGATTAACCACTTTGAACAATACTAAGTATTTATCTGATTCCTCAAGCTGCACTTTGTAGTCAAAGTTTTCTCTGCAGGTACTGCATTGTGATATTAAATCAACTGTCTGGTAAGCCATCAGACATTTAAAATAGTGTTCACCAAATCAGTGGGAGCGTCTTTTGTTGAAAATATCAAAGATCCATTAAATATCTTCTGAAAACATTTTAAATTTAAAATGATTCTGTGTAGCTTCAGTTATGCTTTGTCAGCAGTGCTAACTTGTTTTCATCTAGTCATAAAGCTGCAATATTTGTAAATTTATTGGACTCTTTATTTGCTGGAATAGGCAGGTTATGTGTGCAAGTACTGGAACCGTCTGTCACGCTAATGTTATATAGGCCTCCAGAACCCTAAGGCTCATCCCATGCCTAGTTCCAGTTTAGGCCACCTGGGGGAGCAATGGGCTTCCACGGTGCAATATTGTTGAAACTGTGTCAAGATAAGAGCTGCTAAAGAAGAATGAACCAACCGACTGTGGTTGAGTTTTAGCAGGAGCCTCAAATCACTTAAAGAGGGAGAGGGAATCGGCAGCAGTGACTCATGATCTTGGGAGATCAGAATGAAGTATTCTCTTCTTCAGGTCACATCCGGGATCCAAACAACCAGCTCCAGACTGTGAAGAACTTACGGATTTGTGTCAGCAATGTGGTGACCAGTCCCAGTCCATCTGCTTCCCTTGGATCCTCCCAGAACCGTCTTCTCAGTGAAGTGGTGTTTTCCTGTCAGCCCCAGGAGGCTGCACAGGCCACTGCTTTGAGGACAGGAGACTATCATTTAAACTTAAATGGTAAGTTCAAGATATTCTAGTTTGTCTGTTTGGAGTTGTCAAGTTACAGGTACCTGATAAATATTCTAAAAATACACAAGCAAATCTTTCAGATGACCACAACAGTCTATATCTGAGCTCTTTCTCATCATCTACATCCAGATGTTTTGTTACAGTAAATATAAAAAAAATGTTATGCTTGAGTCTGGCTACTGGATGATTTGTGTTTTCATTTTTTGTTTTTGCTGAAACTGTTTGTGTTTTAGTCACAACACCCTGGTTTGAAGCCTACAGGGAAAACTTCCTGCAGTCCATGCCTGCCTCTGACCACGAGTTCCTGAATCACTACCTGGCTTGTATCCTTTCTGCTTAACACTTTGTACCTGTCTAATGTCTGTGTTGTCATAGTTTTCTAGCTTTAATATTATTCACCAATTAGATTACATTCTGATTTCCCATGTCTGTGACAGAGGCTGAAATCTTATTTATTCCTAATGATCCATAGATTCCAAGAATAACAGTAGAGTTATTTGTTTAAAAAAAAACAATTATAAATATAATAAGGGAAAGGAAAAAGTAAGGTATAAATTTGTAAAACAAAACAATGTTTTATGTCCTTGACAAACTCCAGGCCTGCTGGTGGTGTCATCCACTGAGGCTGTACCAGTGGAGCAGTTCCTCAAGCTTTCCCAGGAGCAGCACAAGATTCAGCACAGCGGAGAATATACTAACCCAAAGTGGTTTATTCCCAACACACTCAAGTATTATGTGTTGCTTCATGACATGAACGAGGGAGATGAACAAAGGTACAATTTAATTAGAGCTGACACAGAAAGAGTTTGGTATTGTGATGAAAACACATTTATGTGAACATGTATTATCTAAATGTTGCTACTTCCCTGATGTCTTTTCCTCTCATCCTTGCCCTGTCCAGTTTATTTTATTATTTTTAGAAGTTGTGGCGTTCTCACTATTTAGACCAATATTACACTTTTTAGATTATTATGCAGTGAAACTCCTTCTAGCTTATAAATTATAGAGTACTTATAATTATCTTGCAACCCAGAAAAGGAATTAAAACAAACTTAGAATCCAGAGAAACTCACTTAGTGAAACTACTCACTACCTTAGATCAACATTTAAGACCATTTACCTCATGGAGTCAAATATGGAGAGCCAAAACTTTTATTACTTTAGACCAATATTTAGCTTATTATTATCCAGAGAAACTCCTTATAGATTATGGAGTACTTATAACAGGACCATCTAGTTTATATATTCAAGAACTAGAACAAACTTATAACCCAGAGAAACTCCTACTACCGTTTCTAGAAGAACTACTCATTGCCTGAGATCAACATGATCAGAATGATAATCTAGAGAAACTTCTACTAGCTCATAAATCATGGACTACTTATTCTTAAACATGGGGTTATACTTTTTTGTTCTCATTTGTTTTTTCTTTTTGGTTTGTTGTTTTGTTGTATTTCCTTCTAACTCATGTAAAGCACTTGTTACATCCAACAATGGAGGAGTTTCCTGCTGGAACATTTTTTCATGTTGACACTGATTTTGTAATTCTTAATTCTGAACATCACTTATGATGTACAGACCAAAAGTTTGGACACACCTTCTCATTCAATGAGTTTCCATTATTTTCATGACTATTGACATTGTAGATTCACACTGAAGGCATCAGAACTATGAATTAACACATGTGGAAATATGTACTAAACAAAAAAGTGTAAAACAACTGAAAATACGCCTTATATTGTATTTTCTTCAAAGTAGCCACCTTTTGCTGTGATTACTGCTTTGCACACACTCTGCATTCTCTTGATGAGCTTCAAGAGGTCGTCACCTGAAACGGTTTTCACTTCACAAGTGTGCCCTGTCAGGTTAATAAGTGGGATTTCTTGCCTTATAAATGGGGTTGGGACCATCAGTTGTGTTGTGCAGAAGTCGGGTGGACACACAGCTGAGTAAAGAAAAACAAGTGGCCATCATTACTTTAAGAAATTAAAGTCAGTCAGTCCCAAAAATTGGGAAAACTTTGAAAGTGTCCTCAAGTGCAGTCGCAAAAACCATCAAGCGCTACAAAGAAACTGGCTCACATGAGGACGGCCCCAGGAAAGGAAGACCAAGAGTCACCTCTGCTGAGGAGGATAAGTTCATCCGAGTCACCAGCCTCAGAAATCACAGGTTAACAGCAGCTCAGATTAGAGACCAGGTCAATGCCACACAGAGTTCTAGCAGCAGACACATCTCTAGAACAACTGTTAAGAGGAGACTGTGTGAATCAGGCCTTCATGGTAGAATAGCTGCTAGGAAACCACTAAGGACAGGCAACAAGCAGAAGAGACTTGTTTGGGCTAAAGAACACAAGGAATGAACATTAGACCAGTGGAAATCTGTGCTTTGGTCTGATGAGTCCAAATTTGAGATCTTTGGTTCCAACCACCGTGTCTTTGTGCGACGCAGAAAAGGTGAACGGATGGACTCTACATGCCTGGTTCCTACCGTGAAGCATGGAGGAGGAGGTGTGATGGTGTGGGGGGGGCTTTGCTGGTGACACTGTTGGGGATTTATTCAAAATTGAAGGCATACAGAACCAGCATGGCTACCACAGCATCTTGCAGTGGCATGCTATTCCATCTGGTTTGCGTTTAGTTGGACCGTCATTTATTTTTCAACAAGACAATGACCCCAATGACCTCCAGGCTGTTTAAGGGCTATTTGACCAAGAAGGAGAGTGATGGGGTGCTGCGCCAGATGACCTGGCCTCCACAGGCACCGGACCTGAACCCAATCGAGATGGTTTGGGGTGAGCTGGACCGCAGAGTCAAGGCAAAAGGGCCAACAAGTGCTAAACATCTCTGGGAACTCCTTCAAAACTGTTGGAAGACCATTTCAGGTGACTACCTCTTGAAGCTCATCAAGAGAATGCAGAGTGTGTGCAAAGCAGTAGTCAAAGCAAAAGGTGGCTACTTTAAAGAACCTAGAATATAAGACATATTTTCAGTTGTTTCACACATTTTTGTTAAGTATATAATTCTACATGTGTTAAATCATAGTTTTGATGCCTTCAGTGTGAATCTACAATTTTCATAGTCATGAAAATAAAGAAAACTCTTTGAATGAAAAGGTGTGTCCAAACTTTTGGTCGTACTGTATAACTTAATAGAGACTGGATATTTAGTTGTTTCATTTTCTTTCAGGGCTGAAATGGTTTATGAAGACATGAAGCAAAGGTATGGACCTCAGGGATGTTATCTGTTAAAGATCAATTCTCGCGCCTCTTCACCTGAGGAGGAAGAGCAGATCCCAGATCCTTGGAGTCAATACTTGCACAAGCAAAGTCTGCGGAACCAGGTTAGCAGTCTGTTGCTTAATTTATTTACTCTACCTCAACCTACAATGCAACATAAGGGAAAGCGCTTGACTCAGGTTTGCATTGTTCACCTCGTAGCTGTTTTAGATTGTGTTCCTCCTAAGCTATCTAATTCAGCTTTTTCATCCGTAGAGTGTCAGGTTCATTATGTGATTCATACCGAATGAGCCCCAAACACAGAGAGAATCTTCACAATTTAACGGTTAAAAATATGGTAACAATTATGTGGCCATAGAGGACAGCATATGTAGAAATTCAGTTTGTAAACACAGATCATATCGTATCTTAATCTAAAAGTTATTAAACTATGAACACAGACAGAGGGGTTTTTTCTCAACATCCGTACATTTTCTAACACCCTTGTCCCAGGTGGGGTCGGCAGGGGTGCTGGTGCCAATCTCCAGCTAACTTTCTGGGCGATAGGCGGGGTACACCCTGGACAGGTCGCCTGTCTGTGGCAGTGCAACACAGAGACGGACATGGGGCGGGCTGTGGTGGGCAGGGGTTAGCACGCCCCACGTTTGGAGGCCTCAGTCCTCAACGCGGATGTCGCGGGTTTGACTCCCGGTCCCAGCGACCCTTGCTGCATGTCCTCCCCCCTCTCTTTGCCCTCCTTCCTGTCTGCCTACTGTCAAAAATATGAGCCACTAGTGCTGCAAAAACTCTTCAGAGGAAAAAAACAAAAAAAACACAGAGGCGGACAGCCGGAGAACCCACGCATGCACAGGGAGAACATGCAAACTCCGTGCAGAAAGACCCCGGGCCGGGAATCGAACCCAGGACCTTCTTGCTGCAAGGCAACAGTGCTACCAACTGCGCCACTGTGCAGCCCAATTCCTTGAAACATCACTCAGAAACAAATTTGTCTAATGATGAGCATGCTATTGTTTCAGTTAAACTTGAACAAGCCTACTCTCAAACCGAGACGTTTCAAATTTTCAGAATAAATTGTAATTTTTGACAGGGTAGAGTTTGACATTTTTGCAGGTTTTTTAGTAAAAGGCACCCTGCTGGGCTGCCAGTTAAAAAGGATTAATTTGTACTGGGTTGCCAGATATTTTGTGTAAATTTATCTTGTGATGCGTTTTACAGGAGGTGTTACAACTTGTTCCAGCTGCTCATGTATTTTCTGCTCAGGACGGTGTTGTTACTCCTGAGGCTGATTCAGGTGACTCAACAGAGAAAGGTCAGTTCAATACACACCTGCTTCTTTCGCAGAGGTTCTTCTTGTCATTGCTTTTTTTTGTTCAAAGGTTTTTGAAATTAATTTGTTTTTTCAAAATTTCCCCTTTTTTTCTCACTTTCTGCTATAAAACGCTAGAAATTCTCCTTGTTTCATTATGACTGTGGTATGCACTGAATCCCATTCAGTGTCGAAATATAATGCACCTTATACATTTTCACTTTGTCGTGTTACAGCAATAAACTTCAAAGTAATTTGGAAACACTTATATCAAATCAAGATAATGTAGCTCATAGTTTAAAAAAATCATATACGTTTTCAAAATGTTCTACAAATACAAACCAGAAAAATGTTAACTGCATCATTCAATGTGCATTTGCCATATCAGTATATAAAGAAAAAAAACTTAATTTGCTATTAAAATTTATGTATTTTATTGTAAAGACAACACACTTTGATAAGTCTGTCATTGTCAAACATTAGCTTTGTATTTTTCTTTCTTTTTTTCAGGAAAACAATATTTGAGTATATGTTAACTCTGCTATGGAAAGAATAGACAATGTGTGGAAAAAAACAAATTCTAACTGACTAAATAATTTTTATTTCATTAAATAAACTGTCTTGATTTCCTAATACTGACATTTTATTTTAAAAAAAACATACAGTTTCAGCATATTGGGACATTGACTTGTAGCATCTTTATAGTTAAACACAGACATTGTGCAAAAGTGTTTTCATTTTGCAGAAACTGACAATCATTTCTTTGGTCTTGTTTACATTAATCAGGAGTTGGTTCCTTATGCATACGTCACAATACCCGTGTCATCAGCGTTTTACTAAGGCACAGTTTGGAACAATACTTAAAGTCTGCAGTGTAGGTGGTGAATAAAAAGGGAAACAGCACAGTTCCCTAGAGAGCTCTAATGTTACATATTAGATTGTCTGATATGCAGCTCTGTAATCTCACATATTGAGGCCTGGCATTCAGATAGTTCCAGGTGATGTGTCCACATCCATTTTTACTAGCTTCTGAAGTAGTTATCCTGGCTGGATGGTGTTGAAGGCTGATGAAAAGTCAAAGAAAAGAATGCTGACAGTGGTGTCGGGTCTGTCAAGGGAGGAATAGGCCATCTGCAGCAGGTATGTAATTGCATCATCCACAGTGGATGATGTAATTACACACCTGCTGCATCATCTACTCCTAAGTTGATGATGCAATTTGATACAAATTGCAGAGGGTCCTGGGCTACATCTGCCTGAAACGTCAGATGTACCAGAACCAGTTTCTCCATAATCTTCATAATGTGTGAAGTCAGAGCTATTGGTAACAATTGAAACAAGTTCATGCAGCACATGAATTAACGACCTCCGATCACTCCAAGGCCACATTCAAGATGGTGTCAATGTAACGTAGGACTCAATGTTCAAAGGGGGGTGTTCATACCCACCCTGATTACCCATCAGGCTGGGTAATCAGCAGCATTTGTGGGGGCAGCCTGGAGCGCCATGGTAACTCTATGCTATAGAGTTACCATGGCGCCATTGTAACAGAAAGACCCAATATGATAACTGCTAGTGTATGGCCTCTTCATAGCTGCATGATAAAGGCACTTGAGAGCTTCTGGCAAGCCAGTGCAAAATAAGCAGATTAAAATGTGAACCTGTATGTCTTTGTACCCATGAAGGAGCAGGAGGATCCGGTTGCTTGGACACCCACCCCCTTCAACTGGATACAGACAGCTGCACAGCCAGCCTCCTAACACTCAGCCCCATCGACGCTGATGGGAAAAAAAGCACAGGAGACACAGAGAGCCTGGCTGCAGCTCCAGGGAACCACGGCACCTGTCTCACCCTCAATGACCATGACCGCATCAGACAGTTTATACAAGAATTCACTTTCAGAGGCTTGCTGCCACATATAGAAAAAAACATCAGACAACTAAATGACCAGGTAAATCTTTGGGGCTGGGTTTAGGAAAACAAGTCACATTAGAAAAATTTCATTCTATAAAGGTCATTCTTTTCATTAATGCTATAAACCTTGAATTTCCTAAATGAAAATTAGGCGCAAGTCCTCATCTGCAGTGTATCTTATAATTGTTACAAATCCTACATGTTTTTTATGTTATCTTTTTTCTTCTGAATTTTTTCATCACCATTCTAGCAGCTCTTACCCTCACTCTATGTTCTTAGCTGGTTTCTAGGAAAGGACTGAGCCGGTCTTTGTTCACAGCCACCAAAAAGTTTTTTGGTGGTGGTAAAGTTCCAGAAAAGAGTGTTAATGAACCAAAGAGCACTTATGGCCTTCAGTAAGCTCATTTCCTCTACTTTATCACCAGACACCATGGGAGGCCAGCATTGTGTACTAAATTAGTCCTGATGCTTTCTTTCTGATACCAGATACCCCCCTGAAGCTCCTGAGCTGCAGATCAGAAAGATGGCTGACCTCTGCTTCCTGGTTCAGCACTATGAACTGGCCTATAGTTGTTACCACACAGCCAAGAAGGATTTTCTGTCAGACCAGGCTATGTTGTACGCTGCAGGGGCTCTGGTAAGGTCCCCTCTTCTGTTGCATATTGGAGCACAGTTCCTCATCCTAGATCAGCATGATGCTTTCCATGTTGTTCCACTCTGTGCTCAGTACTTTAAGCTAGTCATGGGACTTGTTTCAAATTTTTAAAAGTTAGTTGCAGGGTCTGTAATTAATTAATTGCAAAGAATTGTTTTTTAATTGCATTTAATTTCCCTTTGGGATGAATAAAGTATTTTTGAATTTGAATTAAAATTTCTATTTGTTTCTCATGATAGAATAAATATTCATATGAGCTCAACAACTAAGATATTTATTGTTTTGATCTGTTATTCAAGTTCTTCAACCATCAAATTGGAGTGAAGTGCTGTTCTACCTGTTCAGCTTTCCAGTGTTTCATTCATGGAACTTCTTTTAAGAAAATCCTCCTTTATGGGTGTGACGGAGGTGCAGGGGTAGAGCATGTAACTCATGCTTGACCCATGAAGGCCTTATTCTTCCACGTGGCTGTCACAGGTTCGAGTCCAGGGCCCTTGACCTCGTCAAGGGCATGTCTTCACCCTCTCTCACAATCCTGCTTCCCATCGATGCACTGTCAAGTAAAGGCCAGTAGGGTAAAAAAAATCCTTTAAAAAGATAAAAGAAAATCCTTTAGAAATATGGGCTGTAGGTGCTGGCATTAAGTGTTGGGGATGTCTGTGCTGCTGGAACAAGTTTAGCATTGAGATCCTATTTCAGGCTTAAGTAGCTTCACTGATGTGTTCAAGCTGAGATAAAAGGTACCAAACAATAGCCTTTCCCAGCGTTCCATCAACATTTGTAACATTTGAAGCAGAAATTAACACCAATTAGGCTAAGAGAACCGGCTTTGTCATTCATTGGTTGTGTGTCAGATTTGCAGTCGTGCCAGAAATGTCTTTGTATGTAATTAAAAGAAGTGATTATTCGACTTACCATTTTTAAAATGTTAAAGTTTATACAATTAATCAAAATTAACAAATTAAAGTTCTGGTTTTATTTTAAACAAGTAACTATTTCTGCTGCATTTAGTTGTTTTTCCCTACAAGTCAGTCTTTTAAAATTCTACATAAATGTTTCTCTTATTTTAACCTTTTAGTGAAATAACACCAAAGGTTTAGTTTCTACTCAGCTTCGTGATTAGTCATGCAAAAATATTGTAAATATTAACCAAATTAATTGACTGATGTTTTTTTTTTGTTTGTTTGTTTGTTTTTTTTTAGTTTTCCTTCATAGTTGTGCAGCTTTAGGTCTAATAATTATGAGTTGTTTTCTAGGAAATGGCTGCAGTGTCCGCCTTTCTGCAGGGCGGAGCCTCGAGACCATATCCAAGCCACTATATGGACACAGCAATCCAGACGTACAAAGATGTTTGCAAGTATGATTCTCAGACTCCTTACATCAGCACATGTCATGGGAGATGTTAAATATTAGATGTTAAATATCACATACCGGTAGTTTGACCATAAAACTTTTTGTCAGGTAAAGAATAACTGACAGTAAATATTCCTTTATTACCTTTGTGGCTGCATATTTTCTTCATCTCTCACAGAAACATGATGCTGGCTGAACGCTGTGCATTACTCAGCGCAGAGATACTGAAAAGTCAAGCAAAATACTCTGAGGCTGCAACTCTTCTTATTAAGATGACCAGTGAGGTGAAAAATTATGCCTTACTTGTAACTCTGTTGTTCTAGTTGAAGTGCTTCAGACCTGCAGCTCACTGAGCTCTTCTGTGAAGCTGCTGTGTTTGTGTTTGTAGGACTCTGACCTTCGCAGCGCTCTGCTGTTGGAGCAGGCAGCCCATTGCTTCATTAACATGCGTAACCCCATGGTGCGCAAGTTTGCTTTCCACATGATCCTGGCTGGTCATCGCTTCAGCAAAGCAGGACAGGTACCCCTGATGCACCTAACCTTGATTGACACTGGACATTATTATGCAGATGCTTATTAAAAAACTGTTCAGAAATGATTCTGTTTGAATATTTTTTCAATAACCATCTGCATATTAAAGCATTCTTTTTTAGTCTACAGTTAATATCTCACTCAGTACCAAGAGAAATAGTTAATATCAATTTGGTTACTGTAGCAACTTTATAAAGAAGAGAAAAACATGACAATATTTCTACTGTAGTCTTTTCTCTCTCCCTCACTTTATTTCTTCATGTAGAGGAGGCACGCACTGCGCTGTTACAGTCAAGCCATGCAGGTTTACCAGGACAGAGGCTGGTGTTTGGCAGAGGATCATATCAACTTTACAATTGGTCGTCAGTCCTTTACACTAGGGCAGCCTGAGAACGCTTTACAGGCCTTCAGACAGATTCTGATTAATGATAGTCGACAGACAGCCACACAGCAGGCTGCCTTTCTCAGAGAATACCTCTACGTTGTCAAGGTGAGATTAAAAAGAGTCTTCTGTTTTTCCGAACCTTATTCACAGATGTGGTTAACACTGATCATTTTTAAAGAGGTTTCTACAAATGCCTTCATTTTTTGTAGTTTATTCTTGAATCAAATTGAAATTAAGAGTAGTAATTTTTTTGGCTAGAAAACTTATTCAGTATTGGTGTGAAGTAAATGAGTCTAAATAGATGAGGATTAGATGTAAATTACAGTAATGCAAAAGAAAAATGCACAATATACTCCATTAAATTTTCATTCCAATTTCCACTGAATTTAAAGTCAGTGATTTTTGTTAAAACATTAAGTGATGTAATAAAAATTAAAAGTACAGTTGTTGTCAGCTGTGCAGCTGTTTTACAGCTCAGAAGATCCAGCTGATGTTATCCTTTGAAAAAAATGTAGTATAATGTTAGACTGAGATCCTAATGACCATACAACAGCAACCAATCACAGCGAGGAATAGGGTCTGAGCACTGTCACTCACCCTGTCTACATGCTGCTTTCATCCTCCTCCTTGCTTTCTGCTGTGTTGCACCTCCCTACAGCAGGGCCTCTGCGAGAGGTTGAGCAGCAAAAATCTTTCCTCTGCCTACCTCCCCCAGAATGCTGTATGGTGCTGAATAAGGGAAATTATTGGATGTTTCATCAATCACACATTTTCTATTGCTACTGATCACTTGTTTATTGCGACAAATCATATTGATTGTTTTTTTGCCAAGCAATAACTGGAAGTTTTTATAATTGGATGTGTAGCAAGGCCCAGCCAGAATCTGTGGAAGGAGATAAAGATTATTGCAACAACAGGCCTTCTAATACCTAAGACTTGGAACCAGGGATAAGCAGTCAGTGTATCTTTTAACATTATCTTACAAATATTCTTACGGGGAAAATTATCAATTCTAATTAATAGTCTGACTGCAAAATCTGACAGTCTCAGTGGAATTGTTACTTTTGGTATGTTCTCCATTGTTGGTGGCAAAGATCAATTATGAATTTGAAAATATGATTCAGTGTGGTTACAGTGTGCAGATCAGTGATGAAATCAGAACTGGTGACCGACTGGTGATCAAGAAGCCTGTTTTTAAAATGGAGAGGTTATTGAAGTCATACCACAGACTGCAAAGAAGTTGTCAATATTTATTGTCACTTTTTTAATTATCACAATAAATACCACAAAATGTAAGATTTTAAATCCATATTGCCTGGTGCTCATCACCAAGGCACCAGAGGAAACATTCAAAAAGCTGCAGAGCAATTAGAGGAAAGGCTGGAACACTGCAGTGCCAACAAAGATTGCAGATTGAGAAGGTTGTGAATGCTTTTTGACATGCCATCTTTAATAAATTATAAAATAAACAGAAGAATTATGATTTTTCAAAATTCTCTTGTATTGTTAAATAATCTTTAGGTTGATACCCGTCTCATCTTTTACTGGATAAAAACGTATCTGTTAAATAAAAACTCTAAATACATCCAGGTCTAAATCTGTCAGATGGTCACAGGCATGAATCATTCTGGATTTAGCTGTGGTTAGTCTGGCTTTGTGGTTCTCAAGTATTTTTGCTTCTGACCAAAATACCAGTGGAAGAGACAGCATAGTAAGTTCTTACTATGCTGTATAGTTGTGAGCCCAACTGTACAGCAATTAAACAACTATAATGAGAAGACAAAATTTAAATTACTTCTCAGTTTAGTTTTATACATACTGTTGTGTACTAATTCACAACAATTAGACCACAAAAAATTTTAAGTTTAAAATATTATCTGTTTTTTTCTAATGTATAGACACAATTAAAAAAACATACACATTTAAAAAAAAAACATACATTCCTATTTAATTCTAGTTGTTAAACAATTCAGATTAGTGACTGACAGTAATACTGTCATTAAATTTGCAGCAACTTTATCAGAGTAACAAGTTTAATCCTACATAAGAGACATTGTAGCTTAAGTGATTAATCGAGCAGCAAAGACGAATTGATTTACAATTGTTTTCTTATTTACTGTTTTCTTAGAGTGTTCTTGGAGAAAGCGAAAGCTGCCTCCCCCAGCTGCCGCTGCCTCACATCCATAGCTCTGCTACCAGGGTTTACTTTGGACATGAACGCCGCCTTGCAGAAGGTAACCCTCTGGTAGCTCTTTAAAACATCAGCCACCAAGCTTGGGTTAGGGTATGTGGACTGTACTACGAAAGCTGGACATTTCTCTCCTATACACCAGAATTCTATGCACTAGTGCTCTACGTGTGCACTACTACGCAGTAATTCATTACTTTTTATTGAAAATAATGTTCTAGAACATTTGTTTAATAAAGAAGCTAAGACTGATGGTCATTTTGTGTTTGTCTATTAGAGGTGTGTGTTGCAGTTGGTTTCAGACTTGTGTTTTATGATTGTAAGATGCTGATGGCTCTGAAAGGTTTGTAAAGCTGAAATGTCAGTGTGGTCTGTGATGTTCCAAAACCTGCTTTGTTCTACAAGGAATATTTCCATGACATTCAGTAAGTTTAGAAACATAATTCTCTATGCTGGAATTGGAATGATCTCACAGCTTTAGCTTCCTTTTCATATGCATCAATAATTTAAGATTTAATCTTAATTATGAATTTTATTAATGTATTTAACACAACAAATGATTAATTACAAGTACTTTTTTGAAGGGGAGAAGCAGGCAGCTACTCACGTTTCCTTGGATCAGGAGTATGACCAAGATTTGTCAGTCCTGTGGTGCCAACTTGAGGAGCAGCTTGCAGCATCTGCCAATCGAGGGATTCTTCCAAGTAACTTCCAACCTACTCAGTGCTGTCTGAACAGTCAGACGGACAACCTCCATCACCCACTGGCTGTGATTGAGGGTAAGAGTTAATGTAACTGTCTAAATATCACTATTGATTATTTTCACTTTTCAACTGAATATATAGCTTTATTTATTTTGTTAGGGGAAATAATATTGCTCCATTAAGAATAATTCTCCAGTGAAGTAAAAAACACCACGTCATTCTATTTGGATATGTTGCAGCCCTTTCTTTAACAATTCGGTGTAATTCAAAATACTTCAGTTATTGTAGGTGCTGATGGCCGTGGGTAGAAAGTTTCTGCTGTAAAGGTCATTGCAGTAGAAACTTTCTACCCACAGCCATCATGACCTACAATAACTGAAGTATTTTTGAATTAATAAGAGTTAGAGCAACATTTAATTTCCCTTATGAAGGATTTTGAATTGGATTGAGTTGAAAACCTACAGAACAAGGGTCCATGATGACTGGAATTGAGAAACACTGTTCTCGAATAAACTAGTTTGAGAACACCCTCAATAGATGGAACACATTAAAAATTGTTCACAGATTTGTTAAAATTTAAAATTACTTCCTCAATTTCAAAAAAATGTTTTTACACTCTCTTGAAATAGTTTTTGCTTTTCTGAGAGACTTAATGCTCGAAAAGGGAGAATAAGTTCTGATGTAGTGAATGCTCCCAGGCACATCTGTTGCCCTTTTACCCACCTCAGTGGCCTATGCCATGGTAAACTTGTTTTGCCTAAGTCTTCAAACTGCTAAATCCATGCTGGACATGGAGACCAGATAAAGATAATCCTCAAAGTGCTTCATTCCCTTCCGAAACCCTTCCAAGAACAAAAAATTGGTCTTTGATGATGAGACTGCCGATGTCTCATGTAATAGCCCATCTAGGGACAAGTACTGCAAATTAGTTGTTACTTTTGCACTATGACGCAAACATGGGACTGCTGTTTTGTTCAATTTGTCTATGTCGATGTGTCTGTCCCTACCAAATAAACTTAAGTAAAATAAAAATATTATGAATTGTACCTGTACTCTGTTTTCCTCAACAGAACCAATAATTGTGGAGATCACATTCAGAAACCCTTTGAAGGTTTCTTTGCTTTTGTCCAACCTCTCTCTCCTATGGAGGTTTTCTACTGGCACACCTTTAGGGGGAAAGGAATCAACAAGTCAGCAGATAGCTGATGAGATGATAACTAATGAAGACACCTCAGCAGGCGAGGTGAGCTTTCTGACCAAACCCAGCTCAGTCTAGATTTTTATTCAGACTGGTGTTTAGATCAATCATTGAAACTTTCCATTGTCCCTTCAAAATGTTTCATGTTGCTATTGTCACAGAAAGAAGAAATTGTCACAACAGAGATAATCAAAGAGTTCTATCTGGGATCAGAAGAGACCAAAACTGTGAGTAACTGTGGGATCAAACACTGAACCTTGATGTGCCCCTGGTGCTGATTTTGTGATCTACCATCAACCTCTAGAAACAGTCATGTTAGGGTTGTGCAACGCACCACTTCTGTACATAGTTATCAAGAGTTTATTCATAATCTTATTAGATGTCTTAAAATGGATATCATCGGATCTTTGACATTTCAAAATATCAACTCTCAAACTGGAACTTCTGCAGAAGCTGGGGTGCTGGGTGCCATGTCTTCTCCCCATTTCTTGTCTGTTTACTGTTAAATAAATGTCTAAAGCTTCAGGATGGAGCCTCATGTAAAATTCAGCTGGACTTGAAGCAGAACTCACAATTTCATCAAAGAGCTTCTGTTTTAGGTATCAGGTAAAATGTGATACACAAATATATTTAATAATAAAATATCCAACCACTTAATATGGAATTTGTTGAATTTTATAAACAATAGATTTATTCAAAAGTTCATAATAATAAGAAATAATAGTAATTCTGATAAGTAACAGATCAGTAACCAAAATCCCTCAAAAGTAATATAAGGTTATATTTAAATAACTCAGTATTATGTTGGCACAAAAAAGAAATGCCCCAAACATTCAATTAGTTTTAATCAAAATAATGTCCACAATAGGGTCCCATATCCTCAAAAAACACTGTCCTGAAAATATTCCACAGTTATAATCCAAAGTACCAATTCAAACTGAAAAATCCAAAACAGCAACATTCCCATCCCCTAACCCCAAAAATGGTCCCCCTGTTTAAAAAGGGGGACCAGAGGGTGTGCTCCAATTATAGAGGGATCACACTCTTAAGCCTCCCTGGCAAGGTCTATTCAGCGGTCCTGGAGAGGAGGGTCCGTCGGCTAGTCGAACCTCGGATTCAGGAAGAGCAGTGTGGCTTTCATCCTGGTCATGGACGAAAACCATGTAGACCAGCTCTACACCCTTAGCAGGGTCCTGGAGGGTGCATGGGAGTTCCCTCAACCGGTCCACATGTGTTTTGTGGACTTGGAGAAGGCGTTCGACCGTGTCCCATCGGGGATCCCTGTGGGAGGTTCTGCAGGAGTATGGGGTACCCGGGCCCTTTGATACGGGCTGTCAGGTCCCTGTATGACCGGTGTCGGAGTCTGGTCCGCATTGCCAGCAATTAGTCAGGCTCATTTCCGGTGAGGGTTGGACTCCGCCAGGGCTGCCCTTTCTCACCGATTCTGTTCATTACTTTTATGGACAGAATTTCTAGGCACAGCCGAGGTGTTGAGGGGATCCGTTTTGATGGCCTCAGGATCGCATCTCTGCTTTTTGCAGATGATGTGGTCCTGTTGGCTTCATCGGGATGTGATCTGCAGCTCTCGCTGGAGCGGTTCGCAGCCGAGTGTGAAGCGGCCGGGATGAGGATCAGTGCCTCCAAATTCAAGGCCATGGTCTTGAGCCGGATAAAGGGTAGAGTGCCTTCTCCGGGTCGGGGAGGGAGTCCTGCCTCAAGTGGAGGAGTTTAAGTATCTCGGGATCTTGTTCACGAATGAGGGAAGAAGGGAGTGGGAGATCGACAGGCGGATTGGCACAGTGTCTGCTATGAAGCGGCGCTGTACCGGTCCGTTGTGGTGAAGAGGGAGCTGAGCCAAACAGCGAAGCTCTCGATTTACCGGTCGATCTACGTTCCTACCCTCATCTATGGTCATGAGCTTTGGGTCATGACCGAAAGAACGAGATCTCGGATACAAGCGGCCGAAATGGGTTTTCCCCGTAGGGTGGCTAGGCTCTCCCTTAGAGATAGGATGAGAAGCTCAGTCATTCGGGAGGGACTCAGAGTAGAGCCGCCGCTCCTTCACGTCGAGAGGAGCCAGTTGAGGTGGCTTGGGCATCTGATCAGGATGCCTCCTGGACTCCTCCCTGGTGAGGTGTTTCGGGCACGTCCCACCGGGAGGAGGCCCCGGGGAAGACCCAGGACACGCTGGAGGGACTATGTCTCCCGGCTGGCCTGGGAACGCCTTGGGATTCCCCCGGAGGAGCTGGAAGAAGTGGCTGGGGAGAGGGAAGTCTGGGCCTCCCTTCTTGCTACCCCCGTGACCGGACCCCGGATAAGCGGAAGAAGATGGATGGATATTTATCTCTTGTGTGTTGCCTGTAAATATTTAGTAGTTAGGTTATGATTGATAATGAGGGTTACTGTGATTCAATTAGTAGCTCATTGCTGTTCAACAGTCTCACCTGCTCTGTTCAGACAGCATAGATTGGTGAGGACCCATTTCTATTGTTTATGTCACACATAGCTTTTGAGTTTTGTGTTGTACTGTCAGGCCCGACTGAAGCTGCTGCCACACAGAACTGGTCAGCTGAACATTGTAGGAGTGATCTACAACCTGACTTCATCTCACTTTGGGGAAGCCTCTTCAGACACTGAAGGTATGTTTCCACCTGTTTCCACCCAGAGTTGGTTGATTTAATACACAGCATTGTATTCTGGCACAGAGTAGACATGTTAATGATCTGATTGCGAAAAATTACATTATACTGCCAAAACATGTTGTGTGTGGACTTTCTCCTGCATCAGGGCAGAAGACTTTAGACTCCATGATCATTCGTGGTAGACAGGACCTGAAGATCCAGGGCCCACGGCTTAACCTGACAAAAGAAGATAAGATGCAAGTTCGATATGGCACAGATCGACGTTTGGAGCCCGTCATAACCCCACCTATGCCCCTAATGGAGGTACAGTGAACCCTCGTTTTTCGCGGCGTTACGTTACGTTCCAAAAGAACCTGTGATAGGCGAAATCTGCATCACAGGATTACAAATAAATTATTAACAAATAAACCTTTGTTTATTTTTTTACAATTATCATAAATGAAATACTCCATAATACATTAAAACCAAAGAACAAAACCTTTTTACAGGTCCAAGCATTTGTTTAACAAATAAAAGTACTGTATAAATGTTTAGTTTTTTTCTTTTTACAAATAACTACTGTACTGTAAAATAATAATTTTAATCATCAATACAAATTGAAGGCTTCAAATTACGGAGATCAGCTCATTGGATTAGAACGGGAGAAAATGAAAAATGATTATAAAAAATACAAAGTATAGTAGGACAAATAGTGACTCACGTGTATTTCTGACTGAGCTGCTGCATCCTGACTCCGCTCTGTAGCGGGTTTTTCTTCTAAAGCTTGCGGTGCAGGTGTGTTTTTTTCAAGAGAAGAACATAGTTATAGGTAGTTGTTGTCACTCTTTGTTTAACTTTCTCTGCGATAGTTAGCATCTTCCTCTGCCTTATGGGTCCGACAGCAAGTGCCTGTGTCGGTGCAGAACGTTTTGTCAACGTTATGGATTATAGAGAAACTTGAAATTGCAAGAAAACTTGCAAACTTAAATTTGGCAAGCTGTTTTATGTACATGTACATATTAAACCCCAATGTTACTGACACACAGGCAAAAAAGAAGCGTAGAGTCTGTTTAGCCAATCAGGACGCAGAATACAATGCACTGTGGAAAAAGAAAAAAACTGCACAAAAAATCCATGAAGCTGAGAGACCATGAAAGGTGAACTGTGTTATAGCGAGGGTTCACTGTAACTGACACTCTCATGTCTTCCTCTATGGCTAACATGGTCAGGTGAACTTAAAGTTAAAATAGTTCATTGGCTTTACATTTTGTATGAATTATCCTGAAAGATGAGCTGGTTTATGTGAAGCTTGTGACTGAACTTCTTGCCTTTGGCTTATTATTGAGATTATAAATTCATTTTGGAACAAACACACACCAAACAAGCCTGCAGAGATAAAATGTCTGGTGGAGGTTGTCTAGGACTTGAATTAAACAGGCTTAGGTTGAATGACTTCCTTTAACATGGTATTTTAGTATTTTAGTCCATTGTTTGGGCTTTTCTATTTTTTTTTCTTTTTGTAATTAAGTTGCTTGTCACTGTAATACTCAACTTCAAAAAGATTTTTTGCAGTACTTAGTTTTTTATGAGTCTAGAAAGATTCTTACTCCTGGCAGATTTAGATGTACAATGTTTTTTCTTCAGCTGAGAAGTTGGTTTCTGGAAGGAAATGGGACAGGTTTCTCTCATAAGCAAAGAAAATTATGTAATCTAAGAATCAGTTTTAAATGTACAGTATACATCTGTGGATTTATGTTTTGTCAAGTAGTTTGAATGTACTATAATTTATATAATTGTTTAAAATCACTGCAAGCTCTGGAATAGTCTGGTCTGGACAAAACAATCTTAATGTGTGTGTGTCCGCAGGTTTTCTTCCTCCAGTTTCCCACTGCCCTGCTGTGTGGCGAGATCAGGAAAGCTTATGTGGAGTTCTGTAATGTCAGTGCAGTTGCTCTGTGTGGCCTTCGGGTGGCGTCCACTCACCCTGATTTCTTCACATTTGGCAGCCAGAGCACAGAACCTTTCACACCTCCCAGCCCCCACTCAGCAGAGAACTGCTCCGCCTACGTGACGTTTCCTACCCCCCTCCAGCCAGGCTCCATGTCCTCTGAGACGTTGGTTTCTGCTCCTGCATGCAGTCAGCCCTCTGGGGTGACGGAGATCCCAATACATGGCAGCACACTGCAGCCAGGACAGTCGGTTCAGCTACCCCTCTGGCTCCGAGGGCCAGACCAGGAAGGAGTTCACGAAATCAACTTCCTGTTCTACTATGAGAACACGGAGAAAGGACTTAAAATCAGGTGAAAGATGATTTTGAGGATTAATATAATCAAAATTAACCCTGAGTTATATTGTTACTTTAATATAATTGTGACCAGGCCATTTTTATGGTGACATTTTATTTATCATAAGATAAATTAAATGAGTCTGTAAAGAACTGTTCACATTGACATGATGAACATAACAGACAGTGTTCTGTAGAATGCTGCATCTGGCTGTGCACATGTCTTAAAATCAGCTCTGTTGAAAGTGTTTTTGGCAAGTTTGGTGATTGGATAAAATATGTGGAATAGTAATTCCAAAAAATTGTCTATATTCAACAAAAATAATAATAATATTTACACCCAGAAACTCAAGTATTGATGGAAATATGGCTTGTCCCCACCTCACCTTAGAAACTAATGACAAAAGTTTCAGCTTCCCAAAATATTATTCGGACTAAATGCTTGGCACACAGTGGAAAGATGGCTGTATTCAATCCATAGTATCAACATATGCAATAATTTAGGTTCTGAATAAGTTCTGTATTTGTACTGAGTTTAACGGTCTGTTATCTCCTCCTCATGAAGTCACCGGGTGTTGCGTCACACAGTGTTTATCTGCGCCAGTCGGTCTCTGAGTGTCCAGGCCTCCGCCTGCCGCAGCAGTGCTTCCCCGCATCACTCTCTAGATGATAAAGGCAGCGGGGGAACTCTTGTTTTCATCGATGTGGAGAACGTAAATGCAGTAAGATGAATCACACTTGGACTTATAAAGTTTCTTTGTTCTCACATCATGTTGCGAAACTTGGTTTAAATTTCTTTCAATTGTTCCAGAGTGAAAGTGGTGTCCGTGAGTTCGACATTGTCCAGGTGTCTAGCAGTAGTCAGCACTGGCGCCTCCACAAGTATATTAATCCATGCAACAACTATGGTAAGTCCATTTTAAAAGGGTCTATCTCCCTTTTAAAATGTTCTTTTTTATTATTATTTTTTTCTGTATACTTTCTAGTACCTAAAGGTTCTACAATGGTTTTACAGTTCAATTCAAATTATTACAAACACAATACTTCTTATTGCATGAATCGTGGGTTTTTTCCAACCACAAACATAATAGTGAACACACCAGGAATGATGTAAGGTTGAGTCTCCTAGTTTTTGATCAATCATCTCTGTTAAAAGAAAGTTGTTTCTACACCTGCCTCGATAACACATTTTGCTGAACAATTAATCGTCCCAGAAATTATTGCAATAAACTGTAATATTGTTGCTTTGAAACCGTTGTTAATTTATAACAAAAAAAATGGTTTAATAATGCAAGTACACCTTCTCAAAGATTAACTCATTTTTAAAGAACATTTAGCCCTGTAACTGGAAGACCTTTTAAATAGACAAACCAAAAACAGACAATAAACTTGCTCTTCAAACTATATTAATCATTAGGCTCAGAAAGGGAAAACATGCAATACTGCAATTAGAAACTTTGTGGAAAAAAAGAAGTATAAACATAGTACTCTGTACTGTGTGTTAAATGTTTCCAGTATTTTTTATTTATTTATTTTTTAATATTGGCTGTTCTATGAAATCATAGGGCAGCTAGTTAGTTCCTGCTGTTTCTAATTGATCTTTTATTGCTTTTCATGTCAGGCTGAGTTGTTTCATAAGATGAATGGAAAACTGTGAGCTACCTCTTCATCAGACTACCATGCAACTGTCATCAGAATCTCTGTAACACTTACCTCTACAGGAAACGATATGTGCCTTTAAATCAAGGCCAAAAAGCCTCCTGTTTTGAGTTGCTTTTGAACCATAATAAATGGAACATTGACCAATTCATATGATTTGTATTAATTTTTTTGATGGTGGCACTCATCAAAATATGTGATGTTTTTATGTTGTAAAGTACTTTGAACTGCCTTGTTGATGAAACGTGCTATACAAATAAACTTGATCAATTGCTTTTCTCTGCTCTCAATTTCTCTCTCCAGATTGCAGACTCGGCAGTCGAGAAAGAGCCAAGCTGTGTTTTAAAGCCATGAGATGCAAAGCCCATGAAGGTATTTTTTTCTTCTCACACAAGTCATCTTGGGTGTTCTTTTTTGAAAGCACAGATTTAACTTTGTTCTTAGGCTCTGATTCTGCAAAAGAATACACGTTTGCAGACCTGAATCTTGGAAATGAACGGGTAAGATGAATTCACTGCTTTATTGTTGATGTAGAATCAGAATCTTGTATGTATGAACCCAGGACGGTTATGTGATAGTATATTGTGTTACAGGCTGAAAATATCAACTTACTGGCCTTAAAGAGAGGAAAATGTAGGAAACAAAGACTCCCTATTAGGCTGGATAATTTGGTGGGAGAATAGCTACAGATCAGAAACATTCATCCTTTAAGCACAACAGTTCAGACAAAAAAGAACACAAAAAACTGTGGCATCTTTTAATGTGACCAAAACAAACACAATTAAATAAATGTCTTCCAAATTTTTGTTTCAAAGAATTGTTGGTAAAGCTGTTCCTATAAGGATTTTCTAATGTCTCCTTTATTTTTGAACGCACCAAAAAGGGCTAATAATGATGAAGTTGGTTCTACGTAGGACCACCAATGTGGGAACAACTGGGTCAGTTGTCGCCAGTACAGACCTGAGCCCTCACACTGTCAAGTTATGGTCAAGAATATTGTTTTCCAAATAGATCTGTTTGTGCAGGACAGGCCAAATCTTAAAGTTGCATACATTCTTTTCTACTGTTTTTCTTTCAAATTGTCCTTGCAGTTTGTGTGAATGACTCCACACTCCCATCCCAATCACAGAATGATTTGTTTGTCAAAGCAACTTCTGACAGAGTTCACGAAGCTATTCTAGTGGAGAGAGAAATGTACAGGCAGAGAGGAAGATATGGAGCCTCAAGCTATTCTACACAAACTAGCCTTAAAATATTTAAAGGAATGTTGATGAATATTCTGCCAGCTTTAGTCTTAATTGTTATTGTGCTTAACTTTGCATTACCAAAGTCTGCTAAGTCTGGTCTGCCAAGTAAACACGAACACATTTACAGTAATTGGGGCCTGCCCATAGCAATGCATAAGGAGAGCAGTGACTGACTTGTAAAGCAAGACAGTCTGAGGTTAGTGCATTAACATTAGCACAAACATTAGCATTTCACTGCCCCCCACTCATGCACCGCCTTAGGCGGTGCAATAAGATTAGCCTGCATTATCTTTTTCTCTCGGGTTAGGACTCTGCCTTGCACAGCAAGACAGACCATTAGCATTAGCCTTTTCCCTAAAATAAGCTTTTAGCTGTTTTTGTTACTTATTTGCAATGTTTAGGACACTGAATGTAGCAAGTCAATTTAGCCCTGTAACTGGACAGGGCTAAATTGACTATTCTAATGGTACCCCACATGCTACTGACAGCATTTAGGCTTACATTAGCATTTTGGCTAATTTTAGCTTACACACTAATTTTAACATACTGAATGTGCAAGTCCATGTTAGTGAACATGCTTGTTCCATAGGCTATTGACAACCATTTAGGTAAGCTTAGCATTGATGTTAATTTTTAGCATCAGAACGCTGGGTCCAAACCGACGGGCACACTTTGGCAGGCACCGGTTAAATTTCTTCAGAAATTTTCTAGTAGTAACATGAAATACTGTAACTGACCAGAGCCAACAGACTGGAACAAATTTATCTTTAAGGTTTGTAACCTTACCTCCAGTTGGATTTCCAGTTTCTTTTTTTCTTTTACTGTGTGGTCCACAGCTACAAGATTTTGATTTAAGCCATATGATGGTACAGACTTGAATAGCTGATTTTGAATTTGAAATAATTTTTAGTATGTTCCTCATTCAATCAAACTTTTGAATGATCCTGATGACAAAGTAACTAACTCTTTTCTGTTTTTATTTTTAAAATAATATGAATGAATATTGTAGATAAACTCCCAGATGTTTCCCATGAAGCGTGCTTTATTGTTGTATTAAACTCAGTAGTGGCTAGGGGTGGCTGCACCTCGAAGTGACTCACATCCCACCCCAGTGAACTGACAACACATCGTCAAACTCTTTAATGTAACAAGACATACGTGCAGACATGCGTCTCTCCTACTCTGAACTTTCTGTGTGCAGATCATGAGTTCTTCTACACCATGTGGAGATTTCTTCTTCCGCTGCCGTCAGAGCTCGGTGTTAGAACAAGGGAATTCAACTCCTAGGAACAGCAGAAGTCTAGGCTCTGACCACACTGACAACACAGCCTTTGACATAACAAGTATCGCCAAGAAGTGTAATGAGCTAGACCTAAGCATAATCGTCATCTGGAAGGTTGTATATTTGATGATCTGAATAAGTGTTTTGAGATATTTTACTCTCAGCATCAGCAGCTCTTTTTTAACATCATATAAATAAATTCTAGATGTATAAGTCTTGGTTGACGGCCTGTATTGAATCTGCCACATTGTCCCACTTTTCAGTGTTGTAGGATTTAGTCACATTTGTAATCTTATAAATTAAAGGTAGAGGTTGATGCTTTGTGTTTGAGTTGAATGTGTTTTGTGTGACCAGGCTTACGTTATTGAGGACAACAAACAGCTGATCTTAGAAGGCCAGCTTCATGTGGCCCTGCAGACAATCGGCAAAGAGGCCAGTTCTCTGATTCCCAAAGAGGTACAACCACAATCCTCCTGCTTGTCCACAGCTCAGTGAAAGCTACCAGACCTCAGACTACCAGACATCAGTGCTAATCTGTTTCATTGACTTTGTGTGTGGTGTTTTACCTCACACCTTATGTGAGTTAAAACATTCATTCATTTAATGCAGTGGTTCCCAAAGATTTTCTGGGCCCCCCTACAGATTACAATAGAATCTCCCACAAAACAGCAGAAAAAAAAAGTGGGCACACACATCATTCAACAAGACATAAACCTTTACACACATTTTGTTTTCAAACTCCACTGAAGTTTATTTCACACTTCAGGTTGCAACAAAACACTACATTTTTACAATGAAACACTTTTGTGTAACTGTTTTTTTCTTTCATCCATACCACTCCCCCCAACCTCAATGGATCCCAAAGTGGTTTCCCAAACTTTGGGAACCACTGATTTAATGGATGCTGTTTTGCCAAGCATTTATCCTTCTGTTTATGTTTTTGTGTCTCCAGGAAACTCAGGAGATGATGCTCCTCAGATTTAAGTCAGAGTTGCCTCCTCCAGTCATTCTGCCTTATCCAGAGCTGTCCCAGCTCATCAGAACCAACCTCTGCTACCCTGAAACCTTTACTCATCATTTTGTCAAAGAAAGGTAAGACAGCTGCAGTAGCTACAGAACCACAGTATTAGATTGCAGAAATTAAGACAAACAGACCTCCTACATCACTAAAGCCCATTATTTAATGTTTTGAGATTTTTTTGATATGCATGTGGATGAATATTTCTTGTTCTCTGGAGCATTTCAGATTAGTATTGTAATTCCACATATAATTAATAAAAATGTAATAATTCCACACTATAAGCATTGCTGCCATTTTGTCTGAACATAAAACAACCTTGTTATGCTAGATTGAAAACTGGGTCTTCAATATGATGAGACAATAGAGAGACGTTTAAGTTGTTTAACCACACCCAGGTATTGATCGGATCAAAGTAGCACCACTATTACCTTTCAGATACAACGGCAGTACTGCAGTGTTGTGTAAAAGTGTTTTTGTTTCTCTTCTGCCCTTAGCCTTTGCTTAGTTCCAGTAACTCTGACTCTGTCCAACTGCTCCTTGGTTCAGATAGATGTCATCATTGACCTGCGACACAAAAGCAGCAGGTATGTCTCCAACACATAAAAACCAGCTTAAATCAGGTTCAATTGGAATATACAATTATTTTCAAAATAATGTCAAGATTTAGAAAAGTGAATAATGCTCACAATCTTTTAATATTTTGGATTTCCATTCACATGTTTTCACTCTACAGACAATGAGATTGACTATAGATCCAGGTTTTAATGATGTGGTATCATGCGTTCCAAGGATCTGCTTATAGAGTCTTCTATGGCATCATTGGCACAGATAAAAGAAAAATCTTCACTTTTTAAGTTCTGATTTTTTTTTCCCGATATTTGTAAGTAAGGCATATCTTTACTGCACAACTGCCTAAATTTCCTGTCACTGCAGAGACTTAATGACTTAAATCCATCTTTAATGAATTTATGTCATGAAATCCTGTTAGATCTTAAAAACCCCTTGGTGGGTACATTTAAAATGACTTGTGGGAAGACACAAGACATTCTGATGACTCCAGAATCTTAACTTTGAAATTCATCAACTCATCCCATCTGATTTGCACCAAACTGGATTTAAAGGAAGTTTAACATCTAAAGATGGCAATATGGTTATATTGTAATTTGACTCCAGTGTGCCCCTTACATTATTGGAACAGTTATACCTCAAGGACAAATCATCCAATCTGCACCAGATTTTTTGTGCATCAACAGGAAGCACTAGTGTGGCACATTAATGATGACATCTCTAAAACCCTCACCACTGAGAGAAAATACTGAAGATTATTGGATCACTTGACTTTCTTCTCCTTGTATATTATGTACAATTAAAACCAATAAGCAATGCTAACCACACATAATGTGTTCCTAAGTTTACAGGAAGTCCTCACCAAACTTTCGCCACAAAACAGGAAATGATAATGACTGTCTGGAAGCCAGGCCTTCAACAAAACTTTTAAGATGTATTGTGGGACCTGTGCTGAAATAAAATGAAGGCAATTTGGAAAATTTGCTAAATGCGCCACCTAGTGGTAGTGGTGCGAGAGCGATGCAAGAGTGTCTACGATGCTGATGGGGTGGCGGTACAGTAGCTGTACCGCGGTCGCCACAAGGCCAGAGCGGCGCTGATCTGCAAGGGCCACAAGTGCTCCTTACAGTGTCAATTACATAGTTCTTTCTTATAGACAATTACATTAGTTAAACAACACTTGTATGCTGACATTTAAAGACTGATGTGTGAGACATCTACAGGACTAGAAAAGCTAGTTCAACATGGCTCATTTTCAGGGATCTTAATGATTTCACTTCCTGTCATTCTGTTTGGTTTCCAGCTCCGAGTCTCTGGAGGTCCATACCTCGTTTGCTTGGGTGGGTCAGACACAGTACAAGTTACAGCTGGGGTGCCAGGAGATGGTGCGCCTCACTCTGCAGGCCTGCTTCTTTCGTGCTGGTGTCTACAACCTGAACACTCCACTGGTTTTTGCTAAGCCAGCTGAACACAGCTCACTGTGTGAATTAAATCAGCAAACAACCAGTCCTGCTCTCATCATCATCAACAACGCCTGTCCTCTCTTATCCTGAGGGGACAATGGGATGCTACTGACTCACCACATGGACACAAAGGCACAGCGAAGGCACAGCTTTGACTCTCTGACAACTACCGGTGACTGATGGTGAACGTATGAATCTTTGTTTCATCAGTGGATGCTTCACTGGTTGGCTTCCTTACACACATAAAGCCACCCTTTCCCTTCTGTACCCCAGACTCCTCATCCTCTCTCACTGTGTTTTACCTGTTTGACCTGAGAGACTCTAACTTGCACTTTTCTTTGCTTGCTAACA
This sequence comes from Poeciliopsis retropinna, assembly GCA_010277075.1. Taxonomy (NCBI): domain Eukaryota; kingdom Metazoa; phylum Chordata; class Actinopteri; order Cyprinodontiformes; family Poeciliidae; genus Poeciliopsis; species Poeciliopsis retropinna. Next base: position 28,472,926 of record VMRM01000003.1, read on the forward strand.
GAAATCCAGGTGGAAGTTATAATGGCTTGAACATGAAACTGCTTAAGTATATTCTGATTTAGACTCAATAAAAAATTGTCCGTTTTGATCGGTCCTGTGAGACCGAAGTGACTGCTGCTCCCACGGTCTGTGGGCTGATGGTGCCTGTCTGAACCTGGAGTAAGTCCACTTCACACCTCTGCTTAATTCCTGAAGAGTGAGACTCATTTTCTGGCTTAATGTTGGCAGTTTGTCTGAATACTGAAGAGCCATCCTGCTGCCATTTAGGAATCTTGATTTGAAAAAGTGATCACTTCCTGCCTTGAATGTGCATCAGGCTTTTTCCTCACAGTGCAGATTGCCCCCCTATAGACTTAGCATCTTATCTGGAAATTATTTATTTCTAATAGCAAATTGGATGTTAAAATAAAGATAATGATAGCAAAAGGCTCTTTTCTCTAGGGTATACAGAGTGTAGAATTATTTATCAAAGGAATAATTGTTTACTTTAATACATGAGGTAGTGCTTTTATACCCACCATAACATTTTTGTAGTCTTTATTGGTCATATTTTCAATCACTCTGGCATATAATTAATTAATGAATCAGTCTCCTATTTCTCACAAATAAACAGAGCTATTAATCTGACACAATTGTTGTCATTGAGCAATCAGTTCCTCAACATGCCTTAGCTATTGAACTGACATGTCACCAAATGCCTCATAGTAAAATAATCAAGATCTGTCACTGAATAAACCGTGTTGGTTAGAATAAAGAACCAATGTCCTTAACGTCGAGAGGAGCCAGTTGAGGTGGCTTGAGCATCTGGTCAGGATGCCTCCTAGACGCCTCCCTAGTGAGATGTTCCAGGCACATCCCACTGGGAGGAGGGACTATGTTTCTTGGCTGGCCTAGGATCACCTTGGGATTCCTTCAGAGGAGCTGGAACAAGTGGCTGTGGAGAGGGAAGTCTGGACGTCCCTTCTTAGGCTGCTGACCCTGCGACCCGACCCTGGATAAGGGGAAGAAGATACTAAGATACTTTAAGAAGATATGTATGTGTGTGTGTGCATGTATTTATGTTTCACACCTTATTTAACAAGCACTTAGAGCTTTTCCCAAAACCCTGTGTGGGAAAGTCTCCACTTCCTATCTGAAAGCTGTCCAAAAACTGGTCCAGTCGAATCCCACTGGACTGCTTTTGAGACTGTGACTCACTGTAGCCAATAATAAAAACAACCCACCTGGTCTCAAGTTTGGAACATTTTTGCACAAATTCTCTGAGTTATCCTTGATGATTTCTTCAGAGGGCAGCTTCATCTTTCTGTCTGTGCAGCTCCTGGTTCCAGAACATTCTTCATCTGCAGTGCAACTAACAGGATATGAACAATGATGGCATTGTTACTTTGAAAAAGTAACTTTAATCAGATTACTGATTACTCCTTGAAAAAAGTAACTTGGATTACTGACTACTTGATTTGGAAAGTAACTAAGTTACATTAAAAGTAACTTTTTAGTTACTTTCACCAGCTGCTAACAACAGCAACGCTCCACCACCAGTGAAATTACATTGATCTTTGCCAAAACTTAATTGCAAACTATTTTATGATAGTAACATCAACAATATATTTCCACTTATATGGTTGGACTGAAGGAGAGATTGTTTAATGGTTACAACAGTACAAAAACAAACAAACAAAAAAACGTAAGTAATTTTTGTGTGTTTCTATTGCCTGGAAAACTCCAAGAGTGATTTTAAAGCCCCCACCCTGTCCCCAGCCTCCAGGTTCTGAGTTACGGCCCTGTGTTTGGTGTCAGAGCGCAGCGCACAGATTTCCTCCTGCGGCTCCACAACTCAGATGGCTGCTGCACAGATTTGTGACGTTAATCTTAATATTAATTTAGCACTAAATTAACACTAAATTAGTTTAGTGCAACTAAACGCAACTAAATTGCGTTTAGTTGCACAACTTTACGGACTCGTTCATTCGTGGCTGTTTTCAAATTGTATTGCGCTGTTCAGATTAGTCTCGATGTTTGCAACGCGAAGCTTGACGTCATTCACAGCAAATATATTAACTTGACATTAACAAAGACACAGCGGGACGGATCATCCGGGAAATGATGGACTAAAACTAACTGGATGTCAGACAAATTCTGGGGTTTATTATGAGTCTCTGCTTCTTTCCAAGCCCAAATGAGAAACTTCACGTTCAGAAACGAGCCCAAAAAGGCGAAACCCGCAACTCATTCAATTTGCAAGCGACTTAAAAAAAAAACGAGCTCAAGGCCGACTTGGCGACAGAAATTCAAAATAGTTTTTCTACCAACAAAATGCGCATCTCCCTCCATCGTTTACATTTCTGTCGCTGATGTTGTCGCATAAAGACGTCGGTCACTCGACAAGACGCGAAGAGAGAATACAATTAAATAACAGAACAAGATAGTAACGCAAAGTGATTTCGAAAAGTAACTGTAGTCTGATTACTGGATTTGAAGTAGCAACGCGTTAGATTACTTGTTACTGAAAAAAGTGGTCCGACGTCCGACAACACTGGGTATGGAAAGGTTGTTTTGGTAATTCTCCCAACACTGGAATGCAGTAGACTGAAAGTGAATTGTTTCGGCATAGCAGGGACAGAAAACAGACACAGACTTAAATCAGACTGAAGTGGCGATTAATTTAAACATAGCCAGGTGCAGCACAGGGATTCCAGTATGGTCTTTGGTCTGTGTACAGTCTCCAGGAACAGGCAGCGATGGTCTATGTAGACCACCTAAGCTCTGTGGCAGTTTAAACCAAATTAATAACAATTACAAACGATTAATTATTGCACTTTATTCTCTAAAATAATAAAGTCCATCGTTATTCATATCTCTGGTCAATTTTTTTTTAACATGTTTCTTCTGACTGGAAGTAGATATTGATGACATTTCAAACTGAGACTACGTTTCACAAAGACTCACCAAAACTGGACATAAAGCTTTGGGAAACGTTGCCTGGTCCATGAATCATGATCAGAACTTTACGGCATAGAACCTTTCTGTGTTCTATCAGTTTCCTGGGCTGCTGGTGACGTCATGGTGAGGAAAAACATTCTTGGCACATTTTTTGCCTTAGTGTTAACTGAGTATTGTTTTAACACTAACTATTTGAGTAAAATTGCTGGCCGTTTCCATCCCATCAGAACATGGATGTCACAATGTCACAAAGTTCAGCTCATCTCCAACATGGAGTTCATTGTGCTGTAATGACCTCCGCAGTCACCAGAGCTCAATCCAGGAGAGCTTGGGTAAAACAGATCCTCATGTAGTTTCTGCTGACAAATCAGCAGAAACTACAGATTTCACCTCAAAAGAAGAGAGAAAGCATTCATCCATTATATTTTGATTCCTAAATTTTCTTTCAACTTGATGCGTTTGCTTGACAGAATATTTAAGGATGATCATTGTGATTTTGTTAAAATTTATTTTAAAACTGTACTGGTACCTTGCTTCCCACTTATTACAAAATAACATACATTTCACAATATGAAATAAGGAGGCACAGTAACTATTCACTGCAACCAAAGAAGACAGCTGGCATGTTCAAAATGGAGTGAAAAGCTTATCCTAGGCCCATTGTTCAGCTAAAATAATTACACATATTGATACATATACCATATTCCATATAGTTATAGGCCCACATACTTTATCTTCCTTGAAAAAAAGTTTTTAATCTTGGATAGCTCAATAGATAAGTCATCAGTCTTTCACCTGGGAGGCCCGGGTTGGAATCCAGGCCATAATCGGCAAAAATGGCGCTGTCCAGCCTGGATCCTTAGGCAAGATCCTTGGAGCTACTGCCCACCGCATACCATGAGAAATAGTGAGATGCAAAACATGCCGGCTCAGATGTCGCCCGGCCAAACAAGGTCTGCGTCAGGTGCTGGGGAACCAGAGCACCTTGATGAAAAATGGGCTACTGGAACAAAACGGAAATGGGTGAGAGGTGAAAATTTTGATCTGTTGGAATGCTACTACTCAAGTAGCCCTAATCGGAGAGGAACCACCCGCGGTGGGTGAGAAGGGAATTATTTTATTTATATATATAGATAATATTATACATATAATATTATCTATATGTATAATAGATAATATTATACATATAATATTATCTATATATATATTATCTATATTATATATATATATATATATATATATATATATATATTATGTATATATTATATATATATATAATAACTTGTTATATTATATATAACAAATAAGTTAGCTTCTCTCTCCACTAGTGGCCATATCCATTATATGCTTCTAACACATCAACACATTTCTATACATTAAACTGTATATGTGTATAACCTCAGAGTATTCTAAGTGTTAGAGTTCTTCATTGGCTAAATAGATACACAGAAACTTTTCATCATTGTTTTAAGTTTTTTTGGCCACTACACATGTCCACTGGGTGATGAGACAAAATGAGCAACAACTGGACAATCCTTGGACTGGGAACAATAAAAGGCCACCCCAAAATGTCAAATTTTGCCGCAAGTAATAATGCCTCGGATGTTGCCAGTTATGTGGGAGAGTGCCATTGGCATGTCGGATGCAGGGATGTCCACCAGAGCAGTAGCTGCATGGCTCAATGTCCCAACAGACTGGCACTACTACAAATCAACCTTATTGATTGACATCGATTTGTCGGCCATGTGTGACCACTCCAGCACAAGATGGCCACATCTGGCTCGTCCATCTGAAGGATCGGCTAAGACCAGCGACACAGCTGATGAGACTATTGGTCTGCACAACAGACGCATCACACCTCAGACTGTCTGTAGCCGCATACGGGAAGCCAATTTGGTCAAAATCAAATTCCTCAACATGACCGCTATCATGTTCAAAGCACTGTCAATCTGCTACAAATGGCCGAACCACAATGTTATCAATGCTGACATGAAGATCAGTAATTACTGAAACTATATTCTGAGTTTCTCTATATATTGCATTACCAAAATATTCATAAAACTCTTATGGGGCATTTATATTTTTGTTCAGCATATATTACATTACAGTTTGTAGATTTTTTCATATATTTTTTACAATATTGATTATTTCATTGTTCTCAACAGCATTAGAAACATTGAGTGGGAATTCCTCTTCATCCGACCCTGGGTGTGGGATATTTGTCGCTAACTTATTTGATATTGAAGTGCTCAAGTTTCTGTCACATGGAGAACAACAGATTTTTGATGGATCTTCAGTTGTTTATATTGTTTAAAAAGCTTTTCCATGTTTCCTATGGACTTGTGGTTTCTACTTTGAAAAGCAGTAAGTACACGCCTTTTCCCACTTTGTTTAATGAAAAAGCATGAGAAAATAGAAAACAGTCAAAGCATACTATTAATTACATTTCCAAATTACAGACTGAAGTGGAGTGTAGAAAGAACTGTGCATATAACATTATGCAGGTGTACATACATAAGAAGAGAGTTCCCTGAGGCTGTTCAGAATAGGTTCCTTGGATCTCTAATGAGCCAAATCTGAGACAAGATAAACTGAACTTCCTGCTGGAAGCCTGAAGGCAACAACAGAACTAACATTTAGCTTAGATTGAATCCCTTTCTTTGTGGCTTCCCTTTGGTTGTAGCGAAGTGTCCGGATCAGTCGTCCTGCTGCCCTGGAATGGTTTGATACTCTGCTGGCTGTCTGTAGAGACAATAGTGCTGAGTCATGAAGATGATGTCAAACGCCACAGAAAACAGACCCAGACCGAACTTGGTGGGATCACCAAACACCAGCTTCCACTCATCTGAGGAGAGATAAACACAACAGAAAGCATGACGATGTACTGCTCCAGCTGGAATTACAAACATCTTAAAAAGGCAGTGCATAGTACTCAACTAGAGCAGAACAACTGTAAACTAAAGTTCAGTGAGCTGGTAGAATGAAGTGCTTCTCATTATAAAGCTAGTTTATGAGAAGGTTCAACTATCATGTTAGTCCTCAGTTCTTCTGACCAATCACCAGTCAGATTCCTCAGAGGGGCTGCACAGCCTTCTGCTTCCATTCATCCTTTCAAAATTCATTGCCTTCACTTTCCCTGGTTATGAGCAATCAGAATTTTTCACTCTTTCCAGTGCAAGAGAACAACTTGGATAAATCTGCTGGTTGTAAGTTTGATTTCATTTTCCCCTTGCAACATACTGATTAGGGTTGGACAATATGGCTGAAAAACATATTACAATAGAAGGCTTTCATATCAGTCAATATCAATCATTATTAGGTTTTCTTTTAAATATTTGAAATATTGTTAAACTGGTGGCATGACCTTCCCTGTTATTGGGGTCAAATATGTGTATTTTTGGTTTTTGGTCACTAGATGGGGCTGTCGGGTCAAGTACATGAACAGGTAGTTGACAGGTATTGAAGCCGGAAGGGCATACAAGTTTTTGACCCCTATGGGGAATTGTGAATGCAACATGTGGCCTTACTGGGGCCAGTAACGATCGTGGAATGCTATCTGTGCTCCCTGCAAAGGTTAAAGCAATGAAAGGACAACGTGCCATCCAAACATATGCCTTCTTGGATCCAGGCAGCACTGGAACATTTTGCTCTAAAAGGCTGATGCATCAACTGAACCTCACTGGAAAGTGAACACAAGTACTTCGAACAATGGGCCAAGCTAATATGAGTACAGCATTTTCTTTTCTCTCTGTGTCATCTTGAGGTGGCTGGTCTGGAGAGCAATACATTTATCCTCTGCCAGAAGTTATTACACAGAGACAAATTCCTGTGACCAAAGATGATATGATAACATCTGAAGATTTAATAAAGTGGCCATATTTGTCAAAGGTTCACATGCCATCCATAAATGCTGAGGTTGATTTGTTAATTGGTACCAATGCTCCAAGGTTATTGGAACCTTGGGAAGTCATCAACAGTCAAGATAATGGTCCATATGCTGTTAGAACTGTACTTGGCTGGGTGGTCAATGGGGTCTTGGATAGCAGTGATGTTCAAGAAGTTTTGTCTGTCACAGTGAACAGAATCTCAGGGAGCAAGCTGGAGGAACTGCTCAGGAGCCAGTATGACAATAATTTCTGTGAAAGATCAACTGATAAACAAGAAATGTCCAAAGACCAAAAGTTTCTCAATATTATGGAAACATCTGCAGCAATACAGGATGGAAAGTATTGCTTGAACCTGCCATTTAAAGGAATGGATGTCTGTTTACCAAACAATTTTGCAATAGCCAAACAGAGAATACAAAGTCTCGTGTTTAATCAGAACTTTCACCAGGAGTATGTGGAATATATTAATAACGTCATTTGATGCAGATATGCAGAACGTGTACCTGAGCATCTTTTGCATTGTGGCAATGGAAGAATTTGTACACTCTTCATACTTGATTCAGGCTCATTTTTCCAATCAATTTTTCCTGTGTGACATTCTAATTCATGTGTTTGGAATCTATCAGATTCTTCTCAAAACCATGAAGGTACACAGGCTGAGCTGATGAAAATGTTCACCTGATATTCATAACCACTCATAGAAGAATAATTAGAAGAGGGAAGCCAACAATAGAAGCAGATTTACCATTGTTGTAAGACTGAATGATCATCTGTAGGATACTGAAGACTCCACCAGTGAAGTCCAGCAGGACGTTGCCGATGCTCCATCCCTCAGTGCTTTGTCTCCTGTAGTTCATATAGGCCTGGAGGCAGGCAGAAATAGAAAATCAATTTACAAATAAGTTGACAATAAGGAAACTACAGAACACTTTGACTATATTCTGTTGTTATCCTCCTTTAGCTTACCTGTGGCACATATTTGATCAGAGTGACTGCTAGTTTAATATAGGAGAAGTAGTAGAGGTACTCCAACCAAGTAATTTTGTGGGCCACAGCAACAAATAGGCTGATCAAAGCAAAGGTCCAACCAATCAGCAACAGAATCCTGGCAGTCCATGACACCCTCTGACCCCCCCTCTGGAAATGACAGAACACTGTAAAGTCTTAAAAAGGACACGGTGTCTCAGAAATTTGTCCTTAAAGTCTGTTTTACCGTCGACTGGACAGAACATCCTACTCTACCTCATAGAGAGCAGCCTGGCTGACGTAGATCACACAGAACAGCAGAGCATGCAGACTGAAGAAGACGTCATTAGCATTTACAGGATTTATCCCACTGGGATTCTTCTGAAGGAACTCCTCCTACAGAGAAACACACATCTGAACATTAAGCCCTGAATGCTTTCCAGGCTTAATTAGACATTCTGTCCAGATGTCTGGCTTTCAGCTGGCTATGAGTGAGATGACCTGAAAGCCCTCAGTAATGCTACAGATGCCCTCTGTGCAGCATCTGTTAACAACAACAATAATAATAAAAGACCCAGAAGGTTTCTGTGGAACAACATAAAGAAGTAGAGGGCTTAAGGGGAGCCAGGGAGGGAAGATTAATGGTCAGGTTGTTCACAGAAGCCCCCCCCCAGATGGGCCATGATGCCATGATGTAGGTCTATTTGTTATTTCCACCTCTCTCTCCTGAATCAGTGGTTCTAGTCACAATCACATGAACAATGAAGCTATCTTGGAAATAAAGTTACTTTTATGTATGGTATCCAGAAGAGACCGATGTTGAAGACACTGTAAGCAATGAAGCCCGTAAGATTGAGAGCCAGGAAGTCGAAGTTGAGACCTACGACACTGAAGAGAAACAGAAAGCAACACATATCCATTTCACTTTATCTAAATGGAGACAAGAGGACTTCAGAAATGAGACTTGATTGGACCATGTAAAGAATGCATCTCGACCTTATGACCTTATTGTGAGTATTAGAAAATTATTTGACCTCTTTTTCCAGGACAGTTTTGTTATGATTTAAAACAGAAATATTCCATGCAGCCTCAGAAACTTTTTCATTCCAGCCTGAACTCAGATCTGCTGGACAGTAGCTTTGTAATCTTACCTGCTCTTGAACAAATTTCAGCTATAAAATGAGAATATTATGATAAAGATCTCAGATAAGGCAACTCATATATTCCATAGATTTCTTCCACATAAAGGAAAATATTTGTGATGATGAATCAGAGACATTAAACCCTTTTCTAATCCTCTAATTTTTGGAGCCATTTTTGTGTTAGATAATTGGTTTCATTTGGCTGTAGGGATAAAGCCTGTACAATGTTCAGAGCAACTGACTTTAATATCTGTTAATTTGGCATGGTTCAAAACAGTCCATTGTTCTGAAGGAATTAATAAGCCTTAATAAGCCTTTCAGCAAAAGGCTGGGTGCTGCATCATGGGAGTCACATTATTAACATATTACCAACATACGACATATAATTGTTGGGTTAAGATAAAAAGAGCCCATGACCTAACAGTGTTTTCAGATAAAATATCAATACTAACAATGTTAGTGTAGAAATAATAGCTATAATAATAACCTCATAGGATAACAAACTCTGCCAAAACAATAGAAATGTTTCAAAACATGGACCTTTAAAGTAAGGAGGAAACCACCCAAAGCTGAACAAAGCACAAAATTCTAACTAGAAATGCTGATCAGACACAAGAACTACCTTTTTCTCCTCCAGTTTTCCCAGGCTTGTGGATAGAAAGACACTGACCAGGCCACAAAGTAAATCCATCCAATCACCTGAGCCACCACTGACAGCACACTGCTGTGGATCACTATGAAGCGTATCCTGGACGCCAAACTGGACAGAAGGAAACAAAGACAGATTACAGTCCAAAACAACACTCTGCTTTATTCTTTTTAATGCAATCATAATGAAAGGAAATAAATGGTAGTCGGAAAATACAACATTAGATAAAACATCATACAATTACTTATCAAATGGAAACTAAATGATCAGTCTGCAATGTCTTTGAGCCTCTCTACAGATCTAGCTAGCTGACATCCTCCTCAGAGAAAATTAGTGGTGAGCTCGATGAGAAACTTCTGTTCACAGAAACATTCAGCGTATTGGAAAATACAAGGTTAAAAACAAACATCCTCCCTTCAACACTCCATTACTAACACACACTTCCCTAAAGTGGTCAAACCCAGACAGTAAACTTAACCCACATTCCTTCAATTCAGCGTGGGATTTAAGATTGGAACGTCACTGTGTGATACGAAGCAAGGCGAGGAGGGGTCATTACTGAGCAGGGTCAGGGTCAAGATCACTACCTCGTAAACCTTACAGCATGTTGGTTCTGTACCCACCTGTGCAGGTGTGTGTTGTTGGTGAACAGGTGTGCAGTCACCTGACCAACATCATGTGCCATCACAGTGAAATTGGCTGAGGTAGCTTTCTCTGGAAGCAATACCTGAATGAATATGAGAAATAATGAGGATTGTTGGACAAAAAGCTCCAAACTCTTCATATTCAGCCTGCTGTCTGAGACAGACACAGACAGGATTTGTAGAAAAAACAAATGAAAGATTCTGTTTTTGAAGAATTTTCTAATAAACTAGCAAGTGCAACATAACTTAATCTTTATGAAGAAAATCCTTAAAATTAGCATTCACGAAACAAGTCACTGTATGAGGCGGTAACTGTCTGAGTTACTTGAACTGTTACCATGACAACAGTTCAAGTACATCTTTCTTTTTGTTTGTTGATCTTAAAGTTCACAGTGTAGATCAAAATTAGAAAACCTCCAGCTGAACTTGGGAGCATCAAATGGATGCAGTTTCTCCTCTAAGCTCCTGATTAGTTCCATTCAACATAACCTTGCATCATGTTTGCTTCTGAATGTCACCTGTTCAGGCAGAGTGATTATTGATGAGTAGTTCTCCTGGGAGCTGAAGGTTACATTCAGATGAATCACTGCAGACTGATTGACAGCAGAACTGAGGAAATATATGTCATGAATTAAACAGTCACACTTCAGTTATATGATGCAGAAATACAGAGAAGTGAAAACGTATGTGCCTCCTCCCCAGATTAATGCTGGTTTTGCCTTTTTGTTAGATTTAAAGCTGCATTATTTACAGTAACTTTTATTTTTAAAATGTTTCTTACACATTTGTTAAAACAGTCACCATGTCATGACAGTATAATGTACGACAGATCATCTGAGAAAGAAAACAAACTCCTCTACTTTCCTCTGTGGACCTGCTGTCATCTGAACAGAAACACCGCTCTGTCAGAAACAACCAATCAGATCCAGGCAGAGGGAGTTAGTGCTGCTCACACCCTCCTTTTTTCCCTATGCTACTTTACAGCTGGTTTACCACAACAGAATCAGCCATGATGCTAAGGCTAGTTAGCATGGCCACCAATGATGGCAGACAAACTGTTTTTGTGGAACCGCAACTTGTTTCTCCACCATCAATACATTCTAGAGCTTTCTCTCCTAGTAAAATCGTGGATCATCTCTTGGAATAACTTTGGTGAAGTGGCCTCGCCAGGGAAGGCAGTAGAGAGCCTTCCCAGACTCTACTGCCCTTTAGATTATGTGTTGCTTTGTTTTCTTTTATAAATCTGTCAGTAGCCAAAGATTTTACTGAAATGATATACAGGCAATAATCAGGCTTGTAAAACTGAACTCATCTTTCTAAAAGTTCATTCATGATTTATCAAGGGGAAGGGCAATTACTTTGTTACCAGCAGGAAGAAGTAACTATACAAACAAAAGTTCTGTACAAACTTTTGTCTCAACAACCGTCTCTAGAGAAACATGAACAGTCTATTAGAGGCCGGTCCCATGGCCTCTGGTAGCTTTTACTCTTTAATGGTTGAAATCATCACGCAGCTATGATCTTAAGACAGGTACTGTTGAGTCAGTGCATCTGTGATTACCTGGAAGAAATGGTGACAACGGCTGAAGAGTTTTGCTCAATTGTAACAGTATCTGGTGCGTTCAGGCACACAGCGGACTCTAGAGGAGAAAAAATGTCCAGGAACAACCAATGAAATACAGAACATGTTCCCCACAATCTGGAGAATTTTCTGTTATGTTCACAGCCTCATTCGGTGATTTTCTGATTGTACTATCAAGTTGACAATGTCAGCAAGGAATCAATGGCACATGTTAATTTAACTAGCAGAAAATCAAAAATCTTTCCTGGTGTATTTGGGAAAATTTTCAGTCTGCAGTGCCAGTGCAAACATGTTTGAATTGATTCTTTTAACAGCCTACCAATAGAACATGATCTTTCTTTTTTTTTTTATAAGTGCTGTTCTACATCAACTCCAGCTGTAGTAACGGCGTCTCTTTGCCAGGGCACGTCAGAGTCACAACTTAAGACATGAATGGATTCATTCATTGAGATAAATGTTACATGTTTTTATCATGAGATATTTTATAAATGTCATCTTTGTTACTTTATTTCACAGACATAATGTCCTCCAAACTTCAGAATAATCCCAAGCTTATGAAGGTCTGTTCTAAATTCCTGTGTCCAAGCATGGACACACTGTACCCACAGTGCCGTGAATACAGATTTTATCTGGGAGGACATGTTTCATCTAGACATGAAAACTAAAGAAGACACCGCTGTTATTAACTTTTTACTTTTCTCTAACATAGTACCACTGGATCAGTTCTTCTGTTTGTTTGTGTCTCTCCTCTGTCACCTCAAAGTTCCAGTCAGTTGTGGAAGATGGTTGCTCACACTCAGCCATGCTCTGGTTCTGGTTCTGGTTCTGCTGGAGGTTTCTTTCTGTTAAAGAGGAGTTTTCCTCTGTGCTGTCACTGCGTGCATGCTCAGTAAGATGGATCGCTGCCATCATTAACACAATGTAAGTGACTGCCTGCTGTCGCTACATGTACATGAGGACTGAAAGCTGCAAAACCTGTGACTTTCCTCAGATGTTTACAACCAGAGGAGCCATTTTACCCCCAGTCCAGCTAAAGAAAACTCTTTCAGAGATGAAAAGTTCACCTGACATTTTTAAAAATGAGAACTTTCATTTTTATTAAATATTTCCAAAACCAGAAAACTTTTCCATAAAAGAGGATACACGTTTTATTCTTTATGTTGTTGACATTTGAGGAAAATTATGTAAAAAAACAAAGAAAAGAAAAACCATAAGATTTCCAATTGGTGGTAGTGCATTCTGTCTCTTGCACCAGACTCCCTCCATTTGTTATTGGTGGTAACCAGGGAAACCACCTGCATGTAGACTGTTAAACAAAGCTTTGGCTTGGTCTGGCAGGAAAACAACCCAAAGTTATGAGACACTCCTCAATCGTTCTATTTTTATTGAGATGCAGTTTTTCTGCCTAATTGTGTTTCTTCTGTTTTTACTTAAAAGACAAAGAATTAATCTACAAGAAAAACTAAAAAAAATTCAACAATCAAATTGATTTTATTTTGTTGGTCAAAGTTAAAGAGCCTGTCTTACTGAATGACTTCAAACTGCTGGTTAAAGTCCAAATTTTCTTCTGGCGAATATTTGGTCTAAAATGACAGATGATGTCATAGTGTGCTCTCAGTGCCAGACATCTAAGCATCACTACCAATGTGATGGCAGACACAAAAAGCAGCTAAGACAACAGCACTCACCAGAGATGTTGATCAGCAACTCAACAAGTAACCACTTCTTCACCAGATATAGAGCGGCCATTGCTGCCATGGAAACAGCACCCTGAAACTTACAGCAAACAAAGCATGTTAGCAGAGACTGGAGGCAAACATGGTGGAGAAAGAAAGGACTTTAAAGGCTTTTCAGGTGAGACACACAAAGTGGAACTACTTATCGCTAGTGGAGAAAGGTCTGAAGAATGGGGAATGACTAATTGTTTATCGGGCTTCTACACAACAGCCACCACACATTTATACACCACTACACTGACCATAGGACACTTGGGCTAATTGATGTGTGAGAATGGAGGACGCAGCAACTGAACCATCAAGTTTTTGACTGAAAGAAACAGATTCAAAGATACCCCTCCTGTTACTGTCATACTCTGAGAGCGAGGCATTCTGGGAGATGACTGCAGAATCTGATATGGGCTCAGACGGTTTTCTGAGTCAGCTTCATCTAAAACCTTCAATTTGCTCCATGTTAGACCCCAACCACGGATGTTTCCCTCACTGATTTTAGGGGGATTTAGTGAACAGACACAATACAGCTGAGGGAATCATTTGGAATTAGGACTATGCTGCTTCTGATCACGTCTGATTGACACATCTCATTTTGGTCATGATCAAATGTGGAGGGCCAACTTTGGGCACCACTGGCTTTGTCAGTCAGATTCTACTGCATTGTCCGCATTGTCTGTAATTGGCTGGCTTCTTTATATTGACACATTTTTAATATGAGTTGTATTTCACAAGTAAGTTTTAAGTATAAAAAAAAAAATCCAAATGTTAAATAGTAATCTGCCTGGATCATGAGATCTGACCCTGCAGCGTGTTTCATAGAATTTAATTGAGATAACGTTTGCTGGGATGATTATAATAAATCAATGAGTTTTGTATAACTGCAAAAACGGTTCTATATAAGGAGACATAATTAATGGGTAATTTAAATATTCCAACAGTCCACTTGCGGAAGCAGCCATGCAGAGGAACAGATCGATGGGTTCTTTCCTCAAACGTCCAGCAACAATCTTCACTGCGTTGCAGCAACAAAATATTCTCTCCATAAAGAGGAAGTTCATCAGTTTCGCTTCAAGTCTTTCGTTTGTGTTTTTCGCTTATCAGCGAATGAATCATGCTTAAAGCATGATTCCTAAATCGCTGCGAAAGCGATTTAGGAATCGCCATCAGCTCAGATGACGCTCAGCCTGCCAGCTTAGTTTTCAGACTGTTTCTGTCTGTAAAAGGACCTAAACTAAGAGAACAGGAAAGAGAATGGCAGAGCTGTTTAAAACAAAGACACAGAATAAGGTTAACAGGAGCTTTACCTTGTCTTAGCTGTCACCTCCACATCAGCTGACTGCTCTTCTTCTTCTTCTGTTCTATTATGGCGGATCGCAATCAACTTTAAGATGCATACCGCCACCTACTGTACATGAGTGTGTAGCAACAGTATTCTACATCAGTCAGATTCTATTTTTTAATTTTGTATTTTGAAGATAAATAAATAATGCATTTCTTAATATGTAAATATCCATTATATTTCCATCATTTCCCAGTATTCCTTTCAGACTCCATTCTCGATCTATCCTTCCAGCTATTCTTCTCAATTTCTCCCTTTCACATTCATATGCTTTACAGTTCATCAATACATGTTCTACGTTTTCTTTCTCTCCACATTCTTCACACATATCGTTATTTTTCTTCCCTATTAAATATAAAGTATCATTTAAATATGTATGACCTATCCTTAATCTAATCATTATTATTTATTCCCTTCTATTTCTCTCCTTAATATTTTTACTTAATATTGATTTCTGTATTTTATATAATTTCCTTCCTTTCTTATCTTCATTCCACCTTTTTTGCCATATTTCCATTTCTTTATTCCTAATAATTGATTTCCCTTCCCCTTTCCCAATAGGTATTTTAATGGTTATTGCCTGATCTAAAGCCCTTTTTGCTAATTTATCTGCCCTTTCATTGCCTTTTACACCTTCATGAGCTGGTACCCAACAGAACCAAATATCAATGTCACCTCTATATAGTCTAAATAAGCTATTTTGAATTTCAAGTACTAGATCTTTCCTACTATTTCCTTCTCCCTGAATACTTTCTATTACTGCTTTGGAATCTGTGCATAGCACCACTCTGTCTGGACGAACCTCCTCTACCCACTGTAAGCTGATGATAGCTGCCACCATTTCTGCTGTGAATACAGATAGGTGATCAGATATTCTTTTAGAAATGTCAATGTTAAACTCCAGTATATATATTCCTATTCCCACACGACCTTTTAAATTCTTAGAACCATCTGTATATATTTTAAGATAATTAAAATACGAGTTTCTTAAATATACGTCAGTCTTTACCCCTATTTCATTTATATTCCAATCATTTTTCATTTTAAGGAGTTTCGTGTCAACATTTACCTCCGGAAAAATCCATGGAGGACTAACACTAATGGGATTAAATTGAGCTATTTCTTTATCTTCTAATCCATACATTTTAATCAATTTGTTTATGATCCATCCAAATCCATTACTTTGGAACTTTGAATATTCCCAACAAAATGTCACAATTGTTGAATTTACATTTCCATCCTTACTGCTTCTTATTTTCACCCAATATGTCAGAACTAATTTTATTCTTCTCATTTCCAGTGGAGTCTCTCCAGTCTCTATAAGAAGAGCATTAATAGGTGTCGTTTTCACTACTCCTGTACATATACGTAACGCCTTATTTTGTAATGTATCTATTTTTTGTAATGTTGTTTTAGCTGCTACTCCATATATAAAACTACCATAATCTATTATTGATCTCATGAGATATAATTCTATATTCTATATATATTAATTCTAATGTTACTTCAGGAATCTGTCGAAACACAGCATAACATAGCTGATCCTCCCCTGGAGCTGGATATCCTGTCCCTTTCAATACTGTTTTAATTTCTTTCATGGTTATATTCATGTCTAATGTTGACATATATTTTTGACATTTTTCCAGTATATTTTTATGCTTACCTATTTTTTGAATCTTCTGTCGTCTATGAATATCTGAAAGATGTTCACCACTATGAACTGCAGCAAATGACTCACATAATACATCAGCTTTATCTTTATTTAACACGACTATTTCCTGATCTCTAACTAAGGCTGGTATTTTAACATCACTCCTTTTCCCAGTCATTGACCAAACATTCTGTAATTTTATTTCTGAATCTATTGAAGAACAATATTCTCTCCACATTTCCTTTAAAGCATCCTTAACAGTTTTCCGAGCCACTGCTCTTTTCCTTTTATATTCAATAAGAGTTTCGATTGTTAAATTTTTCTGCAGTATTTTAAATGCCCTGTTACGATCTTTAACTACTCTATTACATTCATCATTCCACCAAGGAACTACTTTTTTCTTCCCTTTTATTATTATTTTTGGTATGCTTGAATTTGCAGCATTTAAAATATGTTGTGTTATATGACTTGTACATTCTTCTATATTGCCTTTTAATGTAACCAAATGTCTGCTTTTCGCACAATTTATTTAAAATTTTTGCCAATCAGCTTTATTAAAACACCATCTTGTGATTCTGACATCTTCTTGCCTCATTATATTATCATTAATTTTTGTACTCACTGGAAAGTGATCACTCCCTACTGTGGATTCCCTGTTGACGTCCCATTCACATGAACTAACAAGACAGTCAGATACTAATGTAATATCAAGACATGAGACTGTACTTTCATGTATATTTATTCTTGTACCTTTTCCATTGTTTAGACAAACTAGTGATCTTTCATCCATTATTTCTTCAATTATGTTGCCATTTTGATCCGTCTTCTTGCTACCCCAAAGACTGTTGTGGGCATTAAAATCACCACACCATAACTCTCTTCTATGTAATTTCCCAGCCATTTCCTTAAGCATTTTACAATCTAGTTTTTTTACATGGATTATAATAATTTATAATTTTAATATTCCCATGTTTTCTTAAATTAAATATTTATATAATTACATATTCTAATTCATCACTCATTGATATTTTCTTATAAGCTATTCCATCTTTAATTAAAGTAGCACATCCTCCTCCACTACCATTACTTCTGTCCTGTCTTTCCATCCTATATCCAGGAATCTTAAAATCTAGGTTTGGTTTTAACCATATTTCTTGAATACATATAATATCAGGGATCATTTCTAATTTATAAATATACTTTTTAAATTCTTGTCCATTGGCTATTAAGCTTCTAGCATTCCATTGAAGGATATGTAAAACCATTAAAAACGCTTGAATCCTAATCCTGAGTGTTTTCTGTAGTTTCAGTGGCATTCAAAATGGTATGTATTTGATCTGCTTGTATTTCTTTCATATCTAAAAATCTTCCAGCTGCTGTTACAATTGCTTTTATTTTATCACTTTTCTTCTTCATTTGCACTGTTACATTAATGATATGGCATATAAATGCTACAAAGTTTTCTTTTTTCACCACCATTGTATTATCGTCCATTCTACATTTATGCAAGCATGCATTTTGGATATTTGTATTTGGAACCAAGATTTGTGTTCAATTGAAGAAGGAAGTCAGACCACAGGAGTTGCTGGTTGTTCTATAGTGCAGCTTGCTGGCAGAGGCCTGCACAAATGGAAATAAAAATGCCCTTTAACATGCAGCTCTTCCATTCATAGGAGTCAGAATTCCCCTCTTCTCAGGCAGCCTAGCGCCAACTCAAGGTAATGCAATACTATAGTTCTTGTCAATAAATCCACAGTAAAAAAAAGTAGATTTCTTGTAAAATAAAAAAAACCCTCTGAAATAATTACATATCACAGACGTTTTGTGCCCTTCATATAACCAGTTTAAACATTGTAGATCAAAAGAACCAAACACACATACCTGCACAAATAGAAATAAAAATGCCCTTTAACATGCAGCTCTTACATTCACAGGAGTCGGAATTCCCCTAGCAGATAAGCACATGGAGAAACCCTGTGACTAACTAATAACAATATCTGCCCTAACATTTAAGTAAAATGTTCTTAACTTGTCAGAAAGAATACACCTCTGAATGTATTAAAACAAATAAACATTCACAGCTGCATGTCATACACGTATTTCAAATATTTCATAAAATGTGAGCATAACCAAAAGCAAAGAAAATTTTCTCTCTTCTCAGGCAGCCTAGCGCCAACTGAAGGTACTTCAGTACTGATGTCATAAGACCTCTCTTAAAGTGACAGTACAGGTACTTGTGCTTATCAAAATAAGTAAAATAATAAAATTCTGAAAATATAACAGAAAAATAAGATTCTTTAGTATTAATAAGGATTTGGTGGAATTTCAAACATAATAATAATAATAAAAAAGTTACATGTGGATTAACTTAAAAATATAGGCTCATTGTGCTTAAACAATTTATTTTCTGAAAAAATTACAATCTCTTGTATCTTGAACAAATATATATATATATTTACCTCATTTGTGTAAAAAAATACTTGAAATATTATGGTTGATTTCACAGATTCAGTTATTTTACATTTTCTTTACCACAAAATCATGTTTATCAGTGTACAAAGTCACTATAATATAATTGAAAATGTGGACAATATTCTTTAGCGCTGTCTCAACACTTAAGTAACTGATAAGATCTTTGTGAGAGAGGTGTGCAAGAGATGGGACGTGGAAAGAATTATTGCTACAGATAGTGTTACATAAAACAGTAGCTGGTATTGCTATGATTTAGCGTTTTGTCCTACACCCTCCGATGAGGTAGGTGGCGGTATGACTCTCTAGCTGGTATAACAATGCCTTATTAAGCAGAAAAGAGTTGTGTGACCTCAGGTTCGCAGCTCGGTGGGAATCGGTAATTATAAGCGGGCTTCCATCCAGCCAGACTGTAATGGCCAAGCTGCTCCTGAAGAAGCTTCACTGTCTTCACAGCTCGGCAACCCGGTAAGAGTGGAGCTGGTTCCAAACAACATGTCATCATGTTAGCTCGGTTCGACAGCGCGCCTCATCTTTTTGATACGTACATGTGTGTGTGTGTGTGTGTGTGTGTTCGTGTTCATACACGTGTGCGCGCGTGTGTGCGTAGCTGTATATTTCCTTGTATATCACTCGCAGGTTTCCGGCCAGTATTCCCAGCTATCCTGACTTCCTTCCTCCACAGTCACGGAGCTCAGCTGAGCTCCAACCGGACGTCGGTTGTCCGCTGCGGGCGGCAGAAGTATGAGCGGCAGTACCCAGTCCTCCTGGTACGCCCGGACGGCTCCACTGTTAGCATCAGATACCAGGAGCCCAGACGGGTTCTCCTGGTGAGTGGTCGGCTGGGGCTTTCTGTTTATGGTCCTTCCCAACGTTTCTGCACAGAATAGTGTTCTTTCTTTTCTTCAGTATTATCAGTAGTTTATAGTTTAGAATTCAGGATTATTACGGAGCATTGTTTACAGAAATCAAAGCTTTCTTCCGAGTTATTTTCTCTCTTTTTTTTCTGAAAGAGAATTTGAATTTCTGTTGGTAGTTTTGGAGCTATATGTACTTGTGTACACTGCTTATAGAGGACAACCTTCACAATATTTATCAACAAAGTGAGGATCTTTTTCCTGTCCTTACTTTCTTTTATTGGTAGATTTTAGAGGTATGGTGTCACTTAAGTTTCATGGTAATGTAAGAGAAAATGGCTGGGTTTGGCATTAAAGCAGTTACTAAACAGAATGGAAGTCAATACAAAGTCCTTAGTTTGTATAGAAGCAGAAGGGTGTGTTTGCGTGTGAGTGAATACATTCCTCTTGCAAATGGGAATATCTGATAAAGTTGAATAAAAAACAAACACAACTAAAGTACAAACTAGTGCCAGCTGTATAAGCTAAAGGCTCTCCATCAATCAAAAGTTAATTTTCCTCTAAAGCAGCACTTGATGGCATACAGAGGAGGTCATGCAGTCATTTCAATCCAGTGCTCTCTATTACAATATTTTCATTCAATATTGAAAAACAAAACATTTCTTATGAATAACTAACATTTTCCTCACTCCTTTTCCTTGCAGTCATAACTTCCTGACCACACTGATCTTTAGCAGACCAGGCATTGGGAGCAGTGAAAATCCATCTAAATTTATGTTCAACATGCAGAGTGAATGCATGCTCTCTGACTGGCGCATATTCTCTTCAAGGACTCCGTTACAATATTTCACCAATGGTTGCTACCGGGAGGAATAAACTGGTCCTGATTTTGTTACTTTTGCAAGATTGGTCTGAAAATCAGTCTCTATCCTGTATATTTCTTTTGTGAGAGGACTGACTGACCCGCCCACTGGGTCACATCTGTGGTTAACAGTTACTCAATTTAGTGACGTTTCAAGCAAAAAAAAAAAAAATCTGTATCAGCCAAAATAAGAATCTGCAGGTCAAGCTTTTTAGAGATCGGCCAGAAAACTGCAATTATACTTGCCATACTTGTTACACAACCTGTACTGTGAAGCTTTAATTAGCTTACAGTTAACTAAAAATACAAGGTTAAACTTCTTAGCAAAACTATATAATTTGAATATAATGTACGTATAAAAGTGTGTTGTTTTTTTTTTGGGGGGGGGGGGGGGGTTGTATTGTTCATCAGTAGCTTGGAAAAAAGGGGAGATATGCTGGTCCACTGAGCTGCATGGCATCACAAATAATAAAGATTGTTTAATACTGAAACGAAGAGCTACTATGTGCCCAGTCCTGCTGTCAGCCACAAGTATATATGACATTTAGCAACATCATAAAGTTTGTCAGTTGAAGGACGCATGAAAATGTCCTTGTGGGCATCAGTGCTGACTTTGGGTTTGAGAAAGCAAAGTGGACCAACCAATCATTCCGTTTGAATGTTTTAAGCCTGACATGGTGTGTGCCTACAGATAAAAATAGTAGAAGTGAACTGCTTTGGAGAACCTAAACCAGGTCAAACATTTCTATGACAATGTAGGGCATTACAGTCCAACCAGATAATAGGAATCAGTTAGTTTAGTTTGGCAAGTAAAGCTCAATGGTGCTGTTTGTGTGTTTTGGCAGATGCCTGTAAACCTGTTGACTCTGTCTGAAGAGGAGCGTCGTGCTCGCCAGAAGAGAAGGGAAGTGAAGAAGACCAAAACACAGACAACAGATCTGTATGAAGATGACTTTAAGGTGGACAGCTACAGCCACTTGTGGAAAAAGAAATGACTTCTGTATTCACCAATGTAAAATTAGACAAAATAGTTAAAACTGTATAACATAAAATTGGATGTGTTTATGTTGTGCTAGTATTTGGCAGAAGTACCACCTAGTGTCCTGATTCAGATGCCAGTGTGTGGTATCTATCTGGAAAATGTAACGCCGATCTGTCTGATATTCTCTGACATGTTGCTGATCATCAGGTTACCATGGCAGCAGGTTGTACTGAGCCATGCTGGTGGCAGCATTCCAACATTTCCAGCTCCTGGAGTCACCGTAGTGGCTGTGTATACATCTGCCTTCCGACATCACATCAACCTGTTGTATACGACATGATGAGAAATACATTTCATACCACTGTTATTTTATTTAATATCTATAAAATTCTTAAAAGTCAAAACCTAGTGATGAAATGTTCCACATTAATGAGCTGATTACAGGAGTAAACCCTTGCTGTGTTAAATTTAAATAAAAAAATCCTGGACTGGTCTCAAAGGGAAATGAAGTGTTGTAACTCATATTTATTCAGGTCTTATACCAGTGGGTGGGTTTAATGTGCAGGGGCATTATTAAAATGAAAGCAGGAAATGTTTTCATTGTCGCTTCACTGTGCTGCAGAGCTTTTCCTCAGGATAACGAGTACCCAGAGAGAACCCATGTCTGCCGACAAACATTTTCTGGAAGTCACTAGTAAGAATCTCAATTTTGGATAAAGATGTTCAACATCAGGAATCTTTCCTTCACTGTCCGGAACATCAGTCTGAGTAATAAAACACATCAGGATTAAAAACTGATTCTGACTTAATATTTTTCAAAAGCTGCATTTCTGCTAAATGAAAATGTGCTGATGATTATTGGGACATGGGTTACTAGTTACTAATTGCAGCTTGTGTGATGTTGGCAGTTTACCTTGTTGCCTTGCAGCAGGGGGTGCTGCTTTGAGGGTGGAGATTGAAAACATGGGTTCTCTCTGGGTACTCTGGCTTCCTCCTGCAGTCTTAAACAAGTATATTAGGTGAATTACTCTCCAAATATTGGCAATGAACCAGAGTTGCTGGGTTCAGGGAATTCTTGCATGATCGTTTTGTCTCCTCAACCCAAAACATTAGAAGGTGTAAATCAGGGATCTGCAGTCTTCTCTATCAAACAAAGATCTATTCTTGCCCTCAGCCCAGCTAAATAAAGTTATTTAGAGAGGCATATATCACATAGCTTTTTGGAAAAAAGATAACTTATAAATATATACTATATGAAATTTATTTGATGTGAAGAAGAAAATCTTTCCACCCAATGACAAAAAATATAGAACCAAACTTAAAACAGCATATAAGACTAATTGTAGAAGATGAAAATATGATTTTAGATTTAGTTTTTTTAATTAGTTTTTGTAAGGTTTTATGCAAATATAGTGATAATATAAGACATCTACTTTGCACTGTGTACAGGTGTTACACAAAAATTACATATTCACATTGTAATAATCTTCCCCCAAAAGTATAAAAGTATGTAGTTATTATTTTTGATGAATCTGGTACAGTGAATGACAGATCTTTACAGAGAACTTGCCTAGCCTCGGGGTTCCAGGTTGGAGTAGTTTGTGACTGTAGGAACTATAAGCAAATTTCCTTTCTAACAGCATTCCAAGACTAAACAATAGGGTTCAGTGTTTAAGTTTTGTAACAAAATCTAGAAGAAAAATCAACATTTGTAATTTTTGTTTGTTTGAAGCACAGAGGCTATTACAAAAATATAGTACTATAATATTTTAGTCAGTGTCATTCTGTAATTTAATTAAATCGCGCCATTAAAACACTCACAAAACTGCTAAAACATACATGAATTGTATATCTACATTCTAAAACGTTAAATTAGTATTCATTTAATCTAAAGTTATTGAGCTATTACGAAAGATCCGGAGAGCCACTTACGGCTATGACGCCGCAGATTGCGTCCAGACGATGGACGGATTTCTATTCACTCCTGTAGGGGGCAGTACAGTTTCTACCACTGGCCGAAGACATACGAGAAAGAGTTTCGGTGTTGACCTTGCACCGCCACGGATCGTGATGGGTTACTGGGACGTTCCAGAGGGGACAGACTGCGTGCAGAAGACATGGATCGCCACCAAACTGGGCACAGCTCTGGGTAGGTATCAGGCCGCAGCCGGTGCTCTGGGGCCGGGAGCCGCTACGGGAAACATAGCGCTTTAGCAGCTAGCTAAGCAAATGGGTTTAAATGAACCAGGATTGCTGGGTTCAGGGAATCTGTACAATCAAGTTTTTTTCTTTTATCTAAAAGCTGGGTGATGGTTTCTGAGCATAAGTCCATTACTGAGTGTTTCAGAGCTACAGAGACCCAACGGGATGTCCAGAGCTCCGGGGTCAGTGATCCGCTGGAGCTCCTGATTCCAGTGCTGGGTTTGGAAATGTTCTCCGAACAGAATTCAGGATGGATGTCGGTGTTCTTGCCCTCATTTCCAAACGGCAGTTGAAATTCTGACGGTCCAGTTTGCGTCCAACATGTCGTGCAATACTTCCTGGCTACTTCCTGTCAGTCAGTGGCTGCTTAGCAACGTCAGTAGCTGGTTCAGGACCGGAGTGTTGAGCTCCAGTCCTCCAGGCTGGTGTCCTGCAGAGTAGTCCCAGATCCAACACTCCTGATCAGATGTCTGAATGACCTCATCAGCGTAAGGTCAAGTTTTTGCAGAGTCCTGCTGATGACCTGGTTATTTCCTTCATGTGTGCTGGAGGTCCAGCAGCCCTGCTCCTTGTCCTAAATGAACCCGTGATTGTGTGTTTCAGGTCTGATCGGCTCAGCCTATCACATAGTGGCATTCCAACCTGATACTGCATTGGAAGTGGTGCAGAGGGCTGCCGGTGCAACGGTCACAATGGGTAAGCTCTTTAAAATATGCATATTTAAAAAATTTCAAATAACTATTCAGATTGTTGTGAATAGTGTGTGCTGTAAATATTTCTATTTCTGCTGTATCACTATTGCCCTGTTCCTGCTTCCTTAAAATCCTAAAAAGTACAAGAATAGCGTTATGCTTCCAAAATAGTTGTATATTAGGAGAATTAAGAATCAATTTTTGAAAATTCTTCCATGAAAAACAATTTTTTTTTAATTAAATGAGGGATTTTGGCTGTCTTGTGAAGTTATGCTTTTGTATCAGTTTTACAAGTAAATAAATATTTAATCTTCTAAAATCAAACTAATAGCAGGACTTTGAAACTTTGTTTTGAAGAATCGCAGACTTCAATTGGTCACTTCAGACCTCAATTCTGATCTGAAGTAGGCCGATATCAATATCCGGTATTACTATTACTGTTATAATTGATAATGCAATTTCTAGACATCTGTAGGGAGAAAACTTCCTGGTTTCCAGTCACCAGTAGATCTGGAGCCCATGTTTTGTTGGCCATGAACATGCAGACTTTAGTGCTTCAGAAGAGGTTTTTAGCCTCAACATTGTCACAGATCTCAGAAAGTTCTTTGCTCACTGAGAAGTCTACACATCATCTTGAAATGTAATATTGAACATTAATATTGGCAGCTTTGCATTTTCCAGCCACTATGGGAGCCATCTTCGGAATGACAACATGTCTCACCGCTCAGGCCCGAGAGGCTCCAGATGACCCACTGAATTATTTTGTCGGCGGCTGCGCCTCGGGCATCTTCCTGGGAGCCAGGAGTAAGTAATGTCTCTATCTGGAATGTTTGAATTCCACCAGACTGCCTGTTGCTTTTCAGTCACCAAACCTCTGTTGGGATTCAACTTCCAACAGATGTAGCGGGATATCTGGGAAAACACATTTTCATACACTTTGATCTTGGGAATATGTGAAGCACTTTGAACTGCCTTGTTGCTGCAAATGTGCTGTATAGATAAAATTACCTTACCTTCATCCACATGAAAACTCAGTTTAATTTGACTTAAAATGATTTAAAATGATTATATATAAAACAAGGTGGAATTTTGCAAAAACTCTATTTGTCTTGGCATGTGTACATGGGGAAACGGAGATTTAGGCTCCAAAGCATAACAGTCTGCTTTATATCTACTTATTTTGTCATGATTTTTATTAGCTTTATATTCTTGTGTGCTGTTTAAAAGTAGTTCAACCTATATATGTGTCCTCACAAATTAACCTCCTGACACCATGTTTGGCTGACTAGAAGTCTTAGTTGTTTGAAGCAATCTGATTGGCTACCATAAGTATTAGCTTTGTGCTGTACTGCCCCCTATTGGTTTGGCATGTGGGGCTGATTGGTGCGGGTTCGTCCATCAATCCATTTTCTGCACACCCTTGTCCCTAGTGGGGTCAGGAGGGGTGCTGGTGCCTATTTCCAGTGAACTTTTCAGGCGAGATGGTGCGGGTTCCTGCAGATGAAAACTCTCCTGTGTGCATGATATTATTATTGTAAACCATGTGACAAAGATATTTGTTTTATGAAGACCCAACGACGTGTGCACAAGGCCTGAAATAACCTGAAGCAGGAATAGCGCTCCATTAACAGCGGTGAACACAGGCTGAACACTGGAACACTACAGGGACCTTATTTCATGTATGAGAAGACTAGAATTAAACACTTGGCTCAGAACTCAGTAATTTAGAGGCAGCAACTAGGGGTTTCTCTTCTGAAAACAAAGAAAAAAGGTAATATTGATGTTTAGGAGATATTTTAGGTCATGTAAAATATTGAAGTCTGACGATGCTGCAGGGATTAGTGCAACTTCAACCATCCTGCAGATGACACAGTGATGTCAGGGTTTACATTAAAACTCAAACCAGATCTTTTATCAGAATGAGTTTGTAGTTCAACAGCTCTCTAGTTCTTTTTTTCTCTCTCAATATTTTCACTCTTTGCTTCTGTCTGCTGGTCAAATTCCTACCAATAAAGACTAAACTGCTTTTTATTCAGCTTTGCTCAATCGGTGTGAAAAATTAATTTTTGTTTCATATCAAACCTCCATGTTTTGATCATATCTTATTTTGACTGGCTTTAATGGAGCATAGCCAAAAGGAGGATTTATTTAGGTTTTCTAACTTTGTGGTGAACCTCCTGTGTTCACAAGCTGTCTTGAGTTCAGGATGAAATGATGAATGACTCGGTGGTCTCTGCTTCTCCACAGCCCACAATGCTATGACTGGTACGACAGGCTGCCTGGCTCTGGGAACGCTGGCCTTTTTTACTAAAGCTGGCAAAATGGAAGGATGGAGGCTCACCGGACCGCCCAAACTGTAGGAGGGAGACTTTAACATTAAATATTGTAAAAAAGACTTCATGTAATAAAATGCTTGTGAAAGTAAACTGAAGGCTGTTTTATTGTAACTGTACAAATGTAGAGAATGAACATGTAACATGATTAAATATGAGCTGTTTTATATCCAATGTGTGTATATACACAGTGGATATAAAGTCAGGGGGGTGCGGTGGGGAGTCCTACATGCAGCTCTACTGCATGTAACAAGAACCTATGACTTCTATTACAGCACTCGGTCTGTTTTGGTATGATCAGTGTGGCACATCTTGATGTGGCAACATTTGCCTTCTCTTCTTTGCAAAACGGCTCCAAATCTGACAAGGTGCACTGCCTGTTGCTCAGCCCTCTTCAAATCACCCTGATGGGATTCAGGTCTGGACTTTGACCGAGTCGTTCCATGGCCTCAATCTTGTTCCAATGAAGCCATTCTTTTCTGGATTTAGATGTTCTTTGGATCAACACTGACTGGTATTTGGAACTGTTCGTTATTCCCTCCACACTAAAAAACAGCCCCAAAGCTTGATGTAAGTATGGGATTCTTTTGGTGATGAGCAGTTTCCTTTTTGAATTATCTCCAGAAAGTTCAACCTCAGTTTCATCAGACCATAAGACATTTCCCCACATGCGTTTGGGAGATTTCAGATGTCATTTCACAAAATAAAGCAGAGCTTGGATGTTTTTCTTTGTCAGATAAGGCTTCCTTCTGGCCAACCCACCCCATAACCCAGAAATATGAAGAAGACTAGTTTGTCATCACATGTAGTACAGCACTTACAGAAACTCCTGCAGCTCCTCAGTGTTGCTGTGGGCCTCTTGCCAGTCTCCCTGACCAGTTTGCTTCTCGTCTTATCAATTTTAGGCGAACATCCTGTTCTTTGTAATTTCACTGTTGTGCCATAGTTTCTCCACTTAATGTTAGTCTTCACTGTGTTATTTAAATCCTAGGAAATTATTTTGTAGCCTTCACTTGACTGATGCTTTGGAAGGTCTCTGTGGATAATGGCTTGTGCTGGAAGAAAATGTCAGGAAAAGTGAACTAGAACAGCTGAAGGTGTGTTCTGATTCTAATTATCATGAGTTTGAATGTAATTGGTTAAATCTGAACATAGCCACATCTCCAGTCACAGAAGAGTGTGCACACTTATGCAATCACATTATCTCAGTTGTTTAATCTTTCACCTGTCCTGAAAGATTTCTGTTTGTTTTTCAAGTATGTTGCTGAGGTTATAGGTCACACTGAAGGTGAAAAAAGTTATAAAATTATCATTTTTTACATGACCAAAAACATACAGGACACACTCACAAGCACACACAGAGAAAGGATTCTGGAGGAGTCATTTAATATTTCGTAAAATCCGCCGAGCATGACCGGTCTTCACTGCAGCTAAAGCGGCCTCCAGAGTGGAGATCATGTGCAGGAGGCTGCTGGGGTCCGTCTGGAGATACATGCAGCTCTGGATGCTGCCAACATCAGAACTCCTACTCAGGAGAAGACGAATGGTCACCGTGGGAACGATCTGATGACGAACTGAACGACTCGCCAACTAACAGGAAACCAAAAGCAGGAGAAAAAGACTGATTGATACAATATGAATAAATTCAGTTAATTTATGTTGAACCAATTAATAACAAATATCATCTCAATTACAAAAATAACATCCAACTAACACAGATCTCTAGTTTTTCTTTCTGCCAAATATTTTAATCATTTTTTTAACAAATTCAGTCATTTAAAAAACACTTTGTATTATATTGTCTTTATGCAATATAACAAGTTTGATATGAAACATTTTAGTGTGTCACAAATCAAACGTTTTCTGCTGTAAGCTAGTCCTAAAGGCCGCAAGCACAATGGTAAAGCAGTGGTATCAAACTGTGTCCCAACAGGGGCAGAGCCCCACAACTGTGTTTAGTTAAAGCATGTAGCTGCTGGTGGAACCAGATGAACACCACCGGCCCATGAGAAGTTTGCATGGCTGTCTGAACCTCAACCTCATATCAGTGAGTCTGTCACATAACATGTTTATTCCTATATGAGTCTACAGGAAAAATATCCAAATAAAAACAATTTCATTACTCATGTATTTTTTTTTTATTTATCCTTTTAAAAGAAGGAATTTTCTTTATAGATGAACCAAAATTTATATTACTCATTGAACAACAGATAAGAAATGTGTTCCTAAGTGAGGACCACCCTGTGTGTGCCACTCTTTACTTTGAGCTCAGATGTTTCAGAGGTGGAGACATGACTCTTCTAACCTGGACATCCAGCCTCCATTCCAGGTTGTGATAGGCTGGCTGGTTGCAGAGCAGCTGGCTCAGGATGCTGCGGATCTGGTGTTTGTGCTGCACATACAGCTGGAACATAGAGAGGCCACCTTAGCATACTGAACTGACAGGTACAAACATGATCTTCAGATACATAAAATCTGAATGTTAATGTTTGTACATCACCTGCATCAGGCTCTGGTTGAGCTCTTCACCAAATCCCAGAGCCAGCACTGAGTCCATGAAGTCCACTTCAGAGATCTGGACTTACATAGAGAGACAGGTAGGAAATGTGGCTCACTGCCTGCTTGTGGTGCCTGGAGCACACAGAGCATATTGGCACATGTGGCTCAGGACAATCAGTGAGGTCAGTAAGATCAAGGTCAGCATTGGTCTGTTCTCAGCCTCGCCTTGCTCTAAAAGGATCAGCTGAACAAATGCGTTTCACCTGGACATAATGGACAGGTTTCACAAGAGCCTTTTAGGCGGCGTTAATATGCTGATTCATAAACTGCAGATGGAGAAAAAAAAATTCACTAAGAAAGAAACAGATTTTTTCTAATCTGCTTTATCTCTTCATGTGTTTAAAGTGCAATTAAAGCCCAAATCAACTTTTTTGATGACAAACTGTATTAATTGGTTCTTAAGAGTGCCATCTTTATGTTTCTATGCAAATTGTTAGAACTTTGTATAAACTTTAGGACAGACAGCACGAATTGAGCTTGGCCCTGCTGAACTTTAGTTCTGAATTATCTGACCAAAACTGTCTGAGTGCTGCCCTCTTTGGATTGAAGAGTGGCTACTGTAATAGAATTTTCTAGGGATGCATGGATTGCAGTTTTCTGGTTGATTGCCCATTTAAAAAGCCTGGCCTGCCCATTCCAGTTTTGGCCGATACCAAGTTTCTTTGTGTGAAATGTCACAAAATGTAGTCAGAAAGTGAGTGACTATTTTTAACTGCAAACGTTCAGATACAACCGGATGGGCCAGTCTGTCAGTCAAACCTCTGTCACAGAAAAGCAGAAGAGGACAGTGGGTGATTTTTAAACCTTTGCTGAGGTAGATCAGATCAGTGGATAAGATCAGCTTCACATGTAAGTATTGGCCAATTACAATTTCCCAAAATTAAGGAAATCAGTGCTCCCCTGCAGTTTTCCTATATGTACTTATCATGTGACGTCACACTTCTGAGAACTTTGTAACTGACAGCCATCTTGGCAGGCAGTTGCTAAGACAACAATAAACAAGCTCTTGCCTTATTCATATCTGACTATTAATCAATATAAGTACATTACAACTATTAATTGATCACAACATTTGAGAAATCTGCCCACATGGGGAGTAATACTAAGGTAAATATCAGTCATATTTACTGTAGTGTAACTGCTGAGTTAGCAAAGCTAGTCTAGCTATGATGTGTCGATTTTGTGCAGGTAAAGGACATACAATGGTATGGTGCAGTACAACATACCACCAGTATGTCGTACTGCAGTATAAGAGTGAAGCACTGTGTGGGGAAAATGGGCAACTCTGCAATATTTATGATAAGGTGCCAAATAAGCAAGAAGACATTGATAAGCAAGAAGAAGACATTCTTTTGGTGATGTTCTTCTCCTGGAGAAATGTGACTTTTCAGTTTTATTCTCCTCCTGGAGAAATGGAGATTGATGCGGATAGCGTCAGGCAGCTGCCCCTTGAATGATGAGGGTGTGTCCTGCTCACCATGTGCTTGGAGCTCTCTGTCATCAGGAACATCAGGCCTTCCACTCCATGCTGCACCATTCCAACAGGAACACACAGCTTCCCTGCAGGCAGAGAGGTTCTGTCAGCTTTTCTTCCTGGCTGGAGGTGGAACTACCATTAGGTCCTGATCTGAGATCTCAATTCTCACCTGAGTCCTAAACCTAACACCAAACCCAAACACAGCTTTTCCCCTCATGGGAATCAGAATTTGTCCCCACAACCTCACAATGTAGACAAAAAAAGGTCCCCACAATACTATTGACCAAAGATCCCCAGAGTAAATATAGAAAACTGTTTGTTTTTTTTTCCATTCATTGAAAAGTTAAGACCAGCTCCAAGCCACCCTGGCCCTCTGGGGAAAAGTAATTACCCCCTAAACCTAATAAGCAGCGATTTCACCCTCAGCAGTATCTATTGCCATCAGCAGCCTGGGCTGCTTCCTGCCGGCCGGTTACATTATCAACCTTCCCAAACTCTCTATTGCCCTGTAGATTATGTTTTGCTTTGTTTTCTTTTATAAATCTGTCAGTATCCAAAGGTTTTACTTAAATTATTTACTGCATCTACGGATTAGGTAATATTCATTTTTCTAAAAGTTCATTCATGATGCACCAATTATTTGTCCCAGAAAAATCAGGTTAGTTTGGTCATTTTCTTCTTAATGAATGAAATTAGCAGAAGACTGATTTTTCTGTTTACTCTGGTTAGTGTTTTAGACGGTATGTATGGCAATGTATTTCTATTCTATATAAATATTATTTCCACAATACAATACAATACCAATATTACAGCTTTGACCCTATATATTAGCACTAATCATATATGCGTCTGTTATTTTGTATTATGGAATGTAATATTACACAAACACAAAACAATAATCAACAGCAATAGGCATGAAAACTTATTTATTATTAACCAAAATTTTGCATGCAGGATACAAGCACTGCTGGTCAGACTAAATGCTGGAGCGGAATGCATCTGACAACAAGCCATTAACATCAGAAATTTTAGATGAAGGTCAATATAATCCAATACACAGTTTTTGGCTGATATAGATTAGACACCTGACATCAACATTGGATCAAGACACCCCTCATAAATATTACAATTGATAATCTAAAATAGATCATTTTTAATACACCGAAAGTGCTGCAGATAAGGATGGCAATGCCACAAAAAAGAAAGTCTTACTGGCTGCCCCCTCATAGATCTTTGGGTTGGTTCCTTTCCTCAAGAACTCAAGTGCAATGCGACCAAACTCTTCAACCACTGAAAGGGACAAAACAAGAAAATCATGTCGATATGTGTTGAATGTTCTTGATTCTTTTGCACACGTTTCTTATCTCCTTGCACAAATTGCAAAGTTTGTTCTTAATGCCTCCCATTTTTTGTTCTGGTTCATGTTCTATTTTCATCTATACATTTATTCTTTTTATATTCTTTTATGGTTTATCCAGTTAGTTTATCCAGATTCTATGGAAGAGGATTAGGAATTCTTTTTTTTTTTCTTAAAGAATTTTTTTTAATCCTCTTCCATATGATTCTGATGCATTATAATTTTATGTTGAATGACAATATAGCTGAATGAACCAAAATAAGATTACAGTATTCATCATGAATCCAGACATATTTTGGGGGCGATGTGGTATGACTAGTATATAATGTTCTCAATTAGCTTTTAATAATGGAGAAGTTATATTATTTAACAGGTAGTTTAATTACATCAAAGAAATCAATGCTACCCAGCCTGAAAACTATTTTAAAAGGAATAGTGTGCCAAAAGTTTTCAAACTGGTTAAAAAAAAAGTTTTGTAGCCATCTCAGTTTTAAAGTCAGCTGCTTTAGGCCGCCTTACTCTAGTTATTTTGTACATAATCTTTCCAAATATAATTATCCTTATTCCTCCAGTTAAATTTACAATTATTTTTGGTTGAATAATGTAATAATAATTTGAGGACTATTAACAGAGCATACAGGGCAAATAATTCAAATTTAGATAGATGGGGGTCTTACTTAATCAAAGTTACTCTTCTCTCTCTACATCCTAAGATGTATTCCTTCTTGTATTTGACGTTGTCTTTAACAGATGTACCATATGGTGTCACTAGCAAGTAATCATGGATAGCCATTAATTAACATTTACTTAAGTTTAAGAACATATCAGAAGCTTAAGAAAAACAGAAGTAAAGTGTCAGGCTGTTGGCGTTTGATTTGTGAGAATTGAGGCTGGATCAGCTGCTGACTCTGAGGTCACGTGACACCAGACAGGCTCTGAAACTATCAATTGGTTTGATGTCCTGTTGGAAAGGACGAGCTACACAGCCAATGAAAATCCACCTCCTAGGTCTCTGTAGTTCAAGACCAACAAAAGGAATAGTGTGCTCTGTTCTGTTTGCTCCGAAGCTCAGACCACCATCTCTGGACTTCACCTTCAACACGCAGCAGTGCGCAGCCGCAGACTGTTCTTACCGGAACCATCAGCCTTGGTCAGGAAGCTCAGATGTTCCTTATGATCCTCAGATAAAACCAACAGCATCCTGAACACCAGCCTCTCAACACAAACACAACATCTGGAACCCCAGGAACCACCGCGGCCTTCTTCTTCTTTTGGAATGACTTCTTCTTCTTTAGATTTTAACGGCAGCTTGCATCCATTTCTTGTTGCACTACTGCCATCTATTGGATCCTAATATCTATCTCTCAAATTCTCAAAATGATCCCATTGTTTTTTAAAAAACGAAAAATTTTCTTTCTCCCCTCACTACTATTTAACTGACCAACCACGTTCTCAAATTTCAACTCCCCAGTAAAACCTAATTCCGTTATTAATAATTTTCTTTAATTTTCATATTTTTTACAACTAATAAAAACATGTTCCATTGTTTCTACAGAATCACACCAACAACATAAACCAGTAAGATGCTTCCCCATCTTACAAAGAGTTCCATTTAAAAAACTGACCGGTTCTTATTCGAGTTATAATTATCTCCTCCTATTTAATCCTCTAACCCTTTCTACATCGACTGTATTTTGAAACCTGTACAAATGCCTATCATTAATTTCATTATCCCACCTAATTTTCCATATCTTCTTGCTTTCTCTCCAAGCTATACTTTTGCCTTCAGATTTAGATAGCTTTACTGGCATATCAACATCTTCTTTTTTACTAGCCTCCTTAGCCAACCTATCTGCTCTTTCATTACCCAAAATACCTACATGAGCAGGAATCCAAAATAATATTACAGTTTTATTTTGTTCACATAATCTGTGATGAACAGCCATAACCTCATATAATATATTTTGATGATTATGTGTATTTCCCTTTTCGATACTCATCAATGCAGATAGTGAATCACTACAAATTATAATTTTATTTTCTCTACTATCCTCCACCCATTCTAAAGCTAATAATATAGCACATAATTCTACTGCATATATACTCAGGTAATCAGATGTTCTTTTTCAAATATTAATCTTTAAATCTGGAATCACTACTGCTATACTAGTTACTTCATTTTTGGGGTCTTTTGAACCATCAGTATAAATCTGTAAATAATCATTATATTTATTTTGTATTTGATGATTTGACTCTTGGCACATATCTATCATATTTTTTTTCCTTAATATCTAATAGTGATCTGTCTACAGTAATATATTTCCATGACCATGTTGGTCTCAAAGGCCATAATACTGTTGGGCTAAATTCTTTGTCATATACATTAAACGTTTTTGCTCTATCATCTGCAACCCACCCAAAACTATGACTTTTCCCCTTTCCTCTTTCCCAACAATTTTGTAACATTTTCTTAACTGGATGATCTTCATTTTGTCCTTTTAAATTTATCCAATAATTTACCATGATCTGTTGTCTTCTAATACATAATGGCATTTCTCCTGATTCCACTTGTAAAGCACACACTGGAGTTGATTTAACTGCCCCTAAGCAAATTCTCAAAGCTCTAGCTTGAATAATATCTAATTTTTTTAACCTAGTTTTACTTGCTGAACCATACACCACACTCCCATAATCTATTCTAGACCGAATTAGTGACACATAAACATTTTTAAGCGATTCAAAGGTTGCTCCCCATGTCAACCCTGATAAACACCTCATAATGTTAAGAACCTTTTTACTTTTTTCCATCATGTGATCTATGTGACTTTCCCAAGTTAGTTTCTTATCAAAGACTACTCCCAAAAAACGAAAACAGTCGACCGTTTCTAGCTCTTTCCCATACAAGTACAACTTTTTATCAATTCCAACTTTTTTATTTGTAAAAAACATTACTTTTGTCTTCTCAATTGGAAATTTAAAACCCCACTCAATTCCCCACTTACCCACTATAGCTATGCCTTCCTGAAGTTTTAAAATAAGATGTTCTACATTTCGTCCCCTTTTCCATAATGATCCATCATCAGCAAAAAGTGATTTACCAAAACTAACTGATATTTCTTTAAAAATATCATTTATCATAACTGAGAATAATGTTGGACTTACCACACTTCCTTGAGGAGCTCCATTTTCTATTTTACATGATTGTGAAACATGAGAACCTATTTTAACTTGAATATTTCTATCACACAAAAAATCCCATACCAAATTAAACATATTACCTCCTATGCCTATCTGATGTAGTTTAATCATTAATCCTTCTCTCCATAACATATCGTCTGCTTTTTCCACATCAAAAAACACAGCAACAACAGTTTCCTTATTAATCTGAGCTTTTCTAATATCTTCTAAACATAACACAGGATCTATTGTTCCTCTCCCTCTACGAAAGCCACTCTGATACGGAGCAATTATATTTCTTGATTCCAAATATTGTATTAGTCTCTCATTCACCATCCTTTCCACCAGCTTACATATATTAGATGTTAAAGCAATCAGTCTGTAGTTTCCAGGATTACTATGATCTTTTCCTGGTTTCTTTATCAGAATGACAATCGCTTCTTTCCATTTACTAGGTATTCTCCCCTCTTTCCAAATCTTATTATACAAATTTAATACCTTCTTCAAAACGTCATCACTCACATGTCTTAGCATAATATAACATATTTCA
The DNA here is from genome assembly GCA_010277075.1 of Poeciliopsis retropinna. Classification (NCBI taxonomy): domain Eukaryota; kingdom Metazoa; phylum Chordata; class Actinopteri; order Cyprinodontiformes; family Poeciliidae; genus Poeciliopsis; species Poeciliopsis retropinna. The sequence goes on from VMRM01000003.1 coordinate 28,508,973, forward strand.
TCTTTACCTGGAGCACTATTTCTTGTTCTACCCAAAGCTCTTTTCAGTTCTCCAATAGAGAAAGGATGGTTCATCAGTTCATCATTATTAATTTCCTTTCTTCTTAAAATTTCACCATTTTCTCTTTTAGTTTTCTCTCTACCCTGTATTTCCTTAACTGATAAAAATTTTCCCACTATGGATCTCCACTTTTTGGAATGATGGTTGCCCAACGTCAATTTGGAGGATTTCCACCACCTACTGATAAGAATATGAATCTGGACAAGCAAGCTCGAAGACCCAACTAAATTAATTGAACTAAAAGTTTCCATCCAATGACGATAATCTTATAACATACATCAAATGATATTTTTCTTTAGAGATTCAAAAGGTCTTATGGTGTTTTTATTTCTGTTCAAGACTAATTAATTCTGCTCTTTCCTGCAGTGAAACATTACGTTTCACTTTCTGTACAGAATTCTCATCTTTCTGAATCATGTTGCATGAAGTCTTGAGAGACTCAGCCGTCCTCTATTGAAACTAAAGTGGAACTGTTAGGTCATAATGATCATTGTTATATATTAGGATCCATGTCTGGTGGTATGTTGAAGATGGACTCAAACTCAACTCCAGAAACTACTGGAAGTTTTTAGAATATATTTTCTTCACCTAGTGGTTCAGGATAAAGTCTGTGCTGCAAAAGTTTCTTGCAGGACAACGCAGCATCACATGCATTCAAGTCCTCATCTGAATGGCCGGCAGGAAAAGGATGAAAAACCTCTGATCTCATTTGACCTGAACCCAGTTAAGGACTTTTGATGGTTCTTCAGTAGGAGACTTCCGGTGAAGAACTGTTCAACTCTCTGACCAATCGGAGGTTTAGGTTGCTGCTGCACAGCAAGTTGATCAACAGATCAAACAACCTTTGGGCTTCATGAATGGAATGCCGATCATTGTCATTAAAAAGGATGGCCATATTGATCTCTTGTTAATTTTCTTTAAATGTCAGAAATGTTTATTGAAAGGTTTGAATTCTCATTCAGATAAAAATGCTAAAGTTCAATGGAAAACTGTTGGGCATATATATTCATACTTTTGGAGGCTTATTAATATTTTGGATTATCTTGGAGCACTGCACTTAATTAAAATAATCCTTAAAAAACAATACCTACCTAACTGCACTGTAACATTAAAATTCTGCAGCACTTTTAATTTTCATTAGTGAAAGTTGCTAAATAAAATGTATTGAACAAGGACCAGTGTTGCAAAATAAAAGGGCAACAAATGTGATAATCAAACATGTTGAGAATTGTACAGTAGTCTCATCACTGATCTAGACTAAAATCTGCAAGTACTTTATGAAACCTTATATAAAAAAAAACAAAAAAAAAAACAAGTAATCCCATAAATTAAGTGTAAAATCTTTATTGTATGTAGAAAAGTAGGTTACCAGGTCATTATGGATAAAAGAATTGGTGTTCAGTCATGTCATATCTCACATGAAAGGCAGAGGTGCCTATTAAAATTTGAGACTACAAACTTTCTCCAGAAAATCTAATTTATGTAAAACAATCAGCTTGAACTAATCTACCAGACTATAGCATGTGCAGCAGCCAGTAGGTGGCGTTCTGCTGATAAGCTGCTGTTCTCAGATCAGGCTTGTTTTCATATTTCTGTGGCTTAATGTTCAGGTTCTGCTTAACATATAGCAGAACCAGTGCTGGATCAACCATCTACAAACATTTCATCACAAAACTCCCAATTCAATTATCATAGTAAATATCAACACAATTATTACAAAATCACAAACTTAAAATAAAAGAAAAACCAACTAACATAATAAAGCACAGCATTCCAACACAAGAAAAAGTCAGTTACTAAAATATCTCAAACCAAATCAAACATTTCTCATGTAGTACAGTAACCAGTATGGATGATGATCACTTTAATCACTGCGTCCTGGGAGTTTCCTGTCCAGGGATCTACGATGGCTGTGGACTGGTGACCGTGTTTAAAGGAAGTTGCTGCTTTGGTATCTGACATCAAGCAGCTGGGAGAGAAAACATGATTCTCTTCTCTAAGAGAAACGGCAGACCCTTGGACTATTTCAAACACAGCTCATCACTGATGCTAAGACCTTTTAATATAATAAGTGATTTATTTCGAAAGTCAATCAACTTCTGATGTAGCATAGGGTGGAGAGGACACAAGGAAGACATGTTGGTCATCCCTGGTTAGTGGCAGGAAACAAACAGACAAGAACTCACCATAGTAGTGACATGTGGCCTTCTCCACTAGGTAGCCTCCAGAGATTGTGACATTTTGTAGCTCAGAATAAGACTGTCTGGTCAACCAGCGTGGGATGATGATGTATGACAGGCGATGCTAGCTTTGTCTTCTTTAAGACAAACCTATTGTCACCAGATGTTTCTGGAGGTTGTCCAAAAACATCCAAATCGAAGGGTTTGAAGGCAAAGGCATTCCTAAATGCTCTTAGTATCATGGGGACAACATGGCTGTCTCTTACTGAGACCCCAAAATTCAGAGAATGTACAGTGGAAATGCACAGTCCCATCGCTCCCAGTTCAACGGCATACTGAGCTGCAGAAGGCTTACACATGATCATGGTTAGTGATTTAAGCTGGCCTGAAGGTGCACAGGCCGCTAAACTGGAGATGAAGGGAAGAGCTGACGTGAGGTAGAGGAGGCAACAGGTCAGAATTTTACTGTCTGGTCGCTATGGAGATAAAAACAGAGACCCAACATATAGCTCCAGGCTGCTCCCCCTTCAGCCGCCTGGTGAAGTTACATGAGTAACTATTACAGGAGTAATAAAGTTACTCATGTATGGCTGCAAAACTCATATTTTCAGAATAAAGCTACTGACAGCCATCCACAAGTAACTTTATTCTGAAAATATTAAAATCTCTATTTGCTTTCACCCCATGTGATCTTAAGTACTGGGCAAAAAAGCTGATTTTAGAAAAATCATTTTAAAAAATCAACAACAAAAATATCTGCATGTTCCTGTACTGACAGCTGGCAAACATTCCTCCTAGTGTTCCACATGCTCCTATGTAGCCAAATAAACACACACTGGAAACATTTCTCACTACAAACCAGTCAATGGCAGCAAATACATTCTGGACATTTTCATTTCAAACTAACATGGAGTTTAAATGAGACCAAATCTATGGTGGCTGTTTGTCCTTATGCAGAAATCTATATTCATCAACAGTTAAGCTTAACATGCTTTAGTATCAAGATTCTAAACCTTAAAAAGCATTTCCATACAGAAATGTTGAATTTGGTGATCATCTAATGAACCAATTTATTTGGAATAAATGACAGAAAAAGTAACAGAATGAAGATTACAGAAGGACGTATTGAGGACTGATGGCAGAGGAATATTATGCTGACAAATCCCTGCAAACAGCATTATGCACTATTCCATCTGTCCTCCTTCTAACTTATGTAAATCTAAAAAGTGTTTGTGTTCGAGCACACTGGTAATATAACACAATGTTTAAGAGATGAAAGGAATTGTCGTTTTCAAAGAAAAACCTCTGAGCTGAGCTCAGTTCGTCTTTTAGGTTTCTACCTCCTGTCAGAGGATAAAAAAAAAAAAAGAATCATTAAAAATAATATGTTCACTCATTTAGGACAAAATCTGATATTAATGAGGGGATGTCCAGCTGGAACAATGCTTCTGGATCCACTGGTTTGACTGGTTATATTCTGGGGAAGAGAAACCTCATTTCTATACAGAGGATTTCTTGGACCAACAAAAACATCATCAGATGATGTCAACATCTGAGTGTCTTTCAATAAAAAAATACATGTAAAAAAAGTGAGTAAAGAGATAAGAAGCTCCAAGGCTTTAATATCACCAGAGGACCTCACATGATGGCGCACTCTCGAGATGACACTTTGACCTGTTGAGGAAAACACAAAGATGTCCATTTATTGAAAACAGAACAAAAATATTAAGTCAGAAAAGATGAAAAAGTAGCAAACAAAATATCCACAACAAAAAATGTATAATGAAACAAGTCACACTTCAGAGCCAAGGTTACCAAGGTTACCAGGTTCTGCATGCAACACGTTTAGGCTAGCATATTACAGAATCACCTTCTGAGCCATTTCCTCTTCAGTCCCATCTCCATTCTCAACCTCCACCTGAGTCTTGGTGACGCTGCGGCGGGCGACCTCCTGCTCAGTCAATACAACAATGAAGCACCTTCGTTTGTCATCGACACACAAATGGAAATCATGAGGTGGGTCGGACATCTTTACCTCGCCATTCACGTTGGTCAGAGAGGTGATGATGACACTTCCTGTTCCCCAGGAAGCTTGGCTCTTCCACAGTAGGTCAGTGGGTGGGCTGTGAGCCACACCAGCATCAGCAGACCACACCTGTGGGCAGAACCACCAACGTGTCCACTATTACGGTTTACTTGGGTGGGTCATGTTTAACGTTAAACAGTAAAGCCACTGCTGGCTGCAGTCAGACATGTTTGGTTAATAACTATGTTTTATATTTAGTGGCTGTTTTAATGTGATTTCAGAGACAGATAATTAACTCCATGTTTATTTCAGATTCAAAACCAAACAAACTTGTTTCTCTTTCCCATGCTCCTTTCATTGTGCAGAAATTGCTGAATCCATGTAACATACCAGAATATTGTATTATGGGTACATAGGCCTGTTGCAACAAGTCAATGAATCACATAATAAATTAAAAGAAACTCAATCATTTCCATTTGCATGATAGTTTCTCTCTTTCTACCAAAAACCGGATGGTAAAATACTTCACTCTGGTGTTTTGGTCTTAACTGGCTGGCCTTTTGAAGAACAAGTTTGTTTACAGAGATACATAATTCTCTTTATTTGTAGTTTCTGTTTATCAATTTGTAGTTTATTCATTTATTTAGGATATCTTCCAGTTCCAAAGTTAAATGTTTATTAGGATTTAAAGTGTATTGATCTTTGAGAATGTGTTGTTGCATTATTATGCCATTGCCATCATACTACTTGACAATAGTGTTAAAACCGTATCATTATTTATTGCAACAACTTCTGGGACAATTTATGGTCCAGCAGAATCCGATATGGCACATTTGTTCATGTGGTTTATGAATCTGAGTTGTTCCTTAATCTAGAAGATGTAAATGGTTAAGTTTGGATCTTCTGTGTTTACTAGTAGTTTCCTCAGACTACAGCAGACAGAGAAAAACATTTTGTCTTCCTAATTGAGTGTGTTCAGCTCAGCTCACCGTGACGGACTGGCCAGCCTTCAGAACAAATTTTGGGGAAAACTTGTAGACGACCTCCTCTCCATCATCAACCTGCCTCTTCAGCCTCCAGTTGCCCAGAGGCTGGTCCTGCAACACACTAGGCGTCAGTGAAACCCCTGACCGCTTACCCCAGTGGGTCTACCCTGTGTCAGGAACCCACCTGTTCACTCTGGTTGTTGAGTGTGACGGCGCTTCCGTCCATGTCGGTGGGTGATATGGTGACGGCGCCGCTGGCCTCCTCAGACACCAGCAGCTGCTCGTCTCCCTTGGCGAGCTCCGACAGGTCGGCTACCTCTACCTCACCTCGCTTTCTCTTGGAGGAACGGGAAGAGGACGAGCCCGATATCCTGGAAACTGTCACTTGGGCTGACGGGGTTGGGGAGAGTTTCAGTCTGAACAAAAGCATATTTGTTTATTATTTAATAATCACAACAGACCAAAAACATTTGCCACCAATTAAACTACCTATAGTCATAAAAGTTGTTAGTTTTCAATCCTCATGTTTCCTTCTGCTGACTCTGATGACCAGAAGAAAACATGTGGACGGCCCTGCAGCTTTCAGTCCGCTGATGTTCCCCCACATCAGTGGAACATCACTGGGCTTCGGAAGAGGTCTCTGAGCAGAACTTCCACAGGACCACCAAAACCCAAAGGTCAGAGGCCACATGGGGCATTCCCCAAACTAAGACATTCTTAGCCTGTTCTAGTGAAGACTTGAGTTCAGTTATTCAGCTCTGTGAATTCCACAAACACCCATTAGAACCGCTCAGACAGAGCTGGGTGGGGCTGGGCCTGTCGCAAAAAATAAATTAATCACAGGATAAATTAAAACAAGCTCAATAATTTAAATACAGTTAAAAATCCCTGAGTTGGCAAAAGTGGGGTGACTGTAGTTCACTGAGCATGTGCTGCCAAGATGAGTAACGAGTAGGCCTAACACGATAACACATTTTGCTGAGCGATTATTGTCTCAAAATTATTGCAATACACAATAATATTGTTTGAAGACGTTTTTACACTGATTTAATAGAAATGATGCAATAATGCATGTGATTTCCTGCCAAAGATAGAAGAAACACTTTATTTTCAAAAGAACATTTAATGCTGGAACTGATAAACAAAACAACCAAAAACAAAAATAAAATGGATTCTCAGTCTCCATTAACGGCACAATGGAGATGATATGTGGAAACAACATTAATGTTTATTCAACATTTCATGCAAAGAATATAGAAATAACAAGGGGAGCAGTTGGAGCGAAATTGTTACCGCAGCTGATAAGCCTGGTACCTTTTCAGCTCCTTCGTTAACGAGACATAAATAGATTATAATAATTTTCATTCAGTCAGGACTGACACTAGCTACATGCATTGCAGGTAGATTGTAGTAAAGCATTGATTAATGCCTGGTTTTACAATTAGTTAACTGGACTTGTAGCCACTATTTTGTGCCCATTGTTGGACACCACACGGTACGATTGAACCTGATTGAACCCGATGAACCCGATTGAACCATTATACCTAGGATTTCTGTCTGCTAGTTTGTGCTCTCTCAGGTTTTGAAAACAGGCCGACAATCGGCTGACAGCTGTAAGACCGTGTATGAAGTGTGCACTGGACATTACACTAAGGAAATGAGGAAGGGAGGGACAGTGGAGAGCATCAGAGTTGAGTCTTTTTTCATTCAATCATCAACTGAAAAAGAAAAAGGCCAGAGGAAATGATAAAGCCGATAATTAAAATGAGGTCGATAGTTTTCATTTATCGTGCGATTAATTGATTTATTGTTTATCACGACAGGCCTAGTAATGAGGGGGGCAGGGAAAAATTGAACTGGCTGAACTCCCAGACCTTTGCAGAGGAAGATCAGGTGGGTTTCTGGTGAGCCAAACAGGAAGTGAGCTCATCCAGCATGAAACAGAAGTGAACTGCTGCAGCCTCTTGGTGCCTTTAGGCCAAATATTCAGATAGAAGACATCTATTTCTCCCTGGATAAATAATCTTTTCTTGCAGATGTTGTGTGTTCCAGTACCTGTGCTCCTCTCCCTCCAGCAGCTTCCGGTATGCATTGATCTCCATGTCCAGAGCCAGCTTGACGTCCAGCAACTCCTGGTATTCGCTGAGCTGAGCGTTCATCCTCTCTCTCAGCTCAGTCATCTCCTGCTCCTTGGCCTCAACAGCACGCCGGTGCTTATCGCGCTCTGCAGACAGGATGTCCTCCAGCTCTCTGATGCGGTCCTCTGAGGCCGACACCTGCAAGCACAGCCAGTTCCTCAACACCGCAGTCTGAGAGGAGAACCCATCAATATGTGTGCATTTGTTTCTAGTACCTTGTGGGGACCATTTTCCTGACACATACTACGTTGTGGGGACCCACTGGTACTTGTGGGGACCGAAGCCTGGTCCCCACAAGGGGAAATGCTGTTTTTGGGTCAGGGGTTAGATTTAGAACTAAAGTGTGAATTGAGTTTTGGTTAGGGTTTTATATGTAATGGTTAGGGTTAGGATAAGGGTAAGGTGTAGACAGTAGAAATTAATGGAAGTCAATGGAAAGTCCCCACAAAGACAGCTACACAAACGTGTGTGCGTGCGTTTGTTTGTAATACCTTGTAGGGACAGTTTTTCTGACACATACTATGTTGTGGGGACATAGTATGTGTCCTCACAAGGGTAAACACTGTGTGTGTGGAGGTGAAGAGTACCTGCTTCTGCAGTGCAGCCAGCTGATAGCCCAGGCTCTCCATCCGGGTTCGGGATTCCTGCAGCTCCTCGCGGGCTGCGCCCATGGCCTTATCGTTGATCTCTGACGACATCTTGGCGTTATCCAGCTAGAAGCAGACCAACACTAACACTGTGGCTCAGGACTCCACCGAGCAGGCTGATCGCTGACTGCTACGTTACCTTTGCCCTAAAAGTTTGCTCCAGTTCCTCCTTGTAGAGAGAAATCTGCTCGTCATGCTGCTTCCTCAGATCCTAGACAAATCACACAAACACGCTGCCTTGAGGTTCTGCACATGTTAACACATTTCACTACCAAACTCCTTGTCCTACACTGCTGTATTAGTTGGGAGTCAGCTTAGCATTCTGTTACAACAGTCTGCAAAGACCTACAGCTAATTGCAACACTTCAGCATTTAACTAACAGCTCAGTTTGAGAGTCATTATGGAGTAAAAGAGGTCCATCATTAATGGGAAAATTAAGGAGTGGTATAAACAACCAATCAACAACCTCACAGAACACATCATTGCTCCTCATCATGTTTCCTCTCAGGTTTTACCAGAGCAGCTGCTGCTCACTGTTCATACACAGAATTGCTGCTGTTAACCATGCAGACTCTCACAGTCTGATTTTCGGACATTTGCAGAAGCTCTGGTCAGCCGCTGGGGAGGGGTCATGGCCTACAGCAGGCAATCACCACCTTGTGAACTCCATGTTCAAACCTCTAGAAGGGGTTAACACCAGCAGTCACTTATAAGGTCGCTTCACTGGCAACTGAAAAATGTCTAAGGAAGGAAACGTTTGCCACCTGGTTCCCCTTCAAGAGCTTCTTCTTCTGCTGCTGCTGCTATCCTCAGACACAGCCATCCTAAGCTCTGACTGTTTACAATAAAATAGAATAGAATATACTTTTTTGATTTCCACAGGAAAATTGTTTAGTAAGAACGTAATGAGAAAATCAGCAGTAGTTATGGGGGAAGACTTGTGTGACAGAACATAAAAATAGTTCTAAAATGTTGTTCACTAGAGTTCTTCCCTAAATGTTCTGTTCCTCTCTGCTCCAGGTGCTTACCTGCAGAGCCTGCGCCAGTTTAAACTCGTAGTCCTGCCTGACTCCAGAGTCCACCTCCACGATCCTCTGCTCCTGGTGGTGACGGCTCTCACGCATCTCCTTAAGGGACACACACTGTCAGACACCTGATTCTGGAGAATTCATTTCATTTTACAGTTGACTGCAATGTTGGAGCATGAATCCATAGCCATCATACTGTCAGGAGCTGTGGGTCTGCTGTGAGCAGGTTCCGTCCACTTCCTTAGTTCACTTCTTATTTTTACACTGATTTTTGACTAGATAAATTAACTAGTAAAAAATCTGGAATCCTTCTAATTGAATTTCTCAATGAGCTCCTTGCATGTTAAAAAATACTTTTATTTGCCATCTATAGCCACGTTGCTGTGATTCTGTTGACCAAATGAAACCTGGAGATGCAGATATATTTTACCAAAGCAAAGGTAAAAATAATGCAAAAAATCTGTTAAAGAATGACTCAAAAACACTTTTTTTCCCTCACGCTGTGTGTTGGATACATTATACACAAAGGTTTGATGTTTATTTTGGAAGATTAGCTACCGTTGCTATTAGATAATCTAACACAGCTGTGGTAAATAAATGATAGCATTGTTTTGAGACCATTTTCAAGTATTATAATGGTAATGGCATAATAATGGACAAACACATTCTCAAAGATCAATAAAATTTAGATTCTGGAACTGGAAGATGTGCTTAATGTCCAAAATAAATAATTAATACAACAAATAAAATGAATTATGAAGTATTTTAAAAATTGTCCTAAAAAAAACAAAAAAAACAAAAAAAACACAGCTAGTTGAGACCAAAGCACCAGACTGAAGACTTTTGTAATTCGGTTTTTGGTAGAAAGAGAAAAAAGAGAAAACGATAAATTATAGAAATGGAAATTATTAAGCTTGTTTCAATTTATCATGCATTTAATTGAGTTATTGTTTACTATGTCAGGCCTAACCAATAGACAGTTCTTATCTAGATGCTGCTAGATGTTTTAAACAAGTCTTCATCTCTGGATTCTGTTACTGATGCAGAAAATCTAGTTCATTCTGCTTTCTGTACCTAAACTCTTTGTTTGTTGCTTTCAATTGTTGAAAACAAATATGGTTTAAATAAGAAGAAAACATGCACTAGTGTTGGCCACACTTACCTCTTCAAACATGTTTTTTCTGAACTCCAGCTCTTCACTGAGCGACTGACAGCGATTCTCCAGGTCCACACGCATCAGGGTCTCTGCCTCCAGTTGCCGCTTGGCCACAGCATGGCTGTCTTCAGTCTGCACGATACAACATTCAGCATTTTTAGAGGTGAAAAGTACAAAAAAACTGTTGTCCAACAGTAGAGGGCTAGAGACTAGAGAGGAGTGTTGGTAATTCATTAAGTTCTAGTGAGAACAGATGAGGGTCGGTCCGGTAGGAAAAGCAGAAGAAAAATTTAGTTCTAGCTAGCTCACAATAGATTACTTGTGTTCTATGACAGTGGTCCCCAAACTGTTTACTACCACAGACCGGTCAAGACTTGGCAATTTTGCTGCGCCCGGGGAGGAGAAGGGAGGATCACCAACATACTTCTGCACATTGGTGATCCCACTAAAGTCTGGGGGGGGGGTTTGCCCCGATTTTCCTTTTACAACAATCTTACAACGTCCTGCAGTGTGTGGTGTGTTATGTGGTGGTGTGTTGAATATGCCCGAGCTAAAATCAGCCATATTCAACATTGTCTTAGCCAGATTAACACAGCCTGTTGAATGTGACAGGTAGCCAATCAGAAAGCACAATGAAGTAAGAACGGAGAGGAATCCCAAACAGTTGACATGGCAACTGAGAGTCTGGTGGACATCGGAGGTGGTATGTGGAAATGTTTATTACTATCTATAAAGATCATTTTTATATATGTTTATTATATGTGGTTATGTTAATTCAGTTAAAAATGTTAACTATGAAAAAACATAACTCACCTCCAAATCAAAGTGCAGCAAATAGAGCGGCTGCTCCCTTTTATCAAACGCCTTTTCTTTTTATGTTCATATGATATGTTGGGGGTTTTACAGAATTTTCTTCTAGAACCGGGATGTGAGTGGAATTGGTTTTTGTGGTGTGTTGCTCCTACTGTGTGGCTGGACACAAGAACTGATAGAACCTGTTGGACTTTTATTGGCTTGTGTCATCATGCCTAAAACTCACAAGCTCTACTCCTCTCCTCTTGACCTTGCCCTATCGCTCCCTGACTCTGGTCGCTATGGTAACATTTACACATCCCTTCAAAATAAGATTCAGACGTGCAACAAAAATGAACATTTAATTTTCGTGAAAATTTTAACTGACGATAACGACTAATGGCAGCCCTGAGCTCATTTCTCTGCAATGAGACGGCCCCGTCTGGGAAACAATGACACCCAACGTGTTGATTATACACAGGGTGCTTGGTCTCCATGTGGCGAAGCAGTTTGAAGCTTCATTCCTTCATTAGCGAACCGGTCACCATATCATGCAGAGCAGCTTGGAATGTGGGAATAACTCCATTCTCCTGTCTCTCTGGGCCTTTTCCCTTCACAAAGAAACTTTCCAAAGAATCTGATCTGTTTCTTACTCATTTTGCTACTTGTGGCTCAACGTAGGCACACAAGACGTAACAGAGAAAATCCGGCTAAAGGACTTTCAAAATAAAAGATCAAATAATACGTAAAAAATAAATATTTAATTATTTCTTGCGCGGCCCGGTGCCAATTGGTCAACGGACTGGTACCGGTCTGCAGCCCACGGGTTGGGGACCACTGTTCTATGACTATGAAGTACTTACTTCCTCTTAGTATTTGAACTCCATTTTTTTTTCAGTTCTACTTTAGATACTTTCTGACCTCATTGGTGCAGTTTGACTGGTTGGGTGTTCACCATTTTAAACAAGAATTAGCCTAAATCAGACTTTTTTTTTCTTTTTTACAGATAAACTATCCCAATTGTTTTGTTTCTGTGATATTTTGTATAAATTTGTTTCCTTCTTAAATCCATCCATCCATTTTCTGTACATCCTTGTCCCTAGTGGGGTCAGGAGGTGCTGATGCCCATCTCCAGCAAACGTTTTGGGCGAGGCGGGGTACACCTTGGACAGGTCACCAGTTTGTCGCAGGGCAACACGGAGACAGACAGGACAAACAACCATGCACACACACTCACACCTAGGGAGAATTTAGAGAAACCAATTAACCTGATAGTCATGTTTTTGGACTGTAGGAGGAAGCCGGGGTACCCGGAGGGAACCCACCCACGCATGCACAGGGAGAACATGCAAACTCCGTGCAGAAAGACCCCGGGCCTTCTTGCAGCAAGGCAACAATGCTACTAACTGCACCAATGTGCAGCCCTTGCTTCTTAAATATTTAGTCTAAAACCATCTCAGTGCTGCTCCCTTTGGGTTGAATGTTAGCTACCGACATTGACTTTTCCCGTTGACCACAAATGGTCTCGGCCCTGGTTCAGGTAGATAAAACCAACTCACTCAGACACACACCCCTTTGTGGTCAATCTGGATATGAAACTGCAAACATTTATCAAAGTTTTTCAACTTTATAAATGTAATTCGTTGTCAAAGAGACTCCAATAACACACAAAAAACTCAGTGTAATAAAAATAAAAGTTATTTAAAATAAGAATTACATTAAAGTTCTCTCTCAAGCATTTGGCAATGTGGTCAAGATGAAATCTCACAGAACAAGGCAGGTGTCATGAGCTCTCTGGTTTTAATCCATAGCTGTTAATAGCAGAGACCCATATAGTACCTACCTTCACCAGCTGGTTCTTTACATCAGCAAGTTCTGAAATGAGTGCAGCGTTCTGACTCAAAGCTGTGGCAAGAGTTGCTTCGCTCTTATTCAGCTGCCCTTCCAGCCCGTTGGCCCTGGACAGTGCCGCAGCCAGATCGCTGTCCTTCTTTTTGGAACTGAGAGCAAAAAAACAGGAGTCAAAGATAACTTCCTCTGCTCACACAGACCTTCACTCAGAACGCTCAAATGTTCACAATCATCAACTCAAACAGAGTTGCACACATTGTCACCATGCATGCATCAGGCTCTGAGTTCATGAAATATAGAGCACAGTTTATGTATTCATACATCGGCTGAAGCCCTAGTTTATGTATAAAGTCAACACATTAGTGTTTAGTTAATCATTGCCTAATTTGGTAATTAATTATTAATTGGATTATACAGACTCAAAAAAAGATAATTTGCTGAAACAATCCAGTCAGAGCAGTTAGTAATCAAAACTACCTATTAAAAAAATTAAACATTTTCAGTTAGAATAAAAACATCTTCATCTGTTAATGCGACACCAAAAAGTAGCAATTTTAGCTTCACCTGGTTCAGATTTAGTAAAATACATGAATGAATAAATATAATCTCTTATTAGTCAATTTTTCCTGTCCAGTTGAGTTAATAAAAACTATATTATTTTCAGTCCAGCAGAAAGAGTTGATATTTTTACGTGTTGATGTTAGAAAGCATGCTGTTATTGCATCATAGGAATAAATTGTTTATTTTCTCATTAAAAAGAGGAATTGTTTTTTTTTGCCTTTGCAAGTATTTTTAGCATTAAAGTAGTTAAATAAAAAATCTACCTAATGTGCAGCCAATTTTTTATCTGATTAATTGACTCATCATCAGAATAAACTATTACAATAATCATTAGATGTAGCTCTAATATAAACAAATAAATAACATTTCATTCTGTAAGTCATAAGGATCAAAATTACGAGAAATAAAGGCTTGAAATATTGCACCGTGATAAATTTTCACTTCTAATATGAGGAACAGAAAATATTAGACTTTTTCAGAATATTCTTATTTTTGGAGCTGTACGCGTATTTGGTGCTGCTCATTGTTTGATACAGGAGAATATGTTTGTAGGGCATCTGGATCTCTCAAACAGCAGATGCAACTTTTCCAGTTCTACCAGGTAATTGGGACAAAGAGAAGAGTTACAAGATAAACTGCATGAACTCTGTGTTTGGAATATACCAGAGCAGAAAGACATCAACATTGTTCAGATATGTCTTTATCACAAGCCATACAATCATCACATTATTCCCTATTGCTACTGCGTGTCTTCCCGTAGGAAGCTGCAGGATGTCTTGACTTGCCTCCGGGTGGCTTCATCCAGGTCAGCCTGGACCTTCCCCAGGTCGATCTGAAGCCTGGCTCTGTCTTTAGCCGTTTCATCCAGAACCCGCCGAGCATCAGCCAGCTCTGCCTCATACAGAGCCTTCAAGCCTGTTACCTAAAACACAGAAAACAGTAGTAGTGAAGCAGCTGTCAAGCAAATCTACCAGGAATAGAACGGAGTTATGGGATAATGGGAGTTATGTTTAATCAATAACTCTCAATAACACTTTCATGTCTTTGTAGAGGAATTCGAAACATGAATGTGAAACATTATTTGAAATTCTCCAACTGACCGAACTATAGGCAAGCGTTCTGTGGTGCATGCTGGAGTCAGCTGACCCTGACTCCATCCATCATCCCTGGAAACTTCATACTCTCTGGAGGACACCAGCAGGTCTCTCCCTTTAGCTCAGGCACCTCTACAGGCAGCCTGACGGGGAGCAAAGGACCCACTGTGTCCACCATTAACAGCACAACTATGCAACCTGTTCATCAAGAACCGGTCTGCTGATCATTGTAAGAGATATGTTTGCAAATAGCGAACCAATGTGTCCAGGATAACTGAAAGTAAACAATAAACACCTCTTCAGTCTAGTTTAGTTTTTACAGCATTTCTAGTTACTAAATTTGTTGAAGTTTGTTAAATCCGCATCAGAGTGCGGCAGGCTGGTTCTCATCGATAAAACACCAAGCTCACTCGGTCCCCGTTCTCTACGTGATCACTAAGGCTGAAAACAGGAGCAGCAACTGGGCACAATGACCAACAGTTCTGTTCGAGGACTGATCGTTGGATTTCCTGATCAATAGCACCACAAAGATCCAGCCCATCCTGCATCCGGCCAACGCTCTCCTCTAACCGACAGTCAACACAGTTAATCGCGCCTCTTTGCTTCTCATTCAGCTGTTGTGTCAAAGCAAAGCCGCGGGCAGCAGTAACTTCCTTACACCCACCTCTCTGGTAGTAACCTCCTCCTTCTCAGACACCTTGACCATCAATCGGTCGTTCTCCAGCTCCAGCGACCGGACACGGTCGATGTAAACGGCCAACCGGTCGTTGAGATGCTGCAGGTCTTGTTTCTCCTGTAGGCGGGATATCCTGGTGGGGGACAGAGGCGTAGAGGCCGCTGGTCGACCAGTTTCTCGGCTTGGAGTAACGCGAACAGTCGCCATGGCGATCAATCCTGAGTCTGCTTCACTACGAAGTTAAAAGACAGAAAACCGAGCGTTGCCTGCTGGTTTCAGTTGGACTCAGAGCAACGGTTTGTCCAGATGAACCAAAGTAAAGCAATCAATGAGCTGCAGCAGCGTGAAAGAGGAAAGCCTCGCTCCACACGGTGATGTGATTCCAAGATGGCTGACACCCCGCCAAAAGCAGAGGGCGTTTCCGGTTTTACAAGGTATGCTGGGAGAAAAAAAAATGAGGAGCCAAGAATGTCTATATAAAAATATAAAATGTTTCTGTTTATTGAACTATGTGTGCACTGAAGGTGGAATCCTTGTTTTCCACCAGATTCTCAATATGTAATAGATTTAAAGTAGTATAATGTGCAGCATAATATTTCTATTTCCTCATATATAG
This sequence comes from Poeciliopsis retropinna, assembly GCA_010277075.1. Classification (NCBI taxonomy): domain Eukaryota; kingdom Metazoa; phylum Chordata; class Actinopteri; order Cyprinodontiformes; family Poeciliidae; genus Poeciliopsis; species Poeciliopsis retropinna. The sequence continues at coordinate 28,524,785 of VMRM01000003.1, forward strand.
GCGAAGCTTCCTCAACTCTTCTAAATGTAAAATTTAAATTACCACATGGCTTTATTGTCTGTGAGAGTCTATGGAGTTTTGTTCCTCCGTGGAAAGAACACGTTCTTATAATTGTTGGTAAAGAAAAACATATTTTTACGGTTTTTGAAACTTCCATGGTACTTCCAACCCACCGGGGGCGCTAATATTAGTGCTTCGATACGGGAGCACGCTTATGCCCCGCCTTTTCTAATCAACAGTCTTTCCGGTTTGAACGCCATTCTAGACAGCAAGTAAGTTATTGTAATGCCTGAGTAATGGCTAGAATCTTATTCAAATCTTTGCCATCCTTCCCTTTTTCGTTTATCCGCTTTGTTCAAACACAGTCATGAACTCTGTTATTTATTTCTGAGTAATATTGCACCGTAATATTGCAGGAAGCGTTAGCTTTTTAACTTAGCACCATATGCGGTAGCGCTTGGCTAGCAAACCGGGACAGCAAATCAATCTTAATCAGAATGATTTGATGTTCAAATTAAACCCAGATGAACAATCGGGAAACATGACTCTTTGGTGTTCTGGAAACTAGTTGAATTAACTCACATTGTCGACGCATGTTGGGAACTTTGACTTTGGACATGGCATGAGGTAATGAACACAGGCCCAGCATCGTTTCTACTGCTACCTGTAGTTCATTACGGATGCTGAGGTGATAAGAGACAGAGTATGTCACAAATCTAACTCCCATTAGATTTGTGACATCAAAACTGTTGACTGTTATTTTTCTTTAGAAACCACAGAGTTTTGTTGCTCGACTGTATTTGGCTCATGTTTAGTGCTGTCCTGGCCCTCATTGTTAGGTGTTTTATTTTGATGTTTCCATGTTGTCTTTTGCAGACATGGCTATTCGTTATCCCATGGCTGTTGGCCTCAACAAAGGTCATCCAGTAACCAAAAATGTTACTGCTCCTAAACACAGCCGCAGACGCGGGGTAAGTATCAGCTTCTCTGCATACAAAGCAGGCCATGTTAAACTTTTAAAAGCTATACTTTTCCACAAATGTGCTCTTGATTTAGTTTGAATTTGACAGTTGTGTGTTACTTTGCAGCGTTTGACCAAACACAGCAAGTTTATTCGGGACACGATCCGTGAAGTGTGTGGCTTTGCTCCGTATGAAAGGCGAGCGATGGAGCTTCTGAAGGTGTCCAAGGACAAGAGAGCTCTGAAATTCATCAAGAAGAGGGTGAGAAGGGCTGTCTTGCTGCTTCAGACATGACAGCAGTAATGTTTTTTTTTCCATTTTTGTCTCCTACATTCCTAAGACAAGACACTTCATCAATATCATAAATGTTCCAATTCAGAATTTTATGTGCTGTCCATTCAGATGATAACAATGGTCTAAACACTGTCCTTCCGATAGTGTTCAGACCATTTTTGTCATTTTGTTATCGGTGTTCATCTTAATTTTGTTTTGAAATTCAGCCAACAATGTAGATTCACCACTGTGGCATTATAGTTTATTTTTGCACATCTGTTCATGTCCTCGCTGTCTGATAAGCCAGGTGTGTATTTGTTGAACCACCTGTAAATGTTATGGAAGAAGTTGATTTTCACTGGAGTCTGATTGTATTTCATCTACCAATATACAATGAAGCTATAATTGTGGGAAACATTACTCAGTAATATGTATATGCTTAGAAGTTACCATGGTGATCTAACTAGTCTAGGCTAACTCATAGTGCTATTATTATGAAGGGTTGCCAGGTCTCTGTCATAAGAACTGAGCTGCGCATTAACCGGCCAGAGTGCAACGTACCAGTGGAAACACATTTCTGTAGAATTTGGAGAAAAGATATAATACAATTTGAAATAAAACTTTAGCTTAACAAAATGTGGAAAAGGTGAAGTGTTGTGAATACTTTGGAGACACACTGCAGCATCTTCAGGAGGCCTTTACCTTTTTTCTTCTGAGCTTTATTGACCCCAGAATCTTCATCACTGAGACACATAACCCATCTGACCTGTGCTGGCTGCTGCTTTTACTGCTTATTTTATTGTGTCATTGTTTTTATTTCACCATTTTGCCTATTTTATTTGGTTACTCTTCAGTGTGCAATAGTACTGTGCAAATAAAGATTGATTGATACTTCATGTGCAGATGAACATGACACCTCAGATGTCTTGAAAGGGAACCCAAGGAGGTAGCAGACTTGCAGAGAGCCATAAGTGGTTAATATTCAACAAATATGAAGCTGTATGTCTGGGGTGTGTTGCCTGTTCATGCATCACAAGTTATTCCTCTAGTTAACTGAGATGTGAATGAACCTATCAAAGCCATTATAAATTGTGGCCTTTCAGAAACGACAAGAATTATAATCTTCTCTTTTGACCAGCATAAAATCATTTTCTAAAACAATTACTTGTTTAGACTTGGATCAGAAATCCAAATCACCTGATCCTGACCTTAAACAGATAAAATGTCATTGAGAATGTTGTTTTTCATACAGTAAATATATTGTACAAAAAAACCTTACCTCTTGATTTTCAGATTGGCACACACATCCGGGCCAAGAGGAAGAGAGAGGAGCTGAGCAATGTCCTGGCAGCCATGAGGAAGGCTGCTGCCAAGAAAGAGTAACTTGCCTAATAAAAGCTTGTTCAGTACAAAGTCCTGGTTCTGTTTTTTGTCTTCTAATGGTGCAGGCATCTGTGATCTGGATCAAACCACTGTGTAAAGGTTGTGCTATCCAGGTAATAAGCTTTAATGCTCAGCCAAGGAATTCTGAAGGTTTCAAAGAAATGTTTTAGCTGTCAAGTATTTTTGTGTAACATTATCTTAATCTTCCATCTTCATAAAGTTTGAGGGCAGCAGTCTCCCAGACTGCTCAAACAAGTTGGCAAAGAAAAATGTTGCATCCAGTTACATCCTTCGGAGCTGGTACAGCTACTTAATGGACCTTACCCAAGCTCCGCCCACAACCGGCCTAGAAAATCTCACGTGGCCGCAGGTCTCACAAACAAAGCCTCGCTGCGCTTTGTTTCCATGTAAACATGGGGTCTTCCACTTGGACTGATAGTTAATGCGTCATTTCTGATGGATTTTCACCAAATATCAGTTACAACAATGGACAGAGGAACTAACAAGTTCATGTCATCTTTTTTGGGTGACATCAAGATGTTTGAGCCACGTGATGCCTCCAACATGCACGTCACAGCAAAATGCTTTTGGTCGATGGGGCAAACGGCAGTGATAAACCTCAGCATCAATATAGCTGTGGACAAAATCACTATTGTTATTGTTCTTGCAAGGCTGGTTAAGTCGGGCATTCATCGTTTTGTAGGTTACTTTTGAAATCAGTGGGTGATTCCTGTTGGCTAATGTTTGAGTGTCCATCGCCACTGTACTCGATGCTAGCGTGGCTAACATGAGTAGCAGTTTAGTCAAAAGCCTTTTCTGCTAAAATAAAATCTTTACTGTATGTCAGATAAACATTGCATATTGATCTGTTTAGCTAACGTAAGACTGTAGCAGACAGGATTCGATGTGTAGAATTAGTAGCAAACTGCCGTTATGCTGTACTTGGCTAACAGGTGTTCATGATGGATGTGTTTATTATTGATTTTTTTTCAGACAGAAAGCAAATCAACAATACTTACACCATCACACACTCCTTTGTTCTTGTTGATCCTATGAAGGTTGAGCTGCTCATGTATCGTGCACAAGCTTTGATCGTAGCAAGGCATTCTGCTTCTGATTTTGGAAATTTGTGAATTTTACGACCACAGACATGATCAGGATTCCTGACATCACCAGTACAGTTACCCCACTGACAATGGAGAACCATTCTGTTTCGATTGTTGATGCGAAAACTTTCTGCCGGTCTGCAATGTAAACCTGGTGCTACATTAGCTTGTGTTTACTACTACATGTACATTAGCTTGTGTTTGTGAGACGACCACGCACGTGATCGCCGTGCTACGACGTAGAATAGGCATCAGCCAATGAAACGCGGCCCCTGCGGTAAAGTCCATGGTTTAAACCAGCAATGCACAGCGGGTTCTGAAGCAAGGAGAAGTTTGATTCAGGTGGATTGGAGCTGGGATTATATTAGCCCCAAGCAGCGAAGCGCTGACGAAGGCCTGTTTGCAAGATTTCTCGATTATTATTTTTAATTTATTTATTTACTTTGATCATTTTTCACTTTTACTCACGCCAAACGTCAACGAACTCCTAGAGATTTCGATCTATCAGCTTCATTCTTGGTCAGAATGCAGTTAAGGCATGGAGCTTTAAACGTTATCCAAAAAGTAGACTTTTCGTATATGTTCAGGAGTTGCGGCAGAGCGGCGAACTTGGCCTACTCGCCAAAACACACAAAACGCTAAAACTTCATCATAAACGGTCAATTGGCACCAAACTTGACATGAGTGAACCTGGTTGGATCCCTGACGATCCTATGTCATCATCGTCTGACGTGATGACCCGTCAGACGATGGGTCTGACGGGTCCTCAGAACAGGAAGTTAGTTTTTTTTACTTGGAAAGCTCCATCTCTGGCTCTCATGACCTAATCAAGATCTTGTGTCAGATGGCAGATAACAAGTTGGTCTCACTTACTTTAAAGCGCCAAAAGTTGTAAGTGGAGAACGCAGCGCAACGAAGTGACAGGTCACGTCGTTCCCATACGTTTGGCTCTAGATTCCTCATGTTTTGACCGAGCTACACCAAAAATGTCTCCTGGAACCATGGTCCAAACCCAACAGGAAGTCGGCCATTTTGAATCAAAGCCGCAATCGTGTCTTTTTTATTGACATCCTATCTGAGCGAACTCATCCTACAGCTTTCGAGATCTAAGCTTCAATCTCAGTCAGCACAGTCTTGAGGCATTGAAGGTCAAAAGTTATCAAAGGAATTTTTGTAGGTTGGATGTGGCCAAACCTGAAATCTGATCATTCATCATGAAACATCAAGGTGGAATAACTTCCTCAAATAAGCTCCCAGCTAGTGATGGGCAAATGAGGCGTCATGAAGCATTTTGACCCATAGCAAAACTGTATTGATACTGTGTCGACTGTGACACTGAATACTGACACCTGCTGGACATTAGAAATCCCTACAGGCAACATAGTCGACAGACTGATTTGATGACGTAGTCCAGTGGTCCCGAACCACCGAGCCGCGCATGAAATAATTATTTCCGTTTTATGGATCTTTTATTTTGAAAGTCCTTTAATCGGATTCTCTCGGTTACCTCTTAAACGCCAACATCGAGCCACAAGTAGCAAAATGAGTAAGAAACAGATCAGATTCTTCGGAAAGGGGAAAAGGCCCAGAGAAGAGACAGGAGAATGGATTTATCCCGGTAGATGATTCCCACATTCCAAGCTGCTCTGCATGATATGGTGACCGGCTGTTAATGAGGGAATAAAGCCTTCAAACTGCTTCTCCACAGAGACCAAACACCTTGTGAATAAGCAACACTTCGTGTGTCATTGTCTCTCATCTCTCCCAGATGGGACTGTCTCGTTGCAGAGAAACGAGCTCAGGACTCCATTATTATCATCGTGAATTAAAATTTTCATGAAAGTAAAATGTTCGTTTTGTGGCGCATCTGTATCTTATTTTGAGGGGATATGTCAACGTTACCATAGCGACCAGAGTGAGAGAGCGTTAGGGCAGTGAGACGAGATGAGAGGAGCTTGTGAGGCTTAAGTCTGGTTCACACGGCACGATTTAAGGATTGTCGGCCGATTTTCCAAACCTCTGTGACCACAGAGCTGCTAAAAGTCCAACAGGTTCTATCAGTTCTTGTGTCCAGCCACACGGCAGGAGCAACACACCACAAGAACCGAATCCAGTCACGAACATCCCGATAACAGAAGAAAATCCAGTAAAAACCCCAACATACCATACGTGAATTTAGAATAATCAAACACGATGACGATGTAGAAGCAGTAGTGTCAGTTTGTCACCGCGTTTTCTGATTGGCTCGGTGTCACATTCAGCAGGCTGAGTTCAGTCAGGGAAAAACCCACGGACTGAGATAGTCGGGCCTGTGGGCTGCACCACACAGTGCAGGACGTTGTAAGATTGTCGTAAAGGGAAAATCGGGGCAAAAAAAAGGCTTTAGTGGAACACTGACATGTAGAAGCATTATCTGATGGGGAAATACATTCCGTTCACAGATTCGCCTCCTTATAAACACAGTTTGGCACGGCAGTGTCATTTCGAAAGAGTTCCTGTATCGGTCACGTGACTTGCTGAACTCAATACGCGCACGAACACGGGGTTTCGTCTATGGGCTTGACACATGCGCCGATGCATCGGTGTTGCCGGACCCGTCACTACTCCCAGCCGCATCAAACTTCACTTGTATCATCATAGACCAGAGCTCATCACATTCACATGGTCAATTGGTGACAATAGTTTAGCTCCGCCCCCTTCCTGTTGGAAGGGATTTAGAGCAGTTAGATTGCTCTAAATCATGTATGAATTATCCTATTTGCAGTAAACTTGTTAGGCTTGACCTTTGTTGGCCTTTAAAGCTATTTCCAATAGCTTGAAATTGCAATTCAGTTCGACTGCGCTTGCGCATTGTCAGGGAGCGCTGCGGAAAACATCAATGTGTGTCGCGTGGTGGACGGCTGTAGGAACTGCGGTGGTGAGAGTGTGGCGTTGCTGGAACCCCCGAAGTTGCCACGAGGCTGCGAAGGTCTCCAACAACGCAGGCACGATTAGGGGGTTAAGGGGGTTAAGGGGTTAGGGGGGTTACTTGAGCCCCTGCCCTTTTTATCCTTGTGCCCTTTTTTTTTTCTTTTTTCCAAAAAATTTTTTTTCAAATTTTTTTTAACTGTATGTCAGAAAGCCTGCTTGTGCCCCTCAGTAATTCAGGGGCTAAGTATGATAGCTAAATCATACTTAGCTATGATTTAGCTAAATATGATAATTTCTCAAAATAAAGTAGTCTGGCTGCCCTCAGTCTAATAATGACTCTCAGTTTCTGTCTCCATGTTGTTCAGACACCGGGTCCATGGTGAGGAGGAAGGTGTGGATCTGTACCCTCTAACTATTTTTTATCATTCCCTGGTTTGCAAATAGAAACGTAGGTCTGATCTTGACATTAGAAAAAGTGTTTCTAGTTATATTTCCATAATTGTCCTCGCAACAGCGGGAAAAAACCCGCTTCACCCCTAAATACAGAAAAATGCAGAGAAAACTTCTGACTTTAACGTCATCATTCTGCTAAATGCCCGGTTCGCTACAGGCAGTCTGGATCAGCCCCACCAACAGATATAAAGAATGTTGTCTTATATCAGACATCCTGATAGCACTCTAGTACTATGACTGTCACTGTGAGTCCTGCCTCAAGTGGAGGAGTTGAGGTATCTCGGGATCTTGTTCACAAATGAGGGAAGAAGGGAGCAACGGGTGGATTGATGAAGAGAGAGCTGAGTCAAAAAGCGAAGCTCTCGATTTACTGGTCGATCTACGTTCCTACCCTCATCTATGGTCATGAGCTTTGGATCATGACTGAAAGAACAAGATTACGAATACAAGCAGCCAAAATGGGTTTTCTCCGTAGGGTGGCTGGGGTCTCCTTTAGAGATAGGATGAGAAGCTCGGTCATCCGGGAGGGACTCAGAGTAGAGCTGCTGCTCCTTCATGTCGAGAGGAGCCAGTTGAGGTGGCTCGGGCATCTGGTCAGGATGCCTCCTGGATGCCTCCCTGGTGAGGTGTTCTGGGCACTGTTGAGACACTTACCAAGGTCAAGTACACACATCTGCTTTTACACACATTGCATTCTCATGCTTTCACACAGGGGCCTTTGTATTTGTAACAGATACAGAAACTGAATCATCTTCTCACTCCCATCTCCAAGGAAATAGAAACTTTCACACAAAAGGCCTTTTTTATTTGTAACAGGTACAGAAACTAGAAACTTAGGTGACGCAAAACATCGGATGACCACTGAGCATGTTCTTAGATCATAAGCAACAAATCTTCCCGTTTTTTGATCAGATGCTGTATAGACTCGGTCACATTCACTTCTAGTCTGTGAGGGTAATCGTCTCCTTTTTTAGCGCTAAAAAAGAATTTAAAAAAGTAAAGTCTGATTGCTTTGTGTTGGATGATTTTCTGCTCCATGTGCTTGCACATTTTTGGTCTATCGGTTTAGAATACATGATTTCATAGAAGCACGTCCCACCCGGAGGAGGCCCCGAGGAAGCCACAGGACATGCAGGAGGGACTATGTCATAAGCGGAAGAAGATGGATGGATGGATGGAAGGATGGAAGGAAGGAAGGAAGGAAGGAAGGAAAGAAAATACTGTAGCAATAATTACAACCACAGCATAAAGCCAAACATGCCACAATTGAATGAATCAAAATGTCTCCAAAGCATCCAGGAAGATTCCAGAAATGCTCATCACAGCGGCTGTTCGTGCAGTGCTGGCCCAAGGTAACATGGGGACGTAGAAACCTCCTGAAGCCCCCTTCTAGAAGCTCAGCTTCACTAACTTGTTTAAATATTGATAAGGTGAAGTCTGTGAGAGGGTGTAACAGTCATTAAATTGCTTGGTTCCTGGAGAACCAAGCAATATAATGCATTGTTTTTTGCATTGTTGTGCTGTTGTACAGAGTAAGAATTCTTCTACCATGTTGTTGTAGAGATGATCGGTGATGATGAGGAGTAGGGCGGTTACCTGTCGTTATTTTTCTCATGTATGAGATCATAATGTTAACACCGTGGAGGAATAAATTGAAAAGTGTGGAATACTTCAACAGTGTGTCCTGCTGTTTTGGGTTAGTGTGGCGAACCACCAATGCTAACTCCTCCAACCTCGCACCGCACCGTCACAAGGGAGACCAGGTTTATTGACCGAGTTCAAAATTAGTCAGTGATTATTTGTTGTTTGCTGCCATGTATTTGTGAACACGCCCAAACACAAAGATTACACCTTATTGTAGCCATGGTAACACAACAATCAAACTATCAAGATGATTCTTTAAACTTGTACAAAGTAAACTTCCTAATTAAATCCTAAATGTACAATTTTTTCTCAGTTGAATGCATTAAATAAAATTGAACAACATTGTCATTCTCTATAAATGGATGCTATAGGTTTAGATCTACGGTCTGTGTGAAATGGTTTAATTGCTGCTCAATGGCCCCTACCAGCAGCTACTGAGTTTTCTTTGCCTTGATATCCCAGTCTTATAATTCTAGATCTCAGAGGTGCTAACATCAAACAATTATATAGAGTTAACCCCTTTTTTGATCTATAAATCAGTCTGCAGCCAAGTTGTTCTAGAGGTTACATAGATATTATTAAGGCTTAATTATTAAAATGGCAGCAAATGTGATTATTTCATAATCAGCGACCTTCTCTTCTCTGGACTGTTTAACAGCTACAGTCTCAGATCAGCTCAGCCCTCCAGGACTGTCAGCAGCAGAAACAGCAACATTATACCTGTTGGGGAAAATATACTACATTTGCTTTGCATTGTCCCCACATGATGGCAATGATATAGTATAATCCAGTTAAATTCTTCATTGAAATGGTTGTTGCTATGTTGTTGTACAGTGTTTTAAGATCTTGTTTAATGTGCCCTTTTTTTTTTAACTTTGAGCCCCTGCCCCTCCACAGGTCTCTGCACTGCCCTGCCCAAAGGTCTTGTTTTTCTTTGAATGGAATTATATTCAGTCAATATGACACAGGTGTATGGAGCAAAAACGGTGACGCTGTGGCGAACACAATGTATATATTTCACACCCGAATGTATACTTTTATTGTGAAGGGGCAAAGGTGAGGTGAAGACACCAAATGTTTTACTTCATTCTATTTTTGGTTTTGATTGGAAGACATTGAGAATAAAACAAGACCTTCATAAACATGTTGTTGAATTTCATGTCCAAAGGAATTGGGAATATAATTTCTGTCATTTTATGGTTGCAATGTGAAAACGGAGTTCTGCCCATTATATATTTTATTAGTTGTTCCCTCTATAAGGTTTCTGCGACTGAAACATTGAAACATTTTAAATCCACCCGAAATGAAGTCACCCTGATTTTAAAGTTCAAATTTTCTGTTTCCAAGGAACGCAGCGTCGTTGTGACGTCGAGCCTGATGACCCGTTAATCTATTTCGTCCCGCCTACCTGTGACATGCTGTCTGTGATTGGCTCGTTCACGCTGCTATAGCTTGTAAATTGGCTGAGGCTACTGTCTGTTCGCTCAGAGCGTGTTTAGCCAATTCCATTAGTGGAATCGGATTTATCCTGTAGTCCAACTGTTCATGGTTCATTGTTTGGGCCTGTTGGTTCCGCTATTCCAGGACGAGATTTAGTTAGCTCGGCTAAAGTTGACGGCTGTTTAGTGTTTTTTTTAAATTTATTTATTTAGCAAATTCTGGAGAATCCGTGAAACGCTAAGAGGAACCACTCCCGAAATGTCTTCGGACGAAGACAGGGCGAAGGAGATACTAAAGGGTTTTAAATTGTATCCTTTTATCAGCTGTGATGTAAGGCTCAGGATGCAGTAAGCTAGCGGTAGCTCGGTAAGCTGAGCTGCTGCGGCTCTGCTTACAACTCTTCACCATGGCTCCTCTGTGGAAGTGATGGCCTGTCGGCAGGATGTGGGGCTGCTTCTGGTGGCCTTGTTGTTGTTTTGGGGTTGAATGAGCCTGAAGTGGCAGTCACAGATCGCGTGTTAGATCCACATTGAAGGCAGATCTGCAGAACTAGCAGTCGTGTTGGCTTCTGCTGGGGTTTGTTGCCTGTCTGAACTTCTGAGTCCATGTGCCTCTGAAGCGTGAAGTATAGCGTTCTGTCAAGTGTTGTGGTAAAATCTAGAAATCGGCCTGAAATATTTGAATCTTAGTTGAGGGAGTTTTTTTTTGTGAGACGCGGGGTAAATAAACTTGCTCTGCATAAAGCACTCGTATTCATAATGAATGACCCGGAGAGCAGCAGCTTTTTCTCTGGGCTTTCAGATAGAGATTAGGTGCCAATCCCAATTCTAATCCGGAAAATTTGAATAGGAGTAGAGTCTGCTGTTTGTGCGCAGAGAACACGGAAACTCTGAACAGTAGATGTCAGCATGTTAGGGCTGCTGGATGTAAATTCTGAGAGACTTGTTGATGAGATACTTGCTTACAACTACTATACTGTTGAAGTGGTAGTTTAAAATGTTTTATAACGATGAATTTGATTTACTGTCAGATGTTGAATATCTGATGGACATTCCTAAAATAATTTCTTGGGTAAATACTTGGTGATATTGTGTTAATAGACATTCAGTTTATATTTCTATTTTTGTTCTCTCTGAATAAAAATAAAATGATAGATAATTGATGTTTATATTTGCTGATACTCTTCCTTTAATTCCACCCCAGCAGCTTACAACCTGTAGCAGCATGACTGCAGTGATAGCTCAGGATAACCCAATCTGATTAACATGCTGCTGAAGCCAGATTTGTTTTACTGGTAGCAGCTCTTCAACTTGTCAGACATCCACATGTAGCTGACCTACAGCTGTCCAAACACTACTGATAGCAGTATCAGCAGTGCTTAGCAGCAATACTGATGCCGTCTAGCACTACTACTAGACGGCATTATCTTTTTATTTATTATCTTACATTTATAATAAGATAATAAATATTTTACTATTTCAGAATAAGACATGAGCCATATATTAATTTTGAAAGATATGGTTCATATGCAGGCAGCATAGAAGATGAGATGATGGTAGTTGTGGATCGTAGTTGATTCTGCATTTGTTCTGCAGAATCAAAGCCTGCAGAACAAATGAACTGCGGTGTTTTCACAGTGTCTATTTTGGACAGGAGTCTCTAGGAACTCTTTAGATTTCATGTGTAACTCCTGATGTAATTATTTAATATCTATTTAACCTCTAGACACTGGCAACAGTTGCTGGATATATAATAACCTCAGATAAACCAAGATTCTTCGTAATTTAAAGTCACCATAGATGCATCAGAAATACATTTTGTGTGTTTCCTTGGTGTTGATTCACAGATGGCGGTAGTGTAGTGGCGAGGCAACACTAGCCTGCAATTGGACTGCACCAGCTGGCATGCAGTCCAGCTTACAGAGCTCTGCTTATGAGCTGATGTTGGATGCAGGTGTGCTGAAGCTGAGGGACAACTAAAGGTTGCAGGAGACTTTTTAGAACTGCCGTTTGAGAGTTTTGCTCTAGAGCAGTGGTTCTTAACCTGGGTTCAATCGGGCCAGAATAAAGTAATACCGTAATTTGTTGTGAGTTCATGCACTGTGTTGGTTCTATTCTTTGAATAGCAAGGTGAACAAGGTGATGTTCATGCGTGGCTCATTTTGTGCACCAATAAAAAAAGCATATACCTATGTCTTGAATTAGGGGAAAACAATCATAGTTTATTTATCACTAAAGAAGGGTTCAGTGAATGCGCATATGAAACTGGTGGGTTCGATACCTCAAAAAAGGTTAAGAACCACTGCTCTAGACCATGTTATCATCCCAGACTCAGGGAGGGATTGGTGCCTATCCCCAGTAATGATTGGCTGACAGAGTAGGATGATCTGGGCACAGATCAACCAATCATCCTGAAATGTTGGATGGTGAGGAGGCTGGAGGCCTCTGGGAGAACATGGAAGTTTCATTCAGAACAAAATCAACAATATCAGTGTATAGGACACACTGGTACTTGATTATCACTACAGATAAGCAAACTACCATATTTCATGAGCAACAGAAGAAGGTCATGGAGGTTCAGTCCAGATTGTAAATCTGAAAGACAGATGAAGTAGGATGGATGATAAATAAGTAACAGTATATATTGCAATAGACACGTGATTAATATCAATAGATTAAGCATGCGACAAAATATTCAGTATAAAGAATATTCACTGTCTTCACTTGTGGTTTATAGAAGATGAAGCATTTCCACACAGAGTTCAGACCTGAACCTTGTTCAGAACCTTTGGGAAGCTTTGAGCAGTGGTCAGCTTCTCCCATCATCTGTACAAAACCTTGGTGAAAAACGAAACAGGATTTCTATCAGAGAGGTAGCATGTTTCCTCTCAACATTTCAGACTGTCTTTGCCAAAGCAGGAACAGTTGGAGAACATTTGGGTATTTGCCAGAATTAAAATATGGAAACAAAAAAAAAAAAAAGAGGAGAGAAATAAGCCTGTAAAAGCTAGTAAGGAACAGGCAGGAGATGCTATGTGACAAACAAATGAGAGGGTGGAGCTCATTAATGAGAGATTCTGAAATCTACCAATCAAGACATAGAGATGGAAAAAGACTTTTATTTTGGTAAGAACTAGTAGTTGTTGAGATGAACTAGCTGAGGCTAGGGACATCCTCTCATTATTATTTAACCCTGGGACTGAGCCTGGTTGATCAGATGAGTTACTTGGATTAGGTCAGTGGTGGATGTTGGAATGTGGGATTCTTTGCCAATCTGTCATTTGAACTCCAAGCCAGAGAAACCACAGTGAAAGCGCAGATGGTTTCTAAGAGTTTTGGATGCTTGCTGTTTTTGGTTTTTGTTGCTTAACGTTTTCTCAATAGAAACTGGATGAATCTCCGCGATGCAGAGACGGGGAAGGTGCTGTGGCAAGGAACAGAGGATCTGTCTGTACCAGGGGTAGAACATGAAGGTATGTACTCTATACATATTTTATTAAATGCATAAGTTTGGTTGCTAGGCTCAGATGGGAAATGTGATTAGCAGGTGGCCTCACTCAATGAGGTTGGGACAACATCCGAAAACACATGGGACCCTCTGAAGACAAAGTCATTTTGTATCTTAAAATTTGATCAGTCTTTCAGCCATCTTACACATGCATCTCTAGTGAGGTCGCTAGTGTCTGTCACCTGGCAAGAGGTGGTGTTACCCTGGAATAATTAGTTGCAGACGAAGTAATTAGTCAGCACACCTCCTTTTTAACCCAAAATATATTTTTAATTTTTCTGATTTAGTTCAATCTATTTTTTTGAATTGTAATGCTTTGTTCTGAGTGAAGGCACACACAGCATCAAACTATGACACCTTTTCCTCCTATGGTCTGGTCCCAGTGGATTAGTTTTTGTTTTCTTAAATGTCTCTGAAGCTCTAAAATGTGTAGCACAACTCAGATATTTAGACCTTTTATTTATCCTTTATTTTTACCAGGTAGGTTGATTGAAAACAAATTTTAATTTTTAACAACACTCTTTTGAACCTGGTCCTTGCGATTTGTTGTGTAGACCTGTTGGTGGTAATGCACATATCATTTTCATGTACGTTTTAATAACTTGTTTACAGAAATTATTCATGATAAATTCTGAATTAATTCAACACCATACCACACTAACTTTCTCCCACATGGTATGTAAACAAACTGCTTCTGGTTTCTGGTTTCCAGTGTGCTTGTCCCTCCATCTTGACCAAATAGTCAATCTTAGGATTGCTTCTTAAATGAGCTGTCTTTAGATTATTGTGATTATTTTATTTTTTAACAAATTATTTAAACATTTTTAGCTCGTGTCCCAAAGAAGATCCTGAAATGTAAAGCTGTTTCCAGAGAGCTGAACTTCTCTTCCACTGAGCAGCTGGAGAAATTTCGGTTGGAGCAAAAAGTTTTCTTCAAAGGACAGTGTCTAGAAGGTAAGCAGTGATGGTGCTGCCGGCGACAGCAGTATCCCCCACGTATTTCATACAGACACTAATAAGTTACATATTCATGTTTCCACAAAGATAATGGCAGCATGTGGAATCCAAATTATTATTATCATTTTTTTTCCCTTTATTTAACTAGGTAAACCCCGTTGAGATTTGGATCTCATTTTCAAGAGGTACCTGGGCAGACTTTGCCCAGGTTAGATCATTTATCTTTTACAGTGCCAGTAATGCCGAAATTAATAGTAATATAAAAGACGTTGTATTCTCGTTTAGGTGACGCAATTATATTAGTTGTGTTACCACTCCCAAGTTACTAGAGGCAGTATCAGGCCCGAAAAGATGCGACTGAGGAACAGATTTAGAAGTACACTAAAAGCTACAGAATTTGTTGACCTGTGGGCTGTGCAGAAGTAAATAAAAGAGAGAAGTTCAAATACATCCAGAGAGTGAAAATCCCTCCTAAAGGTGAAGATATATAACAGATTACAAAAGAAAATAAAAACGGGAGGCCGCGGATAATATAGGAAATAGCGCCGCCTTCACTTCCGGAGTGCAATGGTCCCATTTCCAAATAAGGTATAAGACTGACAGTGATCTGTCCCCGCCCCTTTCTGTTTGCTGCAGCGAGGTCCTTCTCGCAAAATAAGTAAGAAACAGATCAGATTCTTTGGAAAGTTTCTTTGTGAAGGGGAAAATCCGGTAGGTTATTCCCATATTCCAAGCTGCTCTGCATGATATGGTGACCGGTTCGCTAATGAAGGAATGAAGCTTCAAACTGCTTCGCCACATGGAGACCAAGCACCCTGTGTATAATCAACACTTTGGGTGTCATTGTTTCCCAGACGGGGCCGTCTCATTGCAGAGAAATGAGCTCAGGGCTGCCATTAGTCGTTATCGTCAGTTAAAATTTTCATGAAAATGAAATGTTTGTTTTTGTTGCACGTCTGAATCTTATTTTGAAGGGATGTGTAAACGTTACCATAGCGACCAGAGTCAGAGAGCGGTAGGGCAGGGTCAAGAGGAGAGGAAAGTCTGGTTCACACGGCACAATTTAAGGATTGTCGGCCGATTTTCCAAACCTCTGTGACCACAGAGCTGATAAAAGTCCAACAGGTTCTATCAGTTCTTGTGTCCAGCCACACGGCAGGAGCAACACACCACAAGAACCGAATCCACTCGCATCCCGGTTCTAGAAGAAAATCCTGTAAAACCCCCAAAATACCATAGTGAATTTAGTATGACATGTAGAAGCAACAGTGATAGTTTGTGGACTCATTTTAAGCGATAAAAGATGAAACAAGAAGAAAAGGGAGCAAAAGCTCTATTTACTGCACTATGATTTGGAGGCGTGTTATGTTTTGTTGTAGTTAACATTTTTCTTGCACTACGTTAGTGCAAATGTGGTTACATGTAGCCTCACGTCTTAATTATATGATTATATTTTTACTGTTTGATGTTTTCAAAAAATATTGGATAAATAGCCTACATTAATTTTAAAATCTTGCCATTTGAACCAGGCTGTAGTACAAAATAAAGTTGTGTTTTACTAGTCACAAATATAATCTGCCTGCAATGCACATGGCTAGTGTCAGTGTTAAGCTCTGACTGAATGAATAGCCTTATCGTTGTAACCTTGTGTTAATGATGGATAGCTGAAAAGTTACCAGGTTTATCAACTGCCAGTTTCGCTCTAGCTCCTCTCCTTGTCATTTCTGTTCATATTCCTTCTACAAAATGTTGAATAGGGTATGAATGAATTTATGAAATTTATAAATTTATAAATTCTGTATGAATTTATGCTGTTACTTTCTACATGTCATCTCTGATGTCCACTGAACTCTCGGTTGCGCAATGTCAGCTGTTTGGGATACCCCTCCGTGCTTACGTCACCACACTTTCTGATTGGTTACCTGTCACATTAAACAGGCTGCATTCTCGCTCCGGTCGGGAAAACCTCACACACTGCGATAGTCGGGACAAGACAATTCAACATGTTGAATATGCCCGATTTTAGATGGGAGCGGTAACACACCACACACTGCAGGATGATTGGCTACAATTATCGCAAGCAACAATCTTAGAACTTAGAACGTTCTAAGATTGTTGTAAGGTGAAAGTCGGGGCAAAATTTTTAAAATTGTGCCATGTGAGCTATGCTTTAGTGGGCACACCAACATGCAGAAGCATTGTCTGACGCATCAGCCCTCCACCCCATAGCACCCCCTGCATCATAGCTGCCAGAAATGATAACAGAAGAATATAAGTATGTTGTATGCAACTGCTACCACATGTAGTAGTAAATGAAGAAGCCTGGTGTAATCCAGGGGAAAGAACTCCAAATGGGGTGACTAAAGGAAGGCTGGAGGAGGCTGAGTGAACTGAAATGAGCTGACCGTGTCTGCGTGTTGGAAGACGGTCCACAGGGACTCACTGCTGGGAGTGATGTTCCAGGAGGGCCCTGGGGCCACCATGGTATCCACATCACAACATGTTATGTTGCTGGTTTCCAGTAGATGCAAGAACAGACTTTATGGAGCATTAACACTGTTAATGACTGCTGTAATCTGTGGGATTGTTACTGTTGATGAAGAGATGACGGAGCTCTGTGGGGTTTTCTCTTTGTGTGCAGAATGGTTCTTTGAATTTGGTTTCGTCATCCCAAACTCTACCAACACATGGCAGTCTCTGATAGAAGCAGCTCCTGAGTCCCAGATGATGCCAGCCAATGTCTTAACGTAAGACAGCTGTCTTCTCGTCTTTCTGTTTCAGTTCAGACATCACTCATTCTGAATACCATCATGTTGTGTTTATTGCCTTTTGAATTTTACTACTATGTAAATGATTATGGTATTAGTTTTTTGCCTTGGAGACAGAATTACTACATCTTTCCTTTTTACTAAAATCTTTCTCTTTTCATCTCTCTCCAACGTACACTAAGATACCCTATCTGGCCAATATACTATTGGATAATTACTGCACAGAAAACTGTCTTCCAACTGCAGTAATTAATTTAATCCCAGCTGATGCGAATATTAGCTTCTCATTTCTTAAACAACCATGTAGAAGGATTATGGGTGGTTGTGGTTATGGGTAGAATGTTTGTCTGTTTAAGAAGGAATCACTGCCATCAAGTAGAGGAAACATTTAAGGAGATGCAGAAATGAATAAACTTGGGTTGAGAACCGTCCAATGTATGATTAAAGACTGGAAGGATAGTGAGGAACCATTATCTATGAAGAAGAAATGTGGTCTGAAAAATATCGTGAAAGATTGTAACTGGTGATGGCTTTTAAATGTTTGATGGCATCAAATCAAAGAAAAACAACAGTAGAACAAAGTTCAATGTTTGACAGTTATAGTAAGAGCATTTCTACATGTACAGTGTGAAGGGAACTCAAGAGATTGTGATGAACAGCCACAAGAAAACCACTAACAGGTGAGTCTATGTGGAGAAAAAAATCTTCATTCAGCAAGGAATTCTTAAGACTGGACTCTATAGCAATCTCAAAAGGTCATGTGATCTGACGAGTCCAGATTTACCCTCTATCAGATTGATGGGCACATCAGGGTACGAAGAGAAGCAGATGAAGACCTATAACAGGACTCCAAATTTTTTTACTTGTTACAAACCTGCTCTGCCATAACATATAGATGAAGCCAAACATTTATGTAAGCTGATCCTGAACTACATGGCCAATA
This sequence comes from Poeciliopsis retropinna, assembly GCA_010277075.1. Lineage (NCBI taxonomy): Eukaryota > Metazoa > Chordata > Actinopteri > Cyprinodontiformes > Poeciliidae > Poeciliopsis > Poeciliopsis retropinna. The sequence goes on from VMRM01000003.1 coordinate 28,543,131, forward strand.
AATCTGCTGATCTGATCACAAGCTAAAGAGACAAAACAGAAAACTACAGAGTGTACACATCCAGCTAAACATTAGCCGACTTAGCATTAGCTGCCAGCAGAGTGAGAGGAGGGTGGATGTCTTGACTCCACCTGCTGTTCTTTCTTTCCTTGTTCTACAGAGAAGGAAATGTTTCTTCTCATGTCCACTCCTCCCTCTCACTTTTTTATCCTCAGCACATAGGGAGTCAGTTCATCAGTTGCATTGAATGCTGCCAGGACTCTCACACCAAGCTACATTAAAAACCAAGGATGTTGCAGGTGTGGTCTTGAGTCCATCATGTCTGAGACGGAGACCGTACCAGGACTCATGTACCAAAACATCACCTTCATGCTAAAAATTTTTGAACCAATTAAAATAGGTAAGAAGAGATTTTTAATAACAAGGAGGTCTGTGAAACCTGCAGCACTGCAGCACAAACCTGCACCTGCAGCACACCTGCATGGAGAGCTGTAGCAACAGTGGTTGGATCTGAAACAAGGAGAACCAAGTTATTGGTCGGATTGCTGCTGTACAAATAAAGCATTGATTTTCTTTGAGCAGAAAGATCTCATTTACACTTTGATGTCTTGTGTTTCAGTGGTAATGTGATCATAGAGACAAAGTTCTACGACAATGATCTTCATGTGAGTACTTCCAGGGTTCGGCTTTTCTACATCTGACATCTGAGCCTTGACCTCTGACCTTCCAACCTGCTGATGTCCTGCCAAGATCTGAAAATAAACCATGGCAGTTAGCTACAGTCTGCGGCCGTCACCTGTTATACAGTCATGAATCAGCATGTTTAGGCTGAACCCTCTGTGCTGCCACCATCACTTAAGTGAACTTTGTGTTTTGTTCTATTTTCTTTTTGGAGAAGAGAAATTAGGAAGAAAAAAAATCCCTGATTTGAAATTACGTCTCTATGTTGTCCCTTTTTATGCTTTGCTTGATCTTCAAGGTCCACTAATTCAGGTCAAGCTATGAATAAAAATGAGCATTTACTCAGGAACACAGTGGCAGACATCTGCCTTTATGTTGAAGAGAAAGTCAGAGAAAATGCTCTGAATATTTTTTAGTTCAAAGCTGAGATGCACTCCATTAAAATTAGCCTAAACTATGAAAGCAAGGTCAAGATGAGTTCAGTTCTTGGATTACATTTTAAACACGCACACATACACAATGTACTACACAACTCATTATAAGACACACATTCTCATTTTTCTTAAAGCTGTCCTCCATTACCTCCAGAAGAGGTAATGGAGGTAGGTAACCTCTTCTGGAGGTAATGGAGGTCAAAATATTGACTAGAACTAGTGGCCCTGTACCTGCTGGGCTTTGTCCACCAAACTCACTCTTGTGATGAATTAGTCACTGCTTACTTAGCACCGGTTTGTCCACTACTGAAGGGGGGATCTGTTTCACTACCCCCTGCTCCCCTTTGTATACATCAAATCTCTCAGGCACATATGGAGACTGACAGACGGTGAGACGGCAGTTCTGATCTGAGCATCGAAACTGGAGAACATCCAGGGGACTGGGCCCGGGTCAGGATTTGTTCTGAAGAGGACGCTTATCTCTGGGCTGCCTCTGGAGGGGGGGCACGCTTCTGATAACACTTATACACTACAATAGTTGTAGGTTTCCGAGAAATCAGCTTGTAACGCAGTCAAACATACAAAACACTGAATTATCCGGACTCTCTCGAGTTAACCTTAAATACCGTTGAGATGTTCTTGGAAGGTAGTTTGTGTGACGTTCACCAGCAAACCACTAGTGTTTTTGCAGTTATTTTGCTCCTTTGCTTTAATGTCAAACATCAACTTGATTCAGAGGTTAAACTTCTTAATTTGTCTGATGTAGATAATTCATCGGCTTGTTTTTGTATCTAGCTATGTCTTCTTCCATCAGAGTCCTGTCTGCAGCCTGGCTACCTTCTACCTTCTGGCTTGATTTGGGCATTGCATCAATTCACTGTGTTTCTGTTTCTCTTAGCTTTTGGAAGAGTTGTGTAAAATAGCCATGTGTTTTAATATGACAGGATTTATGGATTAAAGTCATACAATGTTGTAATAACATGATGTGTGTGTTTGTTCCTTACTGTGTTGTTCTCTGAATATAATTTTGTTTTAAATTCTAAAACAATTTCTGTATTTGGAAGTGTATCTGATCTGCTTAGATATTTCTTTGATCAGTTGTACTGATTAACTTCAGTTTTATGTGGTCTTCTAAATATACTCTCCTTGAACTGTGGTTCATCTTAGCTGTTCTCTAAATTGATAGTGTTATATATTTTATAATACTACCACAGTTATACAAATATAGTAGTTATGACTGTGGTAGTTGTAACACCACAAGTTCGAATCCCTGCCTGATGACCTTTGCCGCATGCCTTCCCTCTCTCATTACCCACTTTCCTGTTTGACCTCTCAAATAAAGACCAGTAGAGACAATTGAACCTATAAAAAAACTGATAACTGAGCAGTTCCTACCTCCAGACAATCAAACTGAATGCACACTTCTTATGTCTCAGGTTTCTAAAGAGAACTAGCAAACTGGCTGTTACTCAGAGCAACCAGTTAGCTGTTCTGAGACAGATGAGCAGTAATGACCTGAAAAAAACCCCCCACTGAATCAAAAAAAAAGTTCTGGCAGAGCTGAATCCTAATGTTGGGTCCTATCCAACTTCCGAATCTGTTGCAATGTTTCTACCGACCAAAAGTTTTAGTGTTTGCTGTCAAATCTTTAAAACTTAGTTTTCTTTTACCATCGTGCATCTGGAGTAAAGACCAGAGCCAGCTAAGCATTATGCTCCACAGCTGTTCGGAGTCCATATGAGGAACCCAGTGAGAGGCTAGATCCAGGACAGGAGCTGCGTTCTAGTTTCAGTGACCTCCATGATGTCATTTCCAGGAGTGAAGAAAATGCTCCTGTTGAAGTTCCTGAGCTGGCACCAGTCTGGTTTTGGACCAAGTAAAGCGCCTTTCAGCTGCATAATAGCAGCAGTTAGTTCACAGTAGCCACAGCTGCTGAACCCTTCTAACTTGTTTTTCAGATATTTTTTCATGTTTAATTCAGATATTTACAATTCCAAATTATGATAAAAAAGCCTCTTAGTTTTAGTTTCAGAGATATTGATGATGATTTGGACACATTGAGACACTGAGTTTCATTCTCAGTACCCTTTGTATATTGAGATACAATTTTCTTTAAGTCATCAAATTACTGTCAAGATAAATATTTATTATACAGTATTAGTAAACCATTTCAATGTATGGAGCCCCTAAAGGTACTTAGAAATAAATAAATAAATGAGCTTTCTCGTGCGCACCAGATAAAGTTTATTTTTCGTTCAATGTCCCTTTCGGGACTTTGATCCGACTGATCAGCCTCACATGCTCAGTGGTTGTAGATGGGTTGTATTGGTTGTTCTGTTGTTCCATCGGTTCCCTACTGCTATTACGTTTCTACATCGTTAGGGGGCAGCACAGTGAAAGGTATGGCAATTTTTTAAGAGGAAGAACTTCATGTTCCATTAAGCTTTGCGGTCTCGACCTTGGAAATTATACCATCAAGCTGCAGCATGGGGAGTAAGGAGCCGAATGTAAGTGCTTTAAATAAAGGTGACCTAACCAGTGTGTCGTCCTTTTTCTTGATGTGTTATTAGTGGAGGTGAGCTGCTCACTGAGGGAAGGTTCACTCCATTAAAGGAGCCTCAGGTCAGCATGTTGAACGAGCTGCCTCTGCTTTGCTACCGTTAGCCTCCATTATAGCTGCGTATGAGTTTAGTTTGGTCAGGAGGCGGAAACAGCGCCGTGCTCCTCAGGTCTCTGTTCGGAGGAACACTTCCAGTGTTCAGCCGCAGACTCCTTGTTTTACTCTGAAATTACTTTTGCCAGGTTATTTTTCCTCTTAACTGATATCTTAAAGCTTCCGACTGGTACTTTTATAAAATTATCAATTTAACTTCATTTAAACACCTTGATGATTAGCATGTTCCCATCATCTTTATTCATACAAACATGCAGCGCTTCATTCAGCACCTGAGGGATCTGACTGGCCGGATGTCTTCGTCTGGGGGCAAAGGAGCAGGACTGGGACTGAAGCTGCTGCTGGGCGCTGGAGCCTTAGCATATGGCCTTAAAGAAGCCACCTACACAGGTACACTGCCTTAACGGCCATGGGGGCCAGGTCAGGGCCTGGTTTGGGCCCCTGTCCAAGTCTAATTTTCCACAAACAACCTGAGAGTAGCTTCCCCATCAGCTGGAATATCACAGAAAAGGGAATTTATTTCTATCTTGATATGTAAATGTTAAATGTTTCCAGCCTTGTTCTCATAGGTAACATGGGTATTGGTCATTGTGGTTGAGGCGCTTTATTGCTGTATCCAGACATAGTAATGGAAAGATCAGCAAAAGGAAAAACATGGATGCCCACATCTTCAATACTACTACTCTGTTCTGGTGGAGAGAACCAGAATCTACTGTTGGTTGCCTCCAGTTATAGAGGGTTTGGTTCTGGTTCTGGGTCTGAATGTGGTCCACTGGGTTTTCTGAAGTCCAGTGAACTCAACTACCGACCAGGACATTTTAGAGAATTTCATGCTGCTCCTGCTGACCAGCTGGATGGAGATGATGATCTCATTTTCCAGCAGGATTTGGTCCCGGCCCACAGTATCAGGACCGCCTCTGTCACCATGGTTTCATCTCCAGCTGTTGGAACTATTTCACTGTGAGGAGAAAAATGTTTGTTTTGCTAAAGTGAACAGGAGCAGATCTCACTCTGAGCTGTTAGGATCCACTAGAATAAAAATTAAGGTTGGATTAACTCAAACAAAACAGTTTCCAAGGTCTGACTTTTTTTTTTCCTGTGTTTTTTTCAGCAGTGTGTTTTAACTGAAATTTGTCCTGTGTGTGTGTGTGTGTGTGTGTGTGTGCAGTTGAGGGCGGCCAGAGAGCCATCATCTTCAACAGGGTTGGGGGGATGCAGATGGACACCATTCTGGCTGAGGGGCTTCATTTCAGGTACACTCTATCACCCTTTGCTGGCTGGAAAAACCAGCCAGCAAAGTGTTGTTTGCTGGACAAATTTCAAACGGCACCATTCTAATGTCTATGCTGCAGGATCCCGTGGTTCCAGTATCCAATCATCTATGATATTAGAGCTAAACCTCGCAAAATCTCCTCACTGACTGGAAGCAAAGGTGATAAACACTACTCACTTCAGTTTCATTCTGTGTTCTTCAGCCAAGTAGAAATGTTGTGAATTTTGTTACTAAAGTTAATGCAAAATACTGTTAGAAAAGCATGTTCTACATTAAGAGCTTTTTATGTTTTATGGTGTTTGATAAATATGACATCCATGGATGGATGGATGGATGTTAAAAAAATCTTATTTTTGCATGTGTTGTCTCCTGTAAGAACTGCTAATAATAGTTGAGTGGAATTCAATTTAGAAATGGTTCCAGTCGGTACAATCCAGCACTACTGGACTCTACCTCTGTATACACACACAGTCCAGTAACATTTTAGCTTAATTGATGTAGCAACTTAAAAAGTAAGCAGTGTTACACATCATGGATTGTGTTGTCATAGTAACAGTCTCTCTGAGGTTAAGCTGTAGAAATGTAAACCATAAAGTTCATGGAAGGTCTTAAAATGAACCTCAACAGATAGCTTTTACTGGTTCCTGCTTTTCTTTCATTTCAGTAGAAATATGAGAAGTATGGAAATTTGTGTTTGTGCAGATCTGCAGATGGTGAATATTGGAGTGCGGGTGTTGTCCAGACCCATGGCGTCCAGCCTGCCTGTAATGTACCAACAACTAGGGAAGGACTATGATGAGAGAGTTCTGCCTTCTATTGTCAATGAAGTCCTCAAGTCTGTAGTGGCCAAGTTCAACGCTTCACAGCTCATCACACAGAGAGCACAGGTGCTGCTAGCTCCCACACTGTCTGCCGTTTCATATTGCAGCACCGATAAATCAGTCCCGGTTCCCTTCATTTTAGGGGATTAGTGATCAGCCGATGATCACCTGATACTTGCTGAAAAATAGATCTGATCCACAGATGTCTGAAAATATCCACTGTACTCTTTGCTCTGCAGTGAGAGGACAGCCTGACTGACCAGGTCACGTCTGCATGTTAACAAGTCACTGCACTGTTAGTTTAGTGACTTTATCATTATATTTAGTAACTTTTCAGGAAAAAAGGTGGTATTACTAGGCCTGTTGTGATAAACAATAAATCAATTAATCGCACGATAAATGAAAACTATCGACCTCATTTTAATTATCGGCTTTATCATTTCCTCTGGCCTTTTTCTTTTTCAGTTGATGATTGAATGAAAAAAGACTCAACTCTGATGCTCTCCACTGTCCCTCCCTTCCTCATTTCCTTAGTGTAATGTCCAGTGCACACTTCATACACGGTCTTACAGCTGTCAGCCGATTGTCGGCCTGTTTTCAAAACCTGAGAGAGCACAAACTAGCAGACAGAAATCCTAGGTATAATGGTTCAATCGGGTTCATCGGGTTCAATCAGGTTCAATCGTACCGTGTGGTGTCCAACAATGGGCACAAAATAGTGGCTACAAGTCCAGTTAACTAATTGTAAAACCAGGCATTAATCAATGCTTTACTACAATCTACCTGCAATGCATGTAGCTAGTGTCAGTCCTGACTGAATGAAAATTATTATAATCTATTTATGTCTCGTTAACGAAGGAGCTGAAAAGTTACCAGGCTTATCAGCTGCGGTAACAATTTCGCTCCAACTGCTCCCCTTGTTATTTCTATATTCTTTGCATGAAATGTTGAATAAACATTAATGTTGTTTCCACATATCATCTCCATTGTGCCGTTAATGGAGACTGAGAATCCATTTTATTTTTGTTTTTGGTTGTTTTGTTTATCAGTTCCAGCATTAAATGTTCTTTTGAAAATAAAGTGTTTCTTCTATCTTTGGCAGGAAATCACATGCATTATTGCATCATTTCTATTAAATCAGTGTAAAAACGTCTTCAAACAATATTATTGTGTATCGCAATAATTGTTGAGACAATAATCGCTCAGCAAAATGTGTTATCGTGACAGGCCTAGGTATTGACCAAAATTAGAATCAGCAGGTCAGGTTTTGGTGCAGGCCTAGCTTTTTCTGCTGCCCAGTTGAAACTGTTGTTGGTGTGTCCAGGTTTCCCTGCTGGTGCGCAGAGAGCTTGTTGAGAGAGCAAAGGACTTCAACATTATTTTGGATGATGTGGCCATCACAGAGCTGAGCTTCAGCAGCCAGTACACTGCTGCTGTGGAGGCCAAGCAAGTTGGTGAGTCTAGACCTGTTGGCTAACATTATACAGACGCTGGAGAGAAATAAAGCCACTAATACGTGTTTCTATACAGTCAGGACCAAAGTTGTTCAGATTTAGGTTCAAAGTTCTTTTCCAATTCAACCAATAAGAGTCCTGAACCTGTGCAGGGAGCTAAAATGAGGGCTTTGGTATTGAGCCCTTCCAACCTGTAGGGTTTGGAGCTCCTCACTAAACATAGATCATTTAAAACCAGAGGAAACATGCAGAAAGCTTCTTAGACATACAAGAGTGTCTAATTGTAATGGCAATAGAAATTTTTCCAACTGTAATGTTAATCTGCCTTTTTTACAAAAAATATAAATAAAACATATTTTTTTCCACAACTGATCCTCTGCTTACTTAGATAAGCATTTATTTCTTCAGAGTGTTTCCCTTCCAGTCACAAATACTTGCTGGCTAAGTACAAATCATTTAAACTCTGATCCTGCCAGGCTTATGAATACTGTTGGACTTAACATGGTATAAAAATATTCAGATTAAGTGAACAGTGAACACTTGATTTCAATTCCTAAGATCTGCTGGAATAGAACACCAGGCATTGAATAAAACACTACCAAGAAGAGAGGAGTTTATTAAATACTGCTTGTGCATTTTTAGCCCAGCAGGAGGCGCAGAGAGCACAGTTCTACGTAGAGAAAGCCAAACAGGACCAGAGACAGAAGATCATCCAGGCAGAAGGGGAGGCAGAAGCTGCTAAAATGGTAACTGAATGTGGACTGAAGCAGATCAAGCTGTGTTTGTTTTTAATATGGAGTCCAACTCTAGATGTTAGCTCAACATCCACAAGTCATCTTTAGTTGCTGTTAACGCTGCAGTGTGTTTATTTACATTTAAAAAATAAAAAATAAAAGTATGTTACATATTTGTTCTTTGACCATATTGATTGTACAATAAAAATCCAGCTCCTCCATCTCCTCCCAGTGCTACTATCAGTCAAAAACAACCAATCAGTCAGGTCTTAGCGCTGTCAATCATGTTTGTGTACATGCTGCTGCTGCTGTTTGTGTACATTCAGTTTCATTCCTCTCTGCTACACTAGTTTCCCGCAGCAGCTGCTGTCATCAATGCTCAGGCTAGTGGCATAGCAACTGATGACGGCAGATGAATAGTAAGCTGTTTATCTGCTGGTAGCATTTAGCAGCACATAGACCAACGCAACCTTCCTCTTGTCTCTGATTGGTTGTTTTTGACCAGGTGGTGTATTAGCATCTACTAATACAGATGCTAATAGTAACACATGAAGGAGATGGAGGAGGTTGATTTATCCCCCCCACAGATTAAGGACCTCCTATTATATGGTCATGACATAGTAACAGATTTTACAAACATGCAAGAAAACTTTTTTTTTTTTGTGTGTGTAAACGTTACATATTTAGATTTCTAAGTGCTTAATTGGCCGTTGACTTGATTAGTTCAGTGTAATGTTACCTGAAGCCATTTTCAACAACCTTCTTGATCGGAATAGTGAAATGTTTACATCTCAGCATGTAAAAGGTCAGTTTTAGTGTGTATGTGTGTTTCTGACTTTGCATTACACTTAATCTTATGTTAACTAAGCACTAGTTGGTTTCTCCCAGTTGGGCCAAGCTGTGACCAAGAACCCTGGTTACCTGAAGCTGAGGAGAATCAGAGCAGCTCAGAACATTGCTAAGACGGTTGGTATGATCGGCCTCTTCAGGAGCTTTGCTGATGATGATTTATGCTAAGTTGAATGTCTGCTTCTAGGTGTCTGCATCTCAGAACAAAGTGTACCTTAATGCTGACAGTTTGGTTCTGAATCTACAAGATCAGACATTCTTCAACAGGTAGGTTCCACTGCCAGACTCTGCTTTATCTATCTGACTCTTTATCATATTTAACTCTAACTTCTACTTCCCATTTCATTCTGAATGCTTCCCAATTAACAGAAAGGCAACAAAGTAATCTTTAAGGATTAAAAGCGTGTTAGCAAAGCAACATTTTTATTTCCTTTCACCTGGCATTACTGATGTTCTTTGGCTTTAGAGTTTAAATGTTGAGGCTCATCTTTGAAAGTTTAATATAAGGGTGTCATTAATGAAGTTGCAAGCTGATGCCTAACCTGTTGGTCTCTCCCACCTGCAGCTGCCCTTTCATTTCATCACCTGTCAAACATCAATCTAAATCTAAAATTCAAAGATTGAAAACCCTGGATTTTAGTTTATTTTATGCTGTTCTTTTTCCAGTTTTTCGACCGTTCTGAAGAAGTGAGGAGGACGTGGCCAGTGGCAGCACAGCAGACATCTTATTAGACCCACAAAATCATCATCCATCAGTCTGGACAAGTGCGAAAGAACTGACGTTGTTTTGTCACCTGGAGATTTAGGAGTTGCTTTTATTACCTTTCGAAGTATGTACAATTATCTATGTGTAATAGAATAAAACTGGATTATGCACACTACCTCAGCGTAGTGTAGGAGTCTTTAAAACCTGTTTTAAATTACTGTTTCTTCTATCAGTGGCATTTGTATGTTAGATCAGTTTTACTTGCTCTCTTTTTAATCAAACTAAGCTGCCCCATTTTTCAGCTTTAAACGTGTTATTAATAAAAACATTTGTCACATTCAGAGTAATCTCAATAGGCTGATAATTAAATTTTATATGACCTGAATTCCACATAAAACTTGCATTCTTTAAATTTGGACAAAATGAAAACTAAGCTGATAGTGTATTCAGTCAGATGATGAACAGGTTGGAACTGAAAAGATTATCCATTAAATGAGTTAACTTCAGAGGTGAAACCTGCTACAGATCTGTACATGGTTGGAGAGGACAACAAATGACTAAAATAGAAAGATTAAGCTGGGAGAACATATAGCAGGTCATTCGATGTATTGCTATATCTACAGTCACTAGGTGACAGCAGTGTTCAAACTATTAGAGGTGATCTACATTAAAATACTGGTGCTAACAGAACTGAGGAGATGAGGGATGTTTTAAACACATCTACCACCGTAGAGGAAAGGTGGAGAAGTTTGACAGTGAAAAGAAAAACAATGGATGATTAGTAAAGCAAGTATGACAGTTTTAGGTCTAAACTAATAGATTTTTAACTGAAAGAAAAAAGTCATTAGATTCACTACTAAGTCATTAAGACAATAAAATGTATCATTTATAACAGATAAAGCCATTATTTCTTAAAAAATGTATAAGAAAAAAGCTTTGATAGAGTGATTAAGATCTGACGTGACCAGCTCAGCAAGTCTGGTTTTTCTTTGAAATAAACAGTTCTTTCTTGTGGCTCATGATTTGATTCTGATTAAATATTTTCCTATTTGTAAGACCAATACCAACAATAACTTTACAAGACCATTCATCATTTACAACTTTGCTGTCATCAAAAAAAAACTCTTAGCCTGACTCTACTTCGTCTTAAGTGACTGTAGCTCTCAGAAAAAGGCCAAGATGTCGAGAAAGCCTATTAACTGGAACATAAAATGTTATGCACCTTCTGTCCAGTCCAGAACCTTTACTTGTCATTAAGCAGCTTCAGTCCCATGAGTTGCTGGTTGTCATTCACAAGAAGCTGACATTCATCAAACATTCTGATAAGGTCGACCGAAAAGTTAATAAGTTTAACTTCTTTTGCAAATGAAATCAGTTTGGATTATGTTAAAAGTTGGTTATTTTCTATAATTCTCTGGTAGAACATGTACTATCACCTATGGGAGACAAAATCAAAACTAGTCAGAAACGTCACTGAAATTCTTGGTGTTAAATTTGCTGAATTTACAGAAACACTTTTAAAAAGTCACAGAATACGTGCGGTGCTGCCCAGAAGAACTCTTCAGGGTGGATTCGAGATCCTACCATCAACATTTTAATTAATTATTACAAAAGCTACTGATGTGATTCCCATCACATGTAGTTTTTTTTTCTCCTAACAGGTTATTGAAAAGGATGTGCACTCTTCTCATCAATCATTGGGAATTTTCCAGTTTTTGACATATTTCCATGGTATTTTGACAATTTCACAATGAACTTCAGTGTTGGAGGTTGGAAGGCCTCCATGCCATCGTCCACAGACTCAAGACAATGTGAACAACATTCTCCTTTGAGGTTAAAAGTAATGTTTAATATTACTTCATCAATCAGCTGAGGGAATGATTAATTTTGGGAATAAATGCATATATGTGTATATACTTGCTGTGTGTTTATTAGGTTGGTCTTTAGTTTTGTATGCTATTTTTACCAGAACTGTCAAGACTTGACATGTCAAATAAGAAAGGTTGTTTTATTCATAAAATAGCAATATTTTCTACCCATAAAGTTCTGACTATGATAATTAAAGAGTTCACATAAGAACACCACAAAACAGCTGGAAAGAGAGAGAGAGCTCTTTATGTCCTGAAATAACGTCTTAGAAGGATTTGGACATTCCACTTATACAAAAACAACTCTGGATTTTTGGTACCAAACATAGGAAACAAATATGTTTTTAAAATGTGATAAATTTTGAAAGAAAAAAGACTTTGTCCTTTTTGATGAACCATCAGGTGAGTTCATGCCTTATGTAGGGATGCGGCTGCGCAGGTACTCCAACACTGCATCGGTTCCCTTGGCAACAATGGCTGCTCTGGGAGTGCGGAAAGGATTCCCTTCCAGACTCAGGCATCTGAGGTTCAAACAAAGTTCCAGTTGACAAAGAGTTATGTTTTTACTTTGATTTATTGTTTTAGCTAAAAATACTAATTCAATAGCAAAACATGTAAAAATTTTCCCAATAATGCTTCTAACCTGAGGCTGGTACACAGGCCCAGTTCAGGAGGGACGCTGAGAAGGTCGTTGTTGGACAGATCCAGAGTGGACAGACTGAGCAGCTGCATCAGACGGCTGGGATCCACCCCAACCACCTGGTTATTCCCCAGCATCACCGTCTCCAAGGTTACAATCTGATACAGAGCTTCAGGGAAGGCGCTGAACCTGCATGACAACAAATTAATATCCCCCATCTTGTTTTTTACTTTCACTAGATGTAGGTCTTTATTAAATTATTTTAGTAATAATTCTATCAAGTCCGTTATACAGTTAGAAACCCCCAATAGATGTATCGTTGCTTCAAAAGAAAAGCTCATGTTTAATTGTTATTTATCTCTGGAAACAAAAGTGATTTAGTTGTTCGTCTATGTTAAACATAGATGAACATTTCTAGACGTACTTATTCCTCTAGAGCTACCAGCTCAGTCTGGCCATACAGGTGGGAGCTGATGGAGGACTTTCCTCTGCATTCACACCACAGCACGTCAACGAGATCAAGACCAGGGCTTTGACTAGGCTCAAGCCCTTTGTTAATCTTCAATAAGTCTTTGGTGGGTTCACTGGTATATTTTGGGTCATTGTCAGGTTTCTGGTCCAGTTCTGCTTCCACTTTTTATTTTGTCCAAGCACCCCATGAAACACCATACAAGTGTATCAAAGGGTCGCCTGACTCTCATGACTTAAACGTTCTCTGACCAATCAGTGACCGAGTCTTCTGTTGACTGGGATCGGTTCAGATGGGAGAAACGGGGCCGATACCGGTAGCTAACTGAAGAGCCGACAGTCAGGTGCAGTTGAGTTTTAAAATGGGACCTACTCTCATTTCAACTGGTGGCCCTGATGTCGCACACACACATTTCTGCACTGCACATAGAGTATGGCGGCAGTCCGCTGCTGCTAAATGGCTTTTAAGAAAAAAATGTAAAAAAGAGAAAAAAAACAGATCCGGGTGGAACTACCTGTTGTAGTTTAGCACAATGCATCGTAGTTTGGAAAGGTTCTTCATTTCAGAGGGTAAATCAGTCATCTGGTTGTTCCTGAAACAAGGAAGGCACAGACTGTTGCTGGTATGGACACAATACATCACTTCATTATACATGAGCTTCACTGTAAAATTCAAAGAATTATTTTATTGTTCTGTTGATTGTTCAGAATCTCCAGATGTGAGGCTGACCTCAGTACCAAGAGGAAACTACAGCAGCTTTGTAGCTAATCAAACTGCTCCCTGCTCTACCAACTCATCACCATGGTCACAGTCATCACGCCTGCATGAGGTAGCTTCCTCACTATCTGCTGCTAAAGGGTGCCAACCTGACAAGTCACAAGGATTATGCATTTCCCATGCACATAGTGCCATTTTATAACATAATCAACTGTTACCTTAATTCTCCTATGAAAATACTGTATTTATATCAAACATATAAGTCATGTGACTTCACAGTTTAATGCCTTAAAATTGTCCGTTTACAACCGTTCTCAGGAAAGAAACAAAAGGAACGCTAAGAATGCCACTCTGGTTTATTTGTATTTCTATTTAGGTAGAATATGAGTTCTGAGAACACTTTGAATAAATTCAATAATAAATATCAAAATGAATTACTGGAAGGAACAACAGCTCTAAATGTGTCATAAAGACATAAACCAATAGAAATTAAAAGTTAAGGATAAAATACATTCATGAATGTGCAGACCTGAATCTGAGTGGACTGTGTCACTATTGTCGTTTCATTTCCCAGTAGCTGAACAGAACCACGATGTGAGCGTACCTGAGGTCAATGTGTGTGAGCTGCTGGAGGGAGCAGATGTCAACAGAACAGAAGCTCAGTCTGTTAAAGCCCAGGTTGATGTCTGACAGCGAGGAGCGGAGCTCCAGCAGTCTGCACGCAGCGCACAGCAGGAAGGGGTGGAGCTTTATTACATCAGGTAGTTTACCCACAATCCTCTCTGATGCAGCGATACGCACCGGGTTGGGAAAGCTGTCAGCTGGTTCCTGCTGAAGTTAACGGAGGTGACGGCCTGATGTGCTGCAGCATCAAACACCTCGTCTGGAACACTGGCTGCCTGCTTATTACTGAACACACACATTCACACACACTGGGGTAAAACACAAATATTAATAAATTCTGCAGTAAAACTGTGGTCCACTAGAAAATTAGAACAAAAACAAGATTAAACACATTAGACATGCATCAGTTTTCTTATAAGTCATTTTACCTTGGTGTTAACTCATTCATTATTTTAGTCCTCCAGAAGTTCAGACCAGACTGTGCAGAATGTCTCTTCATTCATTTTTACATTTAATAATACTTTTTGCCCTGTTTTGAAGTAGAGCTACTTCACTTATTTCTCACTGTTTGCTTTGAAAACTGTTTTCTATTAACTGTTCCAGAAAACCCTCCAACTCTGGTCTCTGGTTCCATGTAGAAGGAAAGATGTTTACCTTTATATACTAGGAAAATCCATTGAGATTAAAAACCTCTTTTCAAGGGAGTTCTGGTCAACAGGCAGCAAACGTTATACAAGAAAAATAGAAAGCAAAGAAGAGCAAAGAGCAGACGAGTTCAGGTCAGAGTGACAACATGTTGGACCAGTTCCAGTCAGCTGCAGCAGAATTCAAGCACGTACCTGAACAGAACCTCCTTCGGCCTGGACTGTTTTAGCAACAGTAACTAGGAAACACACCAACAGGACAAGACCAGCTTTCATTGTCAGTGAGTGAAAATAGACTCACCTATACTCCAATGTCTTGAGAGTTTTGATGTTGTGCGTGTTGACCAGACCTTCAGACGGTAACGTCATGGCAGTGGGCTCAGACGCTCCCGCAGCCTCCTCTGCACATTGATGGACAAAACAACAGGTGACTGGAAGAAACTTGGAAATATTCCATAAAAGAACCAAAATCATTTACATGCATGATTTACTAAATCAAATAGTTGATAGATGATAAACCAACCAGATAATTATTATAGTAATTTTATTTCTAACAGGAGTTTGAAATTCCAGCTCTTTTTATCAGAGACTCTAAAGAAACTGAACTTATATATTTCTCTGTTCTTATTGAACTCAGCTGTTCTTTACTGAAGTGTTTGTCAGGACCCTCTGGCCTCCATGTGTGTCTGGACTAACAGCTATTTGTAGAACTGATTGGACATTTGAAGCTCATTGCAGCAGGATGAAATGAGTCTTTAGTTTTAAATATTTCTGCAGTTAAAAACAAAAATGTCACCTTTAATTCTTCCTCTTAGATATTTCAGAAGGTCACCGGTTCCTTTCTGTGATGAAACGACACTTTAGGTTGGCATTGAGTTACTGAAGAACATGCTTATTAGAAACAATGATGAGTAATGGGTGTGAGGTACTACTGCTGTTCTAGTAGTAGTTGTCTTTATTTCATGTGTTATACACCCTTACAGGTGCCCAGTCCACATGGGCTTACAAGGCACAATAAAACATATACAAACAAGCAGACAGACATAAATATCCTTTCAACAAAAAGCATCCTCTTTCTAAGGTCCCAAAATAAACTGTGCTAACTGAAACAAAAAATACTTAAATAACGCATTTTGTCCTCATCCATTAAATAAAAGAAATCTGGATAAACATCAGGTATTTTAGTAAATAAATCATTTCTCAATGTCAGGTACAAGGGACAATAAAACAAAAAGTGTACTTCACTCTTAATTTCCCCCAAAGCACACAATAAAAATCTTCGGTGTTCCTCTGGGACTGAACCAAAATGTCCAGTCTCCAAAGCCAAAGGCAAAGTGCCACATATGAACTGGTAATTTTCAAATTTGTATTATTACAGTGAATGGCTGTGTTTATTTCAAACAAACTACATTAACATTAATAACGTGTGACTATTATTAATTATTTTTTCATCATATTGAACTTGGACTCTTTCTACATAGCATGAAGCTGTTCTCATGTTGGCTCCTTAACACCAATGTGTGTCATTTATTGATTCCAAAGTTTCTCCTGAATAAACTTTGGTTGAGTATGGGAATAACCACACCATCTTTATAGTGCTAATGGCATATGAACAGATGTAAACATGTCCCACCAGGAGAACACGCAGAGGAAGCCCTGGACAGGCTGGACAGATGGCGTCCCTCAGATTAACCAAACACTCATAGAGAAGTCACTAAGAGCTACCAGTTTAGTCAAATTAATAAGCAAACTAATATACATTTACACATTTTCTTGATTAGAAAGGTAAATCACCAACATAAAAATAAGCATAAATAACCTCCTTATATTTGCTAGAGTGAGGGAAAGTTTTGTGGTTTTAGAGTTAAGATAAAACAGTCATTTATGAGGTTTTCTTGGATTTTCCTGAAAGCTTCTGTGAAAATATTTCATTCTCATTTGACTGCTTTCTGATCTGATCCCAGAGGAAATGGAGAAACAGCAGGGCGGCAGAGTGACACCTCCTGTCCATGGAGACATCCAGGTCTCTCTTCCTGTCCCTGTGGAGATGACAGGACTGGACTTACTGTAGCTAGTGTTACCCAGGGTAAATACTGCCCTTAATCCCACCTTTGCTGCTCCATTGGTAGAGTGACAGTCAGTCACACAGTGCATTCAGCCAATCACTGCACCTCAAGTGGTTATTCAGGCCTGCTCCAGCTTTCCCAATCAGGTTTGAGGAGACAAAAGAGCTACAAGTTTGTGCTTCCAAACAATTAGTTTATCTCTTTGTTAATTATAAACTCTCAATATAAAAATGATGTAGATCTGAATACCCAGTGAGCTTGGAGCCAATAAGCTGTCATGCACTGAACTATATATAGAATTGGTGAGTAAGTGAACAAAATGTTGTTTTGTTTGTTTGGCGTGTTGGTTGCCAATGCTAATTGTTTGATCATCAATTGTCACATGATCTAACTTTTTAAATTCAATATATGTGGTGAAGATAATGAGATAAATCTTTATTTTGTTTTAAAGATTTGATTGTGGACATAATTGCATTTATTTTTGGATATAACTGAAAAAACGTCTAGTTAACTAGCAGGCTGGTAATTTACTGGTCCTGTTTAATTCAATACAGGCCAGCTGACCCTTTTTTGGGTTAAAGGATGGCGAGCTGGACACACAATCCATTATTCATCTTTTCATCGGAAATGAATTGCGCCTGGACATTTTCCCTCAAGTATCTGGACAAACAAACCATTGACTTTTAAATGTGTGTCGGTCAGACACTGTGCTGACCAGCGGGGAAAGTTAGGACTCTTTATGCACATCTATATAGAAAGTCTACTGCAGTACTGTGTATAGATTTATTTTTTTGGTTTCTATGTATGTTTTGTGTCTTGCGGTGTTCACTTAATTTTTCTTGTTTAAAATATGTAGTATTGAAAGCAGTTATTCTTTTGTATTGTTTTGATTGATTACTGACAAAAGCTCCAGCAGATGAATTTAGTCTTCTGATCTCAGATGCCATCTAGTCCTTTAGTATATTAAGTAGTGCTACACCAGGTTCTGCTGAGCACTGAGTGGACTCAATACAACTCCAATCACAGCTGGAGTCGTATTGAAAAGTAAAACCTGATAAATGTAAAGTTACTGCGTGGATGAAGTCTCAGGAGATTCCAGCTGACAATAAGAAACATTCTGTTTAGGAGTCTCACAGAAAGACCTCTGCTCTTCTCAGCCTGTAGAGAAAACTGTTTTTAATGCTGCAGCACGTGATGTTGAATAGGTACAAAACAGTCCCACTGCCCAGGTCACAGATTTGTACTGGCTGCCAACAGATCTGGAAAAGTCAAACTTTACAAAGGATGGAGAAAATCCTCCCAGGTTGTTAAACTCACTGAAACACAGAATTAAATGAAGGACGCTGTCTCAGGATAATGTGTGTTTACTGAAGTAAAAGGCTGACAATAACATTTAAATTCTATTTTAACTATTGAGATATTAATTATGTTCTATGTGTTCACAGCTTATCCAGGCACCAAAGGAAAAGTCTTCCTTGCTGAAACCTGATGATGAAATCAGGAATGATTATGTTCCCTTATGATCTACCAGCTTCAGCATCTCACAAACTAAAATCCAGCTGAGGTGTGAGCATCATGGGCTGTTCGAGTCCATCTGATTGGTCAAATATAATATCCATATACAGAATGTAAACATCTGCCTGCACAACAAGATACTGAATTAAAGCAGAGCTTTGTGATTGGGACTCGCCGTTATGGTAATGATAATTAGGATTCAATATGTTGTGCTGCTCTTAGTACTGAAGTATAAAACATTCTGTGAAGGACTGAAAATGAAACATCCCAGTACACAGCAGCCCGACTCCACACACAAAACCTAAACATGAGCATCTTCAGACGTCCAGATGGGGTCAGTGAGAACCAACACAGTCAGCTGAACATGAATGAGTCCCATGCTTTAGGAATGCTGTGATGTCAGCTTTCAGTTCCTGCACAAACCCAATAGATACAGTGTGTGTGTTTTAGAGGTGTGACCTACAGCCAGAAGTTCCTTCCTGATTCCACGGAGAGGGTTTCCCTCCAGCAGCAACACCTTCAGGTTGGGCAGCAGGCTCAGAGAGGCGGGAAGACTGCTAAACACACCACAGTTCCAATGCAGATGGAAAACACAGCGGCCTGCATGCTCAGAAGGGAGGGTGTGTGTGTAAATGCCTACGTGCTGATGTCGTTGTTAGTGAGGTCCAGCCGGGTCAGAGTGAGCAGCAGCATGAGTTCTTCAGGAAGATTTCTGATCTTGTTGTCTCTCAGTTCTAGAAGAGTCACAGCAGAGAGACAGGACAGCTGCTTGGCCTCCAGCAGCTCCAACCGGTTGTTCCCAGCAAACACTTCCTACAAACACACACACAGCATGGTTTATTGCAAACTTTGCCAATACACAGCTAGACTGAGTCATGGCTCATACACTAGCACCCATAGTTGTAGACTGATTGTCATGGTTACCCTGAGAGCGGGTGCAGATAGCTGCGGCAGCCGGCGTAGATTGTTGTGTCGCAGGTAGAGCTGCTCCAGAGCCATCATCCCGGCCAGGCTGACAGGAACGTCAGTCAGCTGATTGTGGCTGCAGTCAAGGAGCTTCACATCTGCCGGGCCGGGCCAGAACACAAAACGCTTCAAACATCTACATGATACCTGACAGTTACTTATATTTAGCAAAGTAAAAAAGGTTTGCTACATTAAAACTGTGTACAAAACTTTACAAATAGTTGTGACAAAAACAGTTTTTTATATCAGTGTAAACAAAATGTGTAAAACCATACAATACATTTCAGAATTTTTTGGATACATTTTGAGAGAATAAATTGAAGTAGCACAGCAGCGTATCTTTTTTTTTCCACACAACCAATTTAACCGTCTCTGTGTGTGTTTTGTTTAAAGCACATGAAAAAGAAATGATTGGGTTTACTAATTAGACTGTGGCTAAAAAACCACACTTGTTTGTTTTTATCATGACGCACTGCTCACTGTGCTGTCCATGATTAAATAAACTTCATTTGAACAGATTTTTGAAAAAAAAAAAAAACTTAACATGAAGACCCATAAAAGCCAATATGTGATTACATATGTGAATTGTCAAATGAGTGTTCATGTTTAAAAATCACAAACTATACTATGCTAACATCAGCATGAACAATGCAGGCTAAGCGTGTAGCCTACTTGTGGTCTCAGAGCTGCTCTTACTTGCCAGCTGGCCCAGGCTGTCAGGCAGACTGCTCAGCTTGTTGTGACAGAGGGAGACTTTCTGCAGAGCTGAGAGACGGCCAATACTGGAGGGCAGATGCTTCAGGAGGTTGTTGGACAGATCCTTCAAGCAATCACAAAAAGAACACAGACATCAGTAAATGTCAAACCACAGCAGAGCTTCAGAGCATTTGTTCTTTGTTTGAAGAAGCTTCTAGCTGCTTTCAGGGATTTACTTTCCTTTAGGACTGATGAGGAAAGCACTTTGAAATGCCTTGCTGCTGAAATGTGCTATACAAATAAAATTTGATTGATTGATTGATTGATTTAGTTTATGACAATACGCTCCATGGTCACCTATATGCTCATCTGATCACGATCAAATATTGGACTGAATCTTTGATCCAGGTTGTCCATCTCTGTGAGGTAAAGGTAAAGCATGGTTGCTGGTTCAACCTGACCCAAAACCAGCAACAACAACCAGCCAACTACATTCAATTGAGCTCAGCACAGGCTAGGACCATAAAGTATTCAGAAAGCACTTCACACAGGGTTCACACACCTCTGTGTGTGTTAGGAAGTGACTGATACAGACCGGGTTCTCAAACATAACTCAATATTTCTATGGCTGTGAAGG
This sequence comes from Poeciliopsis retropinna, assembly GCA_010277075.1. Classification (NCBI taxonomy): domain Eukaryota; kingdom Metazoa; phylum Chordata; class Actinopteri; order Cyprinodontiformes; family Poeciliidae; genus Poeciliopsis; species Poeciliopsis retropinna. Next base: position 28,563,599 of record VMRM01000003.1, read on the forward strand.
CAGCAAATCACAGAGCTGCTTGAATCAGGGACCTGGGAGAGCAGCGCCTCATGAGATACCATGACTCCCTGGCACTGACCTGCTGCTTACAGAAAATTATGTTTATACACTCTTAGAAAGTATTAAATACACCTTCTAATAACCTCACTTTGTTCAAGGTTCTAATATTGGAAAATAAGTTGTTGCTGTCCATCAATGTAAGAAAGATACAGAGGCTATTTCCAAACAATCTACATTTCATCACTCCGTTTTCTTTTCCATTTACATCATTTACTTTGACCAAGGAGCCATGATTAGTGAAACTGCCACAACTTTCCTTTAGGACTGATGAGGAAAGCTTGTTAAGATGTCAATAGCAACCAACCCATGAGGTGACCCACTGAAGGTTATGAAGAACAGAGTCACCCCTTCATTAGCTTCTGTCACTTTTCCACTGAACTGTAGAGGACCAGACCAACTGGGTCCAGTCATGCCTGTGTCCCACACAGGCCCATATACCTCAACTAGGTAGAACAGACTTCCCTCGTTTCCATTGCTCCCTCTGATCTGAACCAGAATGTGGATGAGCTGCCCTAACAAATGAAGAGGCTGAGTTAGTCTGGTCTGTTGACAGCAGAACAAACAAGCTCTGTCACAAGATCCTCTCTCATATCAAAGACAGACGTGAGTGTGTGGTGAGTTACCAGCTCTGTCAGGTTCCCCAGCTCTCCTATTTCCTCTGGCACAGTTTCCAGAAGATTCTGCTGCAGTGTGAGGGAACGAAGGTTGTTTAGGGAACACACCTCTGTTGGCAGTGATGACAGCTTATTATGGCTGTAACAAAACACAAACAGTTAATTTTGATTTGAAACCACTCTGAGGATAGTTTTACTTAGAGATGAATCTCAACAGTAAAAGCAGTGATCATGGCAGTAAGCTTCAGGCTCAGTGAAAAGAAGTGCTTCATCTATGTCCGTGTTCTCTCATGCAGAGAGGACACATCAAGTTTCTGTGATTCTTTCCCTTTATTTTGTTCAAACACATGAAAACACACATATTAGTCAGAGACAATGTCCTGCTCCTCTTTGTGCTTCTCAAAAGGTCTGACTGTAAAAAAGGTAGACTGATGACTGATGTCTCCACAGAAAACTCACCATGAGACTAACTAACTGTACCTTAGTCGCAGCTGCAGAAGCTCCTGCAGCTCTCCAAGAGCGTTGGGTAAACTGCTCAGCTGGTTGTCATGGAGCTGCAAGAACAACTTGGTGAATAAAAGCTTGGTTGAATCTAAAGAAAATCAATTTATCCCAATAAAATACATCAGACAAAGTTTGTACTGATATAAAGTATCAAATTGACTCCAGAATCAGGGAGACTCCAGAACAGTTGTCATGGGAGATTCCTGTCTTTCAAGAAGGGCTCCGCTCCACCGGTGCACAGTGGAGATGCAAGCAGTCTACAGTTACTAGTATATAAAAAAACCTATTTAAAATGAAAACAAGCAACGTTCAGACAGGTAAAGCCCGCCAGGCTTATAATACACTGGGGGAAGCCCTGATTTTGTTTAGCTGAGAAAAGTAGAGACAACTTCTTTCAACAGTACTGGATACAATTTTTTTTTTATAACTTGCATCAACTGATTTTTTTTTGGCTTGTGGACCTTATGCCCCAATCTTTCACAAAATGAACGTCTTTTAATCTCTTCAGTTAGTGCTGGAGTTGATTATACTTACATCCAGTATAGTTAGTGCAGGTAAGAGTTTGATGTCTTCAGACAGCTGTGTTAGTTGATTGGACGACAGCAGAAGTTTGGTGAGGTCGGTCTGTTCCCACCAGCGATCTGATCCTCCAAATGATGCGTTCTCCTGGGCTTCCGCTGGTTCATCAATGTTGAGCCGGTACACATTCTGAGGGACTGGGACATATGATGACTCAAATCGTTGAAGATACAAACATAATTCACTTAGAACACCACAGTGGTACATGCTGACTGTACATCTGTGTAGTTTAGTGATATGTGGATGGGAAGAATAGAAACATTATGGAGGAATCCCACAGTGGGGGAATTCAGGAGCAGCATTAAAGTATGTTGGTTCAGAAGGACACTTGTTGGGTCTTGCAGGACTTGTATCTCAATCCAGGGCTCTAACTTTATGTCTAATATGCCTTTGAAATCATTTAAAGTTATCTGTAACACATGAATCAAAGCATGTTGGACTTCCTCATTGATAGACAACAATACACCACAAAAGAGGAAAAGAGGCACCTTATCTGTCGCAGATAAAAAGAGATATACCTATACTTATACTTAAAGCAGAAAAATTACCACTAATTATGTGGCTAATAATAAAACAAATAAATGTTAAGCTTTGGAAACTGACTTGACCCGTTCAGGTTCAAACTGGTAAAAAGTTTTCTTCCTATGTAAACCCCCACCTGCAGATTGCATAGGGTCAATGACTGGCAGCATATCAATAGTGGACAGTCACTAGCATTGTCATAAAACAATTAAATGTGGTTTACTGACCATCAGCTTTCACTCTTCAAAGACTTTATTAATGATTTGGGATAATCAGATTAATTTATTTTGTCTCAGAAACCTGGCTGCAGCAAGACGATTTTGTTTATATAAATGAGTCAACTAATTATTCAAAATTTCACATTTATTCACTAACCCAGGCTAAATAGCTACAGTTATTTTGAATATCTCGCCCTCAGCTTTTCCTCATCCAAATTGCAATTACTGCTAAACTCAATTAGCTCAACCCACAGGAGCTTTCTGTGGTACATATGTCCACATATGGGATGGAGTGTGAAGTAATAATAGTGCTTCTCCATTACCTTTGCCTGTCTGGTTATGTTTTAATAATATTTGTGATTAATGTAACTGAATCCTCCAAACCTCTGAGAAAATTTAACTAAAGCAGATATTGACCTGTAACAGCTTTTAAAGTATTGTTCCATTTCTCATTTCCTCATTGCCCTTCAGCTGCAAGAGCAACTCGGGAGCAATGCTTGCTCAATAATTTACTAATTAGACATTAAAACAAGAAACGAATAAAAAGATGGATTCAGGAGAGGGTTTGAATAGACGTTGTGAAATATCTACTTGCATCTGAACAGCTACATGAGATATTTCTGTACTAGCTGTGCTCATTTAAAATCATGTCAAATATACATAATTGGGTGTAATCACGATTATGAGTTTGCAATCACGGTGCCTAATGCTATGACCACTGATTACTACTACTTGGCATACAGTTTATGAAGTCATCATGTACAGCTCTGAGTTATGCATGGTGCATGTGATAATTGCTCTATACAGCTGGTCTTCTTGCCACCACGACCCTCTGCACCCAAAACACGTAAAGTTGACAAGAGAACACTAGAGCGGTGTGGAAGTCACCAGAAAAAGACGACAATATAATTGAGTCTTGTTTTATTCTCAATGTCTTCCAATTCAAACCAAAAATAGAATGTAGTAAAACCGTTGGTGTCTTCTCGCCTCACCTTTTCCCCTTCACAATAAAAGTATACATTCGGGTGTGAAACATCTACATTGTATACGCCACACGGTCAGAAAACAGCGACACCTACAGTCTCAGAAACGTCGCCGCGAAGGATAATCGGTCTTCATTTGACGTTGTTGTTCTCTTCTCCTACATAAATAAAAATAGACCACAAGGCATGTGTGCTTACCTTCAGTCAAACCTCGACCGGACAGGTTGAGCTGGCCGCTTTTCCTGGCTGCCTTTAGCAGCCCGTAGGGAACCGCTGCCTCCGGCTTTGGGGTTCGAAAGCCCGCCAGACTGTCCACATTACCCGCCCTTTTGAAACGGGACATCTTCCTCTAAAATGCAGACAAATGAAATATGCCTTTCCACTGCGTGATGCCCACACCCTGTAACAGCCTGCCTAAAACAACAACAACACAAATTTCTTTTCCGCCCCGGATCCTTCACAATAAAAGTCACCCAAACTTACGAGTAGGCCCCGGGTTGGAATGAAACACTACGAAACTGGAGGAAAAAATTAATTCCCTAAACTCCAAAGTTTTCTCATTTTAGAAAACGAAATGTTTAAGTACTACATTTAATTAGCAATCGAAGGAAAATACTACAAATGGTCCAAACAGCCAATTGAGACTGAAATCAATGAGTAGCCATAGAAACACGGAAAACAGCATTAGCATCACTAATTTCAAATATTTGTGGAATTTGGCAAATATTAAAATGTCAAACACATTTCAAACATATTCCTGAAATTTATATTTTAGAGGATTCCCAGTGACTAAGAACAAATAGAAACCGTGGCTGGCAGGCTGTGAGGTAGCTTTGTTCTGCTTACCCTGCATACCCAAATAGTGGCGGAGGCATCACCACATGGGCAACTAAAGGAATCACCAACATGTGCTCTCTGTCCAAAAAGGTGAAAAAAAATAAATTATACAAAACCAGAGGGTTTTCTGAAATTTTCAACATTTGATCAGATGAATATTGCCATGCAGATTGATGAAAACTACAGACAAACATGGTGCCCAGTGGCAAAAAGACAAAGCTGGTGTTTTCAGTAGCTTACTAAATTTGGTAGCCTCATTGGACGTGTTTCTATTTTCTGTGCATTTTGGTTCAAAATTTGTGCTCGTTTAAAGTTTTTCAATTTAGTTTGTAAATCCTTCACTTTGAGGTCAGCTCCTCCAGTGTTGTTTCTGTGTTAATTTATCTGCTTCTCTCAGTTCCTCATTTCCAAATATGCCACTCAGATTAGACTCACCTGGTTTCAACAGTGCTCCTTACGCTTCCTCTATTGAAGGTCCTTTGTCTGTCTTTGTAGTTATGTGTGTATAATATGCAACACCACATGTAATGTTATGCACATGTGATCTGGTGGCTTCTTTTGGTGTAGCATTGAATGACAGGAGCTCCAGCTGGTGAATTGTTCCTTAATTCACAATCTGGATCTCAGCATCAAGGCGACAACTTCCCCGATACACAGCACACTGCGGAGGCCAGTTGGTTAAATTTTCTGTAAAGAGTGGTTAGCAACAAACAGCACAGTGAGCTTTCCTACTGGTCCACTAGTTCTGTGTACACAGTAGAGAGAGTGCTGAACAGACTATGTCCTACAAACAATCATTACAATCAGGTATAACATATTTTTCTAACAGGTGATCATATAGTGATTTAACTATTAAACTGTTCAAAGCAACCTAGTGTTTCACAGAAAACAAAGCTGGCCAAGTCATGTCGCCATAGAAACAGGGAACAAACAAACTGACAGACTGGCAAATACAGCAAACCGACAAACAGACAAACTGACACTCTGACACTTTCACCAGCTGCTAACAACAGCAACGCTCCACCACCAGTGAAATTACATTGATCTTTGCCAAAACTTAATTGCAAACTATTTTATGATAGTAACATCAACAATATATTTCCACTTATATGGTTGGACTGAAGGAGAGATTGTTTAATGGTTACAACAGTACAAAAACAAACAAACAAAAAAACGTAAGTAATTTTTGTGTGTTTCTATTGCCTGGAAAACTCCAAGAGTGATTTTAAAGCCCCCACCCTGTCCCCAGCCTCCAGGTTCTGAGTTACGGCCCTGTGTTTGGTGTCAGAGCGCAGCGCACAGATTTCCTCCTGCGGCTCCACAACTCAGATGGCTGCTGCACAGATTTGTGACGTTAATCTTAATATTAATTTAGCACTAAATTAACACTAAATTAGTTTAGTGCAACTAAACGCAACTAAATTGCGTTTAGTTGCACAACTTTACGGACTCGTTCATTCGTGGCTGTTTTCAAATTGTATTGCGCTGTTCAGATTAGTCTCGATGTTTGCAACGCGAAGCTTGACGTCATTCACAGCAAATATATTAACTTGACATTAACAAAGACACAGCGGGACGGATCATCCGGGAAATGATGGACTAAAACTAACTGGATGTCAGACAAATTCTGGGGTTTATTATGAGTCTCTGCTTCTTTCCAAGCCCAAATGAGAAACTTCACGTTCAGAACGAGCCCAAAAAGGCGAAACCCGCAACTCATTCAATTTGCAAGCGACTTAAAAAAAAAACGAGCTCAAGGCCGACTTGGCGACAGAAATTCAAAATAGTTTTTCTACCAACAAAATGCGCATCTCCCTCCATCGTTTACATTTCTGTCGCTGATGTTGTCGCATAAAGACGTCGGTCACTCGACAAGACGCGAAGAGAGAATACAATTAAATAACAGAACAAGATAGTAACGCAAAGTGATTTCGAAAAGTAACTGTAGTCTGATTACTGGATTTGAAGTAGCAACGCGTTAGATTACTTGTTACTGAAAAAAGTGGTCCAACGTCAGTAACGCGACATCTTTTGCTCTGGTTACCAACATTAATTTCCCCAGAGAGGTTCTTCTTTATTGTATTAATTTCTTTGTTTAATTATTTCTGTCAGCAGGTGGCGGTATCTAACGTGATCGCTGGGGTATGTGAAAGAGCAACTCCTCCTCTGTTAGCGCTGCTTCTGTGAAGTCCTTCCGGTGGACAACAACGGAATTGTAATTTTGCTCATTGATTTTGTGAGGATCGTTGGATGAAAAATAGAATATCTCAGCTATAATAGCCGCTTTATACCCCGAGCTACCGCTTTTGACTGTGACACAGAACCAACATGGACGTCCCGAACCCTCCAGAAGGTGAGCAGAGCTCTGCTGCAGTGCAGCTAATAGCCACGACGTTAGCCACTCTAGCTAACTCGTTGAATAAAGGTGCGGAGCCAGCGGCGCATTCTTTGCTTTAAATGTTGTTATTATGTGTAACGGGGGCATTTAGCTATTGCCGCCTCATATTTCAGGACATTTAAAACGACAGTCGACTAAAGCGCTGCACGTGTAAAATTCATCAGTAGCGTAAACTGTGGAAACAATTTTTAAAATAAAAGTAGAACAAACACAAACAAAGAAATCTAAGTAAAAGTCAAATTTAAGCGATGAAGTCTTAGTAAGCTTCAGGGATCAGGTAAAGGCCTATTCCACTTTATTTTCTCACTGTTTTCTTAATCGTTGATTTATATAAAAAATATTTATACGTGTGTGTTTATTTTTTTTACTTTTGCATCTGGCCACATCAGAACTGGGTCAGCTCAGAAAGTACAGATTGGTGTTTGTTTTATATCATAATAATTTATGATGCTCCTCTTTTTTCAGTCACTTGCTCTCTAACCTCCTTCCTGTTTGAGCACAGTCTCAGTCAAGATTAGTGTTTTATTTTCCCCTTGTTGCAGGAATTACACACATCATTAATGAAATATTAAAACTTCTTCTAGATCTTCTCAGCGAACATCTGTGTGCTGATGGGACCTTGTAAAGCAGCTTTCTGGAGATGGAATCTGCTAAATATTCTCCATTGCTTTACACTGAATTGTTGCTTGAATAATTCTCAGAATGCTATTTAAACAGTTGCAGCAACAAATACTAGTACATTTCTATTGATTTAGTCAACGTTTCTTGCTAACTGTAACCTGAATTAAATAATATATTTCAGGTTTACTGTGTATAATTAAACATAATGAGTTTCACTCAGATAACAAAAGCAAAAATGCTCTTTAAATCAAAAGCAGCTGAAATACTTAAAGCCAGTTAATAAAAGAATATTCTTGTCAAATTAATTGTGCGTCACAAATGAGGAGAAGAAACTCTTTAAGGCAAGACAACCGTTTCTAGTTTAATCCTTTTTTTAGGGTGTTTTAGTTTTTCTTAAATGGCTGTATTTATGTGAAACACACCTTGATCCTTGGGATGTGAAAGTTAAAGAATAATGTAGATTCAATTAATAAAAACATTCAAAGTAAAACATATTAAAGATTGCCAAGGTTGTGAAAAATTAGGCATAATGGTCCTTTAGTCATTTCTTGATTGGAAGCTGCAATATGAAGCCAACTTCAGCTTTGTGTCTAACCAACTGTTTCTAAAAGTCTACGAAATGTTAAAGAATGTTTTAAGTTACATACATTTCTATTGATTTTTGGTAGCAAAATTCATCTGATTCTACTCATCCTTTCCTTTTTCAGATCAAGAGCTGAGGAATGTGATTGACAAACTGGCCCAGTTTGTGGCTCGGAATGGCCCAGAGTTTGAAAAGATGACCATGGAGAAGCAGAAAGACAACCCAAAATTCTCCTTCCTGTTTGGGGGAGAATATTTCAGCTACTATAAATGCAAGCTTGCTATGGAGCAACAACAACGTATGTAGTTGAAGACACTAAGCAGTTAATGTAGCGCCACATAGTGGCACCATTTAGTTCTTACTTTTGCAGTGACATTGTGAAAGCAGCATCACTGATGTCCCTAAATGAGCATTTTATCAGGGCCAGGATTAATGCCAGAGGAGCTGACTGTAAATAGAAAAGTCTTAACAGTGATCATTTTTGTCTGTGGGAGAGAGGGCAAGAGTTGGAGCCTTCTTACGGCACAGGAATCAGTAGTGCCAGTTGGCTGGTTAATGAAGTAAAATGATTGAGTTGAGCACAAAATGGTAGATGGTCTCTAGTCAGAGTCAAAGTATCTACGTTTGCGTTTGCTACTTTATTCACATTGTTGGCATGCTTGTTAAATTTTAAATGAGAATCTGGGGTGAAATTTGTCCCATAGAAAAAAAATTAGACACCTGTATAAGTTTACGAATGCGTGATTTTTTTTTTTTTTATAGCAAAACTCTTTTTACAGTTAATGTATGGTTCACTTTAAACCTATAAAATTCCATATGTGAATGGTCCGTGTATTTTCAGGCAGTTTGTTTGTTTCGTTTGCAATGAAAAGTGAAAAAACAAAAAGACACATTTTTTTGTTTTTTGTTTATTAAACCAAAATTGGATAATGGCTCAGCTCGTTATCCGATTTTCTATTTAGCGCACAAAAAAGAAATGGAAAAAACGGATAACCAGCACTCAGTTTCAATTTCCATGATTTCATGGGTGCCAATAACTGTGAGCAGGACTGTACATAATTACTTATTCAGTTCATATAGCTCTTGCAACTGCTAAGCTAATACTATTCATAAAAAAAAAAAAAGTAAGAAACTGTAGGGTTTGAATGACTGGCAGAATGTTATTGCACAGTTTGAGCGTCTTGAATTGTAGTTTTTAAGCTAGAGCACAGAGCAAATTAAAGACTCTCAAGGTTGGAAAAAATTGGGTGGACTGGCCCTTTAACCATTTCCTGAATCGGTTAAAGAGTCAGTAAATGAATCTTTGGCTTTATATTCAAAGCCAACTTTAGCTTTGAATACAAACCAAAGCTAGAATATAAGCTCTGTGAAGGTATCATGATGAAATAAATTTTACTATTAATTTGGATGAGTGTACAAAGTGTGCAGGGCAGAGAGAATGTCCGGGTCAGACCATTTGTCAAAAATAAAATCATGAAAATCGAAACTGAGCGCTTGTCCATTTTTTCCATTTCTGTTTTGTGCACTAAATGGGAAACCAAATAACGAGCCGAGCTGAGCTGTTATCCGATTTCTGATTTTGGTTTAATAAATGAAAAACGAGTCTATTTTTGTTTTTTTAATTTCAGAAGTGTTTCAAAGAGTTGATTGTTTTCTGGAGCCTTATTAATAATAGATTAATGTTATTTTGTTATTTTGGTTTTTTTTTTAGATCTTTTCAACCCTGGAACCAAAGATGTGGTTGACATTCCCCCTCCATCAATGCAGCTGGTTCCTCCACCTCCAATTGCTCTGTCAGCTGCGCCCTCGATAGATGAGCTCATTCAACAGAGCCAGTGGAACCTCCAGCAACAAGAGCAGCATCTGCACACTCTCAGACAGGTAATAGAATAAAGATGAAACAATAATTGAAGCCATAGAGTAAGACTATCTACATCCCCATTCCCAAAGGCAAAAGGTCACCAAAGATCAGCGGGGGCAGAAATGTTAATATAGAGCTATTAGGTACTCTGAGTACACTTAAAGCTCACTTTCTTCATACCTGCTCAAGTTTTTATATGAAACATTTTTAGACTTTGTTTATGCTGCACATGACCTGTTGTTTAAACCATGCATTAGACTGAGGTAAAAAAGTGGAATTGAAGTAATTTTGAATGTGGTACAGTTTTTGGTTTCTGACCTCAGGTTGTTCTGAGCATTTCAGAAACTGTTGATCTACTGGGTTTCTTGAACAGCCATCATTAGGGTTTGCAAATACTGGTTCCTTTTGATTCAGCCAACATTTTGAAGCTGAAACTACAATTGCCACAGCTCAACAAAACTGACCAATGATGAACTGGATAAATGTTGGCTTGTCTGACAGGTCCTGATTTGAGCTGCAACATTTAGATGGCAGGGTGAGAATTTGGAGTGAAAAACATCAAAGTATTGATCCATCCCTTATTGTAGCAATGGTTGCCTCTAATGGTGGTGGCTTGATTGCATGAGGAGTATTTTCTTAGCACACTGTAGGCCTCTTTTTGCCTCATTTCCACTGAGTGGTATGCTGTTTCATATTCAGGAGAGTGTTTCCACCTCCAGTTTGACTCTCACTGGGCAAGTTACATTGCATACGTAACAACTGCAACTTGTTCAGATACTGAAGGATACTGAAGGAGGTGCAAAGTATTGCTATAACAACCAATGGCTAAATGTCTGGAGGTCTTTTATTGAGCTACATCCCAATAACAGACCAGGCATAGTTGAAGCACTGCCCTTAATTCTTAAGAAGGGGTTGCATTAAGCGAATACTTTCTGTAATTGACAGTTATTTTTTAATCACAGAAAAATCTGAAGCCCATGCACAGACCGTTTCAACTTTACTCATATAGTACATTGTGTAGGCAAGTAAATCAATCACTAAAAAAAAAAATCATTTCATGTACAATGAGCTAAATGCATTTTGCTGACTGGGAGGTGATTGCGTGTGAAAGAGCAATGGACAGGTCTCGTTGGAGCGCATCTGGTTGAATAGCACATTCAAAATTGAAGTGATGCATAGATTAGATAGATCTGATTTATTGTCATTGTACAGTAAACTGTACAACAAAAATAATCGTTGTATTAGCATTTATAAATGCTGTTCTTAGGGCATTTATAAACAGTCAAAGCAGATAAAACTGGTGTGATCCAAAAAATTGCTTGATGTGTGATGGGATCCAGGTTCTTTGTTCAACTTGAATATTAAACTGGATAAACATTAAATGCAACTCAATAGCCTAAGTCAATATTATTTTAAAATAATTGAAAAATAGGGTACAACAGATTTTTTGAAGCCTTGAGTCAAAATGACAGACAGTAAAACAGTCCAGTGGTCTGAAGAGATAAAAAGAAATCAGAAAAAAGTTGTCAGTTTATTGAGTTTGTTGCAAAATCAACACAAATCCAGAATAAATTTGATCAATGAAGCTTTCTTAAATGTAATACTAAAATCCTGACTTGTTCCTGTAAACTCAATCTTGAGTCAGATATTGTTACGACTCAATACATTTCACTTGAATTTTACAAAATCTTGTTTTGTTTTTCATGTAGGAGCAAGTGACAGCTGCCATCACCCTGGCAATGGAGCAGCAGATCCAGAAGCTTCTGGTAGAAACTCAGCTGGACATCACAGAGTTCGACAACCTGCTGCAGCCCATCATTGACACCTGCACTAAAGATGCCATCTCTGTAAACATGATGTAGTCAAAAGCTATTCAAAACAAAGTTTTCTATCTGACGATTAAAATGATCTTCCTCTTAGGCTGGTAAAAACTGGATGTTCAACAATGCCAAGGGGCCACAGCATTGTGAACTGATGGCATCACATCTTCGTAATCGCATCACTGTTGACAGCGCACATTTTGAACTCCGCCTACACCTCATCTATTTAACCAATGACGTCCTTCATCACTGGTATATAATTAGTGGTGTTATTATGCAAGCAAGAAATTTGTTATGAATCGGTATATTCAGATATAATTTACAAGAAGTTAATTGAATTTAAAAAGAAGCACTATTGTTGAATTAGAAACATGGAATGTTTTTTGTGTATTGCAGCATATTAATGTTTTTTATTATTTTATTTTTTTAAATTTTATCCCAGCCAGCGGAAGCAGCAGAAGGATTTGTTGGCGGCGTTGCAGAAGGTTGTTGTTCCCATCTACTGCACTAGTTTTCTAGCAGTAGAGGAAGAGAAGCAGCAGAAGATTACCCGGGTAAATCCTTCTACAATTACTAATCTCTAGTCACATTTCATGGCATCAGAAATGTGAAATGAAACTCAAATGTTCAGTTTTGTGCATTACTTTATGCAGTAGATTACAAAAAAATGTAAATATCTTGAAAACAGGTATTTTTGCACTGAAGGACCCGCCCTGGCCCAGTCCTGTTATATTCTGGTCCTGGTTGTGTTTGCATTAGTCTGGTGGAACACTTTTTCATTCCTTATTTCCCTGCTCTTTCTGTACTGCATTTAAAAAATCATCAGTTTCATCTCTGAGCTTCTTTTCCTTCTGACCAGAAAACCTTCCATCAGAGTCTTACCAACTTCTGATAAAGAAAAAAATGGAGAAATGTTCCCCGATTTTAAAACTTTGGCTAGTTTTGATATCAGGCTCCCCTGGAGACTGTATTTCAGGCTTCCAGTGGAGCACAGAGCTCACATTCAGCCCCCAGATCAACATTACAATCTTAAAAAATTTGATTAACCACAAGCTGGTGCTCATAATTTAAGGGCAACCATTTCATATGTAATTACTAGGGCCACAGTTGTTGGTTTTTGTCACTGCAAAGAAAAAGTATAAAAAAATATAAATGCAACACTTTTGTTTTTGCTCCCATTTTTCATGAGATGGACTCAAAGATCTAAAATTCATTCCAGATAAACAATATTACCATTCTTTCAAATGTTGTCCACAAATCTGTCTAAATGTTTGATTGTGAGCACTTCTGCTTTGCTGAGATAATCCATCCCACCTCACAGGTGTGACACATCAAATGCTGATCTGACATCATGATTAGTGCACAGGTGGACCTTATACTGCCCACAATAAAAGGCCACTCTGACATGCACAGTTTTGTCTCACAGCAAAATGCCACGGATTCCGCAAGCATTGAGGGAGCGTGAAATTGGCATGCTGAGAGCAGGAATGTCAACCAGATCTGTTCTTTCATTGAATGTTCATTTCTCCACCATAAGCTGTCTCCAAAGGCGTTTCAGAGAATATGGCAGTACATCCAACCGGCCTCACAACCGCAGATCACATGTAACCACACCAGCTCAGGACCTCCACATCCTGCAGGCTCACCTCCAAGATTATCCAAGACCAGCCACTCAGACAGCTGCTGAAACAATTGGTTTGCATAACCAAAGAATTTCTGCACAAACTGTCAGAAACCGTCTCAGGGAAGCTCAACTGCATGCTCGTCGTCCTCATTGGGGTCTTAACCTGACTCCAGATCGTCGCCGTAACAGACTTGAGTGGGCAAATGCTCACATTTGATGGCGTCTGGCACGTTGGAGAGGTGTTCTCTTCACGGATGAATCTCGGTTTACATTGTTCAGGGCAGATGGCAGACAGCATGTGTGGCGTCGTGTGGGTGAGCGCTTTGCTGATGCTATTGTTGTGGCTCGAGTGGCCCATGGTGGTGGTGGGGTGATGGTATGGGCAGGCATCTGTTATGGACAAAGAACACAGGTGCATTTTATTGATGGCATTTTGAATGCACAGAGACACCGTGATGAGATCCTGCGGCCCATTGTTGTGCCATTCATCCATGAACATCACCTCATGTTTCAGCAAGATAATGCACGGCCCCATGTTGCAAGGATCTGTACACAATTCTTGGAAGCTGAAAATGTCCCAGTTCTTGCATGGCCAGCATACTCACCGGACATGTCACCCATTGAGCATGTTTGCGATGTGCTTGACCGGCGTATACGAAAGCGTGTACCAGTTCCCACTAATATCCAGCAACTTCACACAGCCATTGAAGAGGAGTGGACCAACATTCCACAGGCCACAATTGACAATCTGATAAACTCTATGCGAAGAAGATTTGGTTGCACTGTATGAGGCAAATGGTGGTCACACCAGCTACTGACTGGTTCTGAGTCCCCAGACCCCAATAAAGCAAAAACAAAACTGTGCATGTCAGAGTGGCCTTTTATTGTGGGCAGTATAAGGTCCACCTGTGCACTAATCATGATGTCAGATCAGCATTTGATGTGTCACACCTGTGAGGTGGGATGGATTATCTCAGCAAAGCAGAAGTGCTCACTATCAAACATTTAGACAGATTTGTGGACAACATTTGAAAGAAATGGTAATATTGTTTATCTGGAATGATTTTTAGATCTTTGAGTCCATCTCATGAAAAATGGGAGCAAAAACAAAAGTGTTGCGTTTATATTTTTGTTGAGTGTATATCAATCTTGGTGTATGATGGCACAATGTAAATTCTGTTTTCGGCTGTTCAGTAGGTGAAAATAGAATATGGTGGGATTTTTTATGGTATCTGTCAAATGATAGACATCAAGAAAGTCTAATGCAAACTCTGGCAAGAGTTCTGGAAAATGTATTATCTCTGTAGCAGCTGCCTTCAAACCCCTCTGCTGACTCAAATGGAGGGCTAAACCAAGGGCCGGGCCCTGATTTGCAAAAAGGCCCAAAGTTTTTATTCTATTTTTTTTTTTTTTTTTAATGGAGTTGCTGCTTTTCATCGTCTTTGATTACAACCCATGGTTCCTTGAATCTCTGCAGTTGCTGCAGCTTTGGGAGAAGAATGGGTATTTTGATGAAGAGACCATCCAGCAGCTGCAGAACCCAGCACTTGGCATTGGACAGTACCAGGTCTGTGTAAAAGTCATTCAGTCTCTCAGTATCTATGGAGCATTTCGTCAAAGACTAATTTTAAAGAGATAGTCCTCAGTCTTTCATTTTACTGGCCTGACTAACAATGCACACTGTTCTTTCACATTGGTTCAGCTGTGTTAGTTTAAATTTTGAATTTTGTTCAAATAATATCAAAATATGTTTGCTGTGCATACTTGTGAATGATTCTGAGAAGTAAAGCCTTGGCAGTTAGGTGGCACTCTTAATGATTTTGCACTTGATTTTTCAGGCTTCCCTGATAACAGAGTATGCAGGTGTGGTGCAGCCCATCCAGCTAGCCTTTCAGCAGCAGATTCAGGCTTTAAAGACCCAACATGAGAAGTTTGTTACTAGTTTGAAGCAGCAACAGGCTTGCCCTGCCGGACCAGCAGCTCCCCCTGCTGAAGCTGAAAAAGCCCCACCTATAACAACCCAAGCCGGTAAGACAATCAATCCAGCAAACAGTCTGAGCGTTTGTTTAGTTTCCATGTTAAAAAAATGAATTTAGTCCGTCCAATATTTACTTTCAAATTCTTGGTTATTTCATAAAATTTTCAACATAAATCTTTTCAGATCTAATGCGACTCTGTTCCCCTACTTATTATTTCTGTTGCTATGGTCACGTGGGCCTTCAACATACTTTTTGGTTTTATTTAATTGACTTATTACACATGGACATCAATAATAATAAGGTTTGCAAAATTGAGCACAGCTTTCTGAAAAGGTTATTCACAGCATAACTTCACCCCAAACAAATTTTGAAAAATTCCAGCAAAGTGGGAGAGTTAAGTAACACTGAGAGGTTGAGTGTGAGGATGAACGAAAGGATCAGAGGGGCCATGGTCAGGATGAAAGAAGCTCTGTTGCTTACTTCTAAACTTTGTCGTTACATTTAGGGACTTCATCAAAAAAACCAATGAGACAAAGCCAGCTACTTTTTCTGTCTTGTTGGAGATTGCTATGATAACACTTTTCAGCTCAGCTGCAACCCTGTTGTGTCCTGAGCTGGACTTCCTGCTTACCAAGCACTGCAGTCAGCCCGACAGTCAACAGTCCTGCAGTATACTATCGAAAGAAGTTAGAGCAGAACTAGGCCTGTCGTGATAAACAATAAATCAATTAATCGCACGATAAATGAAAACTATCGACCTCATTTTAATTATCGGCTTTATCATTTCCTCTGGCCTTTTTCTTTTTCAGTTGATGATTGAATGAAAAAAGACTCAACTCTGATGCTCTCCACTGTCCCTCCCTTCCTCATTTCCTTAGTGTAATGTCCAGTGCACACTTCATACACGGTCTTACAGCTGTCAGCCGATTGTCGGCCTGTTTTCAAAACCTGAGAGAGCACAAACTAGCAGACAGAAATCCTAGGTATAATGGTTCAATCGGGTTCATCGGGTTCAATCAGGTTCAATCGTACCGTGTGGTGTCCAACAATGGGCACAAAATAGTGGCTACAAGTCCAGTTAACTAATTGTAAAACCAGGCATTAATCAATGCTTTACTACAATCTACCTGCAATGCATGTAGCTAGTGTCAGTCCTGACTGAATGAAAATTATTATAATCTATTTATGTCTCGTTAACGAAGGAGCTGAAAAGTTACCAGGCTTATCAGCTGCGGTAACAATTTCGCTCCAACTGCTCCCCTTGTTATTTCTATATTCTTTGCATGAAATGTTGAATAAACATTAATGTTGTTTCCACATATCATCTCCATTGTGCCGTGTCAGCTGTTTGGGATTTCCCTCTGTAATTTCCCCTCAGAAGGAGGAGAATCTGCGCTTTCTGATTGGCTACCTGTCACATTCAACAGGGTGCGCTAACAGTCGGGGAAAACCCTGATTTAGATCAGAGCGGCCAAGACGATCTACCATAACACACCACACACTACAGGATGATCGGTTACGAACTCGCAAACGACAATCTTAGAGAACACCCAACGTTCTCAGATTGTCCTATGGGGAAAATAGGGGCAAAAAACGGTGTAGTGTGAACTATTGCATCAGGTAGTCGGATGTGTCCACCTTCTCTGTTTAAATCTAATGATTACTGAAGGGCAATGTGGCATAATCTGCAGTCTTTTGATTGAATGCAGTATTTATTTCCTCTTTGGCTTTATGTTTAGTTTTTACTCATTCTCAGTCTCCATTTTTTGTTAATGGAGACTGAGAATCCATTTTATTTTTGTTTTTGGTTGTTTTGTTTATCAGTTCCAGCTTTAAATGTTCTTTTGAAAATAAAGTGTTTCTTCTATCTTTGGCAGGAAATCACATGCATTATTACATCATTTCTATTAAATCAGTGTAAAAACGTCTTCAAACAATATTATTGTGTATCGCAATAATTGTTGAGACAATAATCGCTCAGCAAAATGTGTTATCGTGACAGGCCTAAGCAGAACAGACCAATTCCACTCTGTGTCCAAATTGCATATAAATCGCACATTTGTAGCTGAGTAACACTACAGATCAGCGCTCGCCATGGCAATGCTTACTATTCCAACATCTGACTAACTAGCAGGCAGGGCATGTGTCTGAGTGCAGTGGTTTTACACCTGAACGTGGGGCTGAGTAAGTAAAGCTGATCTGTTTTAAACCAGTAGGAGAATCCACTGTTTGGCCAGGACAAAATCATTTTTAACAAAATAATGCTAAATTAATATATTTTCACAAAATGTCAAAATTTAAATAACTGACACACTCCCAGTGTTAACCCAAATGAAAGTATCCAGGTGGCCATAAGGCTGTCTCCTAAAGCTCTAATTTCATCTTTGTAGGTGCAGGAGATGTGAAGCCTCCTGTGATTGGCCCTCCTCCAGGAGACTTTGACGGAGCTCCACCCAGATCACAGGACCCCAAAAACTCCAGTGGGCCATCTGAAATACCACCCAACAAGCCTACGTGGTTTGAGCCTCAGCACGTCGGACCCTGGAACCCCAACCAGCCGGTAAATGTCCATGTGTTTCTGTATTTGTGGAAAGTGACAACCTTCTTCGTGGTTTCAGATGTTTTTAGATCATCTCTTTATATGTGCATGTTAGGAATGTGCAATATATCCGGTATATTGTAGAAATAGTAGAGGCCACAATAGAGATCTGCTAGTTGATGACGTAATCAGCTGGTATCAAAACAGAGCCAGGGGGAAGAATTTGCAGCATGATGAGGAAGAGTTTGTTAAAAAAGTAGATGCAAAACCATCGGTTATCTGGACCTGGTTCAGGTTTAACCTCCAGCGGTCTTGGCATGAGGAGCACGACAGATGTCACGATCAGAGAGCGGGGAACCAAGGGGTAAAAGCGAGGTCAGTGCGACCCTGCCAGGATACGCAGAGGGTAAAGCTTGCTGGGTCCATTGGACCCCGTTTCTTAACCTTCCCAGTTACTGGGGTCTTTGCGCGATGCTCAGGAACTCTGCATATGTCGCGGTCAGTGAGGAAGTGCTGTGTGGAAGGATGGTGATCTTTACAAAACCACACAAAAATTTTTTTGTAAAAGGACACAGTGCAACCCTGCTGGACAGTGCACAGAGTAAAACAGTTGCGGGGACTAAATCTCTTGGGAAGGCTAAACAGTCTGACCAGGACCAGAAAAATATAATCTGCAAAATGCTTGTATTTCCCCCCCCCAAGAAGAGAGGAAATACAAGCATTTTGTTTTGCCACCTTAAAGCGATACACATGCTTGAATACCAGCTAACGATAAGTTCCAATCACAACACTGGGAAGAAAAAGCTGGTTCAATGCAGACATCCATTACATCAAAGTTAATTTGTGAACTAGAATTCATCGCTCTCCCAAAAGAGACAGCTGCTCGCTTTTTTGTGGATAGTAAAAATACTGTAGAGATGGTAAAAATAGATAGCAAAAGGTAGTGAATTCAAGTCTAGAATTCCTGTATAAACCCTGTTGTGATATGAATATTATGCCATATCGCACATCCCTAGTGCATATTAGGGGTTGCATGACTGCCTATTTTTTAAAGTCAAAGTCAACATGATGAAAGTTGAGTCAACTTTAATTTGTTGCTGTGAGGCCGTATAAACGCAAGAGAGGAGTCTTCACAGTCTTTCACAGGCTTTTTTGGTCTAAAAACTGGCAACACAAAGCTTCAACAAAGCCTGCGTTACAGCCGGCTTGGATGGCCACAACAAAAATTTGGAGGACACGACAACCAGACAGAGTTTTAAGCCTGTCAGAGGTATTTATTTTTAGAAGAATCAAATTGTGTCGGAGCAATAGGCGGCAGTCCAAGATTTGATTGACCTGCGCTCTTTCAGCCTGGTCCCTCCACACCAGGCAGTCCAGAACTCATCTGGGCCTGGATCTCCGGGCCGTATGTGAGTGGTACTTGCTTCAGCCAGTCACACCCGTGAATGGAACGGCGCTCCTTATATGCTGTCCAGGTGGCCGTGTAATGGACCGCCTCCTATCGTTGATGACCTTAATTGACAGTGTTAATTGACACAGCCACATGGCACACACACACACATACACACACAGGACCGCACCGCACCGCAGGGCCGTCACACCTGTTATGCAGATTAAAATAATCATATTTTAATCATCAGCATAGAAATAATGCGACACATCAGAAAACTGCCTGTTTCTCCAGCCTCCATTTGACATGAACCAGCCCCCGCCTCCCTGTCCTCCGTGGAACAGTCATGAGGGAATGTGGAACGAGCAGAGAGACCCAGGAAACTGGAGTGGAGGTCCTCCAAGAGATGGAGGCCCCTGGAGTGGGCCAGGAGGTTCTGAGATGGGCCCCCCGTCTTGGAATTCATTTGATCAGCAACCCCCCTGGGGGAACCAGACTGATCAGCCTCCATGGGGCCAAAGAGAGCCCCCATTTCCACCACGAATGCAGGTATGTATTGGCTTTATTTTGGTTCCATTTCCTTTGAGTCATCGTGTAAATGTTAAATGTATGCTATTTAGTCAGTGAGTTCTGGAGCCTCATGTATAAAGCATGCGTACGCACAAAAGATGTGAAGCGCCACATTTTATGCACAAGACAGCATGTATAAAAATGAACGTGGTGAAAGTTTGCGTAACTACGAAAAACCTTTTCCTTGATGTGAAAATGTGCAGCAGCCACGCAGACTTTTTTTGTGGACAATAACAAACTACAAAGCGGCAAAATTCACCTAACTACTCTGGAACCTGATTCCATTTATTTATTTAGACTGTATTGATCTGCTGGGAAATGTTGATTATGATTTATTAGGGTTTAGATTGCCCAAACTGACCATCCTGGAGCTCTGCACAGAAGAAGGAGCCATGCATTACCGGTCCAGCTGGAGCTGCTGACAGGTTGAGACAGTCATCCTTGAGTCGAGCCGCCAGCTTTATGAATACGCTTTTATGGACAGAAAGCATCTCCATTCTGTAAATGTGCAACATATGCACGAGTCCTCCATTTAATAAACTTCAACATTCCTCACTCACCACAATGGACTCTCTGGCATGCTATCTGTCTGTTATCCCGGCTGAACGCTCTGCTGTTCAAACAAGCATTTACCCTTGGGTCTATTTATTTTCTTTTTTTCTACTGGGAATATTCTTAAAAATTTATTATTTTTATTTTCAATTAGTTGATCTTATGTTCCCTGAAAATACCTTTTAACTAAAATATATAATTATTATTATAAGTACTGCAAATAATAAGTGCTGCAAACAAGGACCGTTGCCATGGTTATTGCTTCAGATGGTGGCAGCCTTCCGGGTATTTATACAATTTACATATGCATTTGTAAATTGTAGCAGCTGCACTCTATTTCCCGCAAATTAAGATTTATAAAGGAAATGGTGAGCAGGTGTGTACGTATAACTTTATACATCTGAATTTTTTTGTGCGCCGGACTTTTCTAAATTTGTCCGTACGCCACGTTTATTGTGAAAACTGCACACTCTTTTATACATGAGGGTCCTGGAGTCTGCCTGAATGGAGAAACCTTTTAGGCAGAGTCTTATCAAGGCATTCTAGCAGAGTTGCAGAAAAAAAGTTTTACTTTTCACTGCCACCCTTTGACCTTTTAAGTTTTGTTTTTTGGCACTTTTGAGGTTCATGTAACAAGTTTTATTTTCACAGTGGTACAATTGGTTATTAAAGACTTAAAGCAGAATTCTGTTGGCCTTGGTATTATATCTGCTGTTTTTTTTTTTTTTTCATGTTGTAATTCTTAGAGACCTCCCCATTTCAGAGGACCTTTTGCTCCACACCAGCAGCCCCCCCCATTTAACCAGCTCCCACCACCCCCTCACAATTTTGGAAGATTCCCACCTCGCTTTGTGCAGGAAGACTTTACTCCCAGACATCACTATGACAGACCGCCTTACACCTCACATCGCTTTGACTATCCTCAGGGAGGAGAATATCCTGGAGGTCAGTGACAGCCATTCTACCTCTCCTGTTCTATATCTTTGTAATTATGTTGACTAATTTCAAAATAAACTCTGTTTGGCAGATATGCCAGGTCCTCCACTTCACCACCACCCCAACCAACGAATGCCTCCACCAGCTATAGGAGCCGATCATCCTCCGTGGGGTACGGGCCAACACCCAGACTTTGGCCCACCTCAACATGGCTTCAATGGCCACTCCCCTCATATGCGTCATCGACAGCATCCTGTTCAAGATGACCCAAGTCTGGTTCCAAACGTACCCTATTTTGACCTGCCAGCAGGTCTAATGGCTCCATTGGTCAAAGTACGTCAGTTAATTCTGAATTTGGGACAGTGGTAATAAGTAGGGGTGTTTCAATGCTATATTTTTCTGGACAGAGTACAAGTACTTCAGTTTAAGTCGCCAATATCGATACCGATGTCGACACCAAGTAAACAAATTGGTACTTTTATTTCATACAATAACTTAGTAGGTGGCCACCATGTTCAAGCTAATCAACAAACTACCTGTTCAAGCCAGTAGAAATAGCCTACACAGTACTGTTGTGAGCAGAGCAGAGCTGAGGATACAAGTGTTGATGTTTAGAAATATATTTACTGTCATACAGAGAGAAGGAGAGGTTTGATGGTGAAAAGAAAAAGGCGGCAGAGGTCAGTAAAGCAAGTATGATGGCGTTTTATGACCAGGTTAAGAAATTTTTTTTCAAGTACAAGAATAAAGTCATGATATGAGAACTAAGTCATATTAGCAGAATAGTTTTAATATTGACAGAATAAAGATGCAATATTGCCTGAAGAAAGTCGTTAAATTATGAGCAAAAGTCATTTCAAGAAGAAAATAAAGCTTCATTAGAATGATTTGTGATTGGACCAGCTCTGCAAGTCTAGTTCTTTCTTTGAAATAAAAAGTTCTTTAAACGGTCGGTTCACAGTCCTGCAGGTGATAATTTGATTCTGTGTTAAAAGATTAGATATTTCCTTATAGCAATTATAACTTTCCAAGACCCTCATTATTCTTCCAGTGTGGTGAACAGTCATCATAAAATTACAACTTTATTCTCAAACAACTTTACTCATATTTAAAACACAAACCAAAAAACTGTCAGACCAGCCTTACTAAATCATAAGCAGATAGCTGTACCTCACAGAAAAAGACCAGGAAATAGATGAAGCTTACATTTTTACTGTTAATGCAAAATTTTATGTACTTTTCATCTCATGACTGCTTATTTATCATATGAAATGTAAGCAGTATTGCTGCAAATTTTGCACAATAAATGTTAAAAGAACACTATGAAAAACGATAAGCTAAAGAAGCTGACTAGTAACCAATTGTAAAGTAAAACTTAAAAAAAAAAAAGATTTTGCTGTGTTAAGTCTAAAAACACCCATCCCAGTGAATCACTTACATTTTTTCTCTTTCAGACTGAGTGGTCTTGATTACTGAACTTGGTAATTGTTTTGAGCCTCAGACCAATAAAAGAGCTGTTTTGATAATGAGGTCATATAAGACTGGAGCCATGGGGTTGTTGTGGAGAGTGCAGTCTGTTCTGCCATCAGTTTTGCTCCGTTGAAGGCTGTACAACTCAATCCTTGTGCTGTCTTTACACAGCTTGAAGACTGTGACTATAAACCGTTGGACCCTAAGGACATTAGGTTACCACCTCCTATGCCGCCCAGTGATCGGCTACTAGCTGCTGTTGAGGCTTTCTACAGCCCTCCTTCACATGATCGACCTCGAAACAGGTATGTATGTCTTAGCTTTGATTTTGAGAGGACTACAAGTAAACCATGAAGGGTCTCCAAACATAAAGTACACAAAGTAAGTACTTTACGGTACTTTTCTGCTAGAATAACTCAGAAATGTCACAGGAAAGAGACCTTCAATCATTTTAAAAGACCAAAAAAGATCCACCATGTCCAACAGCAAAAACAGGAAGTAATGCAACGTACCTTACCCACAGTCCGTCAGCAGAAAATAAAAGTTGGTACTTCTTAACATCTGTCCTTATTGAGTTACAAGCAGATCTCTGTTGGTTTCCATTCACAAGACTGCACTCAATGCTGTCCCCCCTACAGCCATCCCCTGGTACAACAGATAATACATGACCAAATTGTCATCTTGGTTTCACAGTTCTCAGTTTTCCTTCCTGATGCGTCCACCTGCCTCTTTCAAAAGATGAACTGATCAGCAAACTCAGAGACACAACTGGACTTTACAGTGAAATGGAGCATCTCCCTAGCTTTACTGACTTGTTGGACTCAGTGAAGTCAACTTTTTCTCTTACTGCTGGAACCTTTTCAGCCCCTTTCAGCTTCCTCCTGAACAGCTGAAAGGGTCTTAAATGTAACCGGGTTGTTTTAAGTAAATTCAATGAAGTAAAGCATTCTCAATTACCCTTTATGTATGAGTGGTGTTCTAAAAATAAGCATGACTCTCCTTGAAGTAAACCTTTCAGCGAGTTTAGTGCGTTTCTTTTCCAGTGAAGGTTGGGAGCAGAATGGCCTGTATGAGTTCTTCAGAGCCAAGATGAGAGCCAGAAGAAAAAAGGAACAGGAAAAGAGGAACAGGTGGGTCTCTTCTGGATTAGAATCTCAGAACTACCTATTCTCTTACACAATAAAACCTTAAAGTTAAACTAATCAATCAATCAAATTTTATTTGTATAGCACATTTCAGCAGCAAGGCATTTCAAAGTGCTTTACATCATAACAAACATAAAAACACAAAGTCATGTAACATAGAATAAACAATCTAAACATTAATTTAGACGGCCGTCTAAATTAATGTTTAGACATTAGATGTAACTAATGCAACAATGGAATTGTTTTTTCTAAAACCAAATAAGGATAACAAATCTTAATCATCTTGTTTGTCTTAAATAGTATTTCTGCTCCTGCTGTCAAACTGCTGTCTTGATGAATATTTTTTTTAATTAATGTATTTTTCCCCTTTCAGCGGTCATAGAGGAAGTCGCTCTAGGAGTCGCTCTCACAGCAGGAGGAGATCTTCTTCTCGCTCAAGCTCTCACTCCTCAAAGTCCTCCAGGTCACGTTCTGGTTCATCTCACTCTCGCAGCCGATCCCGCTCCTACTCACGATCCAGGTATGAACACTCGCATCTCACACACGCACACACTCACTCACGGATGTTTGTCATGCTAACTATGTTTGGATTTTCCATTGACTTCTACAACCTAACCCTAACCATTATATACCTAACCCTAACCAAACCTCAATTCACACTTTGGTCCAAAAACTAACCCCTGACCCCAAAACAGCATTTCCTCTTCCTCTTTAGACACCATAAGGAGCAGTGGGTGCCCACAACATAATATATGTCAGGAAAATGGTCCCCACAATGCACATTATACATGGTACATGTGCACATACATCTGATACACTTATAGAAACTAATCTCTGTCAATACTGAGACCACAGATAGATTGAAGTATGTCAGTGTTAACAGCATTAGCTTTTGATCCTGATCACATTCCATCCACAAATGCTTCATTTATGATTAAAGAAAAACAACAACAACAACTCACGACAAATGATACTTACAGTGGTTTCAAATTAATTTCTTAGTAATCTTGTGTTTGTAGGGATTAATTAAATTGGACTCTGGACCGATTCGGACTCTGAGAATGGAGGGAAAAAGAGGGCTCTTTTAGCACTTCTGCTTCATTCAGACAAAATCTGTGATTAATCAACAATCCTGGGTAGCTGTGATCACTTAAATCGTCAATTTGTAACATAAATTCTTACAGATATTTTAACTAAAATCTCTTTAGAAAAAAGGCTTGATGAAAAAAATTACCAAGGTTGTAAAAGACTGAAAGTTATAGAATTTTAGCAATATGTTTGAATTCAAAATCTATAAAGTTTGTGATATTCAGTGTAGATGGCTGTGAAATGTCTGTGTGGGTGGGTACACACATAGGCAGTGATGTCAGTAATGCGGTACTCTAATCTGACCACTTTTTTCAGTAGCAAATAATCTAAAGCATTGCTATTTGAAATCCAGTAATAAGATTAAAGTTACTTTTTCAAATCACTGTGTGTTACTATTTTCTTTAGTAAAGTAACTTTATTTTCTCTGCATCTTGGGGAGTGACCGCCCTTTCTATGCGACAGCAGCAGCTGACAGAAACGTAAACAATGGAGGGATGAGGGAGATGCTCATTT
Source organism: Poeciliopsis retropinna (assembly GCA_010277075.1). Classification (NCBI taxonomy): domain Eukaryota; kingdom Metazoa; phylum Chordata; class Actinopteri; order Cyprinodontiformes; family Poeciliidae; genus Poeciliopsis; species Poeciliopsis retropinna. Next base: position 28,589,006 of record VMRM01000003.1, read on the forward strand.
TGTTGCTGGAAAAACAGGAACTATTTTGAGTTAGTGTCGCCAAGTCCAATTATTATAAGCAGGTCGCGTTTGTTTTTTCTAAAGTTGTTTCCAAATTGAATAAGTTGTGGGTTACAGTTTTTGAGCTGGTTTTTGAAAGTGAAGTTGCTCATTTGAGCTTGGAAAACAGCAGAGATGCATAATAAGCCCCAGATTTTATCTGACAACCAGGTCATTTTAGCCAGGCTGTCCCTCTCCATCATTTACCAGATGATCTGTCCCACTGTTTCTTTGTTATTGTCAAGGTAATAAATATTTACGTTACCTGTGAATGACGTCAAACTTCGCGTTACGCTCCAGAACACTGCAAACATCAACACTAATATGAACAGCGCAATAAACGTAAAGTTGTGCAGCAGGCCATTTGAGTGGTGGAGCTGCAGGTGGAGCTGCAGGTGGAGCTGCAGGTGGAGCTGCAGGTGGAGCTGCAGGTGGAACTGCAGGTGGAGCTGCAGGTGGAGCTGCAGGTGGAGCTGCAGGTGGAGCTGCAGGTGGAGCGCTGTGCTGACAGCAAAGCTTGGTCCGTAACAGAACCTGGAACCAGGTGGACAGATGATAGTGGAACACACAAAAACACACAAATTACTGAAGTTTTTTTTAACTTTTGTAACATTAAGCAGTCTCCCCTTCAGTTCAACCTTATAAATGGAGACATTGTTGATGTTACCATGATAATTGGAATTACATAAGTATTGGCGAAGCTCAATGTAATTTTTATATGTAAGGTAGCAGAGGATTATCAACTGTTGTTGAAATAACTAATAAAGTAACTTAGTTACTTTCCAAATCAAGTAATCAGTTATTTTTTCAAGGAGTCATCAGTAATCTGATTAAAGTTACTTTTTCAGAGTAATTAACTGTACATAATATGTAGGTACCTACACATACATATATGTGTGTGTACATATGACTGTGTGCAGGTCCAGGAGCCGATCCAGGTCTTCTCGGAGCCGCTCTGGCTCCAGATCCAGATCCCACTCCAATTCTCCTACTAAGCGCCGTCGTGGTCCTAAATCCCGGAGCACTTCTCCTTCGTGAGTTCCCTGGGTGTCGTCACTTGTCTTCACACTATGTGCTACAGAATGATGCAGATACTAGTCTCTGTTTCTCACTACAGGTCCACTGCAGGGCTGGGCAGCTCGTCGTCTAAAATGTCTGGAGACACCAGACTAGGAGAGGAGAATAAGGGCCACCAGTTGTTATTAAAGATGGGTATGCTTATTCATTTCTGTTTACTACAAAAGACAGTTCTGTTTGTACAAATAAAATATTCCCATTTTTCTACCAGTACAGCTTACAGTGGGCAGCTTTTCTCTCCTGGAAGCTCTAACAGATTTTGTTCTGTGGTATTTTGGCCTCAGGTTGGAGCGGTTCTGGTGGCCTTGGGGCCAAAGAACAAGGTATCCAGGACCCTATCAAAGGGGGAGATGTTAGGGATAAGTGGGACCAGTACAAAGGCGTTGGAGTGTCTTTAGATGATCCATATGAGAACTATAGAAGGAATAAAAGCTACAACTTTGTTGCCCGGATGAAAGCTAGAGAGGAAGGTAATAATAGACTGTTATTTAATTGTTACAGAACTGTAATAGATGACTTTGTATTGCTACATCTACATTCTTAACTGAAATACAGCTAGATTTGAAATAAATGTTTTAACAAAGCCTTTGGTTTTTCTTCTCTGTCAGTCAATCGGGAAGCCCAGGAGCCTCCATCTACTGACTGAGACCCTTGGAAGGATGAGCTTTACTGTCCAGGATGCTTTCACCTCTTGTAAAGATTTCTCATTGACTAGAAAGAGTGGCAGACATCACAGTTGTTCTATTTAGTGTTAATGTAGCTGCATGAACTTCTGTCTTATTCTTTTCTGGTGTGTTCGACAGAAAGGTTAACACTAAAGTAACAATGATTGCATGTTCAAGTTGGCTCTTAGTACAAAAAACCCCAGTTGTAATAAACCAGATCATCAGAATTTTTCTCTTAGTTCCACAGCAGCTTGTCTAACATGTGTTCTGTATGTGTTCTTTAGTAGGTGTTTCATTTAAATTTGCAAAACTTGTATGATGACACAAATTAATAAATTCATATTTTGTGTTTTAGAAATCAATTTCTATTTATCAGCAGCAGTGTTCTAATGGTGGAAAAGCACAAAGCCATTCCACTATTTCCACCATTACTGATGCAATCAATATTAATAAAATAAATGGCAGCCTCTGTTTGAATCTACTTTTTCATCTCTTAGTGGTTGAAACAATGTTGATGACATAGAAAACTCCAAAACAGGGGACTCCATTTCCTTCGTGTTGGTCAGCAGCAGCACTTTGGATCAGCCTGATCATTCTACAAATATTTAGTTACATTATAGTTTTAAAACTTTTCAGACTTGGTCATGTGGTTCAAATTTAAATCTGAGTCAGTCTGCACTTAAGCTGCATGTGGATTACTGTCCTTTCATCTTTGTGGCCCAAAAGGACTTGTCTTTAAATTTGAAGGCAAATGAAATTCTCACCCATTCACTAATTGATGTACAGAATGATTCATTGACTTGGAGTGGCGTGTGCTCATATAGTAGATATAGTCATCAGCAAACAAACAGTGGCTTGCAAAAGTATTCATAAGCATTTTCATAATTTGCCACATTACAACCACAAACATAAATGTATTTAATATGGAAGACTAACAAACTGGAATATAATTGTGAAATAGAAAATTATACATGACTCAAAATATTTTTTACAAAGAGACCTGAAAAAAAGAACTGTGAGCAAAAGTATTCACACAGCACTTTGACTTGCGTTTTGATCTATTGGTGTGTTAATGATTCCTTATTTAGCTGCTCGGCGACTTAGTTTGTTTGGGAGCCAATAATATCTGTCAGCAAAAAAGACAACAGAGCTTCCCGCACAGCTGGGTGAGTCCTCACACCACTGCAACTACAACTACGAAAGAGGATTGACAGATCGCCTCCAGCTGAGGCGAGCCATGGAAGATTGGAATCAGGAAAAGAGCTCTGATGCGCTGTCACTGAAGGGAGTGAAATGGATCTTCAGTCCTACAGCTGGGTGGCACTATGATGGAGCATGAGAGAGATTGAGTCGTTCCATAAGAAAGGTCCTTATTTCTACTCTGCAGACAGTGTTTGGGAGAAGAAGGACTTCAACCTGTTCTCTTTGAAGTGGACTCAATCCTCAACAGTGGATCTATTTACACTGGAATCCACCGATCCAAATGATCTGGAAGCTCCAACACCAAACCATCTTCTCTTACTTGTGTCTAACCCAAGGTTACCACCTGGTTTATTCTGAGAGGACCAAAAGGTTTATCTCAGAGAAAGTGAAAAATGGAGAATCTGTAGATTTGCAGCTCTGAATTCAATATTCAACTTGATTTCCTATGTAACCCCTCAGAAATGGTGAGAAGCAGTAGTTCTGGTTGTTTGAAACTGGAACCTAGTCTAAATCTTGTGTTTCATGAGAGGCCAAAAAAGCTTTATCTCAACAAAAGAAGTGAAAAATAGAGAATCTGTAGAATCGCAGCCCTGTATTGGAAGCTTATTTGCTATCTCCCCCCTCAGAAATGCTGAAAAACAACAGTTCTTGTTATGTGAAACTAGAGCCAATCTTGTGTTTCATGAGAGCTGCATTTGAGAGGAACAAAAAGGCTTTATCTCAGTGAAAGAAGTGAAAAATGGAGAATCTCAGAAAGTTATCCTTTAATATTATTATCCTATAATAATTAATATTAAACACAATTTTTTTCCTGGAGATTTGGTCCTTATAATGGATGACTGTGCAGCTCGAGGTTCTTGGATCATTGATAGAATCACAGATGCTGGGATCTGGGACCAACAATTTATCAAATGGCCAACAGGGATTTCAATTTTACAGAACTCTTTCAGTTTATAGGTTTGCATCCATATAATGCTATTTATGTTTGTTTTTGGAACAAAAATCAAGATAACACTTCTAGTAATAGGATTAAAAGATAAAAAACATGCAAAAACATTTTAATTTGTGATCCAGATTAGATATTTACAAGGATTCAGAATATAAGCATGTCATTGTAAGAGATCACAACCAAAGGAACATCACAAGAAAAAAAAAATACAGTTTGTACAGATTTCAGCTTACAGTAAGTAGCCAGTTGGAGAATATCAGAGAACACTAAGGCAAATCATCTTCAGAGAAAACGTTGCCATTTCTGAGTGTAATTCACTGCAGCACGTGCAAAACTTGCACTGATGACACCCTTTATTGGTGATCAACTGTAAAAGTCACACTCTGATTAAAAGAAAAGATATATATACAAAAGATATAATCATTTTCAAACATATTTGAAGAGAGAAAGATATAAAACACAGTATCTTTCTAAGCTTCACCCTTACTGAATAAGTCTTCTCAGTGCTCTGGAATATTAAACTGGCAAAAAGTCTTTTTAATATATTTTTATTATTAGGTGTGGGTTCAATTTATCAACAATGTTTCTTGCTTTCATATTTTTTCCTTAAATATTTTTTCCATAAATGTCATCATTTAAGAATGTTATCTTTTTTCTGTATGTTCTTCCTCCTGTAAGTAAGTTCATCTTAAACCATTTTCTAATTCTCCTTTAGAAGGAAAAATGAACATTTGAGTCAAACTAATATCATTTCTCTGCTTGTCTTAGAGTTACAAGGAGATTTTGGATCGAAATATCCTGGAAAACAAAACACTGCTAAGCTTCTGTTTCAAGAACTACAATTTGTTCCTGGTTTAGAGGTGGATTTGTTTTCCATGAAATAATTTTCAAACATATTTGAAGAGAAAAATCTGAGTAGCAGGAAATCAGCTAGTTTATGTGGCTGCTGGAGTGCAGCTATATTGTGTGAAATGTTGTGGAAAAATATACACTGCCTGTATGTCAGCAATTACAGGGAGCCAGAAGGAAGTACTGATAGTAGCATGACTTTAAGACAGCCAAGTTTTGTATGTAAATTTAATCTGGGTCTCTCTACAGTGACTCTGTTTACTCTTACTGTTTATCGGATGGAGATTCTTCAAACACAGAAGAATCATAAATTTTATGGAGGACCAAATTGACATAAGAAATAAAAGCATAAATATATATTTAGTTTTTCCTTGTCCTTACATATGAGTTTCCGTCAAGAAATGTCTAAATTTTCTTTTTCATAAACATGCGCTTTTGTCAAGAAAAGTAGATATTTTGTTTTGTCTTTTCCAAGTCCTCCTTCTTTTGTCATTGCCTCCTGTCCTTTTTCTACTTGTCTTTTTTCTGCTTCTCTATGTGCATCTATATGTTAATGAGGAGAGCTGCCTTCTATGTCCAGCTCCTCTACTATTGGCCAAAAGAGCTTTGGAACCATCGTCACTTCGTAACACGTTGTGGGGTGTTTACGTCTTGCTCAGTGCCATCTTTACAGGCCACAGACTGAAACAAACTTTATCCCGGTGGTTTAATTGTGTTACTGACAGCAGTGACGTTAGTTTCTAACTGAATATTGGATATTCCAATATCCGCAGAGCAAGCTGCGTTTAGATCAAGGTTGATCCAATTTATGAACGCCAATTTCGACCAGCCGTTCTGAAACTCCCTCCTCAAGCGCTCGGAGGTTCACTTACTTACTATCAACAAATTTCCAAATCAAACACTCCTGTCAAACAAATGTTAATAAATGCCTTGCCTTGTGACCAACTGATACAAAAAGTGGTAATTCATGCTTTTACTCTATTAAAATATCAAGTCATATTTTGTATTTTAAATCATTTTAAGCTTAAATAATATGTTTTCTTCAATAGCTTCCATATTGTGTGCCACATTAATCAGTGTGTAATTGTTGTACTAAACGGTATATATAAGGCACATGCATTTCTATTCCATTTTAAGTCATTTAAAAAATGTTTTACCTTTTTTTTTGGTTTAAATTTAGTATTTCTCTTCAATAGCTTCTAGGTCATGCGACCTATTAAATATCTACTTTTCTTGACAAAAACGCATGTTTAGGGAAATGAAAAAGAAAACTTATACATTTCTTGACAGAAACTCATATGTAAGAACAAGGAAAAACTAAATATATATTTAGGCATTTATTTCTTATGTCAATTTGGTCCTCCATAAAATTCGGTTGGTTTTGACTGAACTGCTGATGTGCTTCACTTAAATAGCACATGCAGAACTTCTTTAATATTTGCTCTTTAAATTTCACTTCTGAATCACATTTTTATTTTATGCAATTGATGTTAGAATCTAACTGATCTAGATTTTTAAAATATGTGATTATACGCAGGCTAGCATACACACTTTTTTCTTACTGTGTGACATTAAATCCGACTGTTTTAGGTCTGCTAGGATTACCAAAAAAATGTTCTATGTGCTTAATAACACAACAAAGAATTTATTATATAGTTTTGTTGGTTTTTTTTTTATTTCTTCAAAGGTAGAGGTCTACAAAAGCAGGACACACACTGCACAGCTTTCAATCTTCTAATTTTGAAAAGACTTGAAGTTCACACTATATAACCGACTGGGTTCAGCAGATTCCTTTATCCTCACCCAAACCTGAGGATCACACACTTCACAGTTGTACTTGCTGAGGGCTGACAGGATTTATCAACTCATCTGCAGCCTCTTTGGGCCATAAGTTAACCGTAAATGGACAGTCATAACTTTGCAGACACTCCCATCTGGTGGTCGAGAATAATAATTACATTATGTAATATGAGATGTTGGCTGTTACTCAAATTCTATACAATTGTCAAGAATTTAAAAACTGTATACATACAAATAAAAAGACTCAACATAAAAGAAAATTTAAGCATAACTTCGATTTTCAGCATAAAAAAATCTAGTCCTCCACAGCCTGTGAACAGAAACCATTTCAGAGTTAAAACCCTAGTAGAAGGTCCTAGTAGAAGGTGGTAACTGAATTCTGTTCCTCTCCACTACAAAATTAAACTGTTGCAATTTAAAACACTTTAAGGTTATTCCAAAAATCAAATCAAAATGTGATTTTGATGATGTGTTGACTGTATTATTTGTAATACTTTTGCGTTGACAGTTTGAAACATTTTTTTCTCATGCTGTTGGAGGGTTTTAGAATGATCAATGTTGGATTTTTTTCTAAATATGTTTTAATTTGTATCTTAACAAAAAACAGTGAGGTTTGAATTTCAGATGATAAAATTAGTTTTTTGGGAAATATATTTCCCAAAAATATATTTCAATTCTTTAAATTAAGCAGCACTTAAAAACTCATTTATATCAATTACAGTCACTCTTAATTTAAGAGCATATTTGTTTGCTCAATATCTGAATTGTTTGATCTATTTAAATATGGCTGCACAGCATTTAGTGTATTTTATTCTTAAATTTCTATTTCTTATTTTTGTTGTTTGCCTTTTCTTTTTCATCACTATATAAAAACACTCCAATTTGAAGTCGTGTTCCATTCTCTTTTTTTCAGTGTTGCTGATAGTGTTTTCTATCCCTGGTTGGTTCGGTGGTTAGTTCTCACCAACCAACTACGTCCAGGCCAGAAAATTGAAAAATACTTGTTTGATTGCAGCTGATGTTATGTGGGATTGGTTTCCCTTACACTCTTGCAGACTAGAGTCTGACTAGCATCACCACATATCACATTAACAAGGTTTCAAGCCAAACATTTCTGCCGACTGACTTTGACCACTACAGGACTCCTGCTGACTTTTTTGCCACCATAAGCCTAAGGTAAAGTAAGGCAAATCATCAGTGTCTGTCAGCCTCAGATTATCATGCCTTTGGATAATGTGGAAGTAAACCCAAGTGGCGAGGTTGTGGGTTTTTTGGCTTTGAATATGTTATTTGTTAATATTTCCGTTAAACGGAGGCAAACCCTGTGTATGTATTTAAGGTGACACTTCAAACAATCCTTCTTTCCTTGACATCATGGAGAAAACACTAGAAAATCAGTAATGGTACAAAGATTTGCAGTTTCCAGATCCCTGGAGGAGACACGTTCATCTGTTCAAGCAAGAATAAAGACCACAGGAATGGTCAAACCATCGTCCTGATCAGGAAGAGATGCGTTCTATGCTCCAGGTAACAAGTATATCAAAAAGCCACTTAAGGAAAAAGCCACTTTCCCAAAAAGCCAGATTCGATTTTGCAAATGCACTCTGGGTCAAAGACCAACATTTCTGGAAAGGTGTGGTCTCATTAAACTAAGACTGAAGAGTTTAGCCCTAATGAACATTATTAGACTGAGAAAGTCTGCAAGCCTGAGAACATTATCTCATTTGTGAAGTGCAGGGCTAGATGGTATCATGTTGTGTGGGTGTTTTACTGCAGGAGGGAGTGATGCACTTTGTAACATGAATGAAAGAAAGAACATTGTGTAAACGTTTTGCAGCAACACCTGAAGATATCAGCAAGGGAGCTGAAGATTGGGACATTGTCCACTGGGGTCTTCCAAGTGGACAATGTCCCAAGGCATGTTGCCAAATAAGTTGCAAAGTTGCTAGAGGTCCCCAACGTCACTGCTTTAATGAGGCCATCATGAAAGCGTTGATGGTAATCCTATGGAAAATGTATAGGTATGGCAAGGTTTGGGTAAGCAGAGCAGTCTTCAAACCTGGTTCAGTTTGGAGTGTTGCCAATTTCTCCTTCTCTTTGGAGGAATGAGCAACACTTTGGAAATATGTGTTGACCCAATATTTGACCCAAATCATACATTTTTTAAGATGCTATTTTTCCAAATCCTAAGGAAATTTTTATAAACTTGTCTATAGAAAGGTAAAAATCCACTAACTGTTCTGAGAACAGATATAATTTTGGTAATCCTAACTGTCCTTCGTCTGTAAGGGTTTTATCTGTTTTAATGTGAAATAGTGAGAAAAAAATGTGTTTGTCTATATGGTGGATAGAAATATTTTGGTCCAACTACTTTCACTCATATGCTGATGTTTTTATCGTTCTATTAACAGATAAATACGAAAAGATTATGCTTTTAAACAGTGTCAGTACTAAAAAAAAGGCAAAACAAAAACCCAACAGCAAATGAATATTATTATGTTGTCATGAATGACCCTGCAGTGCTTCCTTAGAGCTGTTAGGACACAGGGCTGCACAGTAAAGCCATGTTTTGCTGGTAGAATCATCCAAGACATCCCAAGTAGACTTTGTCCTTTAAATAATCTTTCCAGTGTGTCTTCATCGAAATGATTCAGTCTCTGTCTTTCTCTCTCTCTTCCTCTGTCTCTCTCACACACATGCACACACACACACACACACATACATACAATAATAAAGGGGGTTATTAATACACACACATTCATAATGGGATATGCCCCTGTAGTTGCTATTGCAAAACCCTAAGGAACTTTAAATTAACATAGTAAGTTGAACACAATCAAAAAAATGCACAAAAAGGCACATTTTACCCCAGTGTTGCTGTACTGTAAGACTCATGTGTCAGTGAGTATCTGTAGTATGGCTGCCAGAGCTCAGTCTTCACACATTTAGAAGCACAACAGCTAACTCTCAGATCCAGCCCATTGATGCTCATCAGTGGGAGGCCTCGCTAGGCCAAGAGTCACCACCGTCCACTGCTGTCATTGATGGCCCTCAAGAGGCAGCAGATCCCGGAAACAAGCTGGCCCACTGAAATACAGAAATGTTGAGCAGAAACCCAAATGTAATCCAATATTTTCTGTTTTAACCCACCCACTACCTAAACCTTGCTGCAAGGGCAGTAGGATAGGATCCATTAGTGGAGGGCCGATGATGCTAGTCATCTCCTCCACTGTACAGGTCGGCCAGCTTGCGGAAACGTGGCCCCCAGTCGCCGAGGTAATCGTAATCCTGGTCTCCACAGCTTGATGAAGAGTGCAGGGAGCTCAGGGAGCCAGCAGTGGAACTGCTCCCCTCATAGTCAAACACCAACAGAGAGTCGTAAGGGGGAGCCGTGGGGTCATGGTCTGCAGCCTTCAGGCCCTGAAAAGAAAGAATCCACAAAGAAGTAAGGAAAAAGTGCATCCAGGGTACTCAGTGTGTTGCTATGGAAATGGCTTTAGAGTAAGCTACTCCCTTTAGCAGGCAGAAGGAGACAGAAAAAGACTTGGCAAATCAACAGAACATATGGTAAGTGGTTTTCACCAACAGCCTGATTCACATTCTTACATTATTTATACCTCCCCCAATATTGTGACAAAATAGTATTATTAAAAATTTGCATTCTTTCATTTAATTGTAACAGTTGCTTGCCAAAGAGAGGAATGACTCCACGATGAGGTTTTCTCTTTAATTCATGAGGCTATTAAATTCCCCAGCCTGACACCTTGCCTGTTGCCTGTTGTATTGCTGCAGAAACACCCACTATCTGTAGCATGTTGGTTGTGTAATGGTACTAGAACTTTGTAACCATAATACAAAACAGTACAGATAAAAACTTACAAGAAAACCTCACTGCATCCTAAACATATAGTAATTATACAGCAACACAAGCCTGGCAGGTAGTGAGCTTTAAGGCCTCACTGGATTCTAATGGAGACAACCCATTATACCCATTAACCAGAGTATAAGACCTTCACACACAAGGTTTGATGCAAAATGATCATGTGGTGGCCTCTTGTCACACGTTAATCCTTTGAGTATTAACCTCAGCTGTACATCTGACAGCTAAACTACTACACTTGTATGAACAATTACCAAACTGTCTGCTTTTATTAGATAAACCCAAACTCCACTGGGTTGGCATGAGATTTTGCTGTTGAGCAAGCAACCAGAATATATTACTGCATATAGTAGAGGATTAAAGTATTCCAATAGTTATACAATTTTGCTGTTAAGACTATTATAGATCCAGTGTTCATGCTTTCATAACAAAGCAGAGCAATGGAATATCAATCTGAAAGCATAACACCCATTTGACAACTCTTGTAGACTGACTGACACCCCCTGAAAGAAACACTTCAGCTAACAACTTGGATTATAACACCCACCCCACCCAGAACCCAGTACTTCTGCCACCACATATCGACACATAAGTTGTACAGAAAAACATTCAAACAAGAAATATTTTAGTAGAGAAAATTTGAAGGGCTGTATGTTAAAGTGTTGAGACAGACAATAGGAGGAGCTGAGGGGGAAGAAGGGATTATGGAGGAGGACAGAAAAGAGGAGGATTTGGGTCAGGCTGGACAGATGCCGTCTCTGTGTGTTTGGCCTGAAGTTAAGCCACCAGCACACATACATAGTTGCTTCAGGGACAGCATACTGTCTTTCAGTTTGTATCAGGACATAAGAAATGAGCTGGATCTTGCCAGGTCTCCTAACATCAGATGAGCCCCTGCGACATATTAGATTGTTTGCATTTATTAAAAAAAATAAAAATAAAATAAAACTCCACCCCATACTTCAACGGCTTATAGAATCATAAACAACTGTTTACTTAGTTTGGGACAATCTTCAGCTGTCACACAGATTATCTTTTACTTGACTCCAAAGTGCTGTGGTAATATGGAAACTGTCAGGGTTCCTGTGTGTGCGTGTGCATGTGTGTGTGTGAATGCGAGTGATGCATCTTTTCCAGTGAAGATCTTGGTGGAGAACCTGGGCAGCCTACACAGGTGGAGCTAATCAGCCTCATCAGACTGCTGGGAATAAAGGAGGGCAGAGCCTTCCCTCAGTGCTGGATGATTAATGTTTACCAGTAGTCTTCAGCTGTTATAAACTGTTCACTGTCTCCTGTGCATTTGCCAGAAGTTTCATAGTCCTTGTGTTTGCTGCTTCTATGTTGTCTCCTTGGATTCCCAAGAAGAATCAGTTCCAGTGTTTCTCCTCCTGTGGAGCTTTACCTGCAAGTTACCCGCCTGCCTGCTCTGCCATTCCCCATTTCTCCATCTGGCTCCAACAGACCCCTGGCTCTCTGTGTAACCACTAGTGATGGGCAAATGAGGCGTCATGAAGCATTTTGACCCATAGCAAAACTGTATTGATACTGTGACACTGAATACTGACACCTGCTGGACATTAGAAATCCCTACAGGCAACATAGTCGACAGACTGATTTGATGACGTAGTCCAGTGGTCCCGAACCACCGAGCCGCGCATGAAATAATTATTTCCGTTTTATGGATCTTTTATTTTGAAAGTCCTTTAATCGGATTCTCTCGGTTACCTCTTAAACGCCAACATCGAGCCACAAGTAGCAAAATGAGTAAGAAACAGATCAGATTCTTCGGAAAGGGGAAAAGGCCCAGAGAAGAGACAGGAGAATGGATTTATCCCGGTAGATGATTCCCACATTCCAAGCTGCTCTGCATGATATGGTGACCGGCTGTTAATGAGGGAATAAAGCCTTCAAACTGCTTCTCCACAGAGACCAAACACCTTGTGAATAAGCAACACTTCGTGTGTCATTGTCTCTCATCTCTCCCAGATGGGACTGTCTCGTTGCAGAGAAACGAGCTCAGGACTCCATTATTATCATCGTGAATTAAAATTTTCACGAAAGTAAAATGTTCGTTTTGTGGCGCATCTGTATCTTATTTTGAGGGGATATGTCAACGTTACCATAGCGACCAGAGTGAGAGAGCGTTAGGGCAGTGAGACGAGATGAGAGGAGCTTGTGAGGCTTAAGTCTGGTTCACACGGCACGATTTAAGGATTGTCGGCCGATTTTCCAAACCTCTGTGACCACAGAGCTGCTAAAAGTCCAACAGGTTCTATCAGTTCTTGTGTCCAGCCACACGGCAGGAGCAACACACCACAAGAACCGAATCCAGTCACGAACATCCCGATAACAGAAGAAAATCCAGTAAAAACCCCAACATACCATACGTGAATTTAGAATAATCAAACACGATGACGATGTAGAAGCAGTAGTGTCAGTTTGTCACCGCGTTTTCTGATTGGCTCGGTGTCACATTCAGCAGGCTGAGTTCAGTCAGGGAAAAACCCACGGACTGAGATAGTCGGGCCTGTGGGCTGCACCACACAGTGCAGGACGTTGTAAGATTGTCGTAAAGGGAAAATCGGGGCAAAAAAAAGGCTTTAGTGGAACACTGACATGTAGAAGCATTATCTGATGGGGAAATACATTCCGTTCACAGATTCGCCTCCTTATAAACACAGTTTGGCACGGCAGTGTCATTTCGAAAGAGTTCCTGTATCGGTCACGTGACTTGCTGAACTCAATACGCGCACGAACACGGGGTTTCGTCTATGGGCTTGACACATGCGCCGATGCATCGGTGTTGCCGGACCCGTCTCTAGTAACCACCCTCCTTGCACTGGTCTAAGGATTCACCATCAACCATTCTCCACAGAGGACCCTGGCCATCTTTTCCTCCATGCTTCACTCTGAATCATTCTAAAGTGAGCTCTCTTATTTCTTATTTCTAACCCTACCCTAACCCTAACCCACCTTTAACTCCTCTCATTCCAGATGCCACTGATCACATGAGCCTTTCTATCCTCCAGGAGGATCAAGATCTGTCAGTTGTTTGTTTTCTCTGAAAATAAAACCAATTCCTTATTTGAACTCTGATTCTGTAGGTGGGTCAAAAGGTTAAAATCAAACATGTTTTTGGTTTTCCAAAAACATGGTCATTGAAATCAGAACTGATTCACTGATTTCAATGTCCTAAGGTCCCAAACTAGCCTAAATCATCAACATTCTTTCTCTGTGCTTAACTGTAGTTATGGGGAGTTGGCACTGAAAGCTATGCATTACAGCCAGACACCTGTCCTGTGATTTTAGATGCAAGGGCAAATGTGATACTGGGTTCTCCCAGGAAGATTTTTGTCAACTTTTGTCCCAGTTTTCGCTTTACGACAATCTTAAGGAACCCCTGTTATCAGGACATTTCTGTTGTGTGTAGTGTGAATGACCTGGTTCACTCAGAGGGTAGTCGGGAATGCTCTGATCCAAAATCATGGATATTCACCATGTTTTATTGTCTTGGTCCAATATCGCAACATATGAGAGGACAATGAGAACGTAGACTGTCAATGTGACATGAAGCTATGGCTGGGCGATATTGCTGAAAAACATATAGCAACTTAAGGCTTTATCAGTCAATATTGACAATTATGGGTAATTTATTTTGTTTTAAATATCTGAAATACTGTCAAACTGGTGCTGTAACTTTTCTGTTTTATTCACAGTTTCCTCTCCAGTTCTCATTTTCTCTTTTCTCTCCACATTTATTATCTTTTCTCTTGATATTTACTATGAGGCTTCATAATGAAACCTGAAACTGCCTCTGCACAAGTTACTCAACAGGTTGTTGCTAGGTAACCAAAGAGTTACTTAGCTTCCTGTGAGAGTTTGAGGAGCTAAAGTTTTCCCTCTCCTTACATCCCCCAGAATGCTAATTCTGGATTGGAGTTCACTATACAAACAATAATCATGTTATTGTTTAATACAATTCAAAAATACTTTATTGATCCCAAAGGTCTCGGGAAATTTCTTGTTTAACATCTAACAAGTTTCTGTGTGGCCTCTTTGGTTTTGAAAATTGGCTTATAATTTTTTTTTTTTAAGTTTCTTTTTGACCCTAGTGGCTTTTATTTGAGAGTAGTTAGACATACAAAAAAGTGAGTAATGAGAGGGGTTGGACATGTGGCAAAGGTCACCATGTCAGGACTTGAACTTGTGACATTGTGTGCTGTACCCCTGTGTCACCACAGCACCCCAACATTACCTATTCTACAGCTCTCAAGTTATATTTTCATCCAATTGTAGTAAATTTTGAGCTAACTTTTAAAGGGGCAGTATTATGTAAAATCAACTTTTGAGCTTTACTTCATGCTATGTCATTCCCTCATCAAAGCCATACCTGGAGTGTTGTCTTGATTCTTTCATGCATCTATCACCATGGGAGATTAAGAAATCCTTTAGTCTCCCATAGTAACCATTCAGCTGTGCAAAACACCTGGGTGCACACAGCGCTGCCTTCACTGAGCGGCTCCTGCAGTTTCCAAGCTTCTACCTCACAGAACAACCCTCCACTGCAGCTCCCCACTCAGCTCCTTCAAACTGGCCAGCAGCAATTAGCAAACACGTGGTGGAACTCAGCATCTGATCTCATTATAGGAGCAAAAATGTTGTTAAAGAGTAAATAGCATAGCCATGTTGTGATGACTTCCAGAAGGCCGAGTTTCAAGGTGTTAAATTACTTTTAAGTTGTATTTGATTTATATAGTGATCTTATGACAACCGTGGGGAACACATTTTACTTGATTGTACTATAAAATGGCACTATGTCCTGGAAAATACAAAGTACTGTCCCTTTAAAATGACACAATTCAATCTCTTTGTTCGGAGTGCCATCTTAATGAGTTGTTGATGCTACACCTGGCTGTAATAAATAAGATGAAGACGTTACAAATTAGTACTGATCACACATCTTATGCTGGAGGTTTAGACTGTGATCACTATGCCAGAACTGAAATGCCAAAAGTTTCTCAATCTCTCCTTAGAGGAGAGAATAAATATGGTTTTTTCTTTTCTTTTCTTTTTTTTTTTTGTTATTTTTCAGAAAAGCCATAAACCACCTCTCGAGTGAAAAATTAATTTTTGCAAAACTGAGGAAGGTGTTTCAGATATTGCAGTTTAGTACTTTAAAATGCATATAAAAAAACTTCAATGGAAACACTACTTCAGTTTACCTCAACATGTGGATCATTACTAACTCTAAACCAAACGGTGTACCTCATGGATGAAATCTCCTATGTCTCCTGGTTGAGGGGCAGCAGAGCGGAGGGGGTACGGGTGGTCATGGTGGAGGGGCCTCTCATCCAGACGTCTGATCCCCACTTTGACACACTCTGGCTCCAGGGCATCAGGCTGTTGCAGTTGGCTCAGGTCATAGTCCTAAATGCCCAATAAGTGTCGAACATCCACAGGCGAGGATTACACAACATACTGTCCTATACATTCAGTGACTGCAAATTAGCCCTCAAAACATGTTTTCTGGAAAAAGCATTTTTAAGATCCTATCATTTACTTTAATGATCTTTAATCCTAGTTTAGAGGGATATCCTAAAAAGTAAACAGCAACACCAGCGTCTCAGTTTAAGTACATAATCTGCTTACTATGAGAGCTTCATAGTCAATCATTTTGCTGCGGTGCAGTATTAAATTATAACCCATATGCTGTCTCAGTTTTTTCCTGCTTCTGGTAGTGCACTACGTTCATCACCCCATTATCTGACAGGCTGTCTATATCCTATCATTTAACATTACCCACAAATAAGAAGTGCTGTTGCAGTTTGTCAATGTTGTCGATTATAACAATCCCTTGATGTCAATATTTTTAGTTGACAAATATATTATGATTTTGTCTGACTTTCCTTCAAAATTGAACAAATGTTGGAACTATTGTCTTCTAAATTGTTGTGTGTGGACAGACTCCTCCTTGCAGTCTGCAGTAGTACGTCTCTTTGTATGTTTCTTTTAAGCCAGTTGGGCTCGCCAACCGTCACTGGCTGCCTCTGTCTGCACATTAGTGCCAAATGAGATGGGTTACTAAATATTTCAAATTGTTAAATGCAGAGATGGCCAAAGGCATGAAAGTACATCATCTTAGGCAGTAACAGGTTAGAGGTTCTGAAAGTTTTTCTCACAAAGCAGAAGAAAATGTTATCCGTACTGAGACGAGGCACCTATCTGGCCTGCTAAGGTTTTATGTCTTTCACTCAGGTTTGAACAGCAATACATAATCTTTCAAAACAGAAAAATGTGGCCTTTGACTCAAGGTGGGAAAACAAGAACAGAGTTCTTTTAGCCTGGACGTGACATGTTACAAGAACTCAAATGTAGAATTCTAGACAAGTCATCTTAGGTCTCGCCCACTGTATGATAGCTGTTGGACACCACACAAGAAAAATGGTTTTCCCAGGATATGTGTCAAGAAGAAGCTGGAAGGAGTTCCTGATATGGATGA
Organism: Poeciliopsis retropinna; assembly: GCA_010277075.1. Classification (NCBI taxonomy): domain Eukaryota; kingdom Metazoa; phylum Chordata; class Actinopteri; order Cyprinodontiformes; family Poeciliidae; genus Poeciliopsis; species Poeciliopsis retropinna. Next base: position 28,605,967 of record VMRM01000003.1, read on the forward strand.
CATGTGCAACTGCCCAGGGTGGCATCTTGTAAAGGAGCAGCTATTTTTTCAAAAATAGTGTCTATTTTCGAAGAAAAAAAGAATGCAAGTGTATTAAAGTGAATGAAAGTGAAATAGGTTGGTTTCTTTTTCAGGTTATACGTGACTATAAATGCTGAGTAGTCACGCTTTTGGGACAGTTGCAGTGAGACTGATGTCACATATGTCTGTGAAAAATTAAAAATGTGTGCCTTTAAATCTCACATGTGCTCAGGTGCGCTTGCAACTTGATAGAGTTAACGTAAATGAGCCACACCAGTCACAGACAAGTTCTTTTTTTGTTGTAGCAGTGTATTCCAAATGTTGCATTGCTTGGATAAAACTTGTTTCTACGTAGAAGAGATGTATGGCTGAATCTGTTACTATTATTGAGGAATGGCAGATTTTACATTGGGGTGCCCTTTCCACTTTGTCCTCATCCTGATGGAGATGTTTGTGGATGAAGTATGATGCCTGTGCATACCAATTTGTTGTGTGTGTGAGAGTTGGTGTTTACCCAGCAGAAAATAAAGCGGCTTATGTGAGAAGTTGTTTGGAAAGACAGACAAAATTGTCCAACAGAGAGCAATTAATCCTGTTTCAAGATCCCCTTTTGTTCTACTCTTAATCTTTGCTTTGGACAAAAGACTACAAACTGTAGAAAGGCATGGTGTTTGAGTGTCAGCTGTAGAGCTTTCTGTTGTGTGTCTTTGTTTGAAAGTGAATATTTGATCTTAGGGAAAGATAAAGTGGCATTTTAACCAGGATTATTAAGAAAAGTAATCTATTTTTATAGACAATGTGTTTGTATGTCAGAGAGACGTGTTTACCTGATCCTCTTCTCCACCACCTTCCTCATCATATTTGAGGATGTTGTCCCGGACATCGTCCTCTGGGTCGATCAGAAGTTGCTTGGCCTGACGCTCTTTATCCCTCCTCTTCATCCACATCACAAAGAGGAGCACCAGCACTGCAAGGCAAGACAGATGAGGAAACTATTAAATGTAGGAAACAAATCAATCTTCAGTGAACATCTTTAGCTGTGGGGCAGGGTGCTGCTGTGCAATCTAACAGTATTAAACTTCCTCAGAAACCCAGCAGAGAGAAATGGAACAACAGATAGCAGGAGACTATTTTCATTTTAAGAATCTAATCCATAATAAATCAGCTTGAAGTCTTAATGTTCTGCTAAAATTACTTTGGATTCAGTGTTTTATAAAACAAAAATGCTCTGTGCATTTGCCCTGGTATTTACATGTATTTTTATCTAAGCATTTAACATTTGGCAAAATAAAAATCTAACCAGCTGCAGCAAATGTTCCTGAGCAGCAACTTGTTTCAATTTATTTCTGGCCAGAGCAACAACTGGAAGATCCAAATTAGTTGTGAATAACAATTCAAATCCAAATTTTTGGCTTAAATATACATTTTCATAATGTAAACCATTATTTTGTAGGAATGGTTTGCAGAATGGTGGTTGCACAGTGGCGCACTGTTGTCTTGCAGCAAGAAGGTCCTGGGTTCCATTCCCAGTCTGTGGTCTTTCTACATGGAGTTTGCATGTTCTCCCTGTGCATGCATGGGTTCTCTCTGGGTACTCCGACTTCCTCCCACAGTCCAAAAACATGACTGCCAGGTAACTTTGCCTCTCTAAATTCTCCCTAGCCATGTGTGTGTGTGTGTGTGTGTGTATGTGTGTGTGTGCGCATGGTTGTTGGTCCTGGCTGTCTCTGTGTTGCTCTGCAACAGACTGATGACCTGTCCAGGGTGTACCCCGCCTCTCGCCCAGAGCGTTCCCTGGAGACAGGCACCAGCATCCCTCCTGACCACACTCGGTTCAAAGGTGTTACAAAATGGATGGATGGGTTTACAGAATGTACAGAATGAATAATATATATGTATAATATGGTTGTTTAATTTTCAAGTCTACTTGAAATCCAGTTATTTTGTTCTACAATTTAATTCAATTCCATTTATGTTGTGCCAATTCACAACCCAATCTGTTCTAATCATATGTACGTTCTATGTGATACTAGTTATCAAACAATGCAGTCAGGTTTAGTGCTCTCCTCCAATCTGTTACAAAATGTTTCCTGTTCAAGGAAACCCAGCAGATTGGATTGACTTGAAGAATTGCTTTTTCCTGCATGAACATACATGCATTGTGTTGTTGACAGTTTTGGTATAGTTTTTCTTCTTTAGGATGGCAAATTTCAAAATATATGAAACTCTCATGAAATAATGTAGTATCCCATGACACACCCATGCACAAAATGTAACTAGGCAACATTGACTCCATTGGTATGGTGTCACTGTTTCATCCAGCCAAGCTCCTGCTGATTAAAAATGACAAAGATGTAATGTTTAATAAAGCCAGTTTAAATAACTTAGTCCACAATCATTTTCATCAGGATGTAGACAAAAGAATGAACAAACTCTGTTTCCAGCTCAAGATTGGAGTTTTCAAACTTTTATAAAAGAAAACTGCTTTACAAAGAATTTTTCACTGCCTTTCAAAAAAGACAAATACAATTACAAATCTTCTGAAAGTAGAAGTTAAATCACTTTTTTATTACCTTTTATCGACCTTTTTTTTATAGTCATAGTTCATAGTATTTCAAACACCCAGTGATTTTTACTCAAGAACAAACTTTGGTGGGCCCAAAGACTAAAGTAAGATTCAGAAGTTTTTTAGAAGAACGAGTGGCCTGTTCTTTTATCCCTCTCCTTGCTCTCTTTGCTGAGAATAGAATACACACACAGAAAAATCCAGACAAAGGTAGCAGACGACAATCAGCCTTTAGGACTGTGCAGATTTATGTTTCAGATGTACAATGATTTGCAGCTATATTATCTACAAAAATCGGACTTTCTTATTTTATTAGAATATTGTGTTTTGTTTATCCAAATTACAATTGTTGACAATTATGGTAGTCAAGGTCAAAGGGAAATGTTTTGCAAAGAAAATAAAAATACATTTGAAAAAATATCTACATTTTAAGGCCCACAATTACTTTCATCTTGAAGGTTTTGGGCCATGTGGCGTAAAGTTCGGACACTGCTGGTTTACATCGTCTACTTTTCATTGATTAGGTCTGGTTCCAGTGCTTTGTGCTTTCAGAGCCCGTCAAAAATGATGGAATCCTACTTTTACAGGATACTCAGACCATTAAATTATTTAATGAGAAAAACAAATAAGTTAACATATAAATGCCCAATCTGAACAGATCTTTCTAAAAATGAAGTGACATTAGTTCAGAAAATCAGTTTTGCATCATATCAGTGAAAGTCAAATAACTGTTATAAAAGTGATTTAATAATCTTGACCAGTCAGGGGTCATATATGCAATGTGCTTGAAAGAGACACTCACCTAATAGTATGATGATACAGATGAGGATGGAGATAATAGCTCCAGTGCCCAATCCAGCAGCAATCATTTTCTCCATGTCCACACAGTCTCCATGGCGATCACAGGGACAGACCTTGACCCTCAGGAAGGATGTGTTAGACATGGGCAGGTTGCCAGAGTCTGTGATCACAACAGGGAGCTCATAGATGCCACTGGCAAGAGAACTGATCCTCAGGTGAAGCTGGGCGGACTCGCCTATAATATGAGATTATATGAGATGAGGAGGAAAGATAGAAGAAACAGAAGGACTTTTCCACTGAGATGCCCACCATTGCCTGAGTGTGGTGATGACAGCTATTTAGGAAACTGGGGACTATTTGCTTTACAGAAGTTGGAGCACTGTGGCTATTCCATCTGAGACCTCGTGTCCTTATGAAAGCTCTGCTTCAAAACGCTTCAGAAAAGTAGAAACAGTTCCTTATCTGCAACATTTCTTCTCTAATATTTCTGAGTTGCTTTGAATTGCTGGGTTACAGATGACATAGTAGCGACATCATGTAATGCAGATGGGAGTCAGGAAGTAAATGCAGCTCGTTGACCTCTGTTGCCTAAAGTCTGAGATGTGTTTGGTTGTTTGAAGCAGCTTTGAAGTAATCAGATAAAATAATCAACATTTTCATTTCAAAATCCCTTTTTGCTGCTAATTTGTTGAATACATTAGACATATGAGCTCAAAAACAAAGATATTTCAGGGTTTCCCCCCCAAACTTGCTAAGCCCGGTGGTTGGGGCACTGAGGAGGCGTTTTTGTGTTAAAAGATGTTAAGTAGACACTAAATGTAAAAATATAACTGGGTAATAATATGTTATTATTATACCCAGTTATATTTAGCATGAAAATGCTGTTTCATTTCCAGTGAAACACTATTTAAACTCACACCTAGCTTTAAAAACAACAAATCAAAAAATACATCAAAATATACAATTAAAATGAATATCAATTATTTGCACTTCTATTTCGTCCAAATTCAGTGAGCAGCTCCATATGGTTCCCCAGGGCTTCAGGGGCCCCATAAATGCTGATATTTTGTCACATACCACAGATACATTAATATAATATTTGTTCATTGAGAAATTTGATTTAAAATTTAAAAGATTTTAAATTGTTTAACATTTATATGTAAGATTTTAAGGATCTGGCAAGTTTACTTTGTAAAAGTTCAAAGAATAGTATTCATTTTGTTGTGTTACCATAGCAACAATCTGATGCTATGAGTATTCACAAAAACAAATGAGTAAACTGCGATTGTAAGTATTGCTTTTTAGGTTGGCCATTTAAACTGCTCCCCCTCTCCCAGATATCAATACATCTATGAAGCTGTTAGAGGTTCTGATGTTTTTAGCAACAAAAGGGGCCCACAAGTCAAATTCTGCTCCAGACCTCTTACACCCTTCGACCGGCCCTGCATGATGAGTTAAATCCGCTGCACTGCGCAGAGATGCTCAGCAAGCGGGTGATTTAATTAATGCTGCTAATTTAGTAGCTCTTCCATTTCGTGAGTTTTTAATAAGTCACAGAAACTGTTGCTCGTGTTTGTGGGACGACTTTCTCAGATCGCTGTGCACATTAACTCTACCTGAATAAGTGGCCAAAGCATTTGATATGGTTTGATGCATCGTTTAACTGGAAAAATAATATAAAAATAATAATAAAATAATATAAAACCAGCGTGATGCATGACTGAGAGCCGAGCGCGAACCTGCGTGCTGGTTCTTAAATCACCAGTGTACCGGCCAACCTGGAACATATACATCAATTTTATCAGCACAGCGCATCTCAAAATGCGCTGTGCTGCATGTTGAGATGGAAAAGCCGCACAAAATTCTTTGTCTACAAATGTAAATCATTCTCACTGCTCAACGCACCTCTGAAAGTTATTCCTGCGGTTCATGTAGAGCTGTGCACCCAGAGCTAACACGATGGGGTTTAAACTCCTACCTTGATCAAAAACTCTGGAAAGAAACACAATTACTCACAGGGAGTTGATGGACATATCCACACAGGTCAGCCTGTGTCCAGTTTACTTAACGCGAGGCAACGTGCAGAGGCGCCAACCAGCGGCGCAACTCCATATTTTTGAGGTGGATGCGAACATCTCACACCCCCCACATAAACTTGTACAAAGAGCCAAAGAGCCACTTCTGTTATCCTGTGTCTGGAACCGCCTCTGGGCTGCAGGGCTGAGGCATTTTGTTAGCATGTTTTCTATCATTATTACAGCTTGATAGGAAGCCTGATCCAAACTGGCCACCCACATTAATAAAATGGTGAAATAATATTGACCACAAAACACTGTATTTATAAAAGATATCAATGTTTTTCCTGCACAATCCTAACAAACGTTTTTAATGTTCCCTTCACAATATTTATTTATTTACTATGAATCTATGTTTATGATTTGTTCTTTTTAAATCGCCATTTATATTATTTTTTGGTCTCAGGAAATGACTGAGGGAGGAAGAGACTGATGTCTGGTTCTGTAGGTTCTGACGGGTCTGCGGTTCCTCTCCTGACCCATTCTGTCTGGTACCAAACAACCCACCGAGTACCGCCGACACGTTCTTTTATGGCCCTATTAAACGTCACTGTAATTGTTTAGCCTGGAATGTGCGTCTTCCCACTACCGTCTGTATTTCTGCCACAGGTTTTAAGGACGGTGTCTATCGGGTGGACGTTTGAAAAAGACGCGGGTTAACGGCAGCTCACTGCGGCTGCGCAGAGTCCGTCTCTAGGCAACGGCGACAACAGTGTCAGTTCGTGGGGGAGAGGGGGGGGTCCTATTTAGGTCCCGCAACGACAATTTAGCTGACCTTACTATTTCCCGTGTTTTGTTTTGGTCATTATTATTACACTTATTGTGTGATAGTTTGTCTATCAGACATTTATAGCAATACAGAATAAATTGCGTCCCATATTGGTTCAATACATGACGCATTCATCTTTCCAGAGTTTCAGGAACTCCTGATCATTCATGGAACTTCCATAGAAATGTGGACTGCAGACACTGACATTAACATTAACGTCTGTGCTGATGCCACATGTTTAGCATTGAGATGCTATTTTACAATTGAATAGCATCACTGGTAGGCTAAGTCCTTTTAGACTTGTCCAACGTTTAATCAAGAGAAGCAGCTTTGTTGCCAACTGTTGTTGTTTGCAAAGGTTTATTGTGTGTCAGAGTTACAGGTGTACCACTTCTGAACCTTTATATGTAAAACAAAATGCTATAAATTGTGCTAAATATTTATGTAATTAATTTATCAAAATTAGTGCTTCCATCTATTGATCTTTTACCAAAGAATGGATTTGCCCTTTGAGCAGAGCTATCAAAGCAGCCTGTATGTCAAAACCCTGGAAACTTGAGACAGTTTATCTTGCACTCACCATTCAGGCGACTGAGGGTCCAGTTGCGACGTACATCTGATGGACGACTTGCCAGCTCAAACACAAAGGGTCCAGCATTGGGAGTCAGGTCGGGGTCACTGGCTGTGATGTTTAAGGAGTTTGCATCTGGTTTCTCACACATTTCCACCTCAGGAGGGAACACATTAGGCGCGTTGTCATTTATGTCCAACAGGTGAATTTGAAGGGTTCCTGTACCAGTGGCAGGAGGAATGCCTGACAATAAAAAAAATATTATGAGCTTTAAGATGTACCAAACATAGCTGGTAACTCTGGTAGATTGGATTGTCATGGAGGAAAGAGGACGTACTGGAATTTGAGTTAAATATCCAAAAGAAAACCACTGCTTGGGACACTTTCCTATGCATGACTTTGTTGTGGATGATAAAGACCACTCCCCTTTCAACAGTTCGCTTCAAAACATCAGAACAGACTAAATAACTGCAAACTTTTGTCTGCAAATATGTAGTACATTGATCCAGCTTTCATGCTACTGGATGTAATAAACTGGAAAAGTTTCTTATTGAACAAAAAAAAGTACAACTGATGAAAAACATGTACAGGAGCTTAAGGTTAGAAAGTGTGAATCCACACACTTTCATATGTAGATATGCAGAGAATGCATTATTTATTATATAATATATAATTCAGGACAACAATGAACAATAGAAAAGAGGTACAACATCTTGTGGACTGGTGCAAAATAAACCTGCTCTTGAATGTCGACAAGACAAAAGAGATCAATGTTGACTTCATAAGGTCTCGACCGAACCACACACCACTCCTCATTAACGACAAAGCAGTGGAGATCGTCAGCAGCACTAAGTTCCTTGGGGTTCACATTACAAACAACCTCAGCTGGACACCTCATATCACTTTACTGGTAAAAAAGGCAAAGCAGCGCCTGCACTTTCTAAGACGAATGAAAAGGGCTTTGCTCCCACCTCCCATCCTCTCCACCTTCTACAGAGGAACCATTGAGAGCCTGCTGACCAGCAGTATCTCCATTTGGTCTGGGATCTACAAAGCCTCAGACTGGAAGTCCCTGCAAAGAGTGGTGAAGACAGCGGAGAGGATCATTGGGTCTCCACTCCCCCCATCCATACCATTGCACACAAACACTGCTTAGCCAGAGCAAATCAGATCCTCTCTGACTCCACCCACCCCCTCCATGGTCTGTTCATCCGGTTGGCATCTGGCAGGAGATTCCGTAGCATCTGCTGCAGAACAGCCAGACTCAGAAATAGCTGTCTCCCACTGGCCATCAGACTGCTCAACAATCCATCACTAAAACTGTCTAAGACTGCTTGAAAATATTAAGTTATATATACCTGATAGGTCTATGTAATAGGTATAATTATATACCTATTTGTTTATTATGCAATTAAAGGCACACTTGTGTTTGTTTCTGTGTGTGCTCTGGTGACCAAGCGACGATATTTCATTGCCAATTTTACTAATGTTTCTTTGAGCAATGACAAGTAAGTCTAAGTCTAAAAAACTGCATACATTTGAATTTTTCTTTTTGTGCAAGAATGTGAATCAGTTGATGTGCCTCAATGTGGTTTGGGGTCAATGAGCTCTCCGCTGTGTATGACAATGGCAGAAGACGTAGTTAGACACGGAGTACAGCAGGCTCTGTGTGTGTTGAGTGTAGCAGGATCGAGTGAATCAACTGAGCTAAATGGCATTCTTCATCAATGTTCCACTGGAACAGAGATGAGTCTCTCCACTTCCTAAACGCACAGTTGTGGGGAGAACAAGAGACAGACTCCCTTCAGATCCGAGGACTGCCTCTGAGATCCGTTGTAATCCTGCAACAAGCCAAGAATCAGCCTTGGATAATCAATCTGTTGTCTACTGAAGACATATTGCCACGACAAGACAACACGCACATATGGACTTTCATGTCAGAATGATGTGAAGAACACTGATAGCATTATCCTCTTTGCTGAATTCAGCAGTAATCGCCCATAAAAGTTCAGTCATGTTCAATTTGTAGTTTTTCGAAAGAGACAGTTTGACTGTTTTTTAACCTTCAGTTGAGAAATGAATACACAACTCCTACTAATATTCAATTTCATACCTCAAGTCTTAAAACTACATTAAGCTCCAGTCTACTAACATGCTGAATACGCAAGGGATGTCTAACAGACACTATTTTTATTTTGGTCTATGGGTTCTGTCTCTTCTCTTAAGATTTCAATTTTAGATCTCAACAAGGATGAAAACAAATATTTACACATACCGGATAAAAATATACATACAGATTTTTTTGTTTGGCACTTTGGCTGTATGCTTTGGGTCATTTTCCACTTGGAAGACCTGTTTGCACCCAGGCTTTGATATCCTGATAAATGTCTTTGGATATCAGTTCAACATTTCATTCCATACAGTTCCATATTACTTTCATCAAACCACAAGAAATGTCTCAGAACATGGATCTGTATGCATGTGCAAACACCAACCTGACTTTTTATGATTTTTTGGCACAACAGCTTCCTAAAAAAATCCCTGACATATTCTTTCTCATATTATTGTTGAATTTAGCAAATAGAAATAATGTTGGTAATTCCAACTGACCAAACACCAGATACATTTGGTCTGATCTAACTTTAGACAATGAAAAAAAATGTTTGTCTTTTATTTATTATATGTAAACTTCTGGTTTTAAGTGAAAGTTAAATCACTGTAATAGTCTCTTTGTTCTTTAGAAATTCAAATACTTTAGATAAGAGAATAAAAAAATTAAGCATGGAAACATGAATGCTGTGGTCAATTTTCATTTCTTCATACTCATCCAAACTTGCCAACAGGTCATGCTTTTCCACATTAATGAATCCCTCCCACTGAATAAAAAATGAACCAAAACATTGGAGATAAACTGGTTTCTCTTAAAATACAGTGTAGCTAATTTTTTTTTTGTAAATTTTATGTGTAAATCACACATAAACCTGTGAAATTTCAAATCTGTGAAATGATTTTAATGATCAGTATTGTTGACTGAAATCAGGAAATGTCAGCTTTTCTTCTTTGTGTTCTTCCACTTCAGATCTGTTAAATGCACCAAAAAGATTGATTGCAGCCTAATTAAGGACAGTTCTTAGTATAATAAATCAGAATTGGAAGGGTAGGCTTTTTAAAGATCAGACGTCAACTTGAAAACCACAACCAGGTAGCCCTAAAATGAAGCACCAAAATAGCTAATAAATAATAATGTAAGTCAACTGAAACCCTGATTGAACAAGCAAGTTTTAAACTAATTTTTAAAAGACTCCATGCAGTAAACTAAAACAAAGTTTTAGTGATGGACTGTTCCACTTGGACTGGTGTTAAGTCATGGGTGTGAGACTTGGAACAAACTCTGAAGTTTGTGAGCAGTACTATCATTTGTGAGATTAGACATGTAATCTATATGTTAGAACAAAGAACTTAAAACAAATTCTAAAGTCTATAAGAGGCCAATGTAGAGATGTGTGAAAGGATTGACTTTTCCAAACTAGTAAACAGGGGACTGCAATAATCTAATTGCAACAACACAAATAAATGCTGTTATTTCTGTTATCAGGTCAGAGCAGGGAAGTGCTGTGAATGCCTGTTGTAATTACAAGATTTCTTAGTATTTTTTCCAACAAAGTACACGGCTCTTTGGTGGCTTTAAAATATTCAAAAACTCCATTGACTAAAATTTTGGGATTCTAGTGAAATTGCAAGAGGGCGTGGCCAAACTGCTCTACAGCGCCCCCTAACGTGAGATAGGACAATCCATAGGTCATAGATATCTGACATTTGGTATATAGGTAGCTCCACCCCCAAAATCAAGAAAAAAAGTCTCTCAGACGTACCCCCTAAAATGTACAGGGAGGTGGCCATAGTGGGTCAAAGGGCAAATTTTGGCGATTTTTCATTTTTACACATCTCAAACTTTAACAAACTCCTCCTTGGGTTCTGGCATACATTTGCAAATGGTACTGACTTAATCAGAAAACATGGATCTGGGGCACTACTGGGATACAGCGGGGACAATACTGGGACACTACTATTGAGACACTTCTTGAACACCACTGGGACACCATTGGGACACTGCTGGGACCCTGTTGCACAGGTTGAGACAGATAAACTTATGCTGTCATTGGGACAATCCACATATCTCACCATTATCAGAAGCTGTGAAAGTAACATTGTAGAGGTTGTTCTTGACAAAGGGAGACTCTCGATCAAGGATGGCGATGGTGGAAATCCTTCCGTATACTGGGTCGATATCCAGCCAGCTGGCTGGATCATAGATCTTGGAGTATCTGAGGTCAGAGAGAGAGACGCAACCTGAGAAACCAATATGAAGCAGTTTTTGTTTCTGTCCAAATGAATACATCCTAAGCAGGACTTGGAGACTGGAAGAGACGATCACAACTTATTAAAGCATGTTCACTGGATATAATACTAATCTGAACACAATATACATAAATCTACATAATTTGTTTTTATTGAAGCCATAAACTTTCATCCATGCTCTTATGCAAAAAATCAAAAAATCACAATGGGCTTTCTAAATTTGATTTTTCTATAATTTAGATTATCTTTCTATTGTTTTGTCCGGGTGTTGTCTGAAGTTTGCCAGTATTATGAAGAAATGCCAGAGATGCAGCAACAACCTACCGCAATAAAACAATAAACAAAAATATGTAAACAGGATGCTCCAGCTCTCAGGATACTGTCTCTTTGAGGGCCTGAGTATTAATGTAGGTACACTTGTATGTTTTTGTGACCACAGTGGGTCCATGTTTTTAACATGTTATTTTATTTTCAGGTGTTATTTTCTCTCTGGCCTATTGAACCTGGATAATTTCAGTTATTTAGAAATACAACAGAGGGTTGAAGGCATAGCGTTTGTTATCTAGTTACTGAACTTTCTACAAATTCATAAATGTACATACATTTTCATAATAAGATAACCCGTCTCTCCTATGCCTTCCAGTTGTTTTTTTTTAATCTAAACACTTCCATTTTCATTCTGAAGAGTAAAATGGTTGGTTGTTTTCTTTTGATTTTGCACAGGACACAGCTCTATGTGATGTGTTGCTTTAAAAAGCATACACTGCTAAGGCTCCATTTAAACCAAAAGTTTTGAATTAACCCAGCATTTTGGCTCAAAAAGTTGCTGTTGCAAAGAATAAAAATACAAATGTAAAAGTCTGAGTGAACCAGAGCACACAGAAGCAGCAGACACTAGAATGATAAAATAAACATAATAAATAAACAAACCTCTAATAGACAAAAACAATAAATAGTGACAACCCCTCACAAACAAATACTGAGCCTAAATGGGTTGGAGTTTAAAGATGAGATGGATGAACCCCCATCTCATCTGAGTGAAGGGCTGCAGCCTCAGACACCTGTCTAAATGTCATGCCAGAAGTTTTTGTGTTGTTTTGGAGGTGTTGAATTCTAACATGTGAATTTCCCGCTGGATTATTGCAGTATATTCCTTCATACAACTGAAGAACAGAAACTTGAGGTCAGTAGCAGATTCTGAGTAAGCCTGATTAGGGCTTACAAATGGAGGAAGGTGGTGGGGGTGAAGGGGTAAGACAGGGCAAACCAAAATGTGTTCTGGATTGTGGTCCAAATCCAAAAGGCTAAACCTGGTATCTCTTCCATGGGTAGGGCTTATAGGATGCTAAACTAAACTTCTACACAGTCCTTCAACCTCTAATTTTAGGAGTCTTTGGAGTCAATGCAGGCCTTTTGTTTTCCTATTACAAGTTGGATGTTTTTTCCTTACAGCATTTCTCTGCAGCATGAAATTGTAAAATAATCTACATTGTCATGTCCATTGCAGAGGTTGCACACTGTTGTTCTTAGTTGTTTTTTATATTTTTAGAGAGTGATTTATTTATAGTGTCTTGAAATATCCATGTATTCATTAATTTTTCACCCAGTTTGTGTTACTCATTCAACTAGTACATTTTCTTTGGTCTTTCATACTATAATGCAACACATATTTGCTACTTTGTGGTTTCTTACCTCAAAGTCTGCCTCATGAAGCGGTCAGGGTCCTGGGCAGTGAAAGTTGTGAGCAAAGATCCAGCCGGCAAACCTTCTTCCAGTTTAATAGTCTTGGGGTTGGGACTGAACTCTGGACTCTCGTTGATGTCCAGGATTCTCACAGACACAGTTGCTGTGGACTGACGAGGGATGTGGATGCCACGGGCCAATGGGATTTCATTTTCTGCCTCCACGGTTAGCATGTATGAACGGGTCAACTCAAAATCTACTGGCTGGCACAAGAACAAACACAAGGATTTTCTGCTGCAAAATTTAATACTTTTCCAAACTCATTTACTCAATTACTAAAAATTTCAAGCATTTTGGACATTTATGTACAATACATTACACCTTTTGGGTTTTATGGTCTTTGAAAAAATATAACTCAAATACCTTCTGACTAAAAACCTTGTCAAAACAACTTCACTATTAAGTAGCAGGAGAAAAATGCTGAAATTTAGTTTTTCCTACATCAGTGAGCTTCCCAGAGTCTAATCTTATACTCCTGGTGTGTGTGACAACAGCAGGCAGTGAGGTCAGTGACTCATTACTTTGTAACACGTTTCTGACATTGGACCACTTTTTTCAGTGATGAGTAATCTAAAGCATTACTATTTCAAATCCAGTAATCAGATAAAAGTTATCAAATCACTGTGCATTACTGTTTTCTTTCCCAATAAATGACCACCATTTCGATGCAACAGCAACATGCCTCAATGCTGAGACAGAAATGAAAACAATGGAGGGAGGAGAGAGATGCGCAAAAACAACTATTTTGAGTTTCAGTTGCCAAGTTAGATTATAAAATAACTTGCAATTAAGCATTGGCAAAGCTCAAAGTAATTTTCACAGGTTGTGGAGCGTTGTTGTTGTTAGCAGCTGCTGAAAGTAACTAAAAAATAACTTGTAATCTAACTTAGTTACTTTTCAAATCAAGTAGTCAGTAATCTAACTAGGTTACTTTTTCAAGGAGTATTCCGATTAAAGATAGTTTTTCAAAGCAGGTAATCTGTTTTCTGTCATTTCCCAAAATATTTGCATTGGTTGTTCTGGCAGTGATGTGAATGCTTATTTCTAGCAGCTAGTTTTTATTTTGACTTCTATTCTGAAAAAAAACAAACAAACAAACAAAAAACCATTTTAAGACCACCAGAACTTTAGAAAGCAACACTAGCTGCATCTTTACTACAAATGCGCACAAATATTTGTCGGTATTCTGATAATATTGAAAGAACACAATTTTGCAGCTGCAGTCTTTCAAAGAAATAATCAATGCATTTGAAGTCATATGTGAATAAGTTTGTTTGCACAGTAAGTCATTAAAAACTTCATGTGATTACAATTTCTATGTTAGAGTTGTTTTAGCATCATACCCTACCTTGACCACAGTGATCAAGCCCTCATTAGTGGTGGGGTCAGTGGGGATGGAGAAGTGCCCTGTGGGGTCTCCAGCAATGATCCGGTACACGGTGTTCCAGGCCGGCGTATGCGGCTGGTCTTTATCTGTCACGGTCAGGTTAGCAACAATTACATTCACCCTGTTCTCATGAACTTCACCGAAGAACTGGAAACAAAGACAAACACATTGCATTTCATTAGAATGACAGCAATGAAATCATGCTTTGTAGTCAAAATATTGAAAGCAACTATTACTAGAAACTGCAGTGGAAAAGGCATCTTCTTCAAACATTCTTTCAGTTGAAGCTCTTCATTGTTTCTTGGAGAGATGAAAAACTGGAATTGACAATTTAACTGCGAATAAAAGCTCAGGGAGCTTATGTGTTATTTTCCCTTCTGTTAGCAAATAATTACTTCTCTCTCTCTCTGTGTGTGTGTGTGTGTGCATGCATACTGCATCTGTGGTGAATTCAGGAGGGTTGTCGTTGACGTCAGTGATCCTGATGACAGTGGTGGCAGTGTTGGAAAGGCCGTAGGTGGGGTTTCCCTCCATGTCAGTGGCCTGGATGATTAGGGTGTACTGAGGGACTTTCTGGAACCAAACAGAAAACAAAGAGTCAAAAATGGGGAGAAGTATCTGTCAGCATTTTCATAAAATGTCCTCTTCTGTGGGGATATATCTGCATCAACGGAACCGTTAGAAATTCTAACTTGTAATTTATGTTTTTGTCAATATGTACATAGGTACAAAGACATGATTTTAATAATCTTAATCTCTTGATAGACGCTGGTGTGATTTGTAATCAAACAACATCTTGGTTGAATGAGACTCATTTTACATTTAAATATGAATCATTTTGGGCTTGAATGTGTGTAGTGTTAATCTAGACATTTATGACATTTGCCATCTTGAATGTCCTTTAAGTAATTTCCACATGCTACTTTATGCCAACATAATAAGATGTGTGTCAATCCCTTGGCCATAAAAAATAACAGCTTAAGATCCAAAAGAGTGCAGATTATGAAGTCTGTATACTATATTGGCCTTCAATAATCATTAGATTCAGATATCCAGCTACCTGATACATGATGAACCCAGTTCAAATAACACAACATGTTTTTCTTGGCCCGATTTTCCCCTTACGACAATCTTTGAACGACCAACGTTCTTGATTGCATCATTCTTTAGTGCAGTGGTTCCCAAAGATTTTCTGAGCCCCCCTATGGATTACAATAAAAGCCCCCCCAAAAAGAAGAGAAAATCAATTCAGCACACACATCATTCAACCAGACATAAACCTTTACACATATTTTGTTTTCAAACTCCACTGAAGTTTATTTCACACTTCAGGTTGCAATAGAACACTACAAACCATCTTTACAATGAAACACTTTTGTGTAACTGTTTTTTTCTTTTCATTTATCCACACTGCTTCCTGCGCCCCCGCTATGTGGCACGCCCACACTTTGGGAACCACTGCTGTAGTGTGTGGTGTGTTCCGACTGATCGGGTCCAGTCAGTAGAACATCGTGGCTGCTCCAATCTAAATCAGGCATGCTCAACATGTTGGCTTGTCTTATCCAGTTTATCACTGCAGCGATTGGGTTTTCCCCGACTGGGAGCAAGATCGCAGCCTGTTAAATGTTACAGGTAGCCAATCAGAAAGCATGGATTCCCCTCCATGATACCAAGATTCCAGAATTTGTATGTAGAAATCACATCTAAAAACAAGTCAAGCTGCATGTCTGGAAACTGCTTTTGGATTCCCCTCCATGCTTTCTGAGGGGAAAACACGGACGTGAATCCCAAACAGCTGACACGGGGCAACCCAAAGACCAGCGGACATCAGAGACGATATGTGGAAACAACATTAATCTTTATTTAGTGCAAAGAATATCCACAGAAATGACAAGAAGAGTAATTAGAGTGGAATTGCTACAGCAGTCTTATCCAACGCCTTTTCTTTTTCTTACATCTTTTGTCGCTTAAAATAAGCTCATAAACTATTGCTATTGCTTCTACGTCGTAAACCGTGTTTGTTTACTCTAAATTCACGTGTGATATAGTGGGTTTTGACGGGATTTTCTGAGAGAAATCGGTTCTTGTGTGCTGTGTTCCTCTTGACATGTGGCTGGCGACTACACGGCACAATCGAACCCAATCGAACCATTAGGCCTACAATTTTCTGTTGGTTAAATGTGTGGTCTCTCAGGTTTTGAAAATGGGCTGACATCAGCCAACAATTCTAAAATTGTCTAGTGTGAGCTGGGCACTAAGGAAACGAGGAGAGGAGGGTCAGTAGAGAGCACCGGAGCTGAGCCTTTTTTCATCCAGTACTTATTAATAGAAAGAGAAAAAGGCAGGAAGAAACGATAGAACCAAAAATTAAAATGAGGTCAATAACTTTCATTTATTGTTTGATTAATTGATTTATTGTTTATCACGACAGTCCTATGAGTGAATGATCTAATAATCTGACCAGCCAACATTATTAGCAGAACTAGTTGGTCCCAAAACCAAATTTTGCTTAGGGTCGCATGGAGGCCTGGGCCGTCCATGGGTCTACGGCCAT
Organism: Poeciliopsis retropinna; assembly: GCA_010277075.1. Classification (NCBI taxonomy): domain Eukaryota; kingdom Metazoa; phylum Chordata; class Actinopteri; order Cyprinodontiformes; family Poeciliidae; genus Poeciliopsis; species Poeciliopsis retropinna. Next base: position 28,622,813 of record VMRM01000003.1, read on the forward strand.
GGGACTGGAATGTTGTTGGAGGTGAAGGATGACCCTCAGACGGATGTTGAACTGACGGTAAAGTTGAGACGAAGCTCAAGTATCAAAGACAATTGAGCCAGGCGTTTGCGACTTGGAGTTTGTCTCATTAATGGAAGAGGGGAATGTTCGGCAACAGATGGGATATTGAAGACTATCGTCTGAATCAGAAAAATAGATCTGAATAACCATGTCTCATTCTGTGGTGAGTTAACTTTGTAGATTTGTAATCATAGCAAGAGTCACAGGTCTGACAGTTGACGAAATGTAACAGACTGAGATGAATGGATGAGCAGAGTGTAAATAGGCAGCCTGAAAAATGAGAGGTATGGCCCAGCTCCTGAACTTAAGTTAACACATTAATGTCATTTAAGTATTTAGGTAAGTAACCCTAACCCCACTCTGGTAGATTTTACAGGGAAGTTGTTTATGTTTATTTTGTATGTGTGTACAGGAGTTGGTGTTTGAGAACCCCAGAGTGCAAATTCACTCAGTCAGTTATTGCTCAATTATACCATAAGTCACCAGGCAGGTTTGGCTAATAATTCTTGATGATCAGGTGGTGTTCCAACTTATTAATGTTTATGAAAAAAATCACAAACCTTAATAATAACTGCCTTTCACCTTCATTAATAGTTATTCATAGCCAAATCAATATTGTTGAATAATAACTTGTTTATGGTGACAAAGTGGAAATAGGCTGGGTTTTATTGGTAACAACTACATGTGACAAACAATAAAGAAATGAAAAAGGACCCAGGACCTTGCAGAACATCCACTCAAACATACCTCCCGATCCAGGCCTGCAGCAACAGTGATGATGTCACCAGTCCTGTTGTTTATGGTAAACATATTATATGATGGGCTTTGGGGATTCTGTGAAAGTATCTTGTAGCGCAACATTCCATTGGCCATTTTTGGGTCATCCTTATCCACTGCTGTCACTGTCATTACAAAGGATCCTGCAGGAACATAGAAGTAGGTACACTGTAAAACATTTGAAGGTGGTTTCAATTGAAATGAAAGTTCACCTGCTGCCAACAAACCAATTTAGGTCAACAAGAAAATTATATTGGTTTTAACTCAGAAATGAAAGTTCAGGAAGTTAACAAGAGACAAGTTGTTTTTAAGTTAATTAATTTTGAATTGTGAGTTTTAACTTATTGCTGCAATTTAAACCACATAAATATTTTACAATATGCAAGAAAAAAACTGCCCCCACCTAGTTAAAGAGCACATATTTCTCTAATATTACCGGTAAGTTAAAATAATAACTTATATTACATTAGATTAAGTTAAATTCTTGTTTCAAATTGCATGAACAAAATAAACCTAAAAACCTAAAAAATTATAGTTTATTCAACTCTTGGAGGTTTGACAAAAGTAATAAAAAGTTAACATAACTTACTACTTTAAGTTTACCTTTCACAAAGTCGTATGTTTAGGTTAAAAATCTAAAATGCATTAAATTTATTTGACATAAAGAGTAGAAGATATTAAACAACTAAATGCGGATAAAATATTTTACAGTGTGCAGTAGGTAAAATAAAGAAGTGAGAGACATTTCTGTACAGAACATACCAATAACATTCATGATGCAACAAATCAATTCAGTTTTTTGCAGAAAAAAACTGAATCAGGTTTTTTTAATGCAAAAAAAAGAAAAGAAAAAAAAAACACATTTAGATGGCTTTTAAATCCAATTTCAATGCCCTGAAAAAAGTTTTTTGTACTGTCTATGAATTCGTATTAACTTATGTTTATCCTGGAAACCTGTTTAGTATTTTACTACTAATATAAACATTAAATTTGACACACTAATGGAGGCCTGTGGAGTATAAAGAGAACATTGGTTTGTTTATATTGTTCTTTAAAAAAAACAACTTCTCATCAAGTAAGGTTGATATAAACTAAAGCTGGGCTATCCACACTTTGCATTATTGGTAGTTGTGTGTTTTCCACCTACAAAAAAAATATTTCTCAAAGGAGAGTAACTTAAAATGGTTTTGAAATGGTTTTAAAACATTTTATAGATTTATGAACAGCACCAACTGCTTACTTCAGGTCATTTCTTTAGTTTTTCATGCACTATTTTAAAACAATGACATGCTCCAGGCCAAAGTTGCTCAAACGCTGGTCATCAGTTTACCAGATGCAACTGATTGTCAACTTTCTACACACTGCTGAGAGGATATGTCTATTTTTCCATGACATAAATGTTACTTCTTGTCAGATACAGTAGTAAACAGAAACTTTCATGTCCTGAATTCTTGTTCACAGTTGCACAGAGTAGGGCTTCAAATAAATCAATCTGCGATGTACCTTGAGAAATCATCTGATGTAATTGCCATGATGTAAAAGAAAAATAAAAACAAACAAAAAAAACTCAATTCAATATTATGGTTGGTGTAATTTAGCCTTGAAAGGCTTGATTGCTGTATTTGAGTCTGCGTTTTTTATTTTTTTAAATATTTTAAAGCATTGAGCACCAGGCCATTTAGGACCATGTTATATTTCTATTTATTGTTGGGTTGATGCAAACATCTGTGCCTCAGGATGTTTGCATCCTTAGGCAGCAGAGTTGACTAACCTCACTGTAACTACATCTTCCCAGCAGTGTAAGTATGATTGATTGATTGATTGACTGTACCGGGTTTAGATCCCTCAGAAACAGAACCATTGAAGATGGTGTGTGTGAACTCTGGTCTGTTATCGTTCTGGTCGATGACATTGATGACGATGTCAATGGGATTCTCCACTTGGTTGCCATTCAGATCCACAGCATGGGCTCGTAACTACATAGAAAAAAACACACAACAAGAAAGATCATGCCAAATACTGCGAATTCCCCCCAATCGCTGCATTCTTTTGTTTTGAAAGACAATCCTCTTTGAAAGATGATACTCCTATAGTACATATTAATGCAGCTCCACAAGGCTGTATGTGTGACAGGCTACCACTACCACTGTTCCGCTTTAATATCTATGGATTTGTGCCACCAAAACTGTCTCTTCTTCAATGCAGGCTAAACCAGGCAGAGGCCTGGTGAAATCTTCCACCAGCTCCAGTGAGTCGACCCACGTCACTGACACCGGTGGACATCCAGGAGTGGACATTGAGTGAGTGGATTCTAATTGGTACCTGGGTGTTCACCTGAGCAATGAACTAAACTGGATAACTATAGCTATGTTTACATGCACAACATTTCTTAATACGATTGAAATGTATTTGGATTAAATATTGTTCAATTGTCTTATATTACAAAGTTAGTGCAAGTGTCATTGTGAATGCTGTGGTGAACACAGTAACAAAAGTTCTCATTCCCTGTTCTGATGCTATTTCTAATCTTTCCTCATCTTTAATGTGGCATGTACTGTTATATTAAAACATCAGGACAGACATCCCACAACATATTGAATGTTTTATTGTGAGTGTTATTTCATATTTTACCTTTTAAAAAGAAAGTGACAACTTTCTCAGGAAAGCTCACCCCACTCCTCACTTTCAGCAGAGATAGGAGAGCTTTGAAGTGAGAAGCTCAGAGCTTCACAGTTGCACAGGTTTCACAGGTTCTTTTCCTGGAATGCTGTAATTGATTTATGCCAAACATGCCTTCTGTCCTGATGCACAAAATAATTATCATCTGTTCATAAAACATTGTTTTTGTCCATGTTTTCCCTGGCAAACATCATGTTTGGTTTTGAAAACTAAGTTTTTCTCTTTGCACACCCTCACTTAAAGTTAAACTTGAGCATTGCTTTTGTCACTCCAGAGGCATGGACTGTTGTATCAACAGTACCTAGTAGCTCTAGGTTTTAACATGTACGTTCAGGTAGAACCTGCTGCAGCGGTTGAACATGTTGGCAGTCTATATGAATATCCTACACATATAGTTTACTTTTTGTAGAGGAATGGCTTAATTTGAGATCAGAATGGTTAAAACACCAACCTGCACAAGATTTCAATCGCACAAATCTTTTGCAAAATGTACTGTAACAATGTCCTAATAGTGTATTTGATGTGATATACCTGTGTATGATTTTTTAACTGGGAATAAATGTGGGCATGTCCAAATGTCCTTCTCACCTGAAATAATATTTTGAATTCAATCTCACCAGTAGATATTCCATCTGTATCTTTCATTCATATTACTAACATGAATGCCATGGCAAAATCAGGAACAAGTCTCCCCGGGAAGTTTTGAGTTATTTAAAGTATGGATTCTATATGATAAAAAAAGAAATGATCATTAAAATGTTCTCAGCAAACAATCTTACCTCAACACTTCAAAAGAATTATCCCCAATCCTGACAAATTAGCTCAGGTATTTAACAAAGGCTATTCATGTCCATTATTTTTGTGTAAACCTTACCCCTGCTGGAGAGAAATACAGTAAAAAAAAAAAACTGTCAAGGAGGGAACATGTCAAATATTTGAATAAATGTGCACACATTTCAACTAAATACTGTACCGTTTCATCTTTAGCATTCCATCTTTGGATGGACATTTTGACAAATGTCAAACTCTATACAGTACCTTAGGAATGTATCAGACTATCAGACAGACTAAGAGAGAGTGTCAGTTCTCCACTCTCTCTTCATGTGACCCTATAGAAGTGGTTTTGCACTACTCTGGGTCTGTCATTTCAAAATGTTTTTTCTATTGAACCAATTATTTTGTAGATTTTGATGCTTTATACATCAAAATCTGTTTTTGGGGAGGATTTGTCTAATGTCTGCCTCTCAGATATGATTCTGAATATACAGCCTAAGAGAATTACTAAAACAACATTAATGACAACTGTGAGAAAAATACAGGCCCCCATGATATATCTGTTTAGCATAATATTTTCAAAGATGCTGAAACTGTTAATTGATTGGCCTTGATCAGTTATTCCCTAACAAGGAATGTATCATCAGCACAGGGCGCTCAAAGAGGCAAACCTTCCTCATGAATAAACATGTAGGCCAATCTCAGCTCCGAGCACTGACAACTACATCCAGTCATATGAATATTCATCACATGGCTTAAATGCAAATTACCCTGCTGTGACTCCAGATTTTCAATCCCCAGTGTGATCCGTGTGCACATTCCAACAGATAAGAAGGCTGGGCTCTGCTCTGCAAATTGTTGGATATTAAATATAGTGAAAGAAACAAAGTCCTTATTTAGAACAAATTTAAGAGGAAATAAAGGATTAGATGATGAGAGCAGAGTGGTGTGTGTTTGAGAAGATCAGGAGCAGATCTGTCAACATGTATCTTGCTTCTGGATTGGCTGCATTGCAAACACTAGCCAATATAATGCCAGATACCATTGTGCCAAGGTATTTCAGCTTCTCATACTGCATTGTCTTTCTAGTAATTTAGATCTGCTCTAAGAAAAAAAAAATCCATGAATGCACAAGTTTTTCTGCGAATGATTTAGAATTCCATCTTACGGAAAATTCAATGAATAAGTGACTCCACAAATAAACTGGGAGTCCACCAGCCTGGTAAAAACCAGCCCTTTGTTTCTACAAAGGGCTGGTTTGTCCCTCAGAGGTCAGAGGGTCTGACCTCAGATACAGAAAATCGATTGCTTGCTGGAGGCGTGAACTCTGTTGAAGTTTGAACCAAACTGACTTAATTTTCCCAATCAGAAATGTTTGGTTGTGATGTATGTAATGTGCCAGCTCAACCGTGTGCTGGAACTCAACAACCTCTTTTCAAGCAATAAAACATTCTTCTTGCTTCAACTTTAATTCCTCAGTACTTGGAAGCGTGGCCAACACAGACTGAATGGCTTTGTTCACTTCCTCTGCTGCTATTGCCAAACTACAACCTTGTGTATTAAATATTTTTTTAAATTTCATACATCAGACTTGTATTGCGCTTCTCAAGAATTTCAAAATACTTTACAATCCAATCAGTCATTTCCATTCATGTACAGATTCAGACATCAATTCTAAAAGCGCAGGAAATCTGAATCGAGTGAAATTGTGTAGAAAGGCATTGGCCAGGCTGGGCGTCCACTGCAGGGTTTCAACAGTGTATTATTAGCTTGGCGGTCCGCCATGCTTTACTAGCGCCCCCGCCAGGCCATGCGTTGCTTTTTTGTTTTGCTATTAGAAAAATTCATAATGCAACAAAAAAAAGAATAAAATTTTTGTTTGCATTTTTTCAAGTTAAAGCCAGTCTGTAATCGTCTCTGTTGCTCTGAGCATTTCACTGCTGGAGCAAATTTATTCCTAAAAGATACGTTTATAGTTGATGCATTTAAAGCCGGGAGAGCGGATCATTCACACAGCTGGCGCCTCTGCGAATTTCCTCGTGTGCTGCTGCTTCTTGATCTCAGCACAGATCACATGCACCTCCTTTCACTCAAACTTGACACAGGCTGACTTGTATAGATATTTACATCGACCCCCTGTAAGGAATTATGTTTCTTTAGAGAACTCCACATCGAGGTAAGAGTTTACCTCGAACCCACTGCCTTAGTTCTGGTTGCGCAGCTCAGTGCGAACCGTGCTTTGTCTACTTAGGTAGCCAGAGTTAATGAGCGCAGCAGCGCAAAGATCTGACAAACTAATCCCTTAAAGTTGGGCAACCACAACAGTTTCTGTGTATTTAAAAACTCAACAAACACGAAATGGAAGAGCTACTAAAGCCACATTAGCAGCATAGACTTAAATCTCCCGTTGTTGTGCATTTTTGTGCTCAGTGCAGCAGATTTAACTCTTCATGCAGGGCTGTCCTTGAGCAGAATTTGAGTTAGGGGCACCTCTTGCTCCTAAAATCATCAGCATCTCTAACAGCTTCAGATTTAGTGAAATCTGGGAGAGGGGAGTAGTTTAATTAGCCAACCTAAAAAGGGATAAATTATAATTGCAGTTTACTCATTTGTATTTGTGAACAGACATATCTCAATCTCAAAGATTAAACTCAGTATCAGATTGTAGCTATGGTAATAAAAGAATCTAACTATGAATATTGTTATTTGAACTTTTACAAAGTAAACTTGCCAGCTCCTTAAAATCTTAAATTTAAACATTAAACAATTGAAAACATTTTAATTTATGCATGTTGAAGCCATTAAATCAAATTTAGCAGCATTGATAATCTCATTAAATAAATGTTACATTTATATATCTGTGACTTTGTTCAAATATTAGTACTTATGGGGCCCCTGAAGCCCTGGGGGCCTTATGGAGCCACTGACTTAATTTGGATTAAACAGAAGTGCAATTGATATTCATTTTAATTGTATTTTGTTTTTAAGATTAGTTATGGGTTTAGATAACATTTCACTGGCGGTGTAAAAATGTTAATATTTTTACATTTTCTGTCAACTTCTGTTTTCATACAAAAACATGGTGGACCCGCCGGTTGGACCCGCCGGTTGGACCCGCCGGTTGGACCCGCCGGTTGGACCCGCCGGTTGGACCCGCTGGTGGCCTGCCGGTGGACTGCGTTGGCGCCTTGACCACTGGGCTAAGCAAGTTTTCGGGGGGGAAACCCTGCACCCCTGCACTGTAATTCTTATTAACACTCTTCATCTGCTGCTGTATGTGTCCACTGTGCCACCTACTCATAGTATAAAACCCCAAATATAGGGATGTTGTAAATGATTATTTTAGTAAGCTTTGCTCTCATGCAATGAGACTTACATGGAAGTTAGGGATGTGTTCTCTGTCCAGAGGTTTGGTAACGGACAGCTGGCCTGAAATTGGGTTGATGATGAAGATGCCAGTTGGAGGTTGGTCAGCACCAGGACCAGTCACACTGTAGCGCAGCATCCGGTTCTTATCCCGATCTGAACGAATCTACAGAACAGGAAACAGGAAGGGGAGCAAAAATAAGACCAGCTGACGTTTTAAAGGCTTTACAGTCTAAAATATAGTTTCTTAAGCCAAAACGAAACCATCCATGCCACCTTAAAAGTTGTTCGCTGATATAAATAAGTTAGTTTTCAAAGGGTATCTTGGATCCTAAGGTCTGAGGCAGTACAAAATGGGAAGCCTATCAGATCCATCCAGATCCATAGAAGACTGATTCCCTAATGCGCTGCCGTGTATCAAGTACTAAAATCCAGGAGCTACCAGACAGTGAGAAAGTAGCTGAAGCTCATTGGTTCTTCCATCCTTGTATGAAACACTGAACAATAAGCAGCTGGTGGTTGGCGGCAGGTCCAGATGTTCTACAGCCAGATTGGTGATGCAGCATCTGGCAGCTGATTGGTTAGCCTCATTGTAGCATTAGCTTCAGTGCGGGACAAGAAGAACTAATGATGAAAGAATCACACTCATCTCCTGCTCATAATTTTATTTTTACCATATTGTAACTCTACCAATTTAGATGTATGGGACACAAAACTGAAGTTAACTTTTTAATGACTTTGCACAATAAAGTTATTTGTATATATGGAATGAGGGAAATCCACTTTCATTTTTCTTAACAATAGAGACTTCAGAAAATGTGTGAATATTTGTTAAGGTGAGGACTGATAGTACTGACATGAATTTATGGACAATAAAAATAACTACAAGGATTTATATGCTTTCATACCATTGCTCTAGACATCATTCTGCAGGCAATTATTGATCACCTCGATACTGGAAACTTTCATTTAAAAGGACTTTTTCTTCCCATTGTTTAGCTGCTGACAGTCCATGAACAGATTTAGACCTGGTGGCTGGCAAAGCAGATGACAATACATAGGTCAAAAAGACACAAAAAGCTTGAAAGCTTTACAGAGTAAAAGCCAAAACATTTTTTTCCCCCTATATTTATATTTATGCTTATACTTCATCACAATCTTAATGTTCCTTGCTTTGTTTAAAGTATTTTGTGTTTACATTACTGGTGCTCACATATAAACAGTAGAAAATTAAAAAATTTCAAATTGTAACAATTTTTCAAGGCAATCAAATAACTATATTAACAGCTGTTAGCCATGTTTTGGTGTCGACTATTGGACTAAACGATTGAATGTTAAAGAAACAAGTCATACTGGCAGTTTAACAGACAGAGGTCTGAGTAATGTGAGGAAGAACCAGGAACAGCCACACAAATTTCTGCTGCTCATCCTATAAATGTATTTTCTTTCAGAATGTGGCACCATCCATTTTCTAACACCCTTGTCCCTAGTGTGGTCAGGAGGTATGCTGGTGCCTCGCCAGCTAACATTCCGGGCAAAAAGCAAGGTAAACCCTGGACAGGTCGCCAATCTGTCGCAGAATGTGTGGCACCACTTAGGTGAAAATAAACACGCTATTAGACAGTACATGATTTATTGCCAAGAGGCATTGTTACAACATAGAAAATTCAATTTAACAAAAAAGTCCTTATTTTTTTGTGTAAATGTTATATGTCTTGGTGTGTGTTTCATACATGTGCATGTGCCTGTGGACGTGTGTGTGTGTGTGTGTCTTACCCTGACTAGATCCTCTGGGAATTGCCCTCTTGAGTTCTCAGGAACGTTGATCGGTGGAATGACCCAGTCCCTCTTTACCCGCCTCATGGTGCCATCTCCACCAACAACCAGGCTACGCCATGGAAACAGGACCTCTGGAACTGGTGATATAGACAGTGCTATATCAGCAGGCTTTACCTGCAGACAGTCATCAAGGAAGAGAACACACTTAGCATCATGAGTGTACACATGAACACCAAGTGCAGACTCAGAGAAACATGCTGACTCAGCTTATTTTTGACCTCATTTCCAAGGCCTGGATTACTGATCTTATTACAGTCTTAATAAATGAACAAATGATCATGTGCCACTGCAGCTGGCAGCTCTCTGTGAACAGCCTGTGACTATAATGAGACCTGAACCTACAGATCGAAATATGTTGACTCAGTTAAATCTAGTTAAGGAGATACAAACTCAGAAGGAGATAGAAACATAGAAAGAGAGAAAGATACTGGGGTTTATTGCAAGAGTAACATTACATTGTTACATTGAAATGGGCTATGAAAATAAAGCATCACTTTAAATAAAATGGGATTTACTGTTGGCCTATTCCCTGTCCTGCTGAGTTTGTGTTGAAGGAGGAAAAATAGAGGGAAGGACTACATACCGAGACACTGAAAGCATTGCTTAGCCCCAAAACAGTGATAATTAGGACCACTTTAGTTTGTGGTGCAACAGGAATAAGGTGTTATGAGGTATCCAAAAATATCAACTCTGCTGCCTTAAATACTATCATTAAAATGGTTTCAAATCAGATGTAAACAATGTGCTGATCCATTTGTTGCTGCCTCCAAATATATCTCTAACAGGCTTTCTGTGTGATCTGATGTTCTGCCTGCCATAAACACAGGTCTGATGTCACTCAAAAGGCCCTGAAGCCTGCTGGCCTGGGACAGACAGATCTGCAAAAGTCTGGGTGTCTAAGCATAATCTGCCTTCGTTTACACCAAAAGACCTCCAACTGACATGAGTTTATTAACCTCAGGCAGCTATCATCATGAAAACAAGGAAAATCCATCTGTAAACATCTCCGCCAACTCTGTCATTTAATTTAAAATGACTGATAAATAGCAATCTTGGATACTTTGAAGATAGGATTTTATTTTTCAGCACCTGGGACAGCACCACCCTAAATGCTTAATGTTTCATTTCTGGCCTACATTAAATATCAGAGATAGAGTTTCGTCTTTCGTTTTCAAGGTAGCACTGTTGACTTGCAGCAAGAAGGTCGTGGGTTTGAATCCCAGTCCGGGGTCTTTCTGCATGGAATTTGCATGGTTTCCCTGTGCATGCGTGGGTTCTCTCCTGGTACTCCAGCTTCCTCCCACAGTCCAAAAACATGACTGTTAGTTTGTGTTGAAGGAGAAAAAATGCTGCTATTCTACTCCAAAGTAGAGCATCAATCTGAGAGCAGTTTGAGTGGGAGTGCACAAAAACCTTTCAGGTTAAATGGTTTTCCTTAATTCTCCTCATCTGTGAGTGCATACATGGCTGTTTGTCCCGTCTCTGTGATGGACTGGTGACCTGTTCAGGTTAAATTCCACCTTTCATCCATTGACCATTACATTTTAATAAATTACCTTTGGTAACTTTATACTTATTTTATTCACCGGAGCTATCGGAGATTTAAAAACTTGTAGCGTTTTTAAATTCTTAAAATACTTCTGCATTTTATTCTCACTTCCAGTATTCTATTTAATTTAATTGTAGCTTTAGTTTTCTTATTTCATTTAGCAAGTTTTCGTCTTGAGATGTAGCATAAGCAGCTTCTAAAGCATTTATGGGCAATTCCATTTTGAGTTCAGTTGCTTTTGGGGTTTTCTCCTTTTACGATTAATTATTTTACTGTGCATTGCAACGTTTGCTGCTTCCCATAGGTTGATCGGAGAGGTAGATCATTTCATAAAATATCCACTATCTCAAAGAATTTGGTAAATTCTTTACCGCTGAGTCATGTTGTGTTGAATCTCAAGTATAACAGGTGGAGCGATTGCCCTGCATGGTCACTGAAGACTTCCGCTGGATCTGAAGCCAACCTTCTTTTCCTGCCTGACAATCATCATTGACTAATGGTTATTCATTTCAGTTCCTGCTCCTCACAGCTGCATCGGACGGAGTGTGAAAAATGATCCAGATAGCTGCTGACATCTTCTTCCTCTGTGTTGAGTCTCACCAACTGACACAAACTATGCAAGTGTGGTTTAAAACCTTATGGTAGTCAGTTATCTCTGGGCTGTGTTTAGAGGAACAGTCAATTGCTGCCTTGTCTGAATGCAAACAGAGGGTCTTATTATCATTGGTGTACATGAACTAACAGATGGCAGCTTGACTGGCTTTCTCTCAGCAGTTAACACTTGGCCAGTCACAGACGCCTCCTGGGCTGGAAAAGATCTGATTTGATGTGTGGTTGTGGATGTCGATGCATATAGATGGAAGATGATGACATTCTCAGACTGTGACTGAGGTAAGCACAGACATTGACAGCTTGTTTGTGTTTGCTAACCAGGGTAAGGACTTTAAAATTTAACAAAAACTTATAAATTATACTAGTGAGTCCTTGACTTAGATGTTAAATATCTGTAATCTGGATGATTTAATAAAATGGTTCAATACACCAAATATAAGAAGAGAATTTTATTCAAGTTCCAGTGGCATGTTTGAGTCTTCCTGCATTCTTCATAAAACTTATTAATCATACATGTAGGCGAAAAGCTGGTTGTGTCTTTCAAAGATTTAATTTGATAAGTACGTGCAGGAAGCACTGAGGTCCAATCACATGGTAGGAGTTTGATTAAAAAGGATGAAGTGAAAGAGGCTTAAAATCATTAATGAATAAAAACACTGTCCTGCTTCTGAGAGGCACAAAGCTGCAGAAGGCCTGGCTCTGGTGGCATTTAATCAAATTTAATAAGACAACTTGTAACATTAGAGGATCAAATGACTTTTACACATCAGCAAACAAAACCATTACCAGAGGTGTTTATAAAAGCACAAACCTAGTAAAGAAACCAAAACCTCAAAACAAACTCAAAATGTTCCAACTGTACAGTTGGAAGTAATTGTTTACATAAACTGAATAAAAACATAAAAACAGAATAAAATTTTTACTCTTTGACGGTAAATCAAATTGTATCAAACTGTACCGCTGGAATCAATTTGAAAATTCAACTGTGTCACTTGAGGATTGTTCAATGGAAGGAGGGCAGGAGGAAGATGGTTTTAGGTCAAATAATGCCAAACTAAGCAAATTGCACAAAAATGTCCAAATTCAAACAGGTGGAACCTCAGATAACCTATCTAGACAGTTAATCAACAAAAAAAAGTTGCTTTGAAGGTGAGTTTCACTGTAAATACTCAGTCTGAATGACGCATTTAGAGCAGGAGGCTGGCATCAACATAAGTCCTGTTAATGCCAGGCTTTTTGGATACTACAGTATCAGTATTGGTTGCTTGTAAAATAGTGATGTCATAGCGGTGAAATGCATTGGTAAAACCCTTGGGATGTGTGTGTTGTCGTCATACCTGTTCTGGTGCAGTGTTGATCTCAAGATGAACTCTGGTGTGCCAAATTCTGTTGGACTGAAGGTCTTGAGCATAGATCATGACTTGAGCTTTTTCCTCCACTCCCAGGCTCAGTGGTTGTAGGGTGTAGAGTACACCTTCCTGACTCACAGTGAAGGAAGAGGTATTTGCAGCCTTCAGTTGGACATTTCCCTTATCGCAGTTCCTGAATGTCACTGTGGAAAAGGAGAAACTATTATTCAGATGACACTTTTAATACAAATTTGCATTAAAATTGCCAACTTTGCATTATTTTGTAAATAATGACACTTTAATAGATAGTTGGCATTTTAATAGAATTTCAATTTCAATATCTGACACTATTTGTCAATTAAAGCCAAAGTTGTGGCTCAGAGATATACCAGCAGCAGATTAAAAGCGATCCCCTTGTACTGTCTATGCAAAAATGTTCCATGGAAAAGCTCCATTTTGACCTGTCAGGTGTTACAGCTCTGTGACAACGTTCTGAAGTAGATCCGAGGCACAACAGAGGTGGGTTGACTTCGACCTACATAATACAATTCTTTCAAGATGTAAAGAATTGTATTGTGTATTCACTAAGATTGTGATTGGACAGAAGCTAGAAAGGTTCTCTGAATCCCAGCTATTTTGTGAAAGAAACTTAAGTTCTTGACGTTTGCTTTAACATAGCAGATCTGAGACATACCTGGACCTGGAGAAGTGTGGTATTGGTACAATTACTTCAACAGTAAGTTTGTATTCTATTTCTGAGAAATCTCTGTTAGCATTTCAGCTAACTAAGAATGAGATGTTCAGCGGAAGCTACAAGATGATTCTGATACAACCCTTCCTTACATAGTGGTATTTCCTTCAGGGATCTGCTTTTGTTACATAACAGGCAAGCTGTCTAGCTTAAAGTTGCATATTTTGTAATCAGGGAAGACATTCTAAGGTTATCCACTAAAGTCCCTGATGTAAGTCAGTAAATGCTTTGTACCAATTCTGTCTTCTACTAAAACTACAAAATGTTGCTTCAAAACAGCTCCTGCAAACTTGGTTTTATTTTACAAGACTATTAGCTGTAGTGAAGAAATGGATGTTTTGATGGTGGTGCAACTAAACAACCTCCCTTCAACTGAACAGTCTCCAACAGATGTTCATACATTAATCATGTTCACACACACTTACACTGCTTCACCATGTTAGAAAGCTGTCTGGTTTAACAACCCCTCCACCCAAGACATACAGGGAACTGGAGCAGAACTAAATGTGTGGAGCTTTTAGATGTTGCTGGGCAGCAGCAGTTTGAGTGTCAGGGTTAGCCCCGCCCCAACACAGAAGCTTTGGAATCACAAGCTTCATTCCATGTGTGACTGGTAGACTTCTGCGGATACCAAGTCTGGGTTTGGAGGCAGTCTCCGCTTATTTAATCTGTCAATTGGGAGACATTAGCATTAGGACATAGCATGTGCTCCAGTTCTCCAACCCGAAGGTCTTGAAAGACCTTTGAATAGGTCTTTCAAGACCTATATTTATAAGTTTTTTAAGACCAAAAACCTATAAATATAAGTGATGGTTGGGGGATTTCATAGTATTGCATATTTATTAAAGGATATGTCTTATAGGATTCCATTTTAGTTGGGTTTATTTGTACAAACAGACCTGGCAGAGTTTTGGAGACTTATTGTCCAAACCAAAGCAACCTCTGTACCCTACTACAGCTTTGGATGAAAAAAATGTTGAGTAATTTTTGTTTATGCCTAAAAATGTTCAACTTAAAAATACAAAAATATCCAACAGGTTTTCCTTTGTGGATTCACAATTTTTTCACTGTTTGTTTTCAATATATAGATAAGCAATTGAGATATCACAGAAATATAATAGGCTTGTAATACAAACTACTGTATATTGATATCTTCTGCCATTCACATTTAAGACAAAAATTGAGCCTGATATTGACATCCAAAATGTCAAATCTTAGCTAATGATGGACCATTTTTCTTTTCTTAACGTACTCTGTCATACTGTGTCCATTCTGTGCACCGCAAGAATGGGCAAAATATAAATAACACTGAATGAAGTCAGGTTTCAGTATATTTAGGTGAATTTTGGCGTTTTGTAGTTTACCATCCACAAAGAAAGTTTGTGAACCTGCCAAACAAGGTAACAAGTTTGCATATATTTATGCAAGCTTTCATATCAGGTTCATTTTTACACATGTCGACTTGTGCATAAAATATGGTGCAGCATATTTTTCCACATACACATGCTTTATACATGAGGCCCCAGATCATCTGAAACTTTTGCATGAATAGTAAGAGGAAGTTGCTCTTTGAAGACCTTTGAATGCCACTCTTCATTCACAGCAGAGAATCTCTTCCCTGTGATAAGAAGAAACCCCACATCTTGTACAAGGATGCTTGACTGTTCGAACAAACCAGGAGAGTTGCTCTCTCCTTTCTGTAATAATCAGGACAATTAATCTGCTAGGTTTGTACCACTGATTTAATTTCTTGTTTAATTTGAATTTTAGTTCTGAGCGATCCTCAAGAAACAATTATCTAAACTACCAATTACAGCAGTCATTCTGGTTATTAGTTTAAATGTATCTATTCTTCTGACTTTACGAAATACTGTAATACCAGAGAAAACTGAACCAGTTAAGAAAACACCATGTAATGCACCTCAAAGTGAATGTGGTATGGTGTTCGACTGTTAAGCACCATGAACACTACTGTCTTTCTGCAGCGTGCCGTTTCTGTTTCTTCTTTTCTGGTGTCTGTACATAAACGTCAACTGCCAGACAAATTTGCTGAGTAGCTTGGTGACATACTTCAGCTTTATGAATGAGATATAAATTTGCTGTACACCTAAATGCAATTTCCAGTCTCCCCTACAAGCAGTCACACTGGAAGAGCTTGCAGGGGAGTTTACAGTGAAGTGGCTGGAGACCAGTCTTGTCTAAATTCCTGCAGTTTTAGGCGGACAATCAAGATCTGCAGCATAGTGCTTTGAAACTGCTGATCCTCTTGGTGGTCTTAGACAGCTAAATGAATACCTCATTATGTTGAATTAAATAATAATAGAGTGCCAGGACAGAACCACAAAATAATCCCTGCAGGCAATAAACTGCAAAGGACCTGGGCCAATAAAATGTTTTCACTAACTCATTTTCAGAGAGTGATAGCAGGAGAAAATGTTTTGTATGCATATAGCTACCAGCCAATCAAAGATAAACACTTTATATACTCTAAATTCCTTAATTATATCAGAGATTTTCACCAGGGCTGCACCCTGATTGCAGTTTATGGCAAATCACAATCTTTAAGAAACCTGCTCTGTCAATTTCAATTTTGGCCGATTCCATTTTTTTTCTGAAAAGTTGCTAAATATAGTGACAAAGTTGCTAAGTTGGCAAAAGTGGGAGGTGAATAACCACATTATATGCAGACATGACCTGGGTCTGTCAGTGAGTGTTCTCTCTAAGCAAAGCAAAATGTGGGTGATTTTCAGACCTTTGTGGAGGAAGATAACATCATTCGCTCACTAATCTCCAAAAATTAAGAAAATCAAAGTTGATTTATTGTGCAACCCAAATTTCCACACTTAGGATTGATTCTTCCTTGGACTTCATGATGCTGTTTGCTCCCCAATATTCTCTGGACAAACCTCTGAGGCATCACAGAGCAACTGGATTTGTACTGGTGTACTGGGATTACATTACATATAGGTGGAGTCTGCTTAATCATTAGCAGTCAGGCAATTTCTGATATCAATTGGTTGCACTCAGATAAAAAGGGAGATTAATACTTTTGCAAGCTATTGTATATGTAATAGTTTTCCCAACCAAACCATCATCTCGCTTCCAGAGAACACAGCTAGTCAATGAGAAGCAGGACCTACTTACCAGAGTAACACATATTTAAAGACTTACTTTATTTTTGCTTTACTGATTGTTTCAGTCTGCAGAATGTATCATCTTGTAATAAATTACACTGAATTTCAACAATATAATTTCTTTTTTAACCAATCCTGTAATGGTTTTGTGACTAATCAACTGATTGAAGCTAATTTAATTTGCTGGCAATTAGCCAAATTGCTAAATAATCTTTGAGGCTGACAAAAGCCTGCGACATGCTGATGGTCCACAACTAGCTAGTTCATTTTCACTTTAATACAACATCACCATGTTTGTCAAGGAAGCCGAAGCATTGTCAGTGTTCTATTCTTTTTTTTTTTTTTTTTGTTACAAGAAAAAATTTGCAATAAATATTTTGCAATAAATATGATATTCTTATTTTATATTTCAATGTATACAGACTAAGAGCAAGTCTTGTATCCCTTGTCTGTGCACACAAACTTGATCAAAACGGTGAATCTGATTTGTATCCACAGATTCTGATCTTTATTAATTTGGTACGAACTTGCCAAGTAGCCACCAAGGCTGTTGCTAGCCATTTGGGTACCCTAAGCACAATTGTTCTGTGGTTGCCCCCAACCGTAACAGGAATGACCAATAATTCAGTACTTTTCAGTGAATTTCTGATTACTAGGTGGTGGACAATTAAGACTCATGATAGCGAAATGGGTTTTATAATAAAGCACAAAAATGTAACAATGAGGAGTGTACAGAAGTGGCAGACATCCTATAAACAGGTAAATTAAGATAAGACTTGATGTTTTCACCTGCTGTAACCCCTAAAAACATCAGAAATGTCTGACTTTAAAAAGGCACCGGACCCAAATAAGATGGGTACTTACTAGTTGCGTATTTACTAGTAACTTTTAGTGAAAAACATACTTGTAGGAATAGTTTTGGTTCACTGTACATTTTACTTTTGAGTAAAATTTCTGGATACTCCACCCACTGTGACAGCATTGTCTCTTCTTCCTCTCTTTTCTTGATGCGTTTTCGAGGCCATGTTCAAACACAAGTGTCTGCTAAACTTGAGATGAACGAACCAAAGGAAGGTGGTTGGTTCAGATGAATCCCCCGTGATATGGAGAAGATTCATCTGTTTCTGATGCAAATGTGTTACTGTTGTATTTCTCGTATCTATTAAAATGCTTCACACATTTTAGTGAAATATCTTGCTGTTAAGTTAATTATGATGATTAAACCTGATGTTTTATTGGCGCGTTTTGCATATGGGTGGAAACTACTGTCACAGTGATTCATTTTAACATTAAGCTGAGTAACACAAGACAGGAGTGCTGCTGTTGTTTTGGTTGAAATAGACATACGTTCACTTTTGAGATCTTCCAAAATGTTCAGTACTAACTTTATAAAAATCTGCTAAATTCCTTCTTTTTCATCCAGCATCATTTCTCAGGCATTTTTTCTACCTGAGTATTATGTGTTACCATAGTGACAGTACAGCGACAGTGGTTTTGTTTACTGTGGAGTAATTTGACACAGCAACTGAAACACACTTCTAAACCAGCCAAACCCCATTTTTTCATATAATAAACATATGATTGGGTTTTTAAATGATAGATACAATACAGCTGCACACTATCGTCAGTATATTGTTTTCACGTGTGTGCACAAAAATGTAACAATGGGGTGTGTACAGAACTATCTATTTCTATTCTGATTCATTTTATTTAACTTTACAAAAATAGGTTTTCATTTAAATATACATGAAGAATATACACGTTTCAGGTACTGTAACAATAGGACAGTAACGTAAACATAGGTCAATAGGAAACAGTAGGTAGGAGTTCTGCACCCCCAGCCCTCCTCACCCTTCTTCTCAATCCCTCTTCTCATCCTTAAATAATGCTTAACAAACAGTTAATGATTTAAAGTGTTTATAGCTGAATGGCTAAAATATCAATAAGAACTGCAGTAGCAACCTATAAGGTGAGCCTTATTGTAAAGTGGTACTGACTTTTCCTAGCCATTATACAGACTTTGCAAAAAAAAATTACATCCTGAGATTTAAAATCGTCTTTTAATTTCTGAAAAAAACTATGGGGTTATGTCAAAAACCACTGGGGAAGCAGAGACTTTCATCTTTGGTCCTGCAAGTGAAAACATGAGCCTACTACCAATTATCACCTCCTGCACCTGCCAGCAAATACACACACACATATACACACACACACATGCCTTGTTAGTGGCCGTCTACCACTGGAGTTCTCCTTTGCATCATGTTGACAGTTGTTAAAGAGCTCATTCACATGTCTCCTCTCTTGTGTGCTCTTAAAGGGATCCAAGATTAGTTGAAAATGTTGGCCTAAATATGTTACAATATTTCTATTAACCCCTAAACCCACATCAGAATGCCTGCGTGCCGTTTTTTTGTTGTATTTTCTGGGGGTGAGATTTAAGGGTTTACATTCTGCCGGTGTCCATTATGACGCTTTTATTAGGCAGCCTAGAGGCCCCTCTTTTGATTGACACCACATTTGACTAATAATCTTATTAGTCAAATGGCTTTTCCCGAGCCAAAAATATCCAGAGAGCAGCGTACTGTTGACTGCTTGGGGCGGGGGGCAGATGGAGGAGGAGTAATAACAGAGGAGGAGGTCTGACTGTACGCTAACCTCCCCTGCACCCCCACATATGCTATTTTATTTATATAATTATAATTTCCACTATCAGTAATGTTGCGTGCACCAGAGGATTCCTCCGGTCATTATCTTTTATTAGAGGCCTCATTGATGACTCATTTGAAGGTGTATATCAGACGTTGTCCAAGTGTCCCATTTGGAGTCTCATTCTAAATGGCACACTTGGACAACAAAATAAACATGTCTAAAATGACATTTCTTTTTTGTGCCATTTTGATTAGGCTTGAAATCCACGAGCAGAATACTTTATTCTACAGATTTATTCTATTTCCCAGTCTACACATTCAACACTCAATATGTATTTACAAGAAATAAAAATGAAAAATTTGGGTGAAGTAAACGTTTTACATTTCTTTTGTGTTATAAACGTAATAACTACAAACTACTTACAGTTAAAGAATTTTTGACTGCAAAAATAGAAGATTTAGCTCGTCATCTTCATAAAGAAACTAAGCTTTTGCATGTACTCCAAATTGTTCAAGAACAGCAGCTGATTTAATTTGGTATACCTTTTAAGGCATTTTTGGTGATTTGGGGTGAGTGTTAAGGGGTTGACTAAAAAATTGCTGTTTATGATGCGCCAAAATTTATAACTATTTCAAAAAAGTATCCTGAGTTATATTTTTCACCAATGGAGGTCACAGTTTTTTCACCCGATGGGTGGATTTGGTCCATTCTGCACTGGAATCTACAGAAACACATAATGGCTAATTTTACCCGAGTAGTTGTTATCATATTACGTTTGACACATGTAATTTTAGATAATGCCACACTCTGTCATTGCTGGCTGTAATCACATAAGTGATCCAGACTCACTCATGTGGGAAGTGAGTCTGGATCACTTCCCACATGAAAAAAGAAGAGGACAATGGGACAGAGCTGGAGCCGAACACAACTTTTGAAGGACCTACATTTGTGGCAGTGACGTGCGGTCACTGCCACAAATGTAGGTGTGACATAGGAAAACAATTTTCCTATTGTTTTCATCATGGAAAAAAAAAATATAATGATAAAATAATTTATATTGTTATTTTCACCCTGTGGTTTGTACTATAAAGTACCTATTTTTCATTTAGCTTAACCAATTCTGTTGATTTTTTTTTTTGTTTTGTTTTTGAATTTTTACATTCAAGTGCTCGGAAGCAAAGCTGATGAGGCAGCAGCGAGCTGAGCCTCACCTGGGACTGCACTGGCTGTCATTCTGCATGTGACCAATAAAATGGCTAAAAAACATTTAATATATAAACTGATTTTCCATAATTTAGCTCATGTATATAACACAGTGTTTTTTGTCACCAACTGTGTGTAATGTGATTAGTGTGCTGAAGAGCGATCAGAAACTGCAGAAAAAAGATTTGAGGTGAGGCAGGCAGTTCTCCTGCCTCATGGTAGGGGGCGCTCTACCATGATCCCAGACATTGTGACTCCACAACTGCAGAGCAGGAAAGTAACAGCAATCTAACCACACAGTAAAGTCAAGTGCAACCATATATTTATAGTTTTCTCCTCATACCACAGCAATCACTTAATAATAACAGAACAATAAACATTAAGCTTAAATCCATGCTACTGCAACAGAATGAATGTTCTGCTTTTTGTGTGGGAAATATTTGAGTGGTTTTTTTTGTGGCGTTGTGTCAGTTGCTCTAGCAACTGTCTGCTCGTAGCTGCGCTGATACAGAGAGTGGGAAAGAAGTGGTTCTGAGTTGTACTTTAACGATTTTTTCCTTTGCTGTGGAGCATAGCTCAAAATTAGTAATATCTACATGTCCAAGTTTGATTGAGGTAACGGAGTTATTCTACGGTGGCAGCACGGCTATACACGACTGTAAAAGAACAGTCTTTTTGCCCTCTAGCATTGGCCGTATGCACGAAGTTTCCTTATGTAAACAGAAACATGCAGGGAGTATATATTTGTAAATATGATTATGATTAAGTCAGTGCCTCACCAGCTATGAACCTCACCGCACGTCACTGATTTGTGGGTATATACTGCTACAATTTTAGATGACAATTGAGCTAATCTGAAATATTCATTTAATACAGATGTTTTAGTGCCCCCTTCCACATTGCACAGTATTTATTTTAATTCTAAAACGTTATTTTGATAGCTCCTCTATCAACACTGTTAGGCTGTTCCTGGGTCACCCCTTCAGATCAGGTTGTTTTTGTGTGTGATAGCTTTTTATTTTCATGCTTGTGCAGCTGAGTTATAGTGTCTGTCAGGGTTCAGGGTTCATGAATAGTTATATGACTTAACTATACTATAAAAATACTACAAATATGGGTCATTTAACAAAGTTTCCAGTCAGATTTTACTGTATTTATTTTAAACCTAAAATGAATCCAATGAGTACTTTTCACAACAAAACATTGATGTGTTTAAAAGGCCACCTTTCAGATACTGATCCCTGAACACTGATGTGATGTCTGGGTTCTCTGATCATATGAGCGCTATCATACTGTACTGACTGTTTTCACTTACTTTTGCATATGTTTGACAGAAAATTCTGGGGTTTTATCACTGCTTAGTATCAGTTTGGCTTGATTAATAAACAGTTCATGACTTGTGGTTTGTTTGTCAAGGAACATTTACTGGTCTAATGTACTTTTTTCAAAGCGAGTAGACAAACTGTTGCTTTGTTTTGGGACAGAACTTGCTGAAGATCACATCTACTGTTGGATTAGGTAGAAAAGAGCTGCAAATTTTAATGCAATAAAATTTGCATTATTTTGTGTGCCACAAAGCACTGCCTCCTTCTGTACATGGGTTGCACTCATGAAGCTTTTTACATAAATATTTATTATTGTAATCTTTTGTGTCCTCCATTTCATTCAGCCAGGCTGACATTTCATGTTAGACTATTATTGTCCAGCACTTTTCATTTGAACACTATACGTTGAGACTGAAGTTCCTGGTTTATTTCATTAGTCCAGCAATGCTGAGTGTTTGCAAGTTTAAACGTCTTAATGATCAAGAACAAATTCTACATATTGTGTATCACAACATATAATTAATTAAATTAAGTCAATGAGTCATAGTTTAAACACTGTCTGACTACTGACTAACATTTTTGTTAATATCCCAAAACTGAAAACATCATACTGTTTAACTAGTGTTTGTGGGCGTAATATGAATGTTCCCTTGTATTTCCCTACACTTCTGTCAGAGTAAAAGCGATCACACAGTCTACATTGCTTTTCTGCTTCAGTGAAATGGCCCATAATCCTGTGCTGCATCACTGTCGCATGACCGAACAAATACGACATGCCCAACACTACACAGCCCCTGTCCTGATACACAAACAACATGGAAATGAATATTGGATGTTAATGTCGGCCCAGTTTTACTTGTCAATATGTTTAAAATGACTAATGTCAGCCTTCATGTACAGGTTGGAGCAACTCGAATCATGCAGGCATAATTTAGAGCCAACCTGTAAACAGCATAAGATCACTCCAGCCAAAGAAGTCACTTTCTAATATAAGTGGGCAGCACTAAAGAGATCCCATATGAAAGATTGTATCAGAAGAACAGCCAAGATATTTTTGTACACAACCAGTACTTCCTCATCCCTGAATCATGAAAAAGCACACAATGTTTAGAAGACATTTTTCAAGTTTAAAAAAGTCAACCTCATTTTCGTAAATATAGTTTTTTGTCTGAGTATTTCAAAAACCATGATGTTAAAAGCTGCAGTTACGTTTAATGGCCTCTTGTGAGGCAAACTTTTCAGATCCACACAGGCTGGAAGTTTAGCAGAAACATCTGAGTGACTGGGCAAAGTGATTATGCCTGAGATCTGGAGGCCTTGATTAGAGTCAGCCTGCTGCTATGATCCACCACACACAGCAGAACACGCACACGACAGACACACACAGCTAATCCACACAGGACAGCTGTCACCCTGTCCTGATTGATCCAGTAACACATACACACAAACACACACACTCACACAGGCAAAAAATAAATAAATAAAAGCACTAAGTCTAAGGGCTGTTTCCAGGCATAAACTATGGAGTGGGATTAGTGATGGAATGAAGGCTGACTTCATCTTAAAATCAACATCCCGCTTCAGTATGACATATCCCATAATCCCCTCTGAGCCCCTGATCTCCCCACTGAGATGGTACCACACCCTGCTGTTCTGGACATTCAGAAAATATTAAAAATATTGTCATGGTTTTTGGGAGCTTCTTAAGCCACATGCAAAATCTGTCACGGAACCACAAAGTAGAAATTCCAAGTGTGATTTATTTACAATATTATAGAGTGAATAAATGTACAACAAAGGAGGCTTCATGGAGGGCACTGGGTTAGCAGTGCCTGGAAGAGAGACTGGATCAGAAACAGATTGTTCAGTAAGTGAATCGTTGGAATGTCAGAATAATAACAGATCACGTTTATTTGAGGAGGCTGACTCATTGGGAGGATAGCTAAGATCCACAGGTAAGGCCACTAGGTGGATAAGCTGTAATTGTTCCAGCTTAAACCATGAGTCTTCGTCTGCTGAAACGAAGCAGAATGTATTTGGAACATTCTGCTGCACTACCAAGAATGGCCTAAACTCTTGCCATGTCATTGATCAACTGATCAACCAGTTCAACAGTTGATCTCCAGTTCCGTATTACAAAAACTAGAGCAGTATTTGCAATTTTTGGTAGAAAGGGGTTTCTACCAAACCCCAGTGTAGGTTAGGCTCCACTAGGGCTGCCTGAGGTCAAAGGTGAGACTGAAGGGAAAGGTTAGAGGGACCTGAGGCATGCTGAGATATTGAGAGAGCAATTCAGGTCCAATTCAGGTAAAAACAAGAAAACAGAGTCAAGCCAATTATAAAAGAAACCTTAAAATACTCACCTTCTTATTTTTCCTAACATTACAAGCTGGACAAAGAAACCTGAACAACCTGAAGGGCTCCATTACTTTGAAAAACGTTTTACCAAGATGACTACTACCTAAAAGTTACACAGACTGATTGACATGGAGCTATCTAATGTAGATCCCACAATGCACTGGAGGGAGAAATGAATCCTGGTCTTTTACCAAAGACCCTAAAATTCCTTTTATATTTTATGAAGAAGGAAATTACACCCATTCCACACTTTTCCATAAATAAATTATGAAAATACTGTTAAATATTGTTGATAAGTGAACTAAAACATGTCACCTCCACATATGGTAAATTGTAAAATGGTAAATGGCTTGTACTTATATACTGCTTTATCAAGTCCATAGGACCCCAAAGTGCTTCACAAGACATCCAGTCATTCACCCATTCACATGCTGATGTTGGTAGGTCACTGGCCTGGGGAAGTCCATCAGAGATGAGGCTGGTGCCTCTGGGCCCTCCTAGCAGCAGATAAGGCAGGTGAAGTGTCTTGCCCAAGGACACAATAACAGAGGTGGACAAAGCAAGAATCAAACTTGCAACCCGCAGGCTGCAGTACAAACAGAAATGGGACGATTATAGCAGCAGTACTCTGTTGCTGTAAGTTAAAGGACTTGGCAGAGACATTTACCACTTTGATTAATTGGCCCATCAAAAAGCACTAAAAGGCATTCTAATTATCACTGCATTATATTCCATGTTCATACTGCAATACAATACACTCTTCATATAAGCATGAACCTCCCACATACCGGCATGTTAGTTGGGAGATTTGGCTAGATGAGGCATTATGTTGTAGCAGAGGAGTACTAATAGACCATGACAGACAACTAATTATATTATCTCAGTATCAGACAGAAGCACGTTCCTTAACACTTAATACACACACAGTGACAGAGAGCAACATGTAGAGGAGCCTGATGCTTTACACCTACATACATTATGAGCTCATAGAAAAGCATGAGACAGACAGGACAGTTGTGTTTCCGCAAACAAACACCTGTATGATGACGAGTTCAACAGTAATAAAGCTTCCACTCATTTGTGTTTGATTACATTTAGTCCACTTCCTTAAACTTCATCATGCCAAAATATGTTTTAATGTTCAATTTTTAAAATTTTCAAATTAGTTTGGCACCTTGAACTAAGGTACCAAACTACCTTATAGTTTGGTAGACTGTTCGATTGGGGACCGAAACTGCAAAGTTTGTTCTCATTTCAGCTGCTCAAGTTCTCTTTCACATGCACTGTGTCAAACCAACCAAACCCATTGAGCTACCTGTTCCCCGCCTCGCCCATGTGGCACTGCACTAAGAATTACTGAAGGAAACAACACAAAAATCTTGTGAAGAAGACCAGAAACTGGTCTAAGCACCTTCTTTGTTCACAAAATGTAAACAAAAATTGAATAGCGTCAGATTTTAGCAGTTGTAGGATTTTTCTTTTGTCTTTAGCCAATGACCACACTGTATTTGGTTATATTTACCCAGAATGCCCTGTGCTATAGTCAACCTCCTGCTCTGGAGCACATATGCAACCTTCTTAAGTTCTTCAGATATCTGAATACTGACAACTTGTTCATCATTTCTTGATGCAAACAAGATGTTGATTTTTTTTTTATTGAAGGACATCATCATGTTCTGTCCAAATATAGCCATCGAGTATATGAGCAGTTTTTTTCCCCACACTTGGAGCAATGTACCCTTAAGGGAACCACAACTAGTTAAAAAAATAGAGCTTATTTTGGAAAGATTTATCTTGTATGTAAATCAATACAGCTGTACTGTATTGATGTACAGCTGTATTAACACCATGTATTTAGTTTTTAAAAAAATTAATACATTTTAATCAATTATTTTCACAAGAATGTCGCCATGTTGGTCATGGTGCAATGCATTCTGGGTAAATGACGTGTAATGGTCCAACTGCCTGGCTCTTCCAGACAAAATAGTAAGCCTTTTTAATTTGCACTGATGTTATGCCGAGAAACACATGCCTGCTGAGAATTGCATCCCCTGTCGCAGGAGCGCGCATCGTTCTAAACTCTTGCATATTGATGAGGAAAAGGACTGAAATCTGACCGAAGAGGAAATTTTTAAAGATATTAGTAACATCACGTTTCTTTACCATGTAAGTCCTAAAACTGTGGGTTTTATTTAGCAGAATAATTGAAATAAATACGGTTTTTACACCAATTTTGAGACATATGAGTCAAACGTTTTTCAGTCAGTGTCTGATGAACATGTTCTCCGCAGATGGTTTGAAATTTCCCCGCTTTTTCTTTTAACACCATAATAGCTTAAAGCATTACAAAACAGACAGAAGCATGTTCTGCTTCTGTCTGTTTCTCCTGTTCTCTGAGCTAACCAAAAAGACAATATTTGGGAAAAATAGATAGGGGATGCATCTATTGGCAGGGTAATAATTGGCTTTGTCAAAAACTGCATCCCCCTCCTAGCTTGAAGAAATAAAGAGTTCAGAGAGAAATAAACTTTTCTACATAATTACACTTACTCTCTGATCTACTGGTATGAGTTTCACATCAATAGAATAATATTTGGGGAAAATATGTAGGGCATGCAAATATCGGCAAGCTAATAATTTGCTTTGCCATAAAATGCAATACCTCCAAACTTGAAAAAACAGTTACGAGTGAATTAACTTTTTCTACATAATCCCATTTGTTCCCTTAACTGCTGGTATGAGTTTCATATTAATTGGATTACATTTGAGTAAAATAGAGAGGGCATGCAAATATTGGCAGGCTAATAATAGGCTTTGCCGTAAAATGCATCCCCCTGCTAACATGGAGAAATAAAGAGTTAAGAGTGAAATACCTTTTTCTACATAATCACACTTGTTCTATGAATTGCTGGTATAAGTTTTATATCAGTAGAATATATCAATAGCTCCCTGGGAGCTGGTGTTTTGCTGCTGTTGCTTTCGGCTTCATAAATGAAACAATGAATGACACCTCTGGTCGGACTGCGTGATCCGGTAACTACTTCTGTAGCTCTGTGTCCACTTAGGCAAAAGCAGTTTAGGAGCTGAAGAAATTGTGAAGAAATGTCCAGGGTCCAGATAAAGTCCTTTGTTGTGTTCCACTCCAGCTTAAAATTATACAGATTCACCTCATTTTATTTTTTTAATCACAGCTGATGTGTCACTATTGGTTAATCTAAATTACACCAGACAAACACAATATTATAAACAACTGCTCAGGAAAAGTTAGCCTTCGTGTGTTTACTCTGTAGACTCCAGTACAGAATGGACCAAAACTCGTCATGAAAAAATGGTGACCTCCATGGGTGAAAAATATAACAAGACATTTTTGAAGTGTTCATGAGTTTTGCCATATCACAAACAGCAACTTTTTAGTTAATAGTAAAATTGCAACGTATTTAAGCCAACATGTCCAACTAGTCCTGGATTCTTTTAAAGTACCTGCTGCTCCACTCATAACAGGGCCAGCCCAGGGCATAAGCAAACTAAGCAGCCGCACATGGCCCCAGGGCCACTAAGGGGCCCCCTGATTGGAACTTTTTTTTTTAGTAATAATTTCATTATAATATCGAAAACGCACAATTTCACTATGAAGTGATTTGGTATTACAATAATATATTTTATTATTATATATATTGGTATAAAAACAAAATAATGTAGAAATTATTATTTTATGGATAAAAAGAAAACAAATGAATTGCTGTTCGGGACCCCTGATGACCGCGGTAGGTACTGCACGCTTCGCCGTTAACATGAGTTGCCATGCAGTGTGCATCCAAACATCCAAAGCTCCAGTCAGAAGGTAAGTAAGCAAAACAATGTCTCAAAAAAGGACTTTTCTTTCAGGGAGGGAGAAAAGAAAGAGGAAGAATAGAAAAAAGCCAAGATAAAGGTTTGTTTTAATGTGCCTTGGTAATGTAATGTAATGTAAAAGATTTATAAAGCTGCTAATAGAAAATTAGCTTGATAGCGACCTGAAACGGTCCAGTTCAACAGCCAAACATTTATGCTCGGGTCTTTGTGTTTGTGTGAAACTGAGTTTAAACTTTAAATGAGTTGATTCTCATGATTGGCCCTGTATATAACTGAGGTTTTTTGGCTTCAAAACGTCGTGTTTGATAACAATAATTAAAACTTCTCAATGTTTGATATTGTCTAGCAAAATGTTTTTACGACAGGCCACATAGCTGCTACATCGATGAACTGCTCTATGCTGTAATTGGGGATCTGTTGTTTGCTGCTGAGTATAATCATTTTGTGGCTAAAACAAACATTATTTTACATCAACTTCTAAGTGATGTGAAACTTCTGTAAAAATCATTTGAAGGCTCAGAATCAGTTAAGTACCAGTCCACATTCTCATGGGCGAAAGACCCACCTGGTATAAATTAAATTTTTAGCTATTGGAGTTACGCTTAAGAGAAATGTATTTAATCAAAGAATGTCATGAACATGTGTGGAGAGCTGCACCAATGGCAGTTTTCTGGCCGATCCTTTGTTACCGATCTTTAAAAAGCCTGACAAGTCAATTTTGATTTTGGCCAATATCAATTTTGTTTTGTTTGAAATGTTGCTAAATATAGCAAGAAAGTCACTGAGTTGGAAATAGTGGGGTGAATATTGTTTACTGCAAACGTGCAGACCTGACCTGGTGGGCTGGAATGTCAGTCACACCTCTCACTGCAAAGCAGAAGAGGACATAGACTGATTTTTAAACCTTTGCTGACGAAGATAAGATTAGGGGATAAGATCAGCTTAATGTGTAAGTATCGGCCAATCACGATCCCCTAAAATTAAGGAAATAGGTTCCAGAAATCAACTGGTCGATAAATCAGATACCCAATAAATGTATCCTATTATACATGTATATAATGTAAACAGCACTGCCAGAGTAAGTTTATAGCAGGTGTGTGAATGATCTAATGATCGGACTGCTGTTTGCAGCCAGTCCACTTTGTTAGCAGAATTAGAGGGCCCCAAAACCAAATTTCGCTTAGGGCCCCTTAGAGGCTTGGGCCGGCCCTGACTCATAAGTACCCACAGCCACAGCTCACACACACTCATTAGTCAGATTTGAGGTCAGGCATGTAGCCATCATTCATTAAAGAGAAATATCTGCAAGATAGAACCAGGGAGAGAGATGAAAACACAAAAAAGAGACCAAAGGACAAGATCCAGTTGAAAATGAATAACCACAACTGGGGGAGAAGCTGTGGGAATGTATCCACACACAGCCAAAGCACACATTCCAGCTATATCTGTGGAGCTAACAGCTACATAGTCTGTCTTTTATCAGTTCCAAATACAAATGCCATTATAGAAGGAAAATTCACATTCTTCTTGCCTGGACATTAAGAGGGAAAGAAATCTGCTTTTACATCTCCAAGATGGAATCACCAGAGGATGGAACCCTCTTCAAATTTTGCTTTATTTGTGTTTCTTATAGGTTCACATCAACACATTCTAACATCAGATTCAGAGAAACACAACCTGAGAACTGGAATTTATTGTGACAACAATAAATTATTCTTTTCATGATAAAAATTTTGCATGAAAATGACAAAAAATATGATAAGTACCTACCCCTATGCTAGATGTTTGATAACTGGAAAAAATTGTAACAGAAATGTGAATTTCAAATGAACGCCTGAACACCACTCTTTATAAGATTTTTCTTTCCAAGTTGACCTTCCTTGCTTGAACAAGATTACATATTTATTTCCCCTCCAGATTAAATCTGCCCCCCTGCAGGCTTCTAGTGCTCACAACAGATCACAATGTTCTATCTGTGCTTCTGCCCAGGCTTATGTGTCAACCTGCCCATCAGCATTTCAAAGAAGAATGGGCTCAGAGTTTATCCCTAATATAATCCCCCCACCACGTTGACCCCATCTGTCACTTTAGCACATAGCACCCACCACATTGTTACTCCATCTTTTAACATTTTTGTAAAGAACACAAGACTGCTTTCAACACAATAGTTTGAAAGTACAGTGGACTCCCATTTATAAATGGTTCAGTACATGAAGATTCACCTAATTGCTGATTTGTCTGTAGAATGTAACTCCAATATTTGTGGAAAATCCACCAAGTAGCAGACTATTTCTGTAAAGCATATCTAAAATATTCAAGAGAAATTGCAGCTTGGAAAGCAGACATACCAACAGGCATGGAGTCAAGGCTGGTTCTTCCAAAACCAAAGCTGAATGTAAAAGACTTACATTTACATGTAAGTCATGATTGACTTGTGTTATCAAGTCAATCATGGCAGAGTAAAGTATCTCAGTTGTACTTTCCCAGTCTTGTTCAAAGGGAAGCTAGATGGGGTTGGAGAAAAGTAGGACAACCTTCTACATGATAAGAGAAGAACATTTTGAAAAAAGGAACAGAAGACAAAAAAGGGGGATTTTATAGAGGATAGATTAATGCATGCAGTGAGTACTGAATGGGGGTTTCCAGCTGAGGAGGCCTGCCCTGACCGGCAGTTGGCTGGACTGGGCGGAATCACTAACTAATGCTCACTGCTAAAACAGGAAGGATGGATGGGAAACGGGAAGGTCAGAGCAAGTAGCCCTGCTGCACTCCACAGGAAGCACAGGGCAGCTGCTGACCTCAGTCTGAATTACTCTCTCACACTCACGCACACGCACACATAAGCCACTATGGTGAAGACAAAGGCAACAATATTTACATTATGCAAACACAGGTAGGATGATACACAAACACAAGAACTACCACCATACTGATATGCTGAAAAAGCTGACCGACAGCCCTTTAACAGAGTTATTATAAACAGACCTACACACATGCACACCCACCCAAATGTCCACTGCCAAAACACTGCTCTCATCCCAGCTGAATCAACGTTCCAGAAAGCAGACCAACTTCTCTACAGTTTCCTCTAAATGTGCTGGAGTAACAAGCAATTTTTTTCTACAGAGAGCTAACTTCTTTTTCTCTGCTTCATGGTGTCTTTTCAGAGACCAGTGAAAAGACACCAAGAAGTTTTATCAAACTTCTTATTTGATTAAACACAACCGCCAAAAACTGCCCAGATTGGAGGTGATTTGATAAAACTGTTTCATTAGGATATCATTTCATACAATTCTACAGAGTTGAGTAGAAATACTCACATTTACTCAATGACATTTGTTTGAGTAACTTTTCTGAAAACAAAAAAACAAACAAACAAAAAAACTTTTAGGAATATTTTTGCTACTTTTTACTTTTACTTGAGTAACTTTATCATGAAGTATCAATTCTTTTACTTGAGTAGGAAAAGCACTGGGTTCTCTACCCATCCATTATTTTACAGCAGTCAACAGGTGAGTGGGGAGGGATACACCATCTCACGGCAAAACAGATAAATGGGATAAACAATCATGCATTCACACACACCTATGTAGAATTTAGAGCAGTGGTCCCCAACCGTTTTATCACCGCGGACCGGTCAAGGCTTGGTAATTTTACTGCGGCCTGAGGGGACTGGTGGGGAGGAGATCATATGACACAATTTTAAATTTTTTGCCCAGATTTTCCCCTAATAACAATCTTAGAACATTCCGAGTTCTAAGATTGTCACTTGTGATAATCATACGATTATGCTGTCTGTGTGGTGTGTTAAGTGGAACGTCGGATCGCTTCCATCTAAAATCGGGCATATTCAACATGTTTGATTGTCTCGGCCCTTTTATCACAGCGTGTGGGGTTTTCCCTGACTGGGAGCGAGAACGCAACCTGTTGATGTGACAGGTAGCCAATCAGAAAGTCCATACCTAAAGGAATGTCCCATCACACTCATTAACCCCGCTGAGTTGGTATTAAAGCTTCATTGTCATTCAAAAATCACCAGGACACTCCAAATGCAGTGATACTGGAGCTGCGTACACACACAAGCGTATGTGTGTTATGTGTGTGTGTGTGTGTGTGTGCGCTCACCGTTAAACACAGCCTGCCCCTCTGCCATCTCTGACTCAGTTTTAGTGTAGTATTCCTCTTGTGAAAAGCCCTTTGTGCATGGCAACCGATCCTGCCTGCTTGACGACAGCTTGGCCAGAACAGCAACCTGCAGATAGAGGAAAGAGATGAGAGGAAGAAAATCATTCCTCCAGCTGCAAAATGTGCTGTTAACCTGATAAACATCTTTTTTTTCCCTGTTCAAAACTTGTAAAGAGTTAACCTAAATATGTCAGCCAATGAAAATGTGTCTGCAACTGGAACTTAGCCTAGTTGAACATTTTCTTCATTTATTCCTCCATCCTGCAACACTGAGGCATAATAACATGAAGCATAACTCCAACTAAGCTCCAGTCAGACACCGTTATTAATCAGCAGGACCAGCAGCAGATAAATGGGTCAATTATTTCATGTATAATAAGCATATAGTATAATAAGTATAAGTATCTGATCTAATTCCTTTTTTGGGTTGGAAGAATAGGAGTCTAAAAAGTAGTTGCTAAGGCAGTTTTTCTGGATTCTAAGTTTTTTCTAATCCCTGTTCTGGCTTGCTAAACAAGTGTAGGTAATCTGGACTTCTGGGTTACTGGTTGAGAACATTTTAGCAGTCTGCTAGCTCCACAGGGAGGTCTAGATCAGGCTGGAGTGTGTGAGGTGCATGCTTGTATGATTAAAGTAAGGATCCTGTTTTGCTTCTGCTTAAGCTAAAAACTTGAAATGGTCACTTTCATTTTGCTTGTAAGAGTGTGTTTGTATGGGATTGGAAGAAATTCGGTTATGGGGTATATGGGCTGGCTTTTAACACTTCCAGAATTAACAAAAACTGCTCTGATGACACACACACAATCTTTCCAACATTTTGCCAGAATTCAATCAGCTTGGCTTTTTTTTTTTTTTTTTTAGTCCTGATCAAGTTTTTAAGATAACAGAAGAAATTAGAAACGCATTCTGTCCTGATGGATCATATCCAAATTGTAAAATTGCAAAAAACCTCAAAACTATAGATTTTCTGTAGAACATAGCTCCAAATTATTCAAGGAAAATCCAACTATTCACTGATCTTTTGCCGAGCATGTCTAAAATATTCAAAAATGCAGCTTGGGCAGCTGAAGTACTAAGCACAATGGTACATGACTTGCTATTGACTGGCATTTTCAAAGCAGCCAATCTAGAAGCAGGTCAAAATGCATCAACACAACAAATCTAATATGACATTTAAAAAACAAACTCTTGACAGAGTTTGGCTATATTGAGGCTCACTGCAGGAAAAAAGACATTAGGTCAAGTAAAGGAGTGCACAACTACCAACATTCAGCCGGTCAGAAAGCTAAACAAATAATCCGATACATGATTGAAGTCGGTGAGCCAGAGGTGGAGGACGCTGGTTCTGCTCTTGCTGTTGGAATACTGCAATGCATTACTGATAGTAATATTTCACAGCGCCGTTTCTCCTCCACCCAACAGTGAACTCTCACACTAGACGTCTGCTTAAAGTTACAGCATGTAAGTTATACAAAACAAGAGTTTACATACGTATTAAAACTTTCGCTGTACTGACATAAAACAGATTATCTCTGGGGAAAATAATCAATCTCTTCTGTCCCTAATTGAACACAGTCTACCAGGTGTGAAAACACTTTATATTTCTTATGACAAAACAAAAGTATAACATGTGGGAGAAACAGTGAGAAACAGAAGATGAAGAATAAAAAAATAAACAAATCTGGATGGATTTTGTACAGACCTTGGAATTCACAGGAATAAATATCTAACAATCTATGTTTTTCACTGATGACTATCTCTGATGCTTCTGACAAAATAATTTTCAGGGTGACATTAAATCTGAAATGATACTGTGATATTTTGAGCTGTTTATGTGATGCTTATAGACAATGTTCTTTGGACTCTGTAGGCTAAGAAATAATAATAATTAAGTACACTAAATTGAATGTAATAATAAAGTGACAAAAACTGTTATTGACAAAGTGTTGTTATTTCATTTTATGAATACTACTAAATTGCATATTACCTCTTAATACTATTTTACAAACAAAAATTTTGAATATTGTTTGTGACAGTAAATTGATTATACAGCTACGGTCACAGCATTCTAGAATTGTTCAAAATCCAAGAGAATTAATGGGGATTTATGGGAGTTAACATGTTTAAATGTATGTTCAAATAATTTTTTGCAGCCTGCTGAAAAATTTTAAAAAGGATTGAAAAAAAGTGTTTGATATGAGGTGATGGGATTAGTAACAAGTATATTTGAATATTATGCAATTTGCTTTGCAAAAACTTGAAACAGTCTCTTCCATTTTCTGTCAGAGTATGTTCGTAAGGGAAAGGGAGAGATCGAGAGTATGAGGGGCAGGCAATGAACAGAGACTGCTCTGATGACACACTCACACATATGCACACACACGCACACCCATGCACACACACCATGCACACACACTCACTCCTATTATTGTGAAAACCTTTGGAATCCCTGTGCTCAGAATGCTGATATATTCATAATGACCCGACTAAAGCAGTGGATGGATTTTAAAAAATATTTCCTCCAGACCACATATGTCAAAGTCAAGGCCCGCGGACCGCATCCGGTCCCCGAGTTAATTATTTGTGGCCCCCTGGATGATATTTAATTACTATCAGGCCACTATTAGGCCACAGTTCTTATTTTTGTTTTTGTGCAGCACTTTGGTGCAGTTTTATACCTGTTTTTAAAGTGCTATATAAATACATTTGACATTGACATTGACATTGACACAGTGGCCCGCTGGCCACAGCGGCTGGCGTTTTGCACGCACCAACACTATATTCCCCACAATGCAACGGTACCCCAGGAAGTCACTGCAGCACAAGCAGCTTCATCAGTAATCACAGTAGAGATCGAACTTTCAGGTACCCCCTCCTCAAAAATGGCTAGTGGACGGTGAGAACAGAGAGTTTCAGACCAGATAGGACGCAGACAGTGATGACAGTAACGGGTTACTGACGTCGGACCACTTTTTCAGTAACCAGTAATCTGACGCGTTCCTACTTCAAATCAGGTAGTGAGACTACAGTTACTTATCGAAACCACTTTGCGTTACTATTTTCTTTTGTAATTTTATTTCCTTTACGCGTCTTGGAGAGTAACCGCGGTTTCTATGCGACACTGTCAGCAGCGACAGAAACAATGGAGGGAGATGAGGATTTTGTTGCTGAAAAGGAACTATTTTGAGTTTCAGTCGTCAATTCCGAACCTCAAAATGTTTTTTCTTTCTAAAGTCGCTTGTAGATTTAATGAGTGGCGGTTTTTGGGCTTGGAAGTAAGCAGACATCAACCCCAGAATTTGTCTGACAGTCATTAGTTTTAGTCAGAATCATAATTCGTCCCGCTGTGTCATTGTTAATGTCAAGTTAATATATTATCTCTGAATGACGTCAAGCTTCGAGCTGTGCGCCAGAAAACCGCAAACATCGAAACTAATAGGAACAGTGCAATAAACGTGAAAACAGCCACGAATGAACATGTCTGTAAAGTTGTGCAACTAAACGCAATTATGAAAATTAATATTAAGATTAATGTCACAAATCTGTGCAGCAGCCATCTGAGTTGTGGAGCCGCAGGAGGAAATCTGTGCGCTGCGCTCTGACACCAAACACAGGGCCGTAACTCAGAACCTGGAGGCTGGGGACAGGGTGGGGGCTTTAAAATCACTCTTGGAGTTTTCCAGGCAATAGAAACACACAAAAATTACTTACGTTTTTTTGTAATGTTGTAGCCATTAAACAATCTCCCCTGCAGTTCAATCTTATAACTGGAGACACATTGTTGATGTAATCATTATAAAATAACTTGCAATTACGTTTTGGCAAAGACCAATGTGATTTTCAAAGGTGGCAGAGTGTTGTTGTCAGCAATTGCTAAAACAATTACTTTTAATGTAACTTAGTTACTTTCCAAATCAAGTAATCAGTAATCTAAGTTATGTTTTCAAGGAGTAATCAGTAATCTGATTAAAGTTACTTTTTTAAAGTAACTATGCCATTACTTGAGGTAGAGTACATATTCATGGAGGCAAAAGGCAAACCTGTGTCTTCTGTGTGGAGAAAGTTTGGCTGTAATGAAAGAATATAATCTAAGAAGACACTATCAAGCTTCTTGGAAACACACAAAGACAAAAATATGGACATCATAGAGCAGCACAATAATGCATTTTCAGTTTATAATGCACTTTAATTTATATATTTATCTTGATATTAAGAAACATATTTTGGATTTCTATGCAATTTATTTTTTTTGTTGTTTGCCTGTTGAAAATATTTTCCCTTGAAGTTACTGACAGTCATAAGAAAATATTGCTTTATTCTTTTAATTATTAAATAATATACACCGTGTTAGGTCTTGCTTCAATAAGCTATGTTCAATCATTTCAATATATTTTAATAAACGTTGAACCAGTCCGGCCCTTGGCTTGTAGCAAATTTGGTTTTTTGGCCCTCTGTGTTTTTGACTTTGACATCCCTGCTCTAGACTGACACAAAGCTTTCAAGTCTTGATTGGAAGCAAAATATAAAGAAATTAAAAGTTCTAATCAAGACATTTTGGAAAAGGGACCTTATATCTGACACCTTGTATCCAAGACAATTATCCATAGGGCCCTGAGGGTAAAAAAGAAGGCTACTGTCTCTAGCTGGAGGGAAGATCTGATGCTTTCACTGGATAAGAGGAAAGCTTCAAGACTGCTGACTGTGTCTTTCTGGGCGTAAGGCAGTGCTGCTGGTTTTATCTAGCAAACTGACCTTTG
Source organism: Poeciliopsis retropinna (assembly GCA_010277075.1). NCBI lineage: Eukaryota > Metazoa > Chordata > Actinopteri > Cyprinodontiformes > Poeciliidae > Poeciliopsis > Poeciliopsis retropinna. The sequence continues at coordinate 28,660,032 of VMRM01000003.1, forward strand.
ACCTTCTCTATTGATTTGTGCACATAGGGAAATTTTCTCTTTTTTCTTCAATATATGCTATTCAGCAAACAATCACTACCAGTCCAGCCTCATAAATGATGCTGCTAATTGCTGATTTCATCAAGCCACCTCCTTAGGAGGATACAAACAAATGTGTTCATATGATCATCTGAGACTGAGGGGGAACAAGAACGTGGTTGGTAAAAATATTAACATAACCGTGGGGCCCAGATGGTCTGGAGAGGGGTGATTTTCAAAGTTACTATTACTGGTGAGGAAGGGGCTGTAACTGAACCACATAGCAGGTAACATTATGGGATGTTATTAGTAATATCTAATGCAATAGACAATAACTCCAGCTTGATACACCCCAACAGATCCCCATATTTTTTCAATTGGAAAGAAGAGGCGGCTGGGCCGTCAGACAGACGCAGTTGTAGCTATATTGACATCGATGCGACGTCAGTTTGAAGCTCTGAAACCTGCCATCTTTCTCCTCAGCCTCTAACGCTTAGCCTGACTTCAACCCAACAGAAGAGTGTGGACCTTTTCAGTCAGGATGAGGCTCAGGAACTGCCAAAACGCAGAACAGAAGGATGACTGTCTCCCTCCGGACTGACGGAGACTCTGAGCTCACATTTCAAAACGTCACGCACCGCCCGCATTCGTATTGTTTATGACCAAAGTGCGGCACAGAGGCAGGTCTGAAACCACCAGCATCTTTTCCTGATACCCAGCAGGAGATATGCGCTGTCTGTCCGTATTGAATCACCGCGAACAGCAGAGAATCTATAAAACAACTCAGACTCAGTTGCATTGTCCTAATTTCTTCTGAGCGCATCTATCTGGTCCCTTGCAGCTACGGCTGCTCTCTATTCTTCCTACAAAATGAAAAAAAAAGAAAGAAAAAAACAGCATTTACCTCCACAGTCGCCATGGCCGTCCACACCCAAATGATATTCATTTCCTTTGTTAAAATTCCTCCTTCTATAACCGCACACGTCAGGTTATTTAAATCCAAGAAAACCCTCGCAGTCTCCTCCTTCGAGCGGCCCTCCTTTGACTTCTCTCCCCGCCTGAGCTGCTCTCCAGCCAGGCTGGTATTGGCTCAACCCCCCGCTCTCCTGCTCCTCAGTGCCGCCGCCTACTGGTCGTACAAAACCCTCGCGCTATAGATGCACAACTGGATTCTTTAATAACACATTTTGTTTCAAAAGGTCAAAAATGTTTACGTGCTAAAAATTATATACTTCTACTGATTTTTTAAAAAGTTTTTGAACCAATTAGATTACCCCTTTTCCCCCGAGATGTAGCATTTTTTATCTCCAGGATTGTGGATTAAACTGGGATTTTTCGGATATGCTGGTTCAAACAAAATCGGTAACACATAAATTACCATGGCGATTTACCATGCGCAGCTAGCCTGCTCCAGATCAGACTGACAACCAGCAGGATCCTCAACTTAAACTTGATAAACACATAAAGACAATTTCAAAAACAACACAAAGTAATATTGTTTCAAACTAATCAAAAATATGAATGACAAGGGCGCCTCGATGGGATGTAGTTTCTATGATTTTTTTGTTTGTTTTGTCATTATTATTGCATGACAGCATGGTACACATTTCAAGTTTCATTGAGTTAACAATTATTCTACTGCGGCAGCGTGGCTATGGATGGCAAGTAAAATAATAGTCTTTTTGCCCTCCAGGTTGTGCGCATGCGCAAAATTTCCTTATGTAAACAATAGCATGCAGGTAGTCTACATTTGTTAAACTGATGATGATTAAGTCAGTGCCTCAACATCTTTGCCCCTCACTGCACGTCTCTGCGCTGCAGCTTACATTCAGTCATTCATACATTCATTCACACATTCACACCTTTATAGCGGAAATGTGGCAATGTGGCCTTTTTGAGTTATTTTCATGTTTTGTTTTTATATTTTCTGTTTTGAATTTTTTTTTTTTTTTTGCTGTGATATTTTCAAATTATTTAATTTTGCTGTTTGCATTTGAGGCTTACATTTTTATTCTTACTTTTAACTACATTTTAATTAAATTTTCCGTTCATTTAAAATCAATAGCACCAGTAACCACAGTAAGCTACATAGTAGCCACATTTGCCCTGTGGCAGTCTGACAGAAGAGAAGCTTCCATGCAGCAGCGCCACCTGTTGGCCCCTCTGACTACCTCTAGCAGGTAATGTGGGTGAAGCGTCTTGCCCAAAGACACAATGGCAAAGAGCAACAGAGTGAGGAAGAAAAAACCCACGGGCTACAGGGCGAACTCCAATCATCAACCCCTTGTGAACTACGGTGATCATGAAGGTTTTTGTTGAAGGTTTTTGTTCTGCACAGGCCGTTGTAACTCATTACCACTTCAGATGTACAAAATAATTTGATGTTGCGCCTCATACTTTTTCCCTTTGAGCAGAAATGACCTGGCAACCACGCCCCACACAAGAGACAGATTCACACCAAACAAGTTTCTGCACAGCAGGATGACAGTTTTGCAGTTCATTAGTACCTGATGTTCCCCACAGTGGGTCGACAAACAAAAAGATTTCTTGTAAAGAGGTTAAGTGTTTAGGTAAAGAACAAATGAAGGTCATAGACATAAATGAATAAGGCCATTGCTGAAACTTCTGTATGTCCTGCTAACACAAACTTGCAACTGTATGAAAGGCAAAGGGTAAGGTATGGATATTTTTGGCATTCAATTAAGGAAGAACATCATGACTTTGAATCCAGGCAATATCGAGATTTAAATACGTTCCTCCAAAAGGTTTTCTCGGATATTTTATTTTTTTTCTAAATACTGACGGTGTCACACTGCCACGGACATTTAGAAAGATGCTCTTATAAATATGTAATAAGCACATACGAATACATTAAAAAAAATCTTGACTTGATTAATAGCACTGAGATACATTTCTAAACAGTTAAACAAGACTGCCCTACATTTGCTTTGCAAATCAAGACATTTGTGCCTGACCCATTTTAACATTTTCCTCTCAGACATGAACAAATGCAACTACATATATATTAAAAGACGTCCAGCTATTCCAACCTACCATTCACACATTGTTTCTTTATCTAGTTCATTTTAATAAATTAGTTAGTACCACATGACGTGTATGTTATGTAAGACAGCTTCTGCTGTCTTAACAAAGCCAAGGTTAGCCGACGTTGCAGTCGCCACAATAGCTACGTTTACATGATGGACAATGTTCAATACCAACCAGTTTACTTAAATAACATTGTACTAGATGAAGTGTGTTTTGTTTGCATTTATGTTGCAACCTAAGGAAATTAGTGTTTGTAACTGATGTGTGGGTGTGGGTCAACTTGTATCCAATTTTTCTTTTTTGGTCTTTCAGAGAACGCATCCGCACCATGTTCAGAAATGCACTAAATCGACCACAGCAAAGCGCAAAAGGACCAGTGGACCACCCACCCCCGCCAGTAAGCAGGCCACATTGACTCGCACCTTGGCGGCATGACTCCTCAGAAGAGTGTTGAGAAGGCCATTGTCAAATATGTTGTACATGGGCTGCGGCCCTTCTCAGTAGTCGAGCAGGAGCCATTCAGAGAATTCATCAAGGACCTTGTCCCTAATGCCAAGATGCTGTCACGGGTGACGCTCACATCCAAGATCAAAGATGGCTTTAACGAAATGAAGGCTGCGCTGATTGAAGCAATGACGGGGGTTGACTACATAGCTACTACTACTGATTGCTGGTCAGTGAGAAGGCGAGGGTTCATTGACGTTACGGCACACTGGATCGACCCGGATAATCTTGAGAGATGTTCAGCTGCCTTGGCATGCCGACAGCTGAGGGGATCCCACACTTTTGATCTCTTGGCCAATGCGTTGAATGACATCCACACAGAATTTGAAATCAGAGGCAAGATTGTGAGGGCAACCACTGACAATGGGGCAAACTTTGTGAAGGCTTTTCGAGTGTTTTGGGAGGACGAAAACAACAATGAAGAGAGAGTTGAAGCTGAAGCGCAGTCTGAAGATGAAGGAGATACTGGAGTGCCTGAGGAAGATGTGGAGTACATTGATACTGCAGCTCTGCTGCATGAAGATGATGGGTTTGAATTCCAGCTGCCAAGACACTGGTGCTGTGCTTGTCATATTCTAAACCTCATCGCCAGTGAAGACTTCACAAATGCAAACTCCAGTGATGTGTACAAGAAGCTGCACCATGCAATGGTTGCCGAGTGTTATGGCCTGTGGAACAAATGTGGAAGATCCACACTTGCAGCAGAGATGGTTGAGGATGTCTGTTCTCTTCAACATCTAAGGCCAAATAAAACAAGGTGGAACTCGTTGTTCATGGCCGTGGAACGTCTACTCAGGATTTGTAAAGAGAAGGGAGAGGGAGCCTTAAGAACTATTGCCACCGACCTGAAGGTCCCAATGTAAGTAGGCCTAAGGTTTTTTTCTTAAGTAACAATAGAACAGCTGCAGATAAACAAATGACAATGTGAATAACAGTGTCTATTATAAACAAAAATCACTGGAAATCTATCAGAAAAGTCAATTTTCTATTCAGTTTTATAATCCTTGGTTCCATCTAACAAAAATCCGGATGTGTCTTCTTTTTTGTCAACACAGGTTCAACACAGCATACTCGCATTTCTCACGGAGTATGCTGCTGTAATGAGCCCTGTCACCCAGGCAACCAAAATACTGAAAGCAGAAACCAACACACAAATGGGTTGGCTACTTCCGACAATTCACCTGCTGCAGATTAAGCTCGACAGCGTGAAGTTGCAGCTGAAGTACTGCAGGCCTCTTGTTGATTCTTTACAGTCTGGAATTCAGAACCAATTCGGGCACATGTTCAAGGATGCCGAGCTGGTTGCAGCTGCAATTCTTCTTCCCAAATTCCGAACATGGACGAAGGACGATGCCACCATTAAAATGGGTAAGCTTATACATTAATGAGTACACGCATCTGCTTCAGTAGTGATGGTACATGTTGACATGCATGTTGACTGCATTCATGCAGCTCAAAACCATGTCAGTCCCACTACCATGCGTTACCTTGAGCGTGGGACACTTTTCTTTTTACAAACTTCACCAACACATACTTGATACCATCTAAAACAAATTTGTTTATCTTGGTGTTACCAGACCACATGACAGGCTTCCAGCAATCAGTAGTCTTTCTGTCTCTGAGACCATGATAAACAAATTTGCTTTAGATGGTGTCAAGCATGTGATGGTGACCAAATGAGAATTACAAAGAAGTGTCTCATGCTTATTCAAGAATGATGGTGGAACTGACTTGGTTTGGGATTGCATGAATGCCGTCATGCATTAATAGATTTGCTTGTTAGTTGGTACACGAAATAGAAAAAAAATCAAATGCTTTATTTCAGTACTTTAGACTATGGCCACAACATGGCAGAAAGCTGCATCGTTTAAGTGCTACAACTCTTCTATATTTCTGTATTTTAGGAATTGATTACATCAGCAGCATCTCAAGTAACCCTCCATGCAGCCTGGTGATGCGACTAGGTCGAGTTCTTCGGATGAAGATGGCTTCTTCTCGTCTCTGCAAGCATCAAAGACCCAAGATGGCGCCAAACAATTTGATGCCTACCTGTCCTGCTCAGCTGACCACATGAATTTGTTAGGGCCTTTCCTTCTGTCTGCAAGCTGTCTGTCAAGCTCAACACGCCCCTCCCAGCATCTGCAACATGCGAACAGCTGTTCAGCATAGCAGGTCTTGTGTTCAGCCCACGAAGAGTACAGCTAAATTCTAGGCACTTGAAAGCCAACTGCTTTTGAAGATGAACAGAAGATTTTACAGTTTCAAGTGATAATGGGGTTTTGTGCAAGGATGACCAAAAGGGAGGTTGAGATTTGGAGGGGAAGAAAAAAGTCGAGAGCAAAAGTGTAGAGGGGATGGGATGAGGGGCTTGTGTTTGCAAAGTGTTTAAGATTTAGTTAATAGGCCGGAAGTGCAATAACAGTACCATCTTTTTTTTCCTCTGGTGAGATGTGCACCTCATTTCAGCACTGCCTTTTCTTTACGTTTTAAGGTAGGTTTACAAACAAGGTCTCCCTCTTCAGATGCCAAATAAGCTGCATTTCCCTCCCAATTTTTTTTCTCTTTTGCATAATGACCAGTTGTGTGCACCTATAGTTTGTGAAGTAGATCAAATAGTAATCGTAACGGCTTTTTTTCTTCATGTTGGCCGCATTTTCTGTACTGACCATTTATTTTTCTCATTTTCAGCACTGACCTTACTTGAAGGGAAAACTTAAGGCTTACAAAAACGTTGTATTTTCTGTCCTGGACAGAAAATACAACGTTTTTTCTTAGTATAGTTCTTCTATACTAAGAAGCTGGTTCAGTTGTAAAACAGGTTAAATTAACCTTGTGGTATAGGTAAAGCACCTAATTTTCTTAACTAAATGATGCCTGCAGGTATATCTATTAGGTTTAATTTTGTCTGCACTTGGTTGTGTACATTATTTTAAGTGTATTTGACAAGTTTACCAAAATATAAAAAATGTCATTCAAACTGCATTTGCCTTGTTTTATTTTTTACTTATACTTTTCATTACATTACTTGAGTACATCCATTTTTACAGCAATTTCCATACTTAAGTACAAGACGTTTCAGATACTTTAAGACTTTAACTCAAGTAACATTTCAGTCAGTGACTTGGACTTTTACCAAAATCATATTTTGGAGCGGTACCTATACTTTTACTTGACTCTGAGATTTCAGTACTTTATACAACACTGAAAACTGCATTTTAAAAGTTGTAATATTTTTGAAGGTTACAAAAGGCAAGGAAATAAAACATGTCTGTCCTCACTCAGCTGACCTCCGTTCAGAAAAATAACAAGGAATCATCTTCATGCAAGCACAGTTCTCCCAGTAAATTTAATGTTTTATTCATAAGCATTTCTCTTCATCATTGTCAGCTTTCCTCCTCAATCACAAAAGTCTGTATCTTCCTCCAAAATATGAATGAATTAATAATGACTAGAAGTGACGTCTTAAATAAATAAATAAAAAGCACTTGCTTGTCAGTCTGGGTCTGCAACTGAACCTTTAACATTTAGTTCAAAATGTTTGGTTTGTTCAGGTGTGTGCAGTTACATTTCACTAGAAAGAGGGGGAAGACATGCAACAAAAGTCAACAGGCAATTAACTAAGCAGTCATGTTTTTGGACTGTGGGAGGAGGCTGGAAGCAGAGAGAACCCACACATGCACAGGGAGAACATGCAAGGTCTGTGCAGAGAGAGCCCAGGCTGGGAATCAAACCCAGGACCTTCTTGCTGCAAGGCAATAGTGCTACCAACTACACCACTGCACAGCCCCCCTGGTACTGCTAATCCTTTGAAATATAATATTGTTCTTTGCCAGATGGTCTAAAGTGGTCAAAATTGAAGAAAATGTTTATGTTTCTGTTCTGCAAATGCTGTTCTTCAGGAATTTCCAAATTCAATGGTTTCTGATCTGCGCTCAGCCATCAGACAGAAGTGCAACAAGGAGCACTTCAGTCAAAGCAAAAGGATTTAAATTTATGTTCAAAACGTTTTTTTTTTTTATTGTTTCTGTTTTTTGAATGACAAATGTCACACTGGAATGTTCATGTTTATTGTCTTAAGTGTTATGTGTTAATTGTTCATTAGTGAAATATTAATATATTTACAATACATAAAGTTGTGAATAAAGTATCCTGTAAACATGTCTTTAATAAAAGAAAATATTGCTTTTACCTGGAAAGTGTGTTAAGTGGTTCCTTGTGTATTTTATCCTACAATATAGCCTAGCACAATTTCAGTACTGTAGTGTGGTGAAGGATGTAATGTACAAAATGGAAAAGCAGAACAAAGGAAGACATTGATAAGTAACTAACGTGTACTATATTAGCAATTATAATAAACTGGAGTAATTAGGGAACTACACCTGATTTAATTGGACACAGTAGTAATATATGAAATATATAATGCTTACATATTTAGAAGACATAAGTATATTTTCAAATGTAATTTCTTTACAAAAATAGTACACTTAAGATATACTAATCAAGCATGTTAATGTTACATAAAAAGCCGTATACTTGAAGTATACCAAGTAAACCTTTAGTAGTTTACTTGGTATACTTGGTATACACCCAATTTTATGTACCAAAAAAGTGGGTGGTACATAAAGCACTTCAAATTGTGATTTTGTAGTATTTAAATACAATTAAAGTACAAAACTAGTTCTTCCAAAATAACACACTTCAAGTTAAATAATCCTAAGCAAACTTGTAGATGTAGTGATTTGAGTTTTTCTGTGTGTTTATTTTAGGTTTCTGTGTCTATTGAGTCCCATCTGAGTCTGTGTATTTAATCCCACCTGTGTTCCTTGTTCCTCGTCGGGTCCTTGTCTTTTCTAGTTGTCTTGTCGTGGCAAACCTGTTAAATGTCCATTGTTACCAGTTGCTACCAATTTTGAGTCTCAGCCTTTTGTTCATTCTATGCTGCCTGGATTTTGTACTTTGTATTCAGATCATCATTAAAATCATCATTCTTTTACTCCAACCTGGGTCCTTCGCGCCATTCTCACCACCTCTTCACCGCACTTCATTACAGAAGTATACTGATGATTAATCTGAATTCAAGCATGATCAAGTATGCAAAAATTGTACACACTAAGATATTTTCACCAAGGCAGTGAGATGCTGTTGCGAGGATCGTTTCATGTCTGTTTCCTTAGGACCAGAAGAGACTGGTTGTTTCTGTGATCCCAAACAATAATAAAAGAGATGCATGATGTAATCATGCATCTCCAACCACCTCCATTTAAGTTGGACTTAAATTTGATATTATAAGGGTAATAGTGTATAAATGTAATGACATTAGGCTCTGTTGGACTAATTTCATCTCAAGTATATAATTGCATTTCAAAGCAGGTTCTTAATGATGTCTTACTGATTTAGTCAGGTCTGGCAGAAGAAGATTTAAATGCTTCTGAGTCTGTGGCGCCAATCTGACGCCTGACTTATGACAAGATTGATCTAACCTTCTCAAATATTCCTGAAGAGCTTGCATAACAATTCAGCTTGGCTGCGTAAAATGACGTAAAACAAAAATAGGGTGTTTTTGTCTGGTTATGCAGCTTAAGATGGATTGAAATGGAAATGACTGAGAAAGATTATTGAATCATTTATGAGTTGAGATGGGCCAAACATATTCCACAAAGTTAGTATGTCCTCTAGCCTTTCCTGACTTCTGCTGCAAATGTAATCTTCTCTATTGTAGCGCAGCTATTCTCATAGCGTTTAAAATAAAAATATACTGGTATTCTAATTAATATGTACAAATTTGAGTTCAAATATTTAGAGTTTAACGTGTTTTGAATTTTGAAAGTTCAGATGCTACAATCTTAAGAATACAATAAAGTCAAGCAGTAATCCTACTGGGAGCAGATTCACAAGCTGTAGCTATCATAATGCAATGAACAGGAGTAAAACACTGGAGGACAGAATATGTTACAATTTATTTTTTCTACATATGAAAACTTTACAGTTGCAAAGTTTTACTTGATGACTCTTTAGAACAGGGCTCATCAACTCCAGGCCACTATCCTGCAACTTTTTCATGCAACACTTTCCCCGCTATCCTGGTCATCAACTTCATACACAATTCTACTCAATTCTCATTCTCATTCAGTGCTCCCTGTGGGCTTTCTCCCATTGAAAAGGAATTTCAACGGCCCAATCAGTGAACTGAAGAAGTTGTGAACGATAATGTTCATTTTCTGCGCTGTTTTAGAATTGCAGTTAAGTGTCTGACCACACATGATGACTTTGGGGTGTGCTTTAGTGCTCAAAACAATCAAAAATCCTTTCTCATGTTTTTGTCTGTTTGCTTCAAATAATAACTGAACTGAGCAGCAACAGAAAAATCAATTTTATTCCTGGATAGCCAATAGTACAGTGAGCTGTTGGTGTACCTGGAAACGTAACTCAGCCTAATACATTCCTTCAGCCTAAATGAACATTAATTTTTATCATCACTGAAAGGTTAGTGAGCCAACGTTGGTACAAATCAGGTGTAGTTCCCTAATTACTGCAGTAACAGTGTCAGATTTCCCTTGTAGTCAGCAGTGCAGCCACATAGATCCATTCAGTAAGCAGGGATTCTGTTTCTTTGCGTGTTTGTGTGTGGGCTCCTGAGAGATGTTTCAACAAATCCAGATTCCTTCATCAATGGCAGAAATGCAAAAAAGAAATAACACTGATACAATGGCATCTGTTGTGTAATACTTACAAACTACACACTTAATGTTTATTGCTATGTAAACAATAAGCTCAATCAGAGAAAAATCTCAAACACTTTAACTGATTGATCACCCTAAAAGGTCATAGGTATCTAGCTTGGGTGCTAAATAATCTTGCTAAAACCAATTGTGTTGTCGTAATACCAAAATTTTGCCTAAGCAATTGAAGCAAAACAGTTTCAACAGTAAATCTATAGTACATGTGGTGCCTATCTCCAGGGCAACCCAAAGGTCATCTTTGTGTGTCCAACAGACACACAAACTGTGCAGAAAGACATCGGGCCAGAATTCAAAGCCAGAACCTTCTTGCTGAGAGGCTACAGTGTCACCAATTGTGCATCCATAATCAATGCAAAATTTGAAAAAAAAAAGTAAATGAAAAAAGACACAAAATGGAACATAGTGTCAGCAAGTGGACAGTTTGTGTTATGGGTACAGTTTTTAAAACTCCAGGGCTAGTTTCATGTGCACAGCTTGCAAAGTTGTATTTCAAGGCTGTTGAGATTATTTTGCTGATAAACGAGTCTGTATTTTAACAATAATCTGTCTTAGTCATGTTTTACTACCGCGCTTCTGCTCTCAGCTGAAGAAATGTGAGCTCAGATTAGCATATTGATCTTTAATAATGTCATAACAGTTGGTAATTTCCTGATCCACTTGCAGAATCCCTCACAGACATGAGTAACAGTTAAGAAAGTTTATCTACAAAATATCTAGGTCAATATTCTTGGTATTTGGAAAGGAAGAACAGAACAAAAAAGAAAAGAAAAGAAAGAAAAAAAAGTTACATGGTTCAGCTTTTCTGCTGCAGCTTTTATTCCCACTTAGGAATAAAAGCTGCATGTTAAATACTTGGTCAAACCATTATCCCACCAGTTCCTATTTTAATTTAAAACAATGCAATCCATCACTATCCAAGCACACAGTATGTTTTTCTATCTTTATAAGGAGTCTTATGACTCCATTCATTATTCATTCATTTCTATAACCTAACCTGGACCCTAACCTTAAGCTTAACTATTGTTGGGTTTCAGATGATGAAGCACCGACGTAGCCCAATGCAGATGTGGGGCAAGAAGTAAAGGCAGCCTGTTTACTTCTGTTGATCCAGTTTCAAATGCCTAAAGTCTTTGTCATGTATGGTTGTTTCAACTGTTCTAATAGAAGTCCACTTCCAGACCCCTTTCTGAATTTTGCGTGTCACATGGGTCATGTGCCTAAAATCTAACAATTACCAGTGCATGCCTAACCCTAAAGCATAAACTCTATTCACACCTCAGCCCTAAACCTAAGCCTTTAGCCCCAAAACAACACTTCTTCTGGAGTCTGAGCTTTTGGCCACATAAGTAGCAGCTTCCGACAATGTAGGATTTGTTAGTAAAATGGTCCTTGCACTGTAGCAAAAACATGGTCACAAACACACTGCCAGAGGCAGCTGACTGGAGCCAACATGCCAGACAAAGCCAACCTGGTTATCAATCTTACTCAGGCAATAAGAGGTGGAGTGTGTAGTTGTGTGTATGGAGACTAACATTTTATGCCAAAAAGTCCATGTTCTGATAGCTGTGGCTAGAATAACACATCAATCAGTCAAGCTGTGAGACACATTGTCATGTTTTGATTTACTCGTTGAACCCAGATGCGCAGAACACACTCAGAAGACCAGTAAAGTTCAGTGATTTATTATAAGACATAAAGTGATGTGCTGATCAACAGCCTGGACCAGACACTCAGGAGGGCGGAACCGGATCAATGCTGGCGGAGAGAGCGGAGCAGGGAGGGGCAAGGTACCACGGTGGACCTGGTGATGGAGAGGGGGAAGCGAGTAACTGCGGTGTTGGAGGGCGGACAGGTGAGACGAGTCTTCGGGATCCAAGGGAGAGCTTGCCACGGGGTCTTGGAGCCACTTGGAGTCCGGACAGAACAGGAAGGCTTCATGAAGGCGACACCATTAGCAAACTAAGACACTCTGACACTGGGGTGTCTGCTTCATCCTCCTGAAGTACTCCTCCAGTCAAGGTTAAGTGGCAGCAGGTGTGCAGGTCGACTCCACTGGTCATGCCCCACCGAGAAGCCACAGGAAGCCCCCTGGTGAGGAAAGCTGGAATTACACCATCCAGCCTTCCTAGGATCCACAACACACATGCCCAGTCAGCCAGACCCATTTGCAGTAAACTGGACAGGTAACTATAGACTTGGTTCAGACAAATGGTCTGAATGATACGATGTGGCTCACCATACAATGATAACAGAAAAATAACAAAAATATTATGTAAAAGAGGCTTATATAATTCCAAAAAAAAAAGGGGGAAATTTCTATCACTTCTTTGTCTTACTGGGTTGAGGCCCATTATGTACTCAGAACTCTCTCATGTATTTTTGGCATGCAGTTGCTGTAGAGTTGTCAGCTGCACATTCATGATACACATCTTCCATTGCACTACATCACAGGGTGCTCTATAGGATTGAGATTGAGATCTGGTGACGATGGAGAATATTGAGGTGCTGTGAATTCATTGTCCAAGGAAACAGTTTGACATTATTTAAGTTTGGTACAAAGTGTGTCAATCAAATATCATTTGCTGTAGTCCATTTTCTTCCAGGTTCAACATGATGTGCATTTAGAGACAAAACTCTGCATACCTTGCTAATCCACTGTTGCTATCCTCAGGATAGCAACAGTGGATTGCTATCCTGAGGCTAGAATAGCAACAGTGGATTAACATGGGATATCTTCCAGTATATCCCATGTTAAATCCCAATGGGAGGATTTAACTTGAGACAAATGGGAGGATTTAACATGAGATATCCTGGAGGATTTAATGTGGGACAAATGGGAAGATTTAATATTTTTCTTGAAACATAGAAATTCTGGTTGTTTGAAGCTGTAACAAAGTCCAAATCTTGAGCATTGTTAAACTGAGTTCCGGTGACTAAAAACGCATTCTCTCATCGAAAAATTCACAATCTGTAAATTTTCAGGATCACTTCCAACTTTCAGCCTTATTTTTTCATGGAACCAGGAACATAAATATAGAAACAGAGCTGCTGGGATGCATAAAAACAGGCCTGGAGGGTCAGAATCATTCAGAAATACAAATATAAATGAATCCACACTGAGAACCAGGCCTGGAAGCTTTAATAGAACCAGGATTTTAACTTTAAATTATCCTAAATATAGAACAAGAGCTGAATAAAAACAGGCCTGGAGGGTCAGAATCATCCATAAATATAAATTCATACACATTAAGAACCAGGCCTGGAGGCTTTAATAGAACCAAGAATTTAGCTTTAAATAAACCCAAATATTGAAGCTGAAATGCTGGGATGAATAGAACCAAGCCTGGAGGGTCAAAGTCATCCAGAAATACAGATATAAATTAAACTAATGTAGAACCAGGCCTGGAGGCTTAAAAGGAACCAGGAATTTCACTTTAAATATACCCAAACACAGAAGCAGGCCTCCAGCAATAAAAAGAACCAGGTAGTTTTTATTTAAATTAACCCACACAGAGAACCAGGTCTTCAGGGACAAAAAGAACCAGCTAGCCATCATCTGTTCACCCTTGTCCCTCATGGGGTCGGGAGTTGCTGGTGCCCATCTCCAGCTGCGTTCCGGGCGAGAGGCGGGGTACACCCTGGACAGGTTGCCAGTCTGTCGCAGGGTGACAAAAAGAACCAGGAATTTTATTTCAAATTAACTCAAACACAGAACCAGAGCTGCTGGCATGAATGGAACCAGGCCTGGAGGGTCAAAGTAATCCACAAATACAGATACAAATTGATCCACTCTGAGAACCAGGCCTGGAGGGATAAAAACAACCAGGAATGGGAGCATTTAACATGGGACATATGGGAGGATTTCATATGGGAACCATCTATGCTGTGGTGGATATAAATCCAGAAACAAAACTATTTATAACCCTTGAACTTTTCCAAAGTTCAAATAAAGCATTTTATTTATTTTATTTTATTTCTTTTTTAGATCCGTGACATTGTTTCTGGTCATGAGGAAGTGATTCACAGAAATCACCAACTTCCTTCCTGTCTAGAATGTATGTAATGCCTCTGACCATGTTTCATCCATCACTTCAGCTGAGTGTGTGTCAGTAGATAAAAGAATTACAAATGAATCTCGTTCTGGGACAGAAGAGGAATGTGACTTGCATAGGGTTGATGCCTCCAGAGAAGGAGATGTTTGTGGATCTATCTTGACTCAGTTCCTGTGGGAGGACAGTGGAGTGGGTCACTCAAGTGACTGAGCCCAGTTCATCATGAAGAGACATTTTATATGTCTTCGGTGTCACACCTACCCTTCAGTCTTTCACAGTTTTACCTGCAAATGGAATATCTGACCTTCCAGGATCCTGCGATCTATCACAAGTGTGCACTTGTGATAGGTGCAACTGTCAGCCACATGGAGCACGAGGTGCCAGACCTTGCTTCATCCCTGCGACATAAAGGGAGTCCACCTCCCTTCATCTTGTTCAAGTTACACATGGACCAGTGCTGCAGCACTGGACCAGCAGGTCACGACAAAGTTTGGCCGTCTAGTTTTTAGTGAAAAGGTTGATACAAACAATGTCTACACAAGACTAGCTGATGAAAGACCTGATTGCACATGTTTTCCGAACCTGTTCTGACTGAAGTCAGCATAATGCGGCCAGCTTGTTATTCTCTGTGTTTTGTTGATTTGTTAATTTATTACATTTTAGTTCATTATTATTTTAAATTTTCTTCCTTCTGAGCCCGTGCTGCAGTTTTTGTGGGGTCTTATGGGATGTATAAGGACACCCTGTTACCAGTCGCAGGACTGAGGGATGAATATTGTCCTCTCCTGCCTCATCATTATTGGATACTCAACATAGATGTTGATCTTTGTAGTTTTGGCCCCAAAATTTGAAGATGCAATGGTGTTAGCCCAGTTATCCTGTGTAGTTGTAGCTCAATGTTGATAACAATTCAGTGGGGGTGAGTGTAAGAGAGTCAAAAATACACTTTTGTCATGATTTCAGCCCTTCAGCTCCACCTTGACTGTGCCGATTCGGCACAGTCAAGGTGGTTGTGGTTGTCCATTCACCCTACTCTCCCCCGGCTGGATCCCTGACCCCCGTGGATTCCCCCTTCCTGATCTACCAGTCTGACCACACCCCGCTCAGCCCCTTCTACACCATTCATTTTTTTGTAAATAAAACATTTGGTGAACCGTACTCTTGTATGACTGCGTTTTGGTTTATGGCTGATTTCGCTTTAACGTTGCATTACGATCTCGCCAGTATGAACCCACAGCCAAATCCCCATTGGTGTTCAAAGGTAGAGGGTGCTATTTCTGGCCTAGAAAGAAATGTCCAGGAGTTCTTACAGGGACTTTCTTCTCTAAGGGTTTCCCAAGCCCAAGCTAGCCCCTCAGTTATGCGGCCACTCCCTCTTACTGTCACTCCCTCGGCTAATGCTAATAACGAACCCAAGATTCTACCTCCCCCCCCTGAGTATTTTGATAGGGATCCTGAACAATGCAGATCTTTTTTAAACCAGTGTTCTCTGCTCTCTGAACTCCAGCCCTCTGCTTTCCCTTCTGAGCGGGCCAAGGTGGCCTATACAATCTATCTGCTGTCTGGTAAGGCTAAGCTGTGGGGAACTTCTGAGTGGGACAATGATGCTGACAGCTGTGACTCATCTTTAGAGTTTTCTGACGAGATGAAGAGGGTTTTTGATCCTATCCATCCTGAGAGAGAGGCTGCCAGGAGATTGTTTTCTCTCAAACAGGGCTCTCGACCTGTTACTGACTATATCATTAATTTCCATGCCTTGAAGTCCAGTTGTCTTTGGAATAATGAAGCCCTGTTTCACATTTTTTACCAGGGCCTGTCTGATGATATCAAGGATGAGATCGCTACCCGTGACCCTCCCAAGACCCAAAACCCTTCCAAGGCCCTTGGGGCCTTAGAAAGGCTTGCCACACCGATTGACCAACGCTTTCGCAAGCATAAGAGGGAGAGGTCTTCATCTAATTATCAAAGGGTCTCAACTGTCCATGTCAGTCAAAGCAGCTTGCCCCAAGTCCTCATGTCCCCCCTTGGTAACTCTGAGGAGCCCATGCAGCTGGGTAGAACAAGGCTCTCTGTTGAAGAGAGAGAGAGAGGAGGTTCAGAAATCATCTGTGTTTCTACTGTGTAGAGAAGAACCATCGAGCTGTTAACTGTCCATCAAAAGGAGAGGCTCAGTAAAGGGCGGGGGGGGGGGTCTTTGCTGAGCCCTATCTTCAGATCTCAGAACCCTCCCCACAATCGGTGCACCATCAGATTTCCTGACTCTCCAGAAGGGAAGGAAGTTCCTGTTTTCATTGATTCCGGGGCTGATGCTAACTTTATTGATGTCAGCCTAGCTCATGAGCTCGCACTAGAGTTGGAACTTCTAGAGAAACCACATGAGATTTTTGCTATTGATGGGCATCTCATTGATCAAGTCACTCACTGCATTAAGCCTGTTTCTGTACTGATTTCAGGAAACCACCATGACAGAATCACATTTCTGCTGACCAGGTCTCCAGAGATTCCAGTGATTCTGGGATGCTCTTGGCTCATCAAACACAGTCCAGTCATCAACTGGTTCACTGGTGAAGTTCAGTCTTGGGGACCATCGTGCTCCACTTTGTGCTTGAGGGAAGCCCCTATCGTGACATCTTCCGGTGAGATCAACCATTATTACCCAGATTTGTCTAGGGTCCCTGAGGTTTATCATGATTTGTGTGAAGTGTTTAACAAATTTAAGACCACTTCTCTGCTTCCCCATAGAGAGTATGACTGTGCTATTGACCTTCGCCCTGGAACCACCCCACCTCGGGGCAGATTGTATTCCATTTCTGGTCCTGAAAGACGGGTAATGGAGGAATACATTTCTGACACCCTCAAGGCTGGACTAATCAGAAAGTCTTCTTCTGGCTTCTTCTTTGTAGGCAAGAAGGATGGGACTCTTAGACCATGCATCAATTACCGAGACTTTAACGAAATTACAGTTCTGCCCCTCATGACTTCTGCTTTTGAGCTCCTTCAAGATAATACTGTGTTCACTAAGCTGGATCTGCGTAATGCCTACCATTCTGGTCCGCATAAGAGAAGGAGACGAATTCAAGAAAGTGTTTAACACCCCTTCAGGGCATTATGAATACCTGGTCATGCCTTTTGGACTCACCAACGCCCCAGCCGTTTTCCAGGCGTTGGTTAATGATGTTTTAAGGGACATGCTAAACAGATTTGTTTTTGTATACCTTGATGACATCTTGATTTTTTCGAAGGATCTACCTACCCATATCAAGTTTGCTTGTGAGGTTCTTCTCAGGCTTCTCCAAAATAAATTGTTTGTTAAGGCTGAGAAGTGTGCTTTCCATCAATCATCTGTATCCTTTCTGGGTTTTGTCATTGCTCCTGGCAGGATTAACATGGATCCACCTAAGGTGGCAGCCTTCTTTTAGTGGCCCGCCCAATCTAGTTTGAAGGAGTTTCAACGGTTTCTTGGGTTTGCCAATTTTTATCGCTGTTTCATCAAGGGTTATAGTTCTGTAGCTGCCCCTCTTCATCTACTCACTTCAACTAAGACTCAGTTTAAGCGGTCTTCAGAGGCCAAACAAGCCTTTGATAAGCTGAAACGTCTCTTTACCTCAGCACCCATTCTGCGTTTTCCAGATCCGTCCAACCCTTTTGTGGTGGAGGTTGATGCCTCGGACACTGGGGTCGGCGCAGTCCTGCCCCAACAGTTTGCAGACGATGCCAGGTTACATCCTTGTTCCTTTTTTTCTCACCGACTCTCTGCCTCTGAGAGAAGCTATGACGTTGGTGACAGAGAACTGTTGGCTATTAAATTAGCATTGAAGGGATGGAGGCACTGGCTGGAGGGGTCCACACATCCTTTTACGGTGTGGACAGACCATAAGAACTTGGAATACCTCAAGTCTGCCAAGAGGCTGAACCCACGCCAAGCTAGATAGGCACTTTTCTTTAGCAGATTTGACTTCATCCTGGCCTATCGACCTGGCAGCAAGAATGTCAAACCTGATGCCCTTTTTAGACTTCATCAGCCTTCTGTCTGTCCTTCTGATTCTGTTGACCATGATTACATCCTTCCATCCAAGACAAGGCTTGCTCTTACCAGTATTGAGATTTTGCTCAAGAGGAGTCATCAGAAACAACCACCTCCATTTCAGTGTCCTAAGGGTCTTCTGTTTGTTCCTGAAGAAATGGTGTCTAAAGTCCTTCAGTTCTGTCATGGCTCTAAACTTTTCTGTCACCCAGGCATAATAAAGACTCTTGCAGTGGTCCAGTCAGGATTCTGGTGGCCCACACTCAGAAAGGACACGCAAGAGTTTGTGTCAGCGTGTACCACCTGTTCCAGAGTAAAGCCCTCCAGACGCTCCCCAGCAGGTCTACTGAAGTCTCTGCCAATTCCACATCGTCCGTGGTCCCACATCTCAATGGATTTTGTCACCGGCTTACCTCCCTCTCCAGGTAACACTGTACTCCTCACTGTGGTTGACAGATTCTCCAAGATGACTCGCCTCATTCCTCTACGAAAGTTGCCTTCAGTACCTGATCTCGCTGATGTGATGCTTCTGTTGTTGCTCCTAATCTATGGAACAATTACCTTTCCAGATTAGATCTGCTAACAGCCTGGAACATTTTAAATTGCTTCTTAAAACTCATTTTTATTCTTTGGCTTTTAATTGAAGCAATACTCTGTTTTTATCAACTTGTGTTATTGTTGTTCTTGTGCAGCACTTTGGTGCAGTTTTATACCTGTTTTTAAAGTGCTATATAAATAAATTTGACATTGACATTGATGGCCCGAGAGGTGCTCAGACCTCATGGCATCCCCCGCAACATCGTTTCTGATAGAGGACCATAATTCATTTCCTGCTGTTGGGGTGAGTTTTGCACCCTTCTCGGCATTGACGTCAGTCTCTCTTCAGGTTTTCACCCTCAGACGGATGGCCAGACAGAGAGGATGAATCAGGATGTTGAATCCAAGTTGCGCATCCTTTGCATGGATGCTCCCAGTCGCTGGTCCCAGAACTTATCTTGGGTAGAGTACGCCGTCAATGGACTACCATCAAGTGCCACAGGTCTGTCACCATTTCATGTTGTTCATGGTTATCAGCCACCCATTATCTCTGCTCAAGAGAGGGGCTTCCCAGGTCCCTACTGCCCATTTATCAGCACATCGTTGTCTCAGAGTCTGGAGAAAGGCCAATGCGACTCTCTGCAAGACCACTGCTGTTTATGCCCGTAATGCCAATCGCCACAGATCCCAAGCACCAAGATGCTTGGAAGGTGTGGTTATCCACTAAGGATTTACCCATCAAGGTAGAGAATTGCAAGTTGGCACCCCATTTCGTGGGCCCATTTTCTGTTGCCAAGGTTATTAACCCTGTAGCTGTGCGTCTCAAGCTGCCTTCTTCTTTGCGTGTACACCCCACCTTCATGTCTCCAAGGTCAAACCTGTAATGTCATCCAGGTTTTTCTGACCATCCAGACGCCCATCAACCCCCCGCTCATTGATGGCGCTCCTGCCTTTACTGTGAGATGCTTATTTCTGATCCTGCCTGTTTTTTGACCATAGATTTTGCCTTGTCCTTTGCCTGCTGGAGGATTTCTGACCTCCTGTTGATGAACCCTGCCTGTCTCTGACCCTGCCTCCAGCTTGCTGATTACTGGATTTTCTTTGCCTGTGTCCCTCCTGTGCATGACCTCGGATCATTTCCTGACTCAGCCTCTGGTTGGTGGATTTTGTACCTGTTTATTTAAAATAAATAGATATTTTAGGTCGAGTTTTCTGTTCTACTTGTGTACTTAACTTCGTCTCCCTTACATCACCATTAAGCTTCGTGAGGGTAAGTTACATTGTAAAAAGTTGCTGATATTTTGTTATACTTATTTTACAAATATTTCCTCTTTTGAAATGTATGTTCTTAAATATTACTATAATACTGTTTATTTATTTTAATGGACGTTTACTTACAACTGTTGATGACAACTACATAAAACCAGAAGACATCTGATTTATGTCTTTCTTTATTGTCTTCTACAGATGAAACAAAGTTTTTTCCTCTCAGTGAATGAAAGCATCATTTGAAAACAACTATTTACTCAGCAATTCCAATGGTAAAAGTAGGTTAATGATCCAAAATTAATATACTGTTTGTCAAACATTCCTTAGTTGCCATTAATATTCAGAAAATATCTGCTGTGTGAAAGACACATTGTTAGTCTTTGGGCTAATGGGTAACGTGTGACCTTTGAATCTCTCAATAAAAGCAAATTAATCATTGCCTAGTTACACATAGTTGCATTTACCAAGTTTGTCAGTTGAACAAAGCAGGTTTTTACTCAGACAGAAGTAGTGGTACAACAAAGAAAGGATCTACATCTACTGGAAAACTTAACATGGCAGCTAGTACAGCTACAGGTCTGAACATTTGTTTTTCCAATTGTATTATCTTTTTTTTATTACACAGTAATCCTAAACAATAAAACATAACTCTTTAATTGCATTGGGTTTGTATGACCATTTACATGTGTAATACACACTGCGGTAATTGTTCAGGCAGGATTACTCTGGTGCAAAAAATTTTCATACTAAAGTATACTATAGGATATTTTAAATGTATTGTATTTGTTTGAAGTACATTTTTAGTATGCTATCAAGTGGGTATACTTATGAAGATTACACTAAGTCTAAAATAAATACATTCTTAAAAACATGCTTTTAATTCTCTTTTTAAAAATGTATTTTTGGTACAATTTCTAAAAGTATATTTTTTCTAAAATATATTTTAAATTCTAATTAAATATATTACTAAAATTATACTTTGGATCATCATTTTTAAAATACACTTTGCATGTATTTGTACAAATGTGTATTTTAAATATACATTTTTAAAATATATTGCAAATGATATATACAATCATTTGCTGAAGTTGTACTTTTGGTAAAATAGGTTTTTTGTTTATTTTAGTACCCCTTACTAAATCTCAAAATAAATACATTTCAATAATATTTGTAAGTACTTTGGAAATAGTGTCTAATAATTAGACTATCTAATTAACTATCTTTCAATGAAACACTTTCATTGACATACATGCTACTTTATGCTAACAAAGTATGCCTTACTAGGTGTCTTAATAGTATGTTACTATTTAGTTAAAAAGGCAAAAAACCCCAAAAAAACAACAACAACAAAAACAACCCCCCCCCCAAAAAAAAAGCCCCCCAAAAACAATCCTTATAGTGGAACTTACTGTAACGTTGTTTAACAAAGTAATAAATATTTTGTTCATGCCTCAAAACGTTACTTGTTCTTTACACTAAATTTAGAAGGTATCTTCAGTTTTACATTTCTCCTAATATGATCTGTTTTTCTCAGTTCTTTAACTAAAACACGGAAGCTATCTTTACACAATCCATTTTCAGCAAGAATAAGCAGGTGTAGCCAATCGATAAATGAATGGTTTTTACCAATAAGCTTGTGCACAAGACTTTAGACTTCAGACTTTAGACTTCTTTATTGTCCATTAAACTTACATAAAATGGAAAATTTGCTTTGGTAATGGCACAAAGACACACAACACAAACACACATCACAGTCAGCACAATAAGGAATAAAATAATAGATATATGTATAGATGGTAAGACAAAATCTGTGAAATAAAATCAAGTCATATTACTCTACCCATGTCACTCAGTTAAATATTAAAAGCCATTTAAAATTTACCATACTACTGCTAAGAAGAGCACACAGAACTTTCTAAGCTGAGTTACAACCAAAGTAACAGTGATCACTGAGTGACTTGGCAACAGTATCCCTCTATAGATGCAGCAAAATGAAGCTGAAATCAAAGCGACATGGAGAAAAATTTAGGAGTACCAAAGAATGTGTAACAGTTCTAAATACTTTAAGAGCTATACTAAAGAAGCAGAACCCAGGACAATAAACAAGTTGTTCTCTAAAGCTTATTATATATATATATATATATATATATATATATATATATATATATATATATTTTAGTTATAACAAGGTATTCCAAAGTAAAGTTATTTTTGTTTTTCTTTTATATTACAGCTTGGAATTCCATTGGATTTACCACAGATGCTCCCCCAAGCCACAGTCTCAGTGTGGATGCTGCAGACATTGCTGTAGTTGTCATTTACTTTATTGTAGTCATGGTGATTGGAATCTGGGTAAGATGAACCACAGAACATTTACACACCTAAATGTTGTTTTTCTTTTAATTTGTTTGTTTTTTGTATGTGTCATTCTGGTGTTGTAATGGT
Organism: Poeciliopsis retropinna; assembly: GCA_010277075.1. NCBI lineage: Eukaryota > Metazoa > Chordata > Actinopteri > Cyprinodontiformes > Poeciliidae > Poeciliopsis > Poeciliopsis retropinna. The sequence continues at coordinate 28,682,669 of VMRM01000003.1, forward strand.
TTTAATGGTTTTGTTGTTGAGATAACATTTAGACTTTAAAATCTTCCAATTTTCATCCATCCATCATCTGTTCACCATTATCCCTAATGGGGTCAGGAGGTCCAGTTTTCACATTAAAACAAATTCTATTGTGCTCACAAGTGTTCAGGTTTAATTCTGCTTAGTTCTAGAACATGTGGTTCAAACACATTTTTATGATATAAACTAAGGTGGATTAGTATTCAGATACTAAAATGAATCCCAAATTTATTGAATGTGCTAATGCACATAGTATGTCCCCCCATATATATTATTATATAGTATATATATTATATATAGTATATTATTTCTATGTGCTTAACTGTGTATTCACTCCTGACACTTTTGTTCCAGTTTAAATGGATCAGAGTCGGTCTGGATCTTTTGTGCAGACATAAATACATTCAAACAGACCTTGGTGCTGACCAACAACTGGACTGAAACCCACTTTTTGAGATGATGTTGGTCTGCTTTCAAATAAATTCTCGTCTGCATGCAGAGCTCACCACACAAAATCTGGATTGAGTGAGTGATTCTTAGTATTCAAAATGAACTTCCAAGCTTAATTTTTTCTGGGTCGTGTTGTCTCACGACCCAATCATTTATAGGAGCACTGATTATGCATTGCTCCTACAAATGACATGCATTGTGAAAGCAAACCACTAAAGACTCTTCTGGTGTGAAGACACCCTAAGTGAGGGATTAGATTTGGTATTGATATCATTTGGTATCAATACCAATCAACTAATTGTAGCGTAGTTGATTCTGCGTTGTGTCTTGTGATTGTGGGCAATAACAGCCGGACAACAGCTGATATGAAGGCAATTTTAATGCATCTGCATTCAAATAGCAGAAAATAGTATCAATCAGAACAGGTTTTCTTTTCAGTGCTCCACAGCGCCTGTTCGACCATGAACAATACTATTTTCAGCACATGCATACAGAATTTGTATTAGCCATGCTTCATGTATAAAAGTAGCTAAGCGACTGCTAACTGCTAACCTTACTTAACAAAAATTAAACAATTCAATGCACATTATATTACAACAACAGTGATAAAACTTCCCCTTATTACACTTAAAATGCACTTATTAACCACAAAACAAAAGTTCATACCTTCTCCCACGGAATCTGCACAGAAAGAGCGCGACGGAGAGTGGGAAAACCCTTCACGGACTACAATGGTATGATCCACTAATTTATATTTTTAAACTTCGAACTAATACTAAAAACGACAATCCATGAACTAAATATGTTCCGCAGTAGCAGTAACAATTCCCATTCTTATTTACAACACATGAAAGTTTTAGTAAAAAATCATTTTTGAGACAGGAAGTTAACCGCTGTTTTACAATGGGTCTGTCGTCCTTTCAAAATAAAGCTGCTCATAATTTCCTATTGGAATATATTCTCACTTAGCAATCTAGTGTAATAACATCACATTGCTACATAATCAATCAATCAAATTTTATTTGAATAGCACATTTCAGCAACAAGGCATTTCAAAGTGCTTTACATCAGAAACACAAAAACACAAAGTCATGTAACATAGAATAAACAATCAAAACATTACATTAAGTCAAGTTCCATCATTAAATTTTCAATTGATTACGTTTCAAATCCAACTCTAAACAGGTGGGGTTTTAGTTGTGATTTAAAGGAACTCAGTGTTTCAGCTGTTTTACAGTTTTCTGGAAGTTTGTTCCAAATTTTTGGTGCATAGATGCTGAATGCTGCTTCTCCTCGTTTGGTTCTGGTTCTGGGGATGCTGAGCAGACCAGAACCAGAAGACCTGAGGGGTCTGGAAGGTTGATACAACAACAGCAGATCTTGAATGTATTGTTCGTTCAGTGATTTGTAAACTAACAACAGTATTTTAAAGTCTATTCTTTGAGCTCCAGGGAGCCAGTGGAGGGACTTTAAAACTGGTGTTATGTGCTCTATCTTTCTGTTTTTAGTGAGAACGCCAGCAGCAGCTTCTGGATCAGCTGCAGCTGTTTGATTGATTTGTTAGACAGGCCTGTGAAGACGCTGTTGCAGTAATCAATGCAACTGAAGATAAACGCATGGATGAATTTCTCTAGATCTGGCTGAGACATTAATCCTCTAATCCTGGAGATGTTCTTCAGGCGATAGAAGGCCAACTTTGTAACTGTCTTTATGTGGCTCTGAAGATTCAGGTCAGAGTCCATCACTACTCCCAGGTTTCGGGCCCAATCGCTAGTTTTTAGTTGTAATAACTGAAGCTGTGCATTGACTCTAGAATGTTCCTCTTTAGGTCCAAAAATAATAACTTCAGTTTTGTTTCTGTTCAGCTGGAGAAAGTTTTGACACATCCACACATTTATCTGTTCTAAGCATTTATTCAGTGATTGGATGATGTGAGTGATGAGTTTACTATTTGGATCAGATTTTTAGCTATTTGGATCAGGACTTTTTTAAAGAAATGTGTGGGTAGGACATCCAGATAGCAGGAACTGGAGCTTAATTGGCTTATAATTTCTTCTAGGGTTTTATAATTTAGTAGTTGAAATTGGATCATTTTTCCTGTATTTGTTTTGTTTGGGTACAGCATTGGTCCTGACTATATAGTTGATGCACAGATTTTTTGAATTTTCTCTGAAAAGAAGCTGGAAAACCTGTTACAGGCGGCATTAGATTGGAATTCAGGTGGTAACGTCATCGGAAGGTTTGTGAGCCTGTCAACTGTTGCAAATAAAGCTCAAGCATTGTTAATGTTAATGCAAAGAAAGCCTCCTTTGCATGTTTTAGTGTTGAGTGATAGTTACGTAGTCTTTCTTTATAGATGTCATAATGAACGTGAAGTTGAGTTTTACGCCATTTTCGTTCGGCCCTACGGCAGAGTTGTCTTGTCAATATCATTGTCTTGCAAATGATATTGATAGTGATTTTGGATCTAAACTAAGCTGTTGTAAGTATTTCTATAACTCTGTGTCCAGTCCGGCAACAGCTGCTTCGGGTCCAAATTTTGTTTGGTGTTGTAGTGGTTTCACATTCAGTAGCAGTGTTCTAGCTTCATTAGCATTTCTAGTAGTAATAGCTCCATTAGCGCTATTTGTCTTTGACGTTTCTCCCAGCCACACCGGACTTTGTTACACCAAACCTCAGTTCTTGGGTACTGATCTCAATAAGAAAATTGGGCCCACTCTGACTAGCAGTTAGCATTAGCCTCAATGGAAACTAATTAGATGAAAACTTATAGTGTTACCCATTACAGGCAAGACAGTATTTGTTCATAACTTTCCCACAGAAACCTGATGTCAGAAATTTGTTGTGAATGAAACATAACAATGGATTTAAAAATGTAATTCACAAGAGACAGGCAGAGGGGTAGCTATAAATCTACAATGTACCAAGCTTCAGAAATCAGCTTAAGGTCTCAATGATCTCAGTACCCAAGCAGTATAGCTCCTGTTACCATCTCAAAGAGCATCCAGCTCTGCCTGTCTCTTCAAGGCATTTACGTTTTTAGCTGGTTAAGGTAACGATTACCTGTTAGAGCCTGTTTTAGATCCGCTGGTATTGTTGGAGAGGGAAAGAACACTCAGAGACGTGTCCTTTACTGCCAGCTACGACGGGTTGGGAGATGTATTATCACTTCCACCATGGATTCGTCAGTACAGAATGAAAGTTCCAAAAATCTTCCCCCAAAATCTCCCTGTATTCTTAACCTTTTTTATACACTCTCGTTTCTCACTGGTATGTGAGCAACATGTATTGCTGTTGTTTTTACGTCAAGATCTTAGCAGTCCCTAGACTGAGTGTGTGTAGGACTTTCCCAGAAACAGTTGGACCTCATGAACCCAACATCCGTTCCATTTCAGAATTGCCGAATAAGCCAATTAATCACCAATTGTTGTTCTGTCTAAACAGCTTGCTTCCCAAATCATATTTTGGTCCAACTTTGTGCTTCACACGCAAGGAAGTCAGGTCAGATTGACCCTAATGGCGCCAAGAATCTTTCCGCAAAAACAAGTCCATAAAAAGTATTTCCGTTCTTACAGTATAAGAGACTCAAAGTGTTGTGGAGAAAGATCCAGGGCACAGATTACGTCCTTGGTTCTCGTACTGCACTATCCTTTCTTTCATGTGGAAAATTATCCTGAGTCCTATCAATTTTAATTTTTTTAAATCACAGCCAGTAGTGAAACAGTATGGCATTATCTAAAATTACACTAGTCAAATGCAATATGATAAATAACTACTTGGGAAAAGTTAGCCTTCCTATGTTTACTTTGTAGATTCCAGTACAGAATGGACCATCATGCATCATCAACCCATCGGTGAAAAAATGGCGACCTCCATCGGAGATAAATATAACAAAAGATGTGAATTTTTAAGTAATTATGAGTTTTGGCAAATCACAAACAGCAATTTTTTAGGTAATATAAAAATTGCAACATATTTAGGCCAACATGTTCAACTAGTCCTGTATCCTTTCAAATGTGACCTAACATCCAGATTGCATTCATCTGACCTAAATGTCACTGATACTCAACAAATGTCACCATTCTGTGTAATGATGCCCCCAAGCAGGAAGAAAAATAACAACCATGGTGGACAGTAATATGTGTTGAGTTGTTTATATGCTGGCTCGGGTGGGACAATAACTTCAAAATTGTAAGATATGCTGCTCGATGGTTTGAATCCACTCTTACTTCCACAAACACAGCGCTACTTCTTTTTTATGGAATAAAGTTGGCAAAACACTGAGAACGCTCTCCATGTGTGACATTATTGCGACCTCTACTGTGTAGAGTTGTTTGCAGAAAAATGTATTACTAATCTAATGCATATTTTTTGGTTCAACAGTCATCAGTGCGAGCTAATCGGACCACTGTGGGGGGATATTTTTTGGCTGGTCGTTCCATGACATGGTGGCCAGTAAGTACAAACATTTTAATGCAGAGGTAGTAATTGTCTATTATCCTGTTCTGCCTATGATATTAAATGCAAGTATTATTTTCACACTTCCTACTACTTCCATACATACTTGGTACATTTTGCTTCAGACTTCTGTAGAACCTCTGGAGATGATGGTACAAAAAGAATTTTACATAAAATCTATGGACATGTGGACAACCTGACCATCCTCTTCATAAGACTGTCTTAGAAAAACAAAGTGTCTTCAGTGAGAAGCTTCTACAAATTTGCTGTAATACATACTGCTACATAAGATCCTTCCCACTCACAGCAATTGCCATCTACAATAACTCTTTGAAGAATCTTGAATAAATCTTAGTTACAACAATTAATTTACCTTTGGGATGAATAAAATATTTTTGCATTTGAAAAACGGAGTGTCAGGATCTGTGTTTTTCTCCGTGCTTATTTTGAGTTTTCCGTGTCCCTAAGTCTCATTGTTGTCCTGTCTTCCCCTTGCTTGTTTCCCAGGTGTGTCTCATTTCCAGGTGTCTCTCATTCCCTGATTACCTCTTGTGTATTTAACCCCTCTTGAGTTCTTTGTTCCTTGTCGGGGCCTTGTCTCACTTAGTGTTCTTTTCCCTGTTATCTGTGTGCCCAATCTGTCGTCTTGTCCTTTGTTTGCTACCGGTGTCGAGCCCTGGCTTCCACTTGACCGTGCCACCCGGTGTTCTGGATATGTTGGACTGTGTTATTCTGGACATTCTTAATTAAAATCATTTATTCACGTCATCCTGGATCTCCGACATCTACTTCACCATCTCCACTCCACCAATTCATGACACGGAGAAATCATAGACAACAGTGCCTACAAAATGCACATTTGCTCATTTATTAACAGCACATAATCCCCTAGCACATATCCATCAATCAATCAATCAAATTTTATTTGTGTAACCCTGTGGTAAACTGAGGTTACTGTAATGACTGTATGTTGAGGTTAATAGAAATCTTACATAGTTCAAGAGAAGACCCAAATATATTAAAAGTAAACATTTATTTACTAATGCATAACATTGGTGATAGCTATGGATTTTATATTCTTGTTTCTGAAAGAAATACAGTATTTTCCTTTACTTTAATGTTTAAAAAAAATAAAGGGTAAAGGTAGCTATTAAGTAATTTCCTTACTTAGTAATTAAAACTGTATTATTTATAAATCGACTACTTAAAAGCTTTGTCATTGATTGTGCATGAGTATTCCCCATGCACAATCAGTGACAATCAATCAATGATATATTTATCCTCCAATAAATATATCAATAAATGAAACAAAAGAAAATCCACTTGTTTAGACTGGCAACCAACATATTCAATTAAGCTAACAAAAATGTTCTTGTTCCTGTCTATCATATGATTTTACTGACAGATTGGAGCCTCCCTGATGTCAAGTAATGTTGGCAGCGGTTTGTTCATTGGACTTGCAGGAACAGGAGCAGCTGGAGGCATTGCTGTGGGAGGATTTGAATGGAATGTAAGGACAACTCAGAAAACAAAGTAAATTATTACATTAGTCTATTCAACAATCACATTATTCAAAAATTTAATTATCAAAACAAACTGATAGTTAATCAAGAAATGTTATACAAAAGAAGAAGCGAGTATGTTAATGGTTTTCAAACCATATATATAAACTACCAGCAGCATTTTGAAGTCTATTCTCGGAGCTACAGGGAGTCAGTGTAGTGACTTTAGAACTGGTGTGATGTGCCCATCTGTCTAATCTCAAAGACTCTGCAAGATCCATTCAACATGATGATGTATTGCAATAGATTGAGTTTCATCAGGAATGGATGGCTGCCCAAAACAGTGCTGGACCCATCTCTTCATTGTCATTATTCTGCAATATCTTTGTTATTGTGCAATAAGCAACCCCGCCCTAACCTCACAACTCCCTTGGGCTGACTACTGACCAGCTCTCCGTCCAACGGGTCTGGAAAATCTCTAAAACTTTGAGTATTACCCAGTAGCATGTGTAAGAGAGATAATCTGTCTAAACTGGTATCGAGGGAAACTCATCTAGCTCTAACTAAGTTATGAGAGTTTTGAGTTATGACCCTTTTCAGTTAAGAAGTAGTCTTAACTGAAAAGATTAATCTTTAAAATTAAGATTAAAGATTAATGCAATAACTTATTGAAGTTATTGCATAACTTCAGTAACCACTCCTGTTAACGGTAGCTCTCTCTCTAATAATAACGTGCACTTGTTAATGGCTAGGTTATGTTTAGTGACTAAGCTTAAAGTCTTAGGGTCATTATTTCATAAACACTAAAGGAAAGTCTGAAGCTACCACATTTCTAGAATCATGTACGTGGGTTTTACACTAAGAAGAGGAACTAGAATCAATGGATGACTCAATTAATTTCATTGTCCACAAACCTCATTAGAATTTTAAGATATATATTTATTAAGCAAGCATTGAGCAGGGGTAGATAACAGACAGATTAATTGTCAATAATTATAAGAATAAGAATAAAAATCAACTTGAATAAATTCAATTTAAACCTTCCCTAACTTCTTTCCTTAAACCATGTCATCAATTTACTAAGCGAGGCTTTGGGATGCAGGCAGACTCATACCCGGATGACGAGGGATCTCAGCAACTGAAGGCTTCGGTGTCTTTGGACAGAGTCTTGTCTTTGCACGACAAATCCTCTTCTGAATAGAAACAAAGCAGAACTGGATGTTTTCTTCCACTCATCCAGATCTTCATCACTAGTGATCTTTGTCTAATCCCCAAGTCTGTTGCAGCAATCTTGCGATCTTTTGGGTGAGTGCAGAGCAGCGATCAAATCAGAAATCAGAGTTGAGGGTCAACGGGTCCCATCTCCCTTTCACTGGGATGAAGACTTGACTTCCCTCTGGCTCCGGGGTGCGGCCCTCTGCTGGTCTTCTGGTCTGCTTCTTCCTGTCAGCTCGACACACTGGAGACGAAGAACGAAGCCTCTCCTTTCCTTCGAGTTTTTATACCCTCTCCTTTTTGTTGTGTATTGGGAGATGGCGTACGTGACTCCTTGAGCATTCGATTATCTCATGGAAGGTCCCAAGCCTTCCTATATTTGGACAAGTCCTTGCTCGCTTCTGCTTTGTTGTTTACTTTAGTCAGCCACCTGTTCCTGCATCCCCGTTTTGACTTCCGTATTTGGAACACAGATTGAGGCATGCCTGGACATCTCTCTGTGCTTCTCCAACTGTCCTTATTTTTAGATCTGTGTGATTGTATTCAGTCTCATTCCTTCATCTGTTACAAAATCGCCATAACCATAAAACACAATCATAAAACACAATAATCTTTTAATGCATTTCTTTATCTATAACTGATTTCAATAATCATTAGATTTTATTACTTACTTAGATTTTATTTCTTACAATCATTATCAAATCAACATACAAGATTATTCCAGTCTCTCAGGCCTTCTTTGATCCGTTTTCTGCGTGAACCCGGAAAAATCTCACCTCCTCAAGCCAGTTTTCATGACAAATAGAGGCCCATCTGTTTGGGCCTCCAAGCCGACCCAAACATATTGTTTGGTTTTATATCAGGACCGACAGGTGATTCCTGCTGTACAGAAGGTTGAGGTATGGTCAGATATGCATAAAGGACATCAAGAACTAACAAGATGCTGGGCATTCACTAGGATGGCAGCGCTGAGATTAAACAGAAGTGTTATCATGCAAATTCTGCATTAAAAACAAACCAACCCAGCGGTGTCAACCTCTCCTTACAATCAACCCTACCAGAGGGCCCCTGGCAGCGCATAGCTGCAGATCTGTGGGAATTTGAGATATAATTATTTCATTGTGATCTACTACTAATCCAGAGACATTGAAATAGCTCGCCTACCTTCAGTATCTAGCCATGATGTCATCAGTCAATTCAAGGGCATGTTTGTGAAGGGGGAAATTCCAGTGGAACTGGTCAGTGATATTACAGTTTTCGTTAAGCCCCTTTACCCTCAGGCGAACGGGACTGCCGAATGGGGCAGTTCAGACTGCTAAAAACATCTTGAAGCAGCCTGACCCACATCTTGCCCTGATGTGCAACAGAGCAACCCACCTCTAAGCCGACCCACAGCTTGCTGATTACCGGATCAGGTGCAGTCACCTACTTCCCCTGTGGTACCGACCAGTAGCTTTCCACCTGAAATCAGTTCTGACTCCATACCTGGAAGCCCTGTTCAGAGACAGTCATGCCCAGAGATGGAGGGATCTATACCATTTAAAGGTTCACATGTTACATCCAGGGGAAGAGTAATCTGAATTTCTTTCAGGAATAGAAACACTTAGTAACTCCAAGCCCTCCACTTCACATGTTTTAGTTCAAAACATTTCTAGATTCAAAACCTAGAGTTCAAAAATGTATTAAGTTTACTCTACTTCTAACTCTGCAGATTGACAAGGCTTAAGATTATTGCATAGTACATTTTTTAAATTTATGTATAAAGGTAATTTGATTTAGTTAAAAACTGGTAAATTGACATTTGAAATGAAATAGTTACTTAAGAAATGTATTCATTTAATCAAAAACAAAACAATTATATATCAAAGAAAAACCTACAAATCAATAGAATGAAAGGTAGGGGTAGATGAGATTTTTTTCTTCTTTCTGCTAATGGTTAGGTTTAGTAAATTACACTGGAAGTCTTTATGGTCTCACGTGTTATAGATGTTGGAGTAATAGGTAGTCTACTAACTGTAAACAAAATACTTTTAGTTTTGTTTTATTTGATTGATAGGAACAGTAACTATGGAGGGCAGAATAATCCCTACATTGCTGCAGCCTGAGGGCAGTCTACCCCTAGCTTAAGTTTTTCTGCAAGGTATCCATGAAATGTTAAGCATGTATGTTTTGCTGCTGGAAGGGGAAGATGTAGTGATATGTAAAAAATATGCTTCTGTAGCCTGGGGTGACTTATGAGCATGCACTGTACATCCAAACAGTATTTTTTTTAAAAGAGCGGAGTTCTGCAGGCTGTATGAGTTGTCCATGTTTACGTCTTCATAAAGATGGCCATCTATGACAGGTCTAATTGATTTAAAGTAAAAATTACTCATGTTTGGAATAATTTATCTTTTACCTTTGGTATTGATTTAAGTTCATTGAATGCAGCAGTGATAAAACATATCAAAATGATATTATCTTAATAGGCAGCATGGGTTCTGGTGGCTCTGGGTTGGATCTTTATCCCTGTCTACATCTCTGCTGCTGTGGTGACCATGCCTGAATACCTGGCCTTGCGTTTTGGAGGCCGTAGGATCCGCATATACATGTCTGTTTTATCCCTGATTCTCTACATCTTCACAAAAATATCAGTAAGACACAGCTACTTACTTTACAGATGCTCACATGGCTGATCTTTTGACAGAAGTTACAGTGCTGTAGAGTCTGATCATATGTCCGTTTGTCAGACAGATATGTTTTCAGGGGCGTTGTTCATTCAGGTGTCACTGGGCTGGAATCTCTATCTGTCTACAGCTATATTGTTGTTGGTTACAGCTGCTTACACTGTGGCAGGTACACACCCACACACACACACACAAACACACACACTGATTAAGATGTCAATTTTAAGTCCTACTGTATGTCATGATGTTCGTTGGTGAAAAGTTGGACCCCAAAGTAGAAGCTGAGTTTGCAGATTTAATGGAAAACTTATGAAAATAAGAACAAAACCAAATCCAAAAGCATCCCGCCAAGAATCACAAGGAAACACAGAAAACCACAAAGAACTGACAGGAGTAGACACAAGGAGCTGATGAATAATGGGAGAAAGTGAGAGGATTAAATACTGGGAGGTAGAACGCTAGATAAAACTAGAGCTAATGAGCTAATTGATTGCAGGTGAGCGTGGTGAGCAGGAGCCAGGCTGACAGGTGGGGCAAAGGTGCCACAGGAAGCTACATAGATATACAGGAGAACACAAAAGAGTGAAGGACGTAACATAAGGGAGCTGAAAATGATTCTAAAATTAAGCTAAAAGAAAACATAATAAAGTAGAAAAAGACGACGACGAGGGGAACTATGAAAGAACTACAACAGAAACAAGGTTGCTCTAAAAAGAATAACTTAGGAACACAGAGCTAAAGCAACTAGAAGGACTAAACAAAGAAATAACCTAACTAGAATCATTAAAGAAAAATGGACATAGACTCAGACATAATAGAAGAACTAAACCCAAAGCAGTGGTGCCCAAAGTCGTCCCAGAGGGCCGGCATCCTGCATGTTTTAGTCCTCTCCCTGGTGGTAGGCCTTCTAATGAACCATCATTGGATCCAGGTGCATTAAACCAGGAAGAGAACTGAAACATGAAGGAAGGAGGACCTCCAGGACTTGTAAACCTGGCTGGTAGTCCCGGAGTGGGATGGGAGTGGAGACGGCGGGAGTTCGACCTTTGAGCAGTGGAGCGGAATCTGAAGTTGACAGAGCAGAATCAATACAAAAACTTGCTGATTTTGGGCAGTTGGCATAAAACTGGTTTGTGACTGGACTGCTATGGCATCTCAGGCTGAGGATGATGGAGATGATATGGATTTTGGTGATTGGACTCCAGTGCATGATAGTAGGGGATCAGGAAAAGACAGAAAAGAAGATAATTTATCAGAGACACAAAGTAATAAGCTTTGTGAAAATAGTTTGGATGAAAATAACATAGTTTGTAGGAGGATTGTTAGGGAGGAATCTAAATTAATCATAAAGTTTAGGAAGGAGGATGAAGATATTTAACTCAGTCTGTTAGCTCTGTCGGGAGGATTAAAACGAAGTTTGGAGATCTGACATTTGCTAAGATCCTTAGAGATGGGAATCTGTTGGTTACAGTGAGAAATGAAGTACAAAGTGATGAGCACCCAGAGTATTTGTAGAAAAAAAAGATTACTCAGATAATGATTGTGGGAGAGGATAAAGTAGTAAGGGATGATCACAGGTATTCCAGTTGGGGAGGATCTAGAAAAGTTCACATGCAGTATTTATGGAGGTGAAGTAAGCAAAATTAAAAGATTGATGAGGACAGTTGAAGGTGAGAGTGGAAAGTCTCTCAGTAATGTTGGAGTTTCAAAGAAATGTTCTTCCTGAAAGGGTAAAAGTCAGGCGTATGTGCTTTCCTGTAAGAACACGTATCCCTCCTCCTCTCAGGCGTTATAAATGCCAGAGATATGGACACATCACAGCAGCATGTAAGGGAAAACAAAGATGTTCAAAGTGTGGAGAAGAGCATAACTATGATGAATGTAAAAATGGAAAGGAAAATTGTTGTAATTGTGGAGGGCAACACAGAGTGACTTATGGAGGATGTGAGGTCAGAAGAAAAGCAATGGAAATCAAACAAGTTAAAGTCACTAATAATATAAGTTATGCAGAAGCTGCTAAAAGAGTGAAGCCAAAAGAAGTGATAAGGAAAGTTCAGCCGAACCAACACCAGAACAAAGACAGAGTGGAACTGAAACTGTTAACAGTTGAAGAGATTCTGTTGTTCATTGCATGTGTAATTAATTGTACAGATCAAGTAAAGCACAAATCAGAAAAAAATCCAAATAATTGTTTCTTGGTATAAAGGACATATCGTGGGAGCACATAAATAAGAGACTAGGGACAGAAGGACAGGCAGGAGGACAGGAAGACAAAAACTGATCATCTTACAATGGAACACTAGAAACCTTATTGCACATGGACAAGAGTTCAAAGCATTTATTAGAGAATTTAAAGAAGATCTAGATATTATATGTATTGCAGAAACTTGGCTTAAACCAAATCTTGATTTTGTTCTAAAATGATATGAAAGCGACAGAAGAGACAGAGAGGGAGGATCTGGAGGAGGGTGTATAACATTCATAAAACAGGGAATTCAATTTAGACTATCGGCTAAAGAAAGAGAGTTAGAATATATTGTTATTGAAATTTGGACAGTAAATGGGCAATTTAAAATAATCAACTTCTATAATCAATGTAAAAGACTTTCAATAGATTTAATGGAAGAACTTGGTGTTTATTTAGATGGTAAAGTTATTTGGTGTGGGGACTTTAATGTTCATAGCTCATTATGGAGTCATCATAATGATCAAAATTGGGTATGTCTAAATGATAGAAGTGGAACCAGAATTAATTTTAGAGATAAGTCAGCAATTGATTTAAGATTAGTTTCAAATTCCAGGTATGGCAAGTACTCAATAAAACAACCATAGGAAGTGATCATTATCCTATTATGGCTGAAATAAAGTTAAATATAGAGAGGTATTATATAAAAGGAATAGAGAAATTATGTTTTAGGTCTGCAGATTGGGAAACATCTAGAAACAGCAGTGAAATAAAAATGTTAAACGTAGATATGAATTATTGATTTAAATTTTTCTATGTGTAATGCCATCTTAGAAGCAGCTAATCAGGCTATAAGAAAGAAAGGCAGGGGGAACGTAAAGAAGGTTGGTGTCCTACTGGACATCAGAGGTACTGAAGTTATCAAGAAACAAAATAAAACATTCAAATTATTAAAAAGAAATCACAACTTTTGGAATTTTAATGAATACAAGAAATTGCAAGCAAATGTAAGAACAATTATAAAAAATTATTTAAAAAGAGATTATTGGAGAGTTATGTAATTCAGTAGAGAGGGAGACAGATATTTCTAAGGTCTGGGCAACAATTAAAAGGATGAATGTGATGAATGAGTGAGTGGATATCCAATATTAAATAATGGAGAAATAACAGCAGTTACTGACAAAGACAAGGCAAAAATGTTGGTAAATGCTTTTGTTAAAATTTATAGTTCTGAAAATGTTAGTGAAGAAGAAAAAAAGGAAGAGAAAAGACAATTTTAGAGAACAAAAATTTATTACAGCAAATGGGAGATACAAATGATCCATTCAATATGTTGTTTACAATAACAAAACTGAATATAGGGCACTTAAAAGATATAAGTTATCAGCTTCAGGAAAAGATCAAATTTGTTATGTTACGGTAAGTAATTTAAGTGTATCTTCTAAAAATATTTTATTAGAAATGTATAACTGGATATGGAAGGATGGGGTTTTGCCAAAGAGTTGGAAGGAAGCAGTGATTATTGCAATCCGAAAACCAGGGGAAGATGAGTCAAAACCAGAAATGCATTGGCCGATCACGTTAACATCCAACTTATGTAAAATAATGTAGAGAATGATAATTGAAGATATGAAAAATGAGGGACTTATATCCTCTTATCACAGTGGTTTCAGGAGAGGGACAGGTACAATGGATCCAGTTTTATGTTTAGAGCATGAAACTAGAAAGGCTCAAGTGAATAAAGAGTGTTGTGGCAGTATTTCTTGTTATTGAGAGAGCATATATGATGTGGAGGGAAAGGTTATCAATTAAAATGATAAGAATGGAAATAAATGGTCATATGTTTAGATGGATTTTAAAAATTCGAGAAGAAAGACAAATACAAGTGAGGATAGGGAAGGATTATTCTGAGAGTTTGAATATAGATAATGGGACACCACAGGGAAGTATAGTAAGTCCATTATTATTTTCAGTGCTGGTTAATGATATGTTTAAAGAAGTAGAGGGTGGAATGGGACTTCACTTTTTGCTGATGATGGAGCAATGTGGAAAAGAGGAAGAAATTTAGACTTTATTGTAAAGAAGCTTCAGGAAGCAATTTCAGCTGTAGAAAAATGGTCATATAAATGGGGTTTTAAACTTTCTGGAGAGAAAACTAACATAATGTTTTTTTACAAGGAAAAGAGTTCATGAAAAAATTTACTTAAAGTTATATGGTCAGGATTTGTAAAGAGTTAAACAATTTAAATTTCTTGGGATGTGATTTGATGAAAGAATGACATGGGGTGTGCACATTAAGAAAATAAGAGATACATGTAGGAAGGTATTAAATACAATGAGGTGTTTAGTTGGAACAGAGTGGAGAGCTGATAGAAATTCATTAAAAGCAATTTATACTGAGTTAATTAGGTCAATCTTGGATGTATAATTTATGACTCAGCAGCAGATACAAATCTCCATATTTTCCAACATCAGGGTTTAATGATATAAACTGGTGCTGTTAAAACATCTTCAACAGCAGCATTACAGGTTGAAATGGGAGAAATGCCTCTTAAAGTTAGAAGGGATCAATTATCGTTAAGAAATTATCACCCAACATTAGAGGTGCTTAAACCTGGATGGGAAAAGGAACGGAAACAATTAAAGAGCTTTGGATGGATAATAAACTTTAAAGTTAATAAAATTCATTTAAATCATTTCGATATATGTCAGACGGTTCCATTACCTGCAGCACCACCTTGGATACTTCCTGATGCTGAAGTGGATTTTTCATTATTAGAAAATAAGAACAAAGATAAATTTCACATTATGAATAAATACATAATAGAAGAATACTTAAATAAATCTTATAACTATATACAAATATACACAAATGCATCCAAAATACAACTAATAAGGCAGGGTTAGTATTTATTGTGCCACAGTTTCAAATTAAGGTAAGGAAAAGGATTAGTGATGGAGTCTTGGGGTATACAGGAGAAATGATTGCTTTGCTTTTAGGAGTTAAATGGGTGGAAGAGGTAAGACCAATAAAATCAATCATTTGCTCAAATTCTAGTTCTTTAGTCAGTTTTCAAAATAATCAGACAGTAGACCAGATATATTAATTGAAATACAACATACAGAATCAATATGATGGGCTAACAGTAAATTTTGTATGGGTTCCAGCACATCACAGGATTAAGTGGAATTAAATGGCAGACAGAATGGCTAAGGAGAATACCAATCAGGTATGGATAGATATGAATGTTAGTTCTAGTATAACAGAAATAAAGGGTATAATTAAACAAAAAACAACAGAGAGCTGGCAAAAGTTATGGGTAGAAGAAAAGAAAGGTGGTTTTATAAAATCTAAAAGAGAATTGGACAAATGAGAATAACAGAAAGAAACAGGAGAGAAAATATAATTATTTCACAACTTAGAATCAGACACACTTGATTGAATAGATCACTATTTTTGATAGGGAAACTCAGACAGGTAAATGTGACTGTGGGGAAGATGAAACAGTGGAACCTGTTATTTTGAGTTGTTGGAATTATCTGATTCAGAGAAACAAGTTAATTAGGAACCTTAGTAATGAAAAAATGAAATTTTATATTGTTGATTTACTGCAAAAGGAGTCAGGAAGCAGAGGATGTCAGGGTATATTTAATTTTTTGAAACATAGTAAGTTGTATAATAGGATATAGATTTTTAAATTATTTTTTGTTTTGTCATGTGGTCCACACTCCTTACCAGTTGGTGGTGGTAATGCTCACCTAACGATTCTTGCCAATTGCCAATAAATATCAAGAAGAAGAAGAAAACCTCCAGGACCCAGTTTGGTGCCCAAAGTTGAAGAAAACTTGAAACACTACAAGAGAGGCTGAAATAGGGAATAACTAGAAGGACTAAACAAACAAATAATCTAACTAGAATCACTAAAGAAAAATAGACATACACTCAGTCCTAGGAACAACTGAACCTAGGATAACAAAGCAGAATAAACAGAACTAGAAACACTACAAGGGTGAGAAATAAGGAGAATAAGAACAATACAAATCTAACCGATTAAGTTACCTCCAATAACGAAACTGGAATAACCCTGAAACGAAAAACTAAAATGAAACAATCACCCAAAAAAACAAAATCCCCAACCCAAATCAATCAGAGTCCTGACACTGTAGTTCAGTTTAGTTAATTACAATTCAGTCTAATTCGAGTCTGACAAGTCAAGTTCTAATCCAATAACAAGGTCTTTACCAATATGTACCTAGACTTGTTTGGGAAAGTCAACAAATGGCTTGATCCAAATGTAAGTATTCATCAACCTGCACAAGTCAACTCAACATAATTATTATTATTTACTGATGATGGGGACCCAACTGCAATGGCTTTTATAGGGTTGCATAATGATTAAATTATTTTCACAAAACGTATTATTCAGTGCGATACAAACTCAATTCTGTATATCTGTAGGTGGTTTGGCAGCGGTCATCTACACTGATGCACTACAGACTTTGATCATGGTTGGTGGAGCCCTTTCGTTGATGTTCATGGGTAAGATGGGCACTGCTGCCTCTCACTACATGCTGTTTTTTTAATAATAGTTATATATGCAAAATAATACGTGCAAATGATGAGCTCATTTAGCAGATGTCTTATCTGAAGACATGGTCATTTTTAGAGTACTGTACAGTATGTGATTGAGAAAAGTTATTGTCCTTGCATGGATTTGTTATCTGTATTTTTTAGCTTTCATTAAGGTGGGCTGGTATGATGGCCTTGTGGATCGCTACATGTCAAGCATTCCCACAGTGACAGTTGAAAACACGACCTGCCATATTCCTCGTCCTGATGCATTCCACATGTTCAGAGATCCTGTGTCAGGAGATTTACCTTGGCCAGGGTTAATTTTTGGCCTTACTGTGTTGGCTACATGGGTCTGGTGTACTGATCAGGTAACATCATCTACATTCCTACATAGCTGAAGTTCATAGATATGTCTTGTTAAGGAACGCTTTAGAGAGTAGCAGGTGGTGGCATGGTGTGTAGATGGTTGTTGTAGGACAGAGACATCCAGTGAATTAGAAGATTTAATAAAAGAATATTGAGAAACAAACTTACAAAAATCCAAGGGAGCCACGGTAAAACAAAAACAAAAATCCCTGGAAAGAAAAGTAGCAGGATGGAACACGAGAAGAACATGAGGAAGAACAAGAAACTGATGGGAGTAGATGTAAAGATCTGTCAAGTAAAGGCTGAAGCTTGAATACTGAGGAGATTGAATGTTGAACAAAAGATCTTGGCTGATGAGCTATCTGATTGTATGTACGAGTAGAGGAAGTAGGAGGTATTCTGAGGAAAGGGTGAGAGAAAATGACACAGGAGACAAAAGAGTTCAGAGGGGATCAGAAGGTACTGAAGATTTTTTAATTTCTTTTTGTTTTTATTATTTCCTAATTTAATTAGGAAACATCATTAAATTAGAGTGACAGAGAATAATCAGAAACAAGCAATAAACATAAATGGAATCACTAAGGAAGAATTAAAGTGAAAATAAGGCAGAACTATTAAGAAAAAAACTAAGGAACACCAAAAATGACAAAATCCAAAACCAAACAACCCCAGATCATAACAGGTGAAAACTAAATCCGTATTCTCCCTCACTCTGTTCTTTTACTACTCTTTATATAAAACCAACTTGTAATATATCTCTAACCAAAATGTACTTGTAAATGTATTAACCTTATTTAACAAAGTAAATGACCTAACTGATTGAAATTAAATACGTATGAAGTTTGAAATGATAAAGCATCTTAATAGTTGGCTCACTGTAGCTACTTTGCAATTTCATTAATATAGCTGTAATAACAATCGTGACAAAGTTTTCCGTAAAAAATGAAGTTCCTAGCCAGCTTAATGTCTGAACTAGTTTTTGTTCAGCTTCTGATTGGTAGTCTGTTAAAGAAAGTGAGCAATGAGAGACTAGAAAAATAAATAAAATAATATTGATAACATCCATCCATCCATTTTCTAATATCCTTGTCCCTAGTGGGGACAAGGATATTAGTCTATGGTGTCTATCACCATCATCTATGGTGATAGACACCATCACCATAGATGATGGTGTCTATCTCCAGCTAACGTTCTGGGCGAGAGACGGGGTCACCCTGGATAGGTCGCCAGTCTGTCACAGGGCAACACAGAGACAGACAGAAAACTATTGATAACAACTCAGCAATAATGAAGTGAACTAGATCAGTGAAATAAATCAGGGACTACAATTTGACATAAACAAAAGGTGAGGCAGCTTTTTAGTACAAGTAAGAAAGTTTTTGACAATTGTGGAGAAAAATCTGCAGTGAACTCCCAGTTATGTGTGGCGATATGGTGATTTTACATCAATTTCCATAGTAATTCTCAAGAAACTGGAGGGACTGACTGATATAATTTGGCAGTAAACAGATAAAATCTGCATTGACTAAATCGATAAAATATTATTTAAGCACACTTAGAGTTTAGTCTAGAATCTAGAGGGCCACATAAAAAGCTGTGGCGGACTGGATTTGGCCCGCCAAGAGGAAATACAACATGAACACATAGTTTAAACTAAGGTCTTTGTTATAAGGTGGGAAGAAATCAGAATTGTGTGAAACATCTACTGTCTAAGACTGCTTTTTGTAACATAGAAAAAGCAATAACAGAAATAAAAAGAGATTAAAAAGTTTGAAACCTTGACACAAAAATAAGTAATCAGAAGATCAATGAAGTAAGAAAATAAAAATTAGAAGCTTAATGATTGTTTTATGGTGAAAAAAATATGGTTCTAACTTTATGCTGATGCATGTTTGAATGTGTAGGTCATTGTTCAGAGGTCACTGTCAGCCAAATCCTTGTCTCATGCTAAAGGAGGCAGCGTTTTGGGAGGGTACCTAAAACTGCTGCCCATGTTCTTCATTGTGATGCCCGGCATGGTAAGCCGAGCACTCTTCCCAGGTAATTCTGTGTGCTTCTCTGTGTTAAACTTTCATGCCATACACCTGTTTTCTTCTTCTAGTTAAGAAGACTTGACATTGGACAATTAATTTTAGACATGAATGTGCTGGTAGTTACTCAAAGATGAAATTGAATTCCATCAGTGGAAGTGAAAGTTAATTTAGTTAAGTTGGAAAAAACTACCCTTATCAATTTATTTATTCATTGTTCTTGCAAATATCACCATATTTCCTCTTCTCTGTTGGTAGATGAGGTTGGATGTGTGGATCCAGGACTGTGTCAGAGAATATGTGGAGCATCCGTTGGCTGCTCTAACATTGCTTACCCCAAACTAGTGGTAGAATTAATGCCTATTGGTGAGTCACAGAGAAACACATGCACCTCAGATATTGTCTATGACTTCAACATATCACGTAGTAACTGAGACAACTTCATTTTATCTTTTTTTGTGTGTGTGTGTTTAACAATCAACAGTACAAATGGTCAAGCAGCACGAGAATCTGTGTATGTTTGTCAAGAGGAGGATGTGAGACACCAAACCCAACAATATAGATGACCTAATGAATACTATTGAAATCACCTGGGCTTCTGTCACACCTATTATACATACATATATATAAAAAATTCCCTTCTCACCCACCGTGGGTGGTTCTTATCCTCTGAGCTCGGGTCCTCTACCAGAGGCCTGGGAGCTTGAGGGTTCTGCAGTATCTTTGCTGTGCCTAGAACTGCACATTTCTGGACTGAGATGTCTGATGTTGTTCCTGGGATCTGTTGTAGCCACTGCTCCAGTTTGGGGGTGACTGCCCCGAGGGCCCCGATGACCACAGGCACCACTGTGGTCTTCATCTTCCAGGCCCTCTCCAGTTCCTCCCTGAGGCCCTGGTATTTCTCCAGTTTCTCGTGCTCCTTTTTCCTGATGTTGCAGTCACTCGGTATTGCTACATCCACCACAACGGCTTTCCTCTGTTGTTTATCCACTACGACAATGTACGGTTGGTTCGCCCTTACCATTTTGTCTGTCTGGATGGAAGTCCCACATGATCTTAGCTTGGACATTCTCCACCACCTTTGGGGGTGTTCCCCACTTTGATCTTGGGGCTTCCAGTCCATATTCTGCACAGATGTTTCTGTACACTATGTCTGCCACTTGGTTATTTATATGTATATATAAATTATCGGGGGTTGGGGGGAAGCAGTGCAGCACCAACACTGTTTATAGTGGGGATGGTGTGCTGGTGTCAACTCGGGACGTTGTGGGTTGGGGGGCGGAATACTTCGAAGACCTCCTCAATCCCACCAACATGCCTTACATTGAGGAAGCTGAGCCTGGGGACTGTGGGTTGGGCTCTCCAATCTCTGGGGACGAGGTCGCCGAGATGGTTAAAAAGCTCCTTGGTGGAAGGGCCCCGAGGGTGGATGAGATTCGCCCGGAGTGCCTTAAGGCTCTGGATGTTGTAGGGTTGTGTTGGTTGACCCGACTCTGCAATATCGCATGGACATTGGGGGCAGTTCCCCTGGATTGGCAGACTGGGGTGATGGCACCCTGTTCAAAAAGGGGGACCGGAGGGTGTGCTCCTATTATAGAGGGATCACACTCTTAAACGTCCCTGGCAAGGTCTATTCAGGGAGAGGAGGGTCCATCGGCTCGGCTAGTCGAACCTCGGATTCAGGAAGAGCAGTGTGGTTTTCGTCCTGGTCGTGGAACACTGGACCAGCTCTACACCCTCAGCAGGGTCCTGGTGGGTGCATGGGAGTTCGCCCAGCCGGTCCACATGTGTTTTGTGGACTTGGAGAATGCGTTCGACCGTGTCCCTCGTGGAGCCCTGTCGGGGGTTTTCCAGGAGTAAGGGGTACCGGGCCCTTTGATATGGGCTGTCAGGTCCCTGTATGACCGGTGTCAGAGTCTGGTCCGCATTGCCGGCAATAAGTTGGGCTCGTTTCCAGTGAGAGTTGGACTCCGCCAAGGTTGCCCTTTGTCACCGATTCTGTTCATTACTTTTATGGACAGAATTTCTAGAACAGCCAAGGTGTTGAGGGGATCCGTTTTGGTGGCCTCAGGATCGCATCTCTGCTTTTGGCGCATGATGTTGTCCTGTTGGCTTCATCAGAACGCGATCTGCAGCTTTCACTGGAGCGGTTCGCAGCCGAGTGTGAAGTGGCCGGGATGAGAATTAGTGCCTCCAAATCCGAGGCCATGATCTTGAGCCGGAGAAGGGTAGAGTGCCTTCTCTGGATCAGGAGGGATGTCGTCCCCCAAGTGGAGGAGTTCAAATATCTTGGGATCTTGTTCACAAATGAGGGAAGAAGGGAGCGGGAGATCGACAGGCGGATTGGCGCAGCGTGAAGCGGCGCTGTACCGGTCCGTTGTGGTGTAGAGAAATCTGAGCCAAACAGCGAAGCTCTTGATTTACCGGTCGATCGATGTTCCTACCCTCATCTATGGTAATGAGCTTTGGGTCATGACCGAAAGAACAAGATCTCGAGCGGCCGAAATGGGTTTCCTCTGTAGGGTGGCTGGGCTCTCCCTCCCTTAGAGATAGGGTGAGAAACTCAGTCATTTGGGAGGGACTCAGAGTAGAGCCGCTGCTCCTCCACATCGAGAGGAGCAGCACAAAGGATTGTTCTATGAAATGGCACTTTGTGCCTTGAATGTGGGTCTATTTATCTGGGTCTATTTCTGAACATAGCTCTTCTCGGTGTTACTTTACTTTATCTATCTGTCTCTATTGTGTTTTCCCAAAATCCTTTTAACTACAGAGAAGTAATAAATACAATACTTAGAAACTGTGGAGCACTCACTTTTAACCCAGAAAAGGATTTAGATTAGTGACTCTTTAGCTTATTTTATCAGAAACTGTAGAGTACGGTTACAGCTGCTGTAACCGTACTCTAACCCCAACCCCAACCCTAACCCTAGCCTCTGGGCTTCAGAGACCAGAAGCCCAGAGGACACATTTGGATAAACATTGTTAAACTATTTTTTTAGACTCCTGTTCTCCCAACCCAGAAATGGAATTAGACCAGAAGATACTTAGTAACCGTGAACAGAAGCACCTAGCTTACATACTTTAAATCAGGGGTCCCCAAAGTTGGCCCTCGAGGACCGACTTTGGGGACCCCTGATTTGGATCCTTTTTTTTTCTTCTGCTCTTTCCTATGGTTTGTTATTTTGTTTGTATTTCCTTTTAAATCTTGTAAAGCACTTTGTATTGCCTTGTTGCTGAAAATGTATTACATAAATAAAATTACCTTTTACTTTCAATGAGATTTCATAATAACCTCCAATTATGAGACACATAAAACAGAATGTTTACCTCTAACGTAAATTTAGGATCATGTTGCACTTATAGAGTTGGACGGGCTCATATGTCTGTGAACTCCAAAGTGGAAAATGGGCTCTAGCTCATTTCAGGAATGCATAATAAGTGATGCAATTCTAGGAACAATAATGGTTCCACAGGTGGATTTCAACATGTTGGTGTTTTCAACCTTCTTAGTGCTATTTATTTGTCAAAGGCTACATTGTTTTTCATTGTGTGCCTTAAAAAATTGTGATGTAAATTTTGATGTGTGTTATATATGTGTGCTTTTCAATCCATTTTTAAATAGTTCACCTTGACAATGCAAATGTTTTTTTTTACAGGTTTACGTGGCCTCATGCTGGCTGTAATTTTGGCTGCTCTGATGTCATCTTTGACATCAATTTTTAATAGCAGCTCCACTATATTTACTCTGGACCTCTACCACAAAGCAAGACCAAGAGCTTCAGAAATGGAACTTATGATTGTTGGAAGGTAGGGATGAAATTTACACTTCAAATCCAGAAAGTAAATTTGGACAAAAGAGATGAAATGTCAGTGTCTAAAGTGTCTTTCTATTCGAAAACAAGCTAATTTTTTCCCTACATTCAATAATTTTTGCTGCACAAACAAATACTCACAGTGCTAAATGTTTACTTATGCACCCCATATCAGTGACATGTTGAGTTACATGAAGAAGTGTATGTTGATATAGGATCAGGAGTAATGGGAAATAACATACCGGTTATTATTTATTTTTATTGTTTTTTACATTCTTCTGTAGGCTTTTACTGATATAGCTTAATAATCAGTTCAACTAAAAGAAGTCAAATGGTTATTATCTGTCTGGTGCCCAGGAAGATCTTAGGCATGCTGGATCACATCTTACCGTCAACTTGACTTCAACCAAAATGCCACAATAACAACATTATGTCTATGTTCAGGATTTTCGTCCTCGTCTTGATGTGTGTTAGTTTGTTGTGGATTCCAGTTGTCCAGACAGCCAACAGTGGACAGCTTTTTGAGTACATCCAATCTGTGACCAGCTTTCTAGCCCCACCAATTACTGCTGTCTTCATTATGGCAATCTTTTGGCCTCGGGCCAATGAGCAGGTATGTCCCTGACAGATGTACACATCAAACAAATTATCACAAATGGCACTGAAATGATGCTATCTCAGGAATTTCCAGTCCAGTTCTCATTTACCAATGCTTTGCATTATTCCAATGTGTTTCTTTTGTAAACCCCTTGACTCAGCATGGTACAATCTAACTCATCTAACCTCCACAACAAACCTTTATAATGTTATCCTTGTAGGGTCCTACTCTTGTCCTGGCAGGGTCGCAGATGGGGGCTGGTGCCACAATCTCCAGCAGTCACCAAGTGATGGGATACATTCCGGATAAGTTGCCAATCTATCGCAGCAGGCATGTGCAGACGGGGGGATGGAGAGGGCATGAGTCCTTGTCCCTTTGATGCCCCAAGTGCCCTTTTTGAGTCTTCTTTTTTTCCCAATAATTTATTCATGAGTTGGAAAAGACGTTGAGGTCAGGGAATATGTTTTGCCTGTAGCTATGTATGCAGATTAGTTCGTGTCTCGTTACAGCCTGTTCCCTCTAAAATAGTCTCTGATAAAGTGGTATCACCTAAAAGCAAGTCCTTGAAAGGTCAGCAATACAATTAGACAACTTCCGGAAGGGTGTGGGGATGAAAAGCATAGTTGTTTACATTAAATCCAGGAGATTTGAGATAGCCAGCCAGCCAAGGCAGACATAAGGGAACCAGATTCAGAATAAACATCCTCTTTAGACTTAAAATTTCCACCTGCCCTAAAGTCTCAACTGGTACATCTCTGTTAATTCCAATCATCCAAATTAGTGTGGGTGTTTCCACCGGGCCCGAACTAGCAAGTTCTTCAAGATCGATTCCTTTCCGCTGGTGAGGTTTAGCCTCCAAAGATTGCTTGCAAAAGATTCGCATCCAACTTGCACCTCTGTCCCCAGCATGTCAGTCTGAGTGTTCGCTAGTCGGCCCAATCCGTCACAAATTTGCCAATATGCCAGGTATCCACAAGCTAAAAACAGCAGAAATCCTGTTAATATGATTCCAAATAAATCCAGGATATATCCCTGGGCGTGTCCCCGCAGGACAAGTGGGCTCTTCTTTGCCCAGTCTTGTCGAGAAAATTTGATCAATTGCATTGAGAGACCAGTTAACCAGATCCATAGTTTATAGATTTGGGGGAAAGAAGAAAGGCTCCAAAAAAGCAGCACAAAAACAGAACAAGCACAGTGAAAATGAGTAGGGAGGGGAACGGAGAAAAAAATGTCCGCCTTCACTGAGAGCAAGAGACAAAAACAAAAAAAAACTCATCTATGCCTCACCCAGACATTTTTCCTAACCCAAAAACAACACTTATCCTGGTGCCCACACATGTTCCATGTTAAAAAAATAGTCCTCACAATTTATCTCACACACATACATTTGCACACATCTAAGACCAATTTACTTAACTTAAATCTAATCTTAAAACAAACAAACAAATGACATGCTCCAGAGCAGGAACAAATGGTTACCAAAAGACCAGGCAAGAAGGAAGAGTTTGACAAAGGCTCTTCCCTCCACATAGATACTGTTCTTTCCAGACTATAGAGCGTACCTTAATATAAGCCGCACCTACAAATGTTTTGAAATTTTTTTTTTGAAAAGTACATGAATGAGCCGCACCAGACTATAAGCCGCATGGTTCATAGCGAGGGGAAAAAGTAAAGGCTTATAGTCCGTAAAATACGGTAAGCTTCCTTTTAGAGTCCTGGATCCTGACTGGCCCTAGTTGAGAATTCTTAATATTCACCAATCTACATTCTGTGTACATAACAAAAAAACAAACGGCAAACACAGTTTCACAAACAATCAAAGCACAAAGCATGGGACAAGGTTGTAAGAGTTGGAGTTTATTACATATATCCATCCATCCATCCATCCATCCATCTTCTTCCGCTTATCTGGGGTCTGGTCGCAGGGTCGGCAGCTTAAGAAGGGAGGCCCAGACCTCCCTCTCCCCGCCACTTCTTCCAGCTCCTCCGGGGGAATCCCAAGGCGTTCCCAGGCCAGCCGAGGGACATAGTCCCTCCAGCGTGTCCTGGGTCTTCCCCGGGGTCTCCTCCCGGTGGGACGTGCTCGAAACACCTCACCAGAGAGGCGTCCAGGAGGCATCCTGACCAGATGCCCGAACCAGCTCAACTGGCTCCTCTCGATGTGGAGGAGCAGCAGCTCTACTCTGAGTCCCTCCCGAATGACTGAGCTTCTCATCCTATCTCTAAGGGAGAGCCCAGCCACCCTATGGAGGAAACCCATTTTGGCCGCTTGTATCCAAGACCTCATTCTTTCGGTCATGACCCAAAGCTCATGACCATAGAGGAGGGTAGGACGTAGATTGACCGGTAAATCGAGAGCTTCGCTGTTTGGCTCAGCTCCCTCTTCACCACAACGGACCGGTACAGCGCCGCTTCATAGCAGACACTGTGCCAATCCGCCTGTCGATCTCCCACTCCCTTCTTCCCTCATTTGTGAACAAGATCCCGAGATACTTGAACTCCTCCACTTAAGGCAGGACACCCTCCTCGACCCGGAGAAGACACTCTACCCTTTTCTGGCTCAAGACCATGGCCTCGGACTTGGAGGCAGTGATCCTCATACCAGCTGCTTCACACTCGGCTGCGAACTGCTCCAGTGAAAGCTGCAGATCGCGTTCTGATGAAGCCAACAGGACAACATCATGCACCAAAAGCAGAGATGCGATCCTGAGGCCACCAAAACGGATCCCCTCAACACCCTGGCTGCGCCTAGAAATTCTGTCCATAAAAGTAATGAACAGAATCGGTGACAAAAGGCAGCCCTGGCGGAGTCCAACCCTCACCGGAAATGAGCCCGACTTATTGCTGGCAATGCGGACCAGACTCTGTGACAGTCATACAGGGACCTGACAGCCCGTATCAAAGGGCCCGGTACCCCATACTCCCAGAGAACCCCCCACAGGGCACCACGAGGGACACAGTCGAATGCCTTCTCCATGTCCACAAAACACATGTGGACCGGTTGGGGGAACTCCCATGCACCCTCCAGGACCCTGCTGAGGGTGTAGAGCTGGTCCAGTGTTCCACGACCAGGACGAAAACCACACTGCTCTTCCAAAATCTGAGGTTCGACTATCCGACGAACCCTCCTCTCCAGGACCCCCGAATAGACCTTGCCAGGGAGGTTTAAGAGTGTGATGCCTCTATAATTGGATCACACCCTCCGGTCCCCCTTTTTAAACAGGGGAACCACCACCCCAGTGTGCCAATCCAGGGGAACTGCCCCCGATGTCCATGCGATACTGCAGAGTTGCGTCAGCCAACACAACCCTACAACATCCAGAGCCTTAAGAAACTCCGGGCGAATCTCATCCACCCCCAGGGCCCTGCCACTGAGGAGCTTTTTAACCACCTCAGCGACCTCGTCCCCAGAGATTGGAGAGCCCAACCCAGAGTCCCCAGGCTCAGCTTCCTCAATGTAAGGCATGTTGGTGGGATTGAGGAGGTCTTCGAAGTACTCCGCCCACCTACCCACAACGTCCCGAGTCGAGGTCAGCAGCACACCATCCCCACTATATACAGTGTTGGTGCTGCACTGCTTCCCACTCCTGAGATGCCGGATGGTGGACCAGAATCGCCTCGAAGCCGTACGGAAGTCTTTCTCCATGGCCTCTCCGAACTCCTCCCACGCCCGAGTTTTTGCCTCAGCAACCACCCGAGTCACATGCCGCTTCGTCTGCCGGTACCCATCAGCTGCTTCCGGAGTCCCACAGGCCAAAAAGGCCTGGTAGGACTCCTTCTTCAACCTGACAGCATCCCTCACCGAAGGTGTCCACCAACGGGTTCGAGGGTTGCTGCCACAACAGGCACCAGCCACCTTGCGACCACAGCTCTGATAAGCCGCCTCAACAATGGAGGCACGGAACATGGTCCATTCATACTCAACATCCCCTACCTCCCCCGGAACGTGTTCAAAGTTCTGCCGGAGATGGGAGTTAAAACTCCGTCTTACAGGGGATTCCGCCAGACGTTCCCCGCAGACCCTCACAACATGTTTGGGCCTGCCAGGTTCTGACCGGCATCCTCCCCCACCACCGGAGCCAACTCACCACCAGGTAGTGGTCAGTGGACAACTCCGCACCTCTCTTCACCCGAGTGTCCAAGACATACGGCCGCAGATCTGATGAAACGATGACAAAGTCGATAATCGAACTGTGGCCTCGGGTGTCCTGGTGCCAAGTGCACATATGGACACCCTTATGCCTGAACATGGTGTTCGTTATGGACAATCTGTGACAAGCACAGAGGTCCAACAACAGAACACCACTCGAGTTCAGATTGGGGGGAGCGTTCCTCCCAACCATGCCCCTCCAGGTCTCACTGTCTGTCTCACAGCAGAGCCCCTAGGATCATTGGGGCACTCAAACCCCTCCACCACGATAAGGTGGCAGCCCAAGGAGACACATTACATATGTACCATCACAAAAGTGAAGTGATCTGTAGTTGTCAGAGATACCGAGACCAATCCAGAAATAAAATCAGACCAGTGATACTGGGAGATAGTGGTGAAGCATGAGCATGGATGGGTAGTGTACATGAATAATCGCAATTGTTGTCACTCCTATAGTTCAAAATAAGCTGTATTGACTGAAACAAAAAATACTTAAATAACATTTTATCCTCATCCGTTAAATAAAAGAAATCTGGATGAACATCAAGAATTTTAGTAAATAAATAATTTCTCCACCTTGAGTACAAAGGCCAATACTTAGTGTAATTTCCCCCAAATTATACAAAGAACATATTTGGTCTTCCTCTGGGACTGAACAAAAACGTCCAGTCTCCAAATCCAAAGGCAAAGTGACAGATCTGAACTGGGCGCACATAGACCTTAGATTTTTAGACAAGTTCCATGATGCATATGGAACTTACTAAAGGCATCCTTTAGTAAAGTATAAGTACGTAATTTTGGTTTATGGCAGATATCAACTGCCCACCTACTTTTATAAACTTCAAAATAAAACTGATTAAGCTGTTGAATATTACATCTTAATTTATTTCTATAAATGTTTTTGAAAATCTTCCTCCTCAAATATCTTCTCAATTTGTCTGGCCCAAGTATACCTATTGGTGAAATCTCCGAGCCCACCAGAATCTTTCTTGGCTCAAATATGCATCTTTCTATTCTGTCCAAACCAAGCGTAACCATCAAATTTAATTGTGTTTTGTCAAGTTACATAAGTGTCATTGAGTGAAATAAAGTCTGGATTAACCGTCTAAGTTCCGAGCTTGTTTCGGTAAATCCATTTATATTCCAATGTACAAGAGTATATTGAACATAACTTACAGGCTGAGCTGGGGAACTTCAAACCTTATCTGACCATGACAATTCCATATTGTTACCAACAGTACCAGTTCAACCATCAGCTCCATTACCAGCTCTTGTTTGAATCGCACCCGTTCCAGATTGTCCTGTCATTTTGTTGCTTTCTGACTCTGCCTTTTCAGGAAATGTAGAACTGATGGCCAGAGGGTAACTGATCCAGTAGCGTTTTAAAGTTTAGTTCAGTAAGCCGTTCAGTGTGTGTCTTAGCTGAACAAACGTAAACATTTGTATTTAGCCTTCCCTCTAAACAACTGTTTCTTCCGTAAATATGCAAGTCTAATATTTAAGGAGGACATATAAAGCAAAATGTAAATACATTTTCAATTCAGTAGCATTTTTGTCATATTGGTATCTAATGTATTTGTTGATCTGCATATTTGTTTCCTAGGGGGCATTTTGGGGTCTGATAACAGGCCTGGTGATGGGACTGGTCCGCATGATTCTGGAGTTCTCCTATACAGCACCATCCTGTGGGCAGCCTGATCATCGGCCCTCTGTTTTAACTAATGTCCATTACCTTTACTTTGCTCTCATCCTACTGGCTCTTACATGCCTTGTAATTATTGCTGTCAGCTTGTTGACTCCTCCAATACCAAAAGAAAATGTAAGCTGCATTTATTAATTTTATTTTTAGATGTGAAAACTGATCATGTAAACAAACAACATTAAATAGGACATGTACTGCCAGTGATTTTCAATGTGCTTCTGGATGGCAGGTACCTGTCTCCAAAAGTTAGCAACAGAGAGGTGGAACTGAAATGTCTCTAGTTGATGACAGGGAGATGCACAGGACAAACAATCATGTGCACACACACCATCATCAGACAGAATAAGCCCTTGGTTCAAATGGCCTGTGATCAAATTGCTCAACTTACCCCAAATCTGCCATTTTAACTTTATTTATGTCCACAACTAAAATGGTGTTTATGACCTCATGTTGTAGCTCATACATAGGACAATTGATATATAAATAAATTTTTAAAAATATCTTTTATAATTTAACCACAATTCTTATGAAACTCATAAAACACTAAATTTACTTTCAAGAGTGAAAGAGAGTTTTTAAGAAATAAAAGTCTAATCACTTTATTCATG